>JAWDJE010000001.1:302763233-303963233 GCA_035047345.1 Bradypodion ventrale
TGGTGTTCTTACACATTCCTGTCCAACAGAAAAGATATTTTCAAATTGTTGAAGTCTGCAAATGGATGTTAAAACTATGGTTAGATAGAAACCAGCTGTTTGGATATGACCCAGAACTATTGTTTAAAAGGACTGCAAATGAATTTGGGAAGTGGGTGGTTTAAGTCATCATTTCTACAAGGCAGGAGGTGGCTATTTCAGAAGTCGGTAAGAGAGAGACTCATGGCTGATGTGTGTGTTGTATTCATCCCACTATATCTATATCTAGCAGCTCACAACACAGATCATTCCCATTGTAGCCAGAGTCCACTGATGGTGGCCATACTTCCTTTTTTTTTTTTTTAATGATGTTTGTATGCATATGATACCTGTCAAGTACCCCGTAATGGCTTTTGTTCATTTCCCGCCCGGAGCCACCGGTACCCCATAATTTGGCAACGGGAGGAAAGTAGTTACTGTGCATCTCTTCTGCGCAGGACCTTTCTACGCATGTGTAGAACCCTTCTACACATGTGTAGAACTGTTTTTTACGCATGTGTAAAAGGTTTGTGTGCAGAAGGGGATGCGTAGAAGCACAGGTCCGTTCTACGCATGTGTAGAATGGACCTGCGCAGAACCATTCTGCGCAGGTCCCGTATTGTCCGGAGCTGCGCTTGACAGGTATGTTTGTATGTGTCAAACTTTTTATTCCTTCTGAAGCATATTTGATTTGAAACCTGGAGGAACAGGCAGGTTGCTGCTGTCCTTCACCTTGTATTTTCTATAAAATACAGCTATGGCCATGGTAGGTTTTATCTCCCTTCTTCTGCAAAAGTCTTTATTGATGGTATCTGCACTTCTTGTGCTCCTAAATGCAGCAGATCTTTCCCGTCTGCTTTTAAGCCAGATTTAGGAACCAAAATTCTCCAGGGCACTCTGCTGAATCTCCTGGAGTTTTCTATGGATTTCAGTACTTTTGACCTTGATATTTGGAACACTGCGTAGACACGCTTCAAGAGAACTGCTCTGTAGTAGTTTCCACTCATCCCTGGATGGTGAATTTCAATATGTGGTGTTGGGTAGCTGCCTCTCTGTCTTGCTCTTTCCCCCCTTTCTCCTTAATACCTGTATTTAAATCGCTGGCAGATGCATATTGCTGGCAATATGAATCTGTACCTCTAATTGTCATTCTTTGGAACCCAGCAGGAATACTGTGGGCTGAATATTCTCAAATTCCAGAAATGGATATTCACTATATTTTGTCCTTCCATCCTGAAGGATCTCTGAGCAATTCGATATGTAAGTTCCTCTCCTTTGGCTGGACCTCTTTTTGTGTGGTCAGCAGGCTACTGGCCAATTTGAGACTGGCTACCCCCTTCCCTAGATAGTCAGCTTTGAAACAATGTGTTTATATTTTTTTAATGGCATATTAAGAAGAATGTCCTGATGGAGCAAGCTATGGAATAAACTCTCATACAAAGTGATGGACTCTCCTTCATTCATGGAGTTTAAGCAGAAACTTGATGGCCATCTATCAGGAATGCTGTAAGAGAGGGCTTCCTGCATGGGGAGGTTTATTTATTTATTAATTACATTTTTATACTGCCCATCTGGGATATTTCCAACTATGAGCAGTGTACAGACAAATAACGTCAAAATAATAAATCAAGCAATAAAATCAAGCAATAAACTAAACTAAACAGTTTTTGTTCAGGTGTATGATTCTGATGAATGACCGTCCTAAAGGATTGGCTGCTATATCTAACTCAAAGAATAAGATGGCACTTCCCACAGCTAACTTTATGAATGGAAGCCGACTTAAATGTTAGCATAGTGCTACCTCAACTCTGTGACAGGACAGGATCCTCCTCCCTGTCTGAAGGCAGTACTAGGAGACATGCAAGACAGTCTGTGTATCCACACAGCTCTGTCCTATTGCAGGTGTTCCCCATGCAGAATCCCCCCTTCAACCACGTGAGGCAACTGCTTTAAGCCTTGTGACAGGAAGGTCAGCCCTGATATCCAACATTGTTTTCTGCTCGTGTTTAGTACAGGGATTCTTAACTTTTTAAAGACAGGGGCCGGGTCACTCTCCCTCAGACTGCTTTGGGGGCTGGACAGCCATTTTGCCCTTCCTCCACCACATGGCACTTCTTGGTGTAGTGGAGGCAGTGTAGGGCCACATGAAATGGTGTCGCTGGCCGCATCTGGCCTGTGGGCCGCAGGTTGAGAATTCCTGGTTTAGTATCTCAGATTCTTGTACTCTGCTTAAATCAAATGTGAATGTTCACTGCTTGCACATTTGTTATCTGAAGAGAAAACCAGGGTATAACATTTAAACACACCAAATTAAGCTGCAAAGCAGAAGGATGTAAAACTGGGCAATTTTGGCAGCCAGAAGACTGTTCCCCATTTCAGAAGATTTGGTGCTGCTCCTTTACCTGTCTGTCTTCAGCAAACCAGTTAGCTGTTACAGTTACCAAGCCAAAGAGCAATGGGGGAAATATTGAGTACAGTCACACTTTATATTTAATAAGCTGTTTGCATTTATGCTTCTGTGTTTTGTATTGTCTGGAGCGTGTGAGTGGCAGGAGGATGAAGTTCCAAGGAAAGCTGAGCTCACCCTGACTCTAGCTCACCCTTTCAATATTGATGCCCTTGCAGGGATCAAGTAGTTGTAGCGGACTCAGCTGCATGTTACAATTTATGCATGATTTATTTCGGTTGGTCTTTGCAGATTTTTTAAAAAAATGTGTTTGCCTTCTTGGCTCACCATTTTTCCAGTCTAAAGATCATAGGTTTTATTTGATTATATTTTGGTACTCTGTTAAAGTCAACTAGGTCACCTTGCACTTGCACATCTATTTAGTATTTGCTCATTTCATTTAACATGTTCATTTCACTCCACTGTGAAAAGTTAATGCCATCTTTTATCTTTCACTGACTGGATGTCAAAGGACATAACATTAATAGAAGCCAGGCATCTCTAATATAGTTTCATGAATGGCCTTTTGAAAAACACACCTACAATTCCCCCAAGAATGCAAAATCTGCAGGATAGAGTTGGATCTGGTCAGATAATTGTCATGCTGTGTAAACAACACCTTCTATGTAATGAAGATTCTGATCTTGACTAGACTTTCCCTACTTCTCCATACCCAACTACAGTAAAACCCCTACTTATGAAAAAAGTTCATTCCGTAGGCTTTTGCTTAAATCAGTTTTTTATGTAACTCGAAGCAAACCCATAGGAAAAAGAATCTTTATGTAACTCAAAGCAAACCCATAGGAAATCTTGTAATCGGGACATGGTGTTAGCACAAAATCATGATGTAAGTTGAATTTTATGTAACTCGAGGCATTTGTAAGTCGGGGTTTTACTGTACTGGAATAACCCAGATAATTGCAGCCTCCCATGTGGATACGTCAAAGAAATAATACCATGATGTTAACATAGAGGTCTCCCAATTTAGTTTTTTCACCTTTATGGATAAGGAAGATTTTATCCATGCTTAAAAGCTTCTTTGTCTGCAAAAGCCTCCGAGTTCATTTTTTAAAAAAAGGAACCTTGCCTCAATATGGCAAGAAATGTATCTATGAGCAAATGCAAGTCACTTCATTAAAACAAATTTTCCTGTAATCAAGTGCGCTTAACTTTCTCTAGAATGTGCCCACTGAAGCATGGATTGTAGTTATGAAAGTTTGCACCACTTTTACTATGAAATGCCCCATTATCCTCCATACCATCAAGAATCTGCCTGTTAAAAATATTTCGTTACCTTTATCTCCCTTTTACTAGATCATCTGGTTATTCTGTCACTAGCTTTCAACTACTGTATTTCACCACTGGGATTCATTTTTAGCTCCAAATACATTTGGGGACTTACTGAATTACTGAAATATATTTGAGACCAAAGGTGACAAGAGTATATATAAAGAATGAAACTCGTTGGTGACATGAATACTGTATATAGAAGGATCTACTGTGCAGCACTTTGTAGACAGCCAGATGTCTGTGGGAAGCCTTATAGGTTAGACGTGTGCAATAACAACTGCTCTCATGTTCCCAAGGAAATGGTATTGAGAGGCATACTGTGCCATATATTGGAATGAATATGTAGCCTTCATTGGTAAATTTAACTTCCATGAATTTGACTCCATATTCAGTTCTTCTATTTTGGTTGGTACATTCTGTGGTACATACCATGATGGATGTACTGTGTAAAAATCATTTCACTATATCTGTCCTGAATCTCTCACTGTTTGAATTCATTGGATGACAGAGATTTGCCATTGAGACAAATTTTTACCATACAGTAATACCTCAGATAGCGCTAAAACTTGGTTCCACAAGTCTTAGCATTATCCAGTTTTTAACGTTGTGCGATACATTGATTGCACAACGTTTTAAAAAGCCCGATTCCCTTTCCGAAGAGGAAAGGGAAAAGGGGGTCGATCTGCCTGCCTCTTTAGAAAGGGCAGTGGGTATTCCATGCGTGGAATCCCTGCTGCCCTTTCCAAAGAGGCAGACGGATTGAGCCAAGCCTCAAAGTCGGCAGAACTGGTCTCCGACTTTGAGGCTTGGCTCTCCGGCGATCTGAGTATCTGAGCGCCGGTTTCCTTGGGGTTAGGGCATATGCACATGGTCTCCCCGCTCCCAGGAAACCGGCGCTCTGAGTGCCCGAGCGCCCGTTTCCTTGGGGTGAGGGTGCGAGGTTTCCCCCCAAGGAAACCGGCGCTCTGAGTGTCTGATAGCCTGTTTCTTTGGGGTGGGAGTGTGCGCACGCACACTCTCATCCAGAGGAAACCGGCGATCCGATGCTTGGGTCTATGGAGAGGCCTCCTTGCCCCCGCAAGGGGGCCTCCGGAGATCTCTGCCCCAAAGCCCACAGGGCTGGTCTCCAGCCCTGTGGCATTTGGGACAGAGATCAACATTGGGGAATTTGAGGAAAACTTGCATTGCACAACGTTTATCTTAACATTGTGCAGTGCAAAAGTTCTCCTCAAATTCCCCAATGTTATCCGGTTTTAAAACTGTGTGGTGCACATGTTAACCGGGGTATTACTGTATCTGTTTTCTCCACACTATGAGTGCAGGCGTCTTGCTGTCATTCAGATACTTCTTGGAATGCCATCCTTTGTGACTGCATAATGAACACTTAGAATGAAACATCGGAGCTTTTGAAGTAATAAGGACATGCACAGACACCATTTTCCTACTTCTTTCATTTTGCGTTCTTTCGGAAAGTGCCTTTTTTGTTTTCATATATTTTCATTTATCCTATCTTCAGTTTTACATGATAGGAAGAGCCTCTTCTAGGTTTTCCATTTGTGTGGGGTTTTTTTTGACAATTTGAAAGCCCCAAAGAACCCTTAAAATACTTCAAAAGACAGAGGCATGGCAACTGAGAATCAACCTGTTTCCAAATGAACATATAGCCAAAGTGGTGGGTTCAAAAAAAATTTACTACCACACTGTGGGCATGGTATGGTGGGCGTGGCCATGGGAAAGCCCTGCGTTGCACCCGAATTAGGACTACCGTATTTTCCGGCGTATAAGACGACCCCCAACTTTTCAAGTTAAAATATGGAGTTTGGAATATACTCACCCTATAAGACTACCCCTCTTCCAACGCCGGCAGACAGCCAGTGCCTGCCTACACTGTCCCTTTAAGGCGGCCCACGGCCCTTTATTCCTCCCGGTAGGAGTGCCGCCACAGCTGCAAGGGGTCCTGCCTCTCCCTCCCTGCTCCTAACAGGAGGGATAAAGGGCCGTGGGCCGCTGGGGCCAAGCTTTTATTCTAAATCTTAGAAATAACTACCGGTAATTATCAAGTGGCTAAGATGCTGACTGGGAGGCGGAAGGTCAGCAGTTCGATTCCCGAGGACTGCAGGACCGAATGAGCACCCGTCTTTGTCCCAGCTCCTGCCAACCTAGCAGTTTGAAAGCAAGAAATTGCAAATAGATAAATAGGGAAGGTAACAGCGTTCCTTTTGCTTTGGTGTCTAGTCATGCCTGCCACATGACCACAGAAAGGTCTGCAGCAGCAGACAGCGCTGGCTCTTTTTCTTTGAAACAGAGATGAGCACTGCACCCTAAAGTCAGATACGACTGGCTTTCGAGCAAGGGAAACCTTTACTAAATAGGGACCACTTCAGTAGGAAGGTAACAGCGTTCCGTTCGCTTTGGTGTCTAGTCATGCCTGCCACATGACCACGGAAAGGTCTGCAGCAGCAGACAGCGCTGGCTCTTTGGCTTTGAAACAGAGATGAGCACTGCACCCTAGAGTCAGATACGACTGGCTTTCAAGCAAGGGAAACCTTTACCTTTACTAAATAGGGACTACTTCGGTAGGAAGGTAACAGCGTTCCGTGCACTCCGGTGTCTAGTCATGCCTGCCACATGACCACGGAAAGGTCTGCAGAAGCAGACAGTGATGGCTCTTCAGCTTTGAAACAGAGATGACCACTGCACCCTAGAGTTGGATACGACTGGCTTTTGAGCAAGAGAAACCTTTACCTTTACCTATTATTATTATTATTATTATTATTATTATTATTATTATTATTATTATTATTATTATTATTATTATTATTATTATTATTATTATTATTATTATTATTATTATTATTATTATTATTATCTTGAAAGCAAGAAATTGCAAGTAGATAAACAGGGACCACTTTGGTGGGAAGGTAACAGCATTCTGTGCACTCCTGTGTTCTGAAGGCAACAGATCGTTTCATGTCCTACGGTGCTATCTGCCACTTTTTACATCAGCTCTCACAAAATTCCATGCCTGCCACATGTCCATGGAAAACGTCTGCAGAAGCAGACAGCGCTGGCTCTTTGGCTTTGAAACAGAGATGAGCACTGCACCCTAGAGTCGGATATGACTGACTTTCGAGCAAGGGAAACCCTTTACCTTTACCTTTAAGCCATGAACATCAATATTAAAGTAAGGCTTGAACCATCTCACTATGCGTGCAATGAGTCAATCTCATATATTTGTTTCACCTTTTAAGTGAAATGAATGAACGTTTGCACGATATTCTAATTTTCCGAGTTTGACCTGTAAGTAAACCAGATAGACGTCTCAAGACCCGGGCCAGTGGAGGGGTGGGGGGTGGGGTGGGAGTCTAGACTCCCTCCTGCCCTCTGAGCACGATGAGACCCGCCTTTTTTCCCCATCCTCCTCCTCCTCTTCCCTCAGCGGGGAAACTCGGAGATGTCAGGGCAGACTCAGAGCAGAGCTGCGATTAGCAGCCACTTTTAAGTGGATGAGAAAGCAGCAGCAAAGCTTGGGCGAGGCCGCCACTTCCCTCCCTCCCTGCACACTTGAGTCGGCTACGACTAGCTTTCGAGCAAGGGAAAACCTTTACCTTTACTAAATAGGGGCCACTTCGGTGGGAAGGTAACAGCGTTCTGTGCACATGACCACGGAAATGTCTGCAGAAGCAGACACAGTGCTGGCTCTTTCGGCTTTGAAACAGAGATGAGCACTGCACCCTAGCCGGGGGAGTGAGGAGGAGGAGGAGCGACAGAAAGGTCTCCGGAGCAAGGGGCCGCCCGGATATCACCACTCTCAGACTCGCAGCAGCGGTGGCGGATGGCTTTCCCCTCCGGTCAGCTGGTCCTCCACCTCACCACCTAGGTGTGTGTGAGGAGGAGCAGCAGCAGCAGCTGACCGGTGGGGAAGCTTGCCGCAGCCGCGAGGCTGAGGGTGGTGATATCTGGGCAGCCCCTTGCTCCGGAGAACCTCGCAGCAGCTGACCGGCGGGGAAAGCCACCCGCCCCCACCACCGCCGTGAGGTCTCCGGAGCAAGGGGCCGCCCGGATATCACCACCCTTAGCCTCGCAGCAGCGGTGGCGGATGGCTTTCCCCACCAGTCAGCTGGTCCTCCACCTCACCACCTGGGGGGGGTGAGGAGGAGGAGCAGCAGCAGCAGCTGACCGGCGGGGAAAGACACCCGCCCCCGCCACCACCGCGAGGCTGAAGGTGGTGATATCTGAGCGGGCCCCTTGCTCCGGAGGCCTCGCGGCAGCAGTGGCAGATGGCTTTTCCCGCCGGGCGGCCCCTGGCTCCGTAGTACCCGGTGTATAAGACGGCCCCCGACTTTGGCACAGATTTTTCTGGGTTAAAAAGTTGTCTTGTACGCCGGAAAATATGGTATTTTATTTCAAAACTTGGATGGGCGGGGCCAGCTAGAATTTCTGCTACCGGTTCTGGCAAACTGGTGCAAACCTGTTGGTGCCCATCACTGTATAGCCCCCTTTCCCAAAAAACAAGAAAAGCAAACAAATAAAGACAAATTACAACCAAATAAAATATGCTTGGAATATGGATAGATTTATTCCCTTCCTACCATTTGACGTCTTCAGTCCTCTCTTTTGAATGCAGCAAGCAATAGTAGGTTGGCCAGTCAACAGGAAAAGTAATCCCAAGAATCATTTCCTTCAGGAAAAAAACACACGAAAAAAGAAATCAGGAGGGGAAATTTAAAAATAGGCACCTGGCAGGCTGTCTGGCAACAGCAAAAATAATAATAATAATAAAAAAAATCCGCCCAAAACCAAGGTGAAAAAACAAGAATGGATCCACAATGGAGGCACAGCAGTCAGGCGGTGGCAATATAAGATGGAGGGCACCATGAGTTTATCACACAGTCATTTCACTAGGAACATCTGAAGCAAAGAGTTCTCCTCACTAGATTCCAGGCTCTTTTATAAAATCAGAATTCCTGCTATCCTCTGATATACTGATTGGCGACTGGCCACCTTTGCAATCCTGTTGAATTAAAATGTTTTCAAGGAATTTGACAGACAAAGGGTGAAAGGATAGCAGAAGGTTACACAAAAGAGGGAACATGCACACACACAAAATGAAACTTTTCCCTGCCCCTCTTTGGGGAAACACAAATGATTCATTTTTAGAGTTTCTTTTTTTAAAAAATTCCCAGAACAACATAAAAAGTTTCTTTTGATTTTGTGGTTGTCTTGTTTAGACACAAAAGTCCAGCCTAGTTGTGAAGCAAGTCAACACTACTCCCATGTTGAAAGCTGCTTCATTTTCAGCATTTTCACGTATGAACTGGGTTTTATTTAATAGCTGTTCATAGCAGCTGTTCCTCATAAGCATCACAGCATGCGGAAAAGGAATTTATTCAGATGTGTGTTTAAATTCCCCCCCTCTCTCATTCTCTTTGTATTCAAAGTGTACGTGTGCTTCTATATATACTGAATCTTCAAACAATGTAAGTTGATGCTTTGTAATAATATCTGAGTTGGGTAACAAGCATGATTAGTTCAAGCTTAACATTTTCTTTCTCAGATTTCTTGTTACAGTGATGCCTCATACAACGTCCAAACTTGGTTACACAAGTTTGGACTTTATACGGGTTTGGACTTTGTATGAGGCATGCAAAATCCTATCCGCGATGCCTCATACAACGTTCAAATCCTTGCCACGATGCCTCGTACAACATTTCCACAGAGATGCATTTTACTGTAACAGCACAGACTTCAAGGCAAAGTCAAGGAAAGAGACAGGAAACTGACAGAACTTTAAGAAATCATTGTCTAAAGGCTAAATACACTACAAAAACATGTCAAACAACCCCGATTGTCCAAAAACCTGAACAATGGTGCAAAAATCCCAGGAATGCTTCTAAAAATTCTGATGAAAAAAATTCAAGGAAATCCAAAACCGCGCTCAAAACCACTCCTAAACACTCTTCGCCTCGTGCCAAACCCACAAGAGCAATGCACGCATGCGTCCTGCCTTTTATACTGCCCAGGCACAATGCAACCTGGGGAAAACCCCAATGCTTCATACAAAGTCGCAGTGACTTTGTATGAGGCAACTTTTTTCAAGGAATTAGGCGATGTTGTATGAATGCGATGTTGTACGAAGTGGACTTTGTATGAGGTATTACAAAGCACCAACTTAAATTGTTCAGCTTTTCTCCCCCTCCCTGGGTTACCATTTTTAACTCACTGATAAGGCTTGTGACATGGCCACTCTATTCTGCGTTTGCATTTCCTGAGAAGAGTGAGTAAGATCCCATCTATACTTCTGTGTAGTGCAATTGTGAGGAGCTCAGAGCAAATTAATTGCTTGAGAGACCATGGACAGTCTCTGTGTCTGGCTATTGAACTACTGGAATTCTGTCAGCCTTATGATGACAGGCTCCTCTAAAGCGAATTAGTTTAACTGACTCCTTAATTTCTTTATAAGCTGTTGTCCAAAACAGAAGAACATATAGCCAATTTTTTGACAACTGGCCTTTCTTGGCATAATTCATGCTGCTCAGTCTTTCTCGGCTGTGTTGCCAGAATGACAGTGCCTTTTTTTTTTTTTGGGGGGGGGGGGGTACCTCAAGCATCTGATTCTCTGGCATTTACATTTTAATAAGCCCTTTTTTTCAAATAGCCGGCTGGAACACTGACCACTCTGGGGACTGCAAGTTAGAATAGGTGGCAGAGCCTGGAGGACTTTGTGTAATCCCATAATGATTTTGGCATCTAATCTCATATGCAACAATCTTTTCTTTAAATGCTGTTATAAGCTTATTGAGAGTGGTGATGGAGGTACTGTAAATGTAATCCTGTTTTTCCCCATATAGCTGATCTCTTCAGTGCAGTTCTTATGCTAACCCCTAGGAAAACAAACACAATACCAGAGGCTTTTCCAAACAGTGAAGCTTGGATGGCAGCAGATGAATGTCCTGCCAATCCTCACATCAGAATGCCTAAGATTTGATTTGCTATGCTGCTTTATCTGGCACAAATCTATAACTCAGGGATTCTCAACCTGTGGCCCGCGATGCCATTTCATGTGGCTCCCCACCAACTCCACCACACCAGGAAGTGCCATGTGCCAAATGACACTTATGTGCCAAATGACCATGTGCCAAATGACCGTCCGGCCCCCGAAGTTGTCTGAGGGAGTGTGACCCGGCCCCCAGCTTAAAAAGGTTGAGAACTTCTGTTATAACTGATACTAAGCTCCCGGCTCATACCTCTCTAATTCGAAGGGAGACCAAGCCTCTGTGCCTCCACCTCCCCACTCCAAGCATGACAAGTGTGGAGTTAAGGGGAAAGCTATCCCATTTCTCCAGCAGTGAGTAGACTTCAGGGCAGGAGGTGACAGGATTCTCTGATCTGCTAGAGAAATATGTGGCAATAATAATAATAATAATAATAATAATAATAATAATAATAATAATAATAATAATAATAATAATAATAATAATAATAATAATAATAATAATAATAATAATAATAATTTCGTGTCAGAAATTATTCTGGGTTGAAAGGATTTTTGCTGGAGACACTCATTTCAGAGAACTCTCAAATGAGGCTCCTTTTATGTCCCCGAGATCTTTTCACATTGAAGTGGTCCCTATTTATGTACTTGCAATTTCTTGCTTTCGATCTGCTAGGTTGGCAGGAACTGGGACAGAGACGGTTGCTCAATCTGTCATGCAGCAGCTGGGTCTCGAACTGCAGACTTAACCACTGAGTCACCGCAGCTCCATTTGTGACAATATACCTACCCCTATTTTACCAGAGGGAATTTTGGCTTTGTTTGCTCTTTCGAAATCCCAGAGTTGGTGGCCTTGAAAGACCCTCTAGAATACTGACACTCAGTGATGGGATTCAGCAGGTTCGCCCCAGTTCTCCAGAATTGATAGCAGAAATTCTAGCTGGACACACCCATCCAAGTTTTGAAATAAAGTAGTCCTAATTCGGGTGCAACATAGGACTTTTTTCCTGGCCACGCTCACCATACCACGGTCACAGAGTAGGTAGTAAAAAAATTTGAATCCTACCACTGCTGACTCTGCAGCTGTTGTTTATTTTGGCTACAAACAGGCTGCTCAAAGTAGCAAATTTAAACAGCAGCAGACATTTGTGTTTTCTAAGATTTCTAAAAGATGTCAAGTTGTTGAAATTATTAAAGTTATTAATCGATCATTTTTTTGTTAGTTACTTAAAGAAGTAGTTTTGTGGTACAAGATCAATTTCATTTTAAAAAAATCCTGTTTCTCAAATGTGATTTTTAATTGTTTACTTAAATAACACATCTAAACAATACAATCTTCTCATGGCCAACTCCTTCTCATGGTCAACTCAAGGTACACAACAGATACCCAGACAATACTTGGAGCATGGGTTATTCCTTTTACACCATTTAGTGAAACCTTATGTCTCCATAACTATGAATGTACTGGAATTACATTTATGTCCCAAAATAGGTTAATACATTGTACAGTATCACAATAATTGTGCAATATATTTATTGGGGGAAATACGTAAATTGTTTTCAGTTAAAACATTATTTGATGCCAATCAACGAAGCTCCATGGTAAAGTAATGAGCTAGCGTGGTGTAGTGGATAAAGTATAAAACTGAGCTCAAATCTCCAATCAGCCATGGAAACTCATAGGGGAAAAGCAAGGATGGCATATATAAAAGTACTTCTTAAATATCTCACATTGGTTGAAATCCTATTGCTTAGTGTAGTAAATCACAACTTAAATAGCTTCATTGAATCAGGCAATTTCACGTCTGGCCTAGACACAGAAGAAGAATGGAAGAGTTGACCAGCTAAATCCCCACTGCGTCAAATGGACTTACTGTATTTTCTGGCGTATAAGACTACTTTTTAACCCCGAAAAATCTGTGCCAAAGTCGGGGGTCGTCTTATAGGACAGGTACTTAACTGCAGCTTGTTTCCCCTTGCTTCATATGTCCGGCGCATATGGTGGAGGGTGCCGCGGCCGAGTCCCTGCTCTGTGTGGGGAGTATGAAGCAAGGGGAAGCAAGCTGCACACATCTTCCTGTACCTCGAGGAGGAGAACGTGAGCGTGGATTGGCTCTCCACCAGAACCTGCCCATTCGACTCGGAGGGCTGTGCGTCTTCGGGTTGAGTGTGGGTTAATTTTTATTTAGTGTGCATTGGAAGAGAGGTAGTCTTATACGGCAAGTATATTCCAAACTCTATATTTTAACTGGAAAAGTTGGGGGTCGTCTTATACGCCCAGTCGTCTTATACGCCGGAAAATACGGTACTTTAGTCGTGACTTTCTATGCTATAAGCCACAAGGTTTCAGCTATACCTCCTAGGGTTGCCGTCCGCCAGTTGTAATTTGATGGCAGTTGACAAACAAGCTAGATTAACAGGGTTTTTAAGGGGTTCTACTAGTATTTTTTGCCCAGCCCTGCTGGGCAGTTATTATTTGTGAGTGGGTGGTTGGGGTGGTTTTGGGGTGTGTACGCACCCCCTCCCCCAAACCACCCCAACCACCAACACACAGATAATAACTGCCCGGCAAGGCAGGGGTTGCCCGGTGTGTGTGTGAGAGAGAGAGGGGGGAGGGGAGAGGTGCTCCGCATTCGGCCCTTGTCTGTTGGAGAAAGCAAGCCCCTTCTCTGACAGGCAAGGCCAAATGTAGAAGGGGCTCGCTTCCCTCCGGGAGGCGAAGGCAGAGAACAGAGTGTCGTTCCCTGCCTTTGCTTCCCGGGGAAGTGGTTCACTTTCCTCGGTGGGAGGGGGCGAAGGCACCAGTGCCTTTCCCCCCGCCTCCCACGGAAAGCGATGGCTTCCCTTCAGGAGGCGGAGGCAGCTAAAGGAGAAACGTTCGCTGCCTTTACTTCCTGGGGAAGTGGTTCACTTTCCTCAGTGGGAGGGGGCGAATGCACCAGTGCCTTCGCCTCCCACCCCCAGTGGAAAGCGATGGCTTCCCTCTGGGAGGCGAAGGCAGTGAACGGAGCACCATTCTTGGCCTTCATCTCCCTGAGGGAAGCAGCGGGTGTGTGGGGAGAAGATGTGCTCCACCTCTTCTCCCTGCTACCCCGCTGAAGTCGCGGCACAGGCCTTCATCGCCGGGGCCGCGGGGAGAAGAGGGACTCCCCCGCAACCCTGCCGAAGCCGTGGCGAGGCCGGCACCGGCCTTCGTCGCCAGGGCCACAGGGAAGTTGTTAGTTAGCTGGTGCATCAGCGGGTTTTTTATGTGCGTGCCAGCTGCCCCGCCTCCTCCACGCTCCCTCCCTTCAGCCTGATTGCGGTGGCATGGCGCGGAGGACGCTGGGCCTTGCAGGTTTTTTTTTGTTCGTGTTTGTGGGGCGGTTGCCCCACTCTCGGTGTCCGGACCCTTGCGGGGTTATGATTTACGTCAAAAGGTAAGTGTGGCCGGCTCGGTACAGGATGGTTGGGCCGGGTGTGGGTACGAATGCCGGACATTCACCACCCTACTCCCTTCTTATAGGTAAGGAACTGTATCCATCAATTCCTTATTTTGTGCACTGATTTTATCATTCATTATTATTCAGAATCTTGTGTATCAATAGTTATGCCAAAAAAAATGCTAGCCCAGAAGTAATGTAATGATTAGCAAAACATTAATTCATTTCTTCTTTTATGTATAGCCTTCCAATAGAAAGAAAATATGGAAAATACATATATATTGTATATAGCCATATATTCTTTTGATGTCTACTTTTTTCAAATACAATTTTATAGGCTATTGATCCTATGTGGCTTATATTTGTGGACAACATGTGAAGTCTGTCAGGATGATAATGGCTAGCATGCAACAAAAAAAAGTCATGTGGGGTTTTCTTTACAAATATACCTGTGTAGGTATTACTTTGGTGAAATAGGCTTAAATGTTTTTATTTTCGTTCGGGGCCTTACATAAAGCTCAGGGTAGCAAACCCTTCCTGTGGGCCTCTATGAGAAAAGTTAGGGCAGAGTGTCATATAAATTAATGTGCCCTGATGCTCCCCAGAGGTCTACCAACATTTTCCACTAAAGTGTGCTATTTCTGTTTTATGAACAGTGAATTCACCATGGCAAAGTAAAGTCTTCGTCTTTGGATTGTAAATCTTCTAGTTGCTCTTTGCGTTCTGATGTGTTAACATGCTAGATGGCGTCAAAGGTTTCTTATGGGTTTATACGATTTTGCTGAGCAAACATTTTTTAGCCCAGCTGCTTAGCAAAATATGTATTATTTTTAGAGTCATGCTTCCATTTTGCTAAGGGAGTTTGGTATGCTGGGAAATGATCTGCATTTCTTTTTCCTGGAGATTCAGTGAGTTTTAATTTCAGTTAATATTCTGACTAAATGATATATACACATAGGTCTCCCTTAATTTATCATTACCATTAATGATTTGCCTAAAACTGGGTGTATCTGAATGATTATTTTCCTACCACCACAACCCCTTAAACATAAGGAAAAGAGGGATTTTCCGTCTCAATCCTTTGTGTTTTTGCGTTTTGACCAATGCCTCCTAGGTGTTGCAGTGGAAGAAAACTACCATGAATATTAACAATTGTAATGATAATGTACTTCTTGGAAGATGTTTCTGCCATTTAAGTTCCATGCCATTGCTTCACTGAAATGTTTCACCCTCCCCCATTACATCATTTCAGGGAAGGCTTTTTCTATAAAAATTGGAATTTGTCTTTAAATGATTATTAATGGAAGCTATTGACAATGCAAATTATGAAGTAGTTCAGTACACTTGGCATTTCTTTTAACTCGTCATTTTCACTAGGCCATTTTTCGTTAAAAATGCTTTTTTTACTGTTATGCTAATGTTTTAAGAAAAGGTTTATTTATATTGGACATTTCCAGTGAAAGTTTATTTCATTTCATGTTATTGATTTCACTAGAAAGGATAAAGACAGAAATTAAGGCATATCAGTTCTGTCCATGAGCTATTAAAATATTAAATGTGTAATTGAGCTTGTATGTTTTAGGTCATATAGAGTATTGAACATACCCAGAAACTGATAGTCTCAGTAAATAATTTGAAGAAGCAAAACAAAGTAAAATAATAAATATGTTGCGTAAAAATTCTACAAGTACACAGACTGGCACAAATACTAATAAATGTCACAATGCAAAAAAAAATATGTTGGTTTCATATAAATTTGTTTAACTTTGATCAAACCTATTGTGAGAACTGCTGCACTTTGAATGATCTTGTCATTGTTATTTGCAAACAGGAAGTCAATTTTCTGTAAATTTGACCAGTGCTCTTGTCCTTTCAGCAACTCTGGAAGAAATCTATCTCTTACAGAGCGGGTTATGGGGCAACGAAAGAGGTACATACTTATATCTCTCCCATTGCAATCAATGTTACGTTTGGCAGGATTGTGCTCAATATGTAGAGATTCTGTGCATATTTATAGACATACCAATATACAGTCTACATTTTAAATATTTGTTCCTTTTTAAATTTTATATAGAAAGATCTTTAGCATTGTCTAGTGTGAAAAGCATGAATGGATTTTACAGAAATGCAGAAACAACATCAGGGAGAGAAAAAAAAGAGATAGGTTGAAGCCGGTTTACCAGAGAGTACCAATAGCTATTCTGTATAACTGTTGGGATCAGAAGTGGTGCTGCCAAAGTCTGATGACCTTTACAGAGCCTACTTTTAAATAGAATGAGAATAACTATACACTGAATCCATACTTAAATTATCTGGGTTAGGATGGTGCTCTGGATTTGAGAACATCATCCTACCAATGTGATTAAGCACTTCATTATGTTTATCCCTCTTAAAAGTTACTTTGTAGGCTCTTCAAAATTGTGGGAAGAAAGGTAATTATGAAAGCCCCAATGGGTGTGGGTTGGGGATAGCAAGAGTGTTTGAGACAGGGTTGAATGAGGATCAGATGTTCAGAGGTGAATAAGGATGTGTCATTTGGTTTGTTGGACTCAAAATACCAGAATTTCCTAAAAATTCCTTAGGTAGAATTCTGGAAGTTCTAACCTACAACACACACCTACAGACACTTTCATTTCCCTCACCTGAAGACTCAGGTCACTTCTAGACCTTGTTTCTTGCTGCAGTGTTTCCAGTGGTGGTAATCTTGCCGCTCTTTATGTTCTATAGGAGGGTGCCTTCTATAGGTGGGGATATTAAGGAGCATCTGAAATTTTTGAAGAAGTAATGGGATTACAGATAAATCAGAATAAATCTGAAATCATAACTGATATGGAAGAGAAAGATAAGATAAAAAAATAATAATATTAAAATAAATTCAATTTTAAGTATTTAGGTATATATATTACGAAGATTATGCAGCCTTTTGTAGAAAGCTCATTTTGATATATTGAAACAGGAAGTGAAGAAAAAAATTAATACTGTAGTTATAGACTAAGACTAAAGTTTGGAAGGATCACAGTATGTAAAATGAAGATTGTACCCAAGATCATTTTTGTTTTGTTTTGGATGTTACCTATAATGCTAACATATATAAAGTCCAGGGATTGGCAACATTTAGTAAAAAAAATTGGCAATGGGGGTGAAAGACCAAGAATAAATAAAAGATTATGGTATTTACCACAAAAGGAAGGAGGTTTAGGTATTCCTAATATTAAATATTATATTGCTATTCAAATGAGAAATACTATAATAAAATCAAAAGAGTTATTATGGGCAAGTATAGAAATACATAGAGCTGAGGAGAATTTGCAAAATATTTTTAAAGAAGAAAGTAAAAAGAGGAAAAATATATATAAATTACCGTATTTATTTGTGTATAACGCGCACTCGTGTATAACGTGCACCCCTAATTTTCCATGAAACCTTGGTATAAAACAACTTTGAGCTTGAACGAAGCGTCATATGCACAACGTTTACGCTTGATACCCTGAGATGCCATCTAACGGGTACCAGTTATATCGGTGAAAAAGTTTGTTCATAAGAGCACGCCTTAAAACATTGAGGGAGGGGGGGATAATCAGACCCACCTGTTGCAGGGTAAAGAAAATGCAATCCGAAACGAGCACTTCCAACCCCCAGGAGCCTCGCTCGAACTGCGAGCTACCTCCGGGCCACGCCTCGTCTCCCGCGCCACCCAATCAGATCCCGTCAATTTCTTCAAAGCCACACCCCCGCCTCCCCTTCAATAGACAGCCGACCCAATTCTAAAAAGGAAGTAAAAGAGGCTCGCGACGGGGGTGGGACACCAGTCCTCGTTTATAACGCGCACCCAAACTTTGATTTCTTTTTTTGGTATAAAATTTTGCGCGTTATACACGAATAAATACGGTATCCCATTTTTCAAAATATGTTATAAATCTGGAGTAAATGTAAGAAAATATTTAGTCCAACAATTTTCCTGTTAATCTAGATGGTGGAATATAAAAACAAGTTTAGTAAATAAATTTGGAAGGGAAAAACTTATTAGATTGAAGGATTGGTTGATCAAAGCATCAAATAGAGATAAAACAAGCCAAAAATGATAACATTTTATAATGTGATTCATTTGGCTAGAGGGATTAAAAGTTGGGTAAAAATATAGATGATGTAGATCAGTGGTGGCCAACCTTTTTATGCCACGGGCCTGACCATGCCCATGGACAGCTGAGTAGACACATTTACGGCTGTCGTAAATACACCCGCTGACGTAAACATGCCCGCTTCTACTTCTAGAGGTGGCGACAGGCCGGATGGAATGGCGTTGCAGGCCGGGTCAGACCTGTGGGCCGTAGGTTGGGAACCCCTGATGTAGATAGTTGACAAAGTTTGAAGAATTAATAGAACAAAGAGATCTGATTAAAAATAAGAAAGGAAAGAATTAATAAATTAAATTTACAGAATATTGGTAGAATATTTATTAACAGCAGAGTCTGAGAATAATTTGGGGAAAGCAGAAGAGGAATGGAGATGTTTATGGAAGAAAATAATTTTATACAACATGTCTGCAAGAATTTAAGAGAATTGTTATAAAACAATATGGAGATGGTTCTTAACACCATTAAAATGATTCATTATAATTCTAAATATTCTAAAGTATCTTGGCAGTGTAATCAAGAGGTTGGTACCTATTTCCATTTATGTGAGGAGATTCAAAAAATAAGAAAAATGATATTTAATGAAGTGAATAAGATTTTATTTATGAAACTTGATTGTTGTCCAAAAATAGCATTGTTATTCAGTTTTAGCAATGTCAAATGGATAGGGAAAATATGAGCTAATTAGAATTTTGGTAAGTGCAGTGAGATTAATTTTAACAAAAAAAAATTGGAAAGTGATATTTGAGTTTCACTTTACTGAATAGTATCAAGAAATTTGGGATATACTGTAGCTATGAATGATAAATTGACATGTGGAATTGACATGTGTTATATGTTTATTTTGTATATATTGATTTATGTTTATGTTATAAAAATAAAAAAGGAGGTTACCTTATGAAGAAACACTACCATGAGGAAACATTATAGCAGTAAGTAAGGCCATAGCCTTTCTCTTAGTAAATTAAATGAAGGTGACTGAAAGTATGCGTGTGTGAGAGGGAGAGCAAGAACTCCTGGAATTGTGCCTGGAGATTTCTGGGATATTCATTTTTAAAAAACCCACAATGAATGGCACATCTCTAGAGGTGAAGATCTCGGCTGTTACTTCTGAGTTTGCATGATAGTTTCTTCCTTGGGAGACAATGACTTCTAGTTTGCCCCATCAGTTCTTTACCCTTATTATAAAAACTTAAGTACTGGGTTAAATCTCTTCACCTATGCCAATTTCACAATCAATTTAAAGTTTTTGCATTTGATGATTCTGAAAAAAAATGTCTGAACTGTCAGTCAGATATGTTATAGCTAAATCTCTTTCCTTTTCTTTCTTTCCTTCTTTCTTTGTCTTGTTTATTGTCTTGATTATTTGGGCAGTAAATAAGTGAACATACAGATATGTAGGAACATAGGTAGCTCCTTTTTTTTTATGAACCACTGCTTCATTTAATTATGAATGCAAAATGTTAACTCTGACCACTGGCAGCTCTTCAGTATTTAAGGCAAGATTTTTTCCCCCTAGCACTGCATGGGATTCTTCATATTTCCTGATGGTTCTCCATCTAAGTGATCCCTGACTTAGGGGTGTGCAAACTTTTGGGGCCGTCACGTGGTTCAGGGAGCCGGTCACTAAGGCCTGGGGCCTGGATCTGGCCCTCATCGCTCTTGGACACGTTTTACTTCCGTTTCCAGGAGTGACGAGGACTTTGTGGGCCAGATGAATTGGTGTTGGGGGCCAGATACAGCCCCCGGGTCATAGTTTTGGCACCTCTGCCTGAACCCAACTCAGTGTACTTGGGATAGTATTGTTGTGTGTATTGGGTAATAATGAATACTTCTTGAGTATCAGAGTATAATAGTGAGTTTTAAAATGCCCCTTCCCTTTCTGGAAAGCACATCTTTAGACATTAAATATTTCTGAGTAGTGGCTCTTATGACTGGGGAAGAGAGTATAGGTTTGCAGGTGTTTTTTTTTAAAGTAGCATTACATGATAATGCTTCTTTGCCTAAAAACATTCATACTTTGAAATTTAAAAGGGCTAGTCCCTGGTCAGTTTTACTATGCCATTTAACAACCACAGAAATTATGCTTTCTTTGTATATATTCATAAAACTGACTGGATCCAGAAAACACTTGTCAGGGGGTTGCTATATCTGCATTGCCTCTCCATATGAGCCAGAAGTCTTCCATCATGCCATGTGAAGACACTGTCCAAGCCATCTCCCTCTTCAGACAGTTGTGTTACTGCAATTAAAGAAGATGATGAAGAGGGCACGGGACTAGAGCATACCCTTTAGGAGCCCTGGTGGTGCAGTAGTTAAACTGCTGTCCTGCAACCAAAAGCTTGTGAGTTCAATGCTGACCATGACTCAATTTTGATTAAATTTAACTATTTTTGACCAGACTTCTGGCCAGAAATGTTTCTGCTCCATCAGCCCATGTTTTAGAAATACAAAGTAAAACCCTGTATAATGACTTAATTTGTTTGGCGGGGCTAGTCATTGTATGATTTAATCGTTATACAATGCGTGCATCGTATGGCGATTATCCCTGTGGGATGCATTGTACAACGGTTATCTCTATGGTAAAAATCATACAACGATAAAAAAAATCGTACTATTTTCCCCATATAGATGCATTGCATCGTATAACGATTTTAGTTGTTATACGGGGCACAGAGTTGTTTTTTTTCAAATCCTCATCATTGTACAATTTAATCACTGTAAGAGGCATTTGTTATCCGGGGTTCTACTTGTACCATATTCTATGATAGTGACACCTCAGATTAATTGCACTCAGCGTGGGTATGCTAAAGTCCATCTTGGGTAGCATTGTGTTAAATATTAAATGCACTGTCTACATTGCAATTTTAACATGTTCTGACTAACACGTTTTAGATCTGAAAGATCCAGTGGAGGTCAGGGTGCTCAACATCATGTTAAGTAAATGTTAAAGGATTCAGTACATGATGCCTGTGAATTCTGGAATTGTAGCAATTAAAGCATTAGACAAGGGAGTTTTAGAAAAATATAGGGCCTGTTACTTTCAGATATCAAAAGATATTTTAATAACCTTTCTTTTAGAAGGGCATTAGGAATTCAGTGAAAAACATTTTTAGAGTAGATGGGGGAGAGGGAATAAAATGCAATGTAAAAATTCCACTGGGAGTTTCAATCAGCGCTTGGTACCATTTTTCTACAACACATTTGAAAATATTGTTTAATTATCAAAATATGATATACTGTGAGGTCTAATATATGAACTTGCTACATCAAAAGAAAAAGTTTTACATGAATATTTTAGGTCTTATACCAATGAAAGAACAATTCACATACATAAACCCATGAATTTAACACAGTAATCTTGCTGAAGTAGAAAAGAACTGCTATATGGGTTTTTAGGAACTGTTTTATGTACTGTATATTCATCTGATTGCAGCAGGAAGCATATTCTAATCCTATACTAGAGAGGAGAAAATATGATATTTTTACTTGTAAAATATTTTTAAGTAGCTTCTTGTACTAAGACTTTACTAGGGTTTTCTCATGTTCTCATATGATTCTGTACATCCAAAATCTTTGTATCTTGATCAAAAACAATCCATACAGAATATATGCTAGTTTTTTTAACTTGGCAGGATATTAAGCTGTATTCAATTGCTTGGTTACGAATATAAACATCTCCTGTTTTTTTTTTAAATAAAAGCATTTTACCGTTAATATGAATATCAGATTACTAGAGATCTGCTCCAGAAAGACTGGGTAATTTTCTTCTGTTACCGTTTACATTTTACATGATTACTGTTTTTAACGTGGTTTTCACACTATTATTATTTAGAGACAAATAATTTAATTCCTATCAATGGCAGTCTTATGAACGTGCACACGAAAGCATACAAAATGACCTTCATCAGTTGGAAATTCATTTTTTCATAGTCTCAAGAAAAATCCTTGTACAGTCTGTTCTTAAAAGGACACTGTCAGTTTTAAAATGTTTGCACTTACTATGGCAATGAGAAATTACTCTACCTTAACATTTTATGTATAGGTAGCTTCACTATTTTGCTGAACATCAGCAACATTTCCCTCTTTCCTACGTGTATAGGAACCTGAGAAGCTGAAATACCACAGATGAGCTCTACAAGGCCAAATGGATGAGGCAAACCATGAACTTCAGTTTTATTGGGTTTTTTTTTTAGAGAGAGAGAGAGAAGATTCACTAGAATGAACTGCCTTGGTAGTTGCAGCAGACAAGAGGGTGTGATTGTGGTGTCCAGTTTACAAAGGGATTCAGAATTATTATTTTTTAAAGTTATGCCCTGGAAACTTTTCAGTATGTTGAGCAAAGTGGTAAAATTGATCATATTCCCATTTATATTAGATAGACTGTGGCAGAGATGAGGGATGTGTAGCCCTTTAGTTGTTGTGGGATTGCAGTTTCCATCAGCCACCAGTGTTATTCTGACAAAGAATGACGGGAGTTTTGGTGCAGCAACATTCATGGTACAACGAGAACCATCTAGCAGTTGCCAATTAAACAGTGCATGTACAAACAGGCCTTTGGTCATCATTAATACCATGAGAAGCCTGGTGTGCTTTGGTCCAAGGGTTCGCAAAGGGTCAGACACAACTATGTGACTGAACAACAACACTATGAGTTGGAAACACAGTGCTTCTAATTATTCCACTGGAGTGGCTCTGTTGTGCCCATGTGGGAAGTATCCAATGCTCTAGTCAAGGGGTTCTAGACCTTTTAAAGCTGGGGGCCGGGTTATGCTTTCTCAGACAGCTTTGGGGGGCAGATGGCCATTTTGCTCTTCCTCCACCACATGGAACTTTCTGGTGTGGTGGAGGCGGGCTACATGAAAACGGGCCACAGGTTGAGAATCCCTGTTCTAATCTTTGGTTTCATCAGTCATCCATACCTGTCAAGTTTTGGATTTGAAAATAAGGGAAATTTTGGCCACACCCCTCTGTGGGTGTGGTCAAATCTGTGGGCATGACCAAATATAGCCATGTGATTTGCTGGGCTCTAGTCATGCCTGCCACATGGACATGAAAATGTCTGCAAACACAGACAGCACTGGCTCTTTGGCTGTAAATGGAGATGAGCACTGCACCCTAGAGTTGGATACGACTGGCAGATTTTACTTTCTTAGGATCAAAGATCGCTGCAGATGGTGATTGCAGCCATGAAATAAAAAGGCAACTGATGCTTGGGAAACAATCTATGAGAAACCTGGGGAACATAGTTAAAAGTAGAGACATCACCTTGCAAACAAAAAATTGCATAGTCAAAGCAATGGTATTCCCGGTGGTAATGTATGGGTGTGAGAGCTGGACCATTAGGAAAGCTGAGCGCAGAAAAATAGATGCCTTTGAAATGTGGTGTTAGAAATAGGTCGATCCTAGAAGAAATCAACCACGACTGCTCATTAAAGGTCAAATAGTAAAGATGACGCTAAAGTACTTTGGACATCAAATGAGAAGAGAGGATTCACTTGAGAAGGCCTTGATGCTGGAAAAGGTAGAAGACAAAAGAAGGAGGTGGCCAAAAATAAGATGGCTAGTTGGTATTGTAGGTGCAATGGGCACAAAGCTGTGTGGGCCAAAGAACCCTTTCCCCATCTTCTTGGGGGACTTTTGTTTTCTTTCTTGTTTACTCATTTTTAATTATTATTTTTCCTGGGAAGCAAAGTGCAGAATAGTTAACCAGCCCCCTAGGGTTACCACAGCTTGTAAGCAGCTTGGCTTTAATGAACTAGCCCTGCACATGGCTAGACACTCCCCCCCCCCATTAGGGTGGAGGAGCAAAATTAACCAATCCATTTGTTCCTCACTGCAACCAATTGAAGCATCAACACCTGAGAATGTTGGATCCAGCTTAAGGAAGGGAATTAGTAAAGTAAAAAGCAACCTCTGTAGTTTCCAAGCCTCCCAGCAGCTGAGGAGTTAATCTCCCACCAGATGGTTTGTTAGAAGGTGGGGTGCTCTCTCTCTCTCATATAGTGATCAAGCAACATCCCTCCTCCCAAGTTAACTCTAGAACAGAAACGAAAGCCTCTCTCTCTCTCTCATATAGTGATCAAGCAACATCCCCCTCCCAAGTTCACTCTAGAACAGAAACAAAAGCCTCTCTCTCTCATAGTGACCAAGCAACATCCCCCCTCCCAAGTTAACTCTAGAACAGAAACAAAAGCCTCTCTCTCATATAGTGATCAAGCAATATCCCCCCTCCCAAGTTAACTCTAGAACAGAAACGAAAGCCTCCAGCCAGGAGGCAGGGCAGAAACAGCTCAATAAACCATGAGAGTGAGAGACCAAGAGCTGATTTGCCCCTGCATATATGAAATATCGCTCACCTAGAGTAGACTCCCGTTCCATGGTGGTTCCGACCAGCAAAAACGAAGCCTCCATGACCATGTGGCAGGGAAATGAAAGAGAAACTACAGGGAGGGCCCCCACCACCTTCTCTCTCCCCTTCCACAAGCGAAAAGCCACAGACAGCGGCCTCTGGTGGCAGGAAAAACATACTGCAGCTTCGCCTGTGAGAGCTCCGGTCAGGATTTTTTTATTTTAAAAAAGGGATATTACGGGGAAATTAATAAAACGGGAGGGGGGAGGGAAGAGGGGTAAAAATAAAGGGTTTTCCCCGGGGAAAATGGGTTACTTGACAGGTATGCATTCATCACCAAGAATGGGTCCCTCTTATGTCTGTGTCTCTTAGTATGAGTGAAAATGAGTTATTGTAGAAGAAGTTCCCAACCTTCGGGCCGTGGTCTAGATCCAGCCCCTGGGCCAGATTGTTACCCACGCTGAAAGTGCCCTGATGTCACCATGGCAAAAAAATTCAAAAACTGTGGAAGTGTTCCTCCCTTGCAAGGTAAGCAGCAGAGGTAGGAAAAGCAGTGCAAATGCACATGCCACTGCGGCCACTGCCAGGAGGAACCACATGGCAAGCCCCTTAGCTGAATGAGGGTGTGTGGTCAGGCCCCTGGCTGGAAAGGTTTGGGAATCCTTGCTCTATAGCTAGTGACCTCATAACTTTACTAGAGTTTGAAGGCTCAGAGGACTAATTTGATTGATACGATTTGATTTCTTTGCTGCCCCATTAGTGCAAGCACTATTCTGGGCAGTTTATAGGTTAAAACTTCAAACCCCACGAGACCCCAAATTACAACATCCATCCAACAGTATGGTGATACATAGGTATGATATCTAAAATCCATACAGAAATAAAAATAAAAAATAATAATACTGGATATCTGCTGTGGTCGAGGCTGCTTTTCTCATTTGCATTAGATTGCCCAGCTCCACCCATTTCTAGATGGGAGATCCCTGACTAGCTTGGTCCATCCATTGATCATCTCCAAGTTTGATTGCTGTAATATTGCCTATGTGGGGCTACACCGGGTGTAGAATTTTGCTGCCAGACTGTAGGTATGACCATATTTCCCCACTGTTGGGAAGTTACCTGTCAGTACTCCATGCCAGAGTCAAGTCTGAAGAAAGCCCAGAAAAAGTGGGACTCACAGAAGGTCGCTCTTGGTAGTGGTTCGTTAAAAATTTCTCCTGAGTTCCATCAGTCAACCTCACTTAGAATCTTTAAGAAACTCTTTATTACTTATTTGTATAACATGGCCTTTATAAGAGCTTCTCCCTGAGGGAAGGGAAGCTTACATTAAGCTTTTGTTTAGTTTTCCCCATGACCTTATAGGAGGTGTGATCAGATTGTTCTCCACATAATGCTTTGTCACAATTCGATTTACACCCACACCCTCTCTTTCAGAGCACTTTCCCCAACGATCCACCTCATGTGATTATAAATAGTTTTGCATATACAGTAGAACCCCGTATAACGAAAAAACTCCATTCTGTGGAGCTCTTTGCTATACGTTTTTTTCGTTATATGGCTCCTTATGGGCAATGCACTGTATAATGAAAATAAAATGTTTGTTATACGAATCACTATTGGCGATACCCCGTACAATGAATTTGTTGTTGTTGTACGGGGTATTGCCAATAGCGATTTGTATAATGAACATTTTCTTTTCGTTATACGGTGCATCGGCAATAGCGCAAAAATGCTTCATTGTACGGATTTTTCGTTATACGAAGTGTTGGTTATACGGGGTTCCACTGTACTGTAGTTATCAACCTTTTCTTTTATTATTCTTTAACAAAATAATTTGTTAGTTATAGTGTTGTTTCCATTTTATGGCCTCTTCAGCCCCTTTAAGAGGTGTGAAGACTCTAATAAATAGATACAGCTCAAGGAGTCTATGCCTATAATGCCTAGCTGAGGGTCATGAACCCTAGGCCTGTTCTATTTGTAATAGTTTCAGTCTATTCAAAAATAGAGAGAAATAGCAACAATGTTAATATAATTTAAGAGCCCTGGAGGCACAGTGGTTAAACCACTCTACTGCAGCCAAAATGTTGTGAGTTTGATCCTGACTGAACTCAAGGTTGACTCAGCCTTCCATCCTTCTGAGGTTGGTAAAATGAGTTCACAGCATTTTGGGAGCAAAAATGCTAATTATCTTGTGAACCACCCAGAGAGTGTACTAACCATGATGGGGCAGTATAATATAACATAACATAACATAACATGACATGACATGACATGACATAATGTGACATTATTGTTTTGGTTTTTTGTTATGCGTAGCTGGTCCTGCCAACCTAGCAGTTCGAAAGCAAGAAATTGCAAGTAGATAAATAGGAACCACTTCGGTGGGAAGGTAACAGTGTTCCGTGCGCTCCGGTGTCTAGTCATGCCTACCACATGACCACGGAAACGTCTGCAGAAGCAGACAGCGCTGGCTCTTCGGCTTAGAAACAGAGATGAGCACTGCACCCTAGAGTCGGATACGACTGGCTTTCGAGCAAGGGAAACCTTTACCTTTAGCTGGTTCTGGATGGTGATATGTTTAGAAACAATCACATGCAATCTAGAATGTGTGACACTCTCTTTATTCAGACAGAAAGGAGAAAGGCTAGTATCCCTTCCTTCAAATTAATAGGCTAGAGTTTGGCAATGTGAATTTTAAAAAAGTGAACACTTCTGCCCTTGCCAGAATATATGTGTGAAATAATGGAAGCAGTATGAAAATGCATCTAGTGTATAAATGGGATTACATTTTCTTTCTTTTAACTTGTGTAGTTCTGTCAGTATAAGTGTTGCTTGCATATACTACGGGTAGGATGCAAGAACCAGTATCAGTATGAACTGATGTGCATCCACAGGTCAATTATACTTGATGGCATACAATAGTTCTTGAGATTTTTAGAAAGCAGTGATCACTGTCTCTTTTAGTTACCACATAGTGGTGTAGCATGGTGTGTAAAATTACATGCCATGGCATGCCAGCTGGGAAGATAATGCATCACTGTATTGTACAAATATATATTACTGACCTTTTCTATTATGGCTTTTTCAGTATCTTTGATAAACCAATTACAGCATTTTTAGGAAAGACTGTAAACTGCTGTTATATTATACTAAGTTAATATATTAAACCCTTGGGAAGTTAACCTTCAATGTCTCCTAATAAGCACTTTAGTGCAGCTAGCATCACATGTTCTCCTGAAGACCAGCAGCTACTGCTAAGACCTGCTAGAAATACCAGTTGACAAACTGTAAGGCTAGGAATCATAATTATATGGATTACCAGTAGAGCCCCATGGAAACTATGTGCATCATTTTATTTTTTTTTGGTCTGCAGTATTTATCTAGTTCAGGGGTTCCCAACCTTTTTACGCTACAGGCCTGACTACGCCCCCCAGACAGCTGAGTGGGCCGGATCACACACCCCTGAAGCGGAAGTAAATGCGCCCACTCCCGTGTTTACGACAGCCATGGGTGCATTTACGGTTGACGTAACCACAATTACACGTCCACAGGTGCGTTTTATGGCTGTCATAAATGTGCCTGCTTTCTCTTTTGGGGGTGGTGGTGGACCACATGAAATGGTGCCATGGGCCGCATTTAGCCCACGGGCTGCAGGTTAGGAACCCCTGATCTAGTTTGTCCACATGCCCAGCATGACAATGAATAAATGGCCAATTTCTTCCTCCTTCTCTTCAATCGCCATCTTTGCATTGGCTCATATTCTATCACTCTTAATGCCCTTTATGTATCCAATTTATTTTCTGACTATTTATTATTTAGCTATCCTTTATTTGATTCTAACCAATAGAGATGACTTGATGGAAGGAGTGGCAGCAAGAGGAACTCTGGGGGAAAATAACCATGTTCTACTTGAATTCTTAATTTTGAAAGAAACAAAAGTGGGGTGGAGCAGCATGCATATGCTGGACATATGCTGAAACCCAATTTTAATAAACTGAGAACAATGATTGGAAATCCTGCCATGGGACTTTGCCTAACAGGAAAAGGAGTCCAGGATGGGTGGACGTTTCTAAAAAGGAAAATAAAGACACAACTACAAATGATTCCAACAAAAAAGTGGAAGATAGTTTTAAAAAAGGACCCCAACATGGCTTCGCAAACAACCCAGAGTGGAGTTTAAAAAGAAAAGAAAAGAAATTATACATATAGGAAGTGGAAGGAAGGCCAGGCTACAAAGGAAGAGTACAGAGAAATAGCAAAGAATGTCAGAGGTGGCATTAGAAAGGCAAAAGCCAAGAATGAGCAGAGGTTAGCAAGAGATGCTAAGAGATGTTAAGAGCATCCAAAAAAGTCAAATTAGTAGCACAAAGGCATACCTGTCAAGTATCCCGAATTGGCCGGGATTTCCCGTATTCTGGCGCTCGTTCCTCTCCTTTCCCGCCGCCGTCCTGTATTTTGTACGGCGGGGAAAGGGGTTACTGCACACACACACAGAGAACTCATTTGCACATGCACAAACATGTTCTGTGCATGTGCAAATGGGTTCTGCGCGTGCACACCCGCACATGTGTAGAAATTTCCCGTATTTTTGGGAGCCGTGCTTGACAGGTATGCACAAAGGCAGGGGTCAGAATTGCAAGTTAGATCAGTACGACAATGGAACGAGTTTCTTCGGGAGATGGTGAATGCTCCACACTGGAGGCATTCAAGAGAAAATTGGACAATCTGATCTGTTTTGATTTGGATGCCTGCATTGATCAGGGGTTAGACTTAATGGCCTCATGGCCCTTCCAATTAAGTTTTTCTGTGATTCTAAATTTTAAAGTATCTGTATTTCCTCATTGGTTTAAAAAGTTTTCCAGAGCAGCTTACACATAGCCAGAATGGCAACATGTACCTAACCTCTGGCCTACACAATGAAAACAATCAAGGCATAAAATGAAAAGGGAAGGGGTGAGGAAAGAAAAAACAGAAACATATATTCTAAAATAATTATAATTGACGGCCTTCCAGCTAACAAGGCGAGCTTCTTAGCCACTGCAGCCCCTTATCTTTTCAAAAATTATAAGCTGTTTTTAAAATGCTTTCTTAACTGACATTTCTCTTAATATACAACATTATTCCTAACCCTAATGTTTAATCTAGTTTTTAAAGTACCCAGCTGTGGGGGAAGCAGGTTGCCCACTGTTCAAAAATGGGCCTTGGTGGGCTTTGAAAAATTAGCTTAGTGGCTGGACGTTTTCTTTGCCTTGAGGCCATTTATAAATTACTTGACAGTATTGTCATATAGTCCCATGTTTGAGGAGGTAGACTTGATCTATGAAAGCTCATATTAAAATAAAGCAGCCTTCAGTTGCCACAACATTTTTATATATTTTTTTATTTTTACTTTTTTTGTTGTTGTTGTTTTTTGTCTGCACAAACTTATTTGGCCAGCACCTCAAAAGCACATTTGATAGTAGCATAGCTATTGGTTGAACTAGTTTCAATTTTTGGGCAGACTGGTAAACTAACTGTCTTTTTCTAGCATCTGACTAGCAACATGATTGAGAAAGAGTGATTTTGGTTTCAGAACCACTTCCACATAATTTCCTTTCTTATGGCCACATATATGGTCCCAATGCTTGTGTGTGTGTGTGTGTGTGTGTGGGTGTTAAAGTAAAAATAATAATTACAGTACTTATATTTTAGTTCAGTGCAATATCTTTTTTAATCTCTCCTGTTAGTAATTATTCTGAACCTTTTAAATTTCAGTTAAACTTACCTGTTTTATCTGGTTTGTTTTTTGTGTTGTCGCTGTTCAGTTTTGATAGTGGTTTTATAAGGTTTGCTTAACTTGTTCATTTCTTTAAATTTAATATAGTTTATCTTCTCTAAATTTCCTCAAATAGTTCTGGACACTTTACTATTAATACATTAAAAATAAACACAAATGCCTACCTGTTTGCCTGCCTACCTAAAATACAAAATAATTTATTCTGAATGTAGCACATATACCTAGGTCTAGGAAGTGGACTTGATCCATGAAAACTCACATTAAAATATAGCAATGAAGTCTTTAAGGTGCTACAATGTTTTTACCTTGATTTATTATTTTTGTTTTGTTTCGTATTTTTGTGATTTGTGCATTGAATTATTGAAGCCATAACAAGAAATTATTGTAGAGCTTGTGAATTGGGTAGAGAGCTGTTTTCCTGAGGCATGACCATGCATCATCCAAATCCATGCAATTGCAGTTTAGGATTACGTTTACCTTCTTTTTGTGTTACAGATTGCCTCATCTCTTGCATGTTTGTTCCATGTATGTACGTGCCAAAATGTGTGGCTGAATTATATGCAACAGTTGATAATATTTTTTGAAAAAATCAGGAAAAATTCATCCAGAATCTCTCAGTCCATGTTTCTATATCTATCTTAATTTTCCCTTGAATATAATTCAGTTTCTTCAGAGTTTGCACACATCCCATCCAGTGATGCACTGTGAAACTTTTACTACCTACTCTGTGGGCTGACCAAATCTTTGGACAGGGCCAACTCTGTGGGCATGGCCAAACATCCTGCACTATGGGCTATGGAGGTGGGCGTAGCCAACTAAGTGGGTGTGGCCTGGGGGAATTTCCGCTACTGGTTCTGCAGAACCTGATAGAACCTGCTGCAGTGCATCACTGAGCTCATCCCATCATCTCCCTTCCCCCTCTTCTTCCCCCACTTCTATCTCATGCCTTCTCTGCTCTGTTCCCCTTCTCCCCATCCCTTGTCTCTTGATTTTGTGTGATTTGATAGTGGAAGCTTCCATTTTGTGTGTGTGAAACAGGTGGTGAAGGGCATACCTGTTAACCATCCCGATTTGGCTGGGATTACCACGGAATTTGACGCCGATTGACGTCATAACCCGCCCCGCGCTGCCAAAACCCAGTAATTTGGCAGTGGGGGGGAAATGCCTTCCACGCATGTGTGGAAGGGTTCTACACAAGTGTAAAACCCTTCCACGCATGCGTGGAAAGCGACCTGCGCACAAGCGATCTGCGCAGGTCCCGTTTTTTCCGGAGCCGCGGGTTGACAGGTATGGGTGAAGGGTTTCTTCCTAACAAGGAGAAAAGTCTGCAGAGTTTGAAGAAGAGCTTAGAACTACTGTACTGTATTAGGTTTTTTCCTTCCTTTCAGAGCGAAACAGCATCTTGTTTATATTGATCCCTTCCAGCATGAAGCAGAGAATGAGATGTGGTCGTGCTGGAGAGAACCTCCTCCTTTCCCCACAGATAAAAAAGGGAGCAAGAGTCAGTCATCTGTTTTGAGAAGACTCCCATACATGACATCACATTTGATGTCAGATGAATTCTAATTGTATACTACGCCCACAGAAACTTCTAGAAAAAGGGATGGATGGAGATAACAGATCTAGAATCATGTAGGTTGCAACAAAACAAAACAGCAACGGTTGTCAAGCAAAGGAAAATAAAACTGAAATGTAAGGGAAGTTGGAGGCTTTGATTAAAATCTCATGTAATCTGCTGTAACTACATTAGACGAATCTGAATCAGTGGCAACCTAACCCCAATTAGAAAGGAGCAAATGGGGGGTTTACTTGGGTTCATACTATTAAATATAATTCAGAATTGAGTGTAGGAGTCTCAGGGTTCACATGACCCTGCCTCTTCTTCCTCTGAATAGTTAATTATTATTTCACCTTGTATCCTATCCCATAGTGCAAGAACTCTCTGAATATAAAAGCAAGAGGTAAGGACCATCCAATTCTGGCTTGTGGGAAACTCCTATTTGCCAATTTTTAAAACTTAGCAAACCATGTTTTATACAGTTCATTCTTTAGTGTTGTAAAGGGAAAAGCTAGCACATTCATAACATCAAACTATTATTTCAAAGCCATACTCTACATATAAAATGTTGCCTTGGAATTCCTAGGGAATGTAGTCTAAAAATATCTTTTTAAAGCTTTGGTCAGATAGGTCTTATATATGAACAATGTTATTAGAGTGGAATAAGATTTTCAAAAAAACTGGGAAGCAATGCATTTGAACATTAATCTGACTTTGTGACCACCAGTAATTTAAATAAAACACTTAATCTGAAAAATGTGCACATATAGATGTTAATAAAAGGTACAAACTCTTTGATTGATTTTTCCAAGGTCAAATGGTGTTTTAAATGCAGACTATAACAGCTTTGGAATTGGATCAAAATGCTTCTCTCAGGTGCCTAAAGTGTAACCATTTCTATCCTCGGTACCATTATGTTTTTTTTAAAAAAAGTATTAATATAAATAGCTGTGTAATCTTGCATTCCTTTATTGTCTGATCTAATGCAGGATGACAGCTAAAATGTAAAGAGGATCACACATATTTAAATACTTATGAAATCATCGCAGTGTATCCGAGCAGATCCAGTGAACTTGCTGATGTCAAGATTTGCTGTCCATCAGAATTATCTTGTGGTCTACTGTATTCTCCAAAGACAATGTTTAGAGAATGTCCCATTGTGGGTATTCCCGCTTACAGAAAAGAAAACACAAAGGAACAGCCCCTGAATCTCTGGAAGGAGAGGGAAGTGAAGATCACATCCAACTTCACAAGAGAGTAGCAGCTGCTAAACCATCTCCATGGGTGGCTTGGCAGAGAGGCTCCCCAGAGTTGTGGAAGGCTACGTGTTCTTCAGCAGGGAAGGGAGAAGAAGAGCTATTGAATTTTTGTTTGTTTACTTAGTGAGTATTTCAGTCTTAGCACTGAAGTAGTTTTTTTACGAAGTGTCACTAGTCCATGGCAACTGGTTTACAGAGCACCAGAAAATTCAATCTCATTGGCAGTGTGCTCATGGCAGTCGCCATCGCCAGGAGACTGAAGCAGTTTTTAATGACAGACCATATGTCTTGGACTATCAAAAGAGAAGAGTGATCCAAAGTTGTTTTTTTTTAAAGCATGTGCCTTGTATGTGTGACCTATGTGTTTCAGTACATCTTTTGCTAGCTGCAAAACCTCAGGAAGCTGAATATTCCCATAGATCTCATGTAGGAAATTTGTCCCAAGGTGGGAGTGATTCTTCCACTTCCTAGAGCAGTGATGGCAAACCTTTTAGAGACTGAGTGCCCAAGGAGATGGGGGAGAAGGACAGCAGGCATCGTGTGCCGGTGACATCACGTGGGTGCGTGCACACCCACGTGATGTCACTGGTGTGCTTCAACTACGCATGTGCATGTGCAGCACCCCCACACCAACAAGCTTTGCCCCCCGGCAAGCTGCCCCCATACAAGCCCTCACTGCTGTGCCAGACCCCACCAATGTCCCCTGACAAGCACTGCATGGCCACACCAGGCACAGGAAAGACCTCCTGGGCTCCAGAGAAGCCCCATGCTGCCTTCCCACCACCGATGGGCCTTTCCACCCCCTGAAGGTCCCTCCCATCCCCCGATGGGCCTTCCTACTCCCCCATTGGGCCTTCATGCCCCCCCTCAACCGGGCCTCTCCCCTACGAGTACTCCCCACATTACCTTTCCCAGCTGCAACCTCCCAGCCGGGATTTCACTCTCGCCTCTCCTTTGGCAGAGAGAGAGAGAGAGAGAGAGGTGGTGGGGAAGTGATGCCAGCTGGGCTGCACAGAGCGGGGCTTCCCCTCGATGGTGCACATGCCAGGAGAAAGGCTTCTGCGTGCCACTTCTGGCATGGTGCCATAGATTCACCTACACTGTCCTAGAAGTTTCTACGTGTGGTGTTTATTTTTTTAAAAAAACTGCTGGAAGAGAGAATTGTGAGCATCCTTTGGATTCATTTGGATGTTGTATTTATTGATTGTACTTCCCCCTCTCCTACATTTTATCCTTCTTTAAGCCTTTGTTCCTTTTTGTGGGTACCATATGTCACATAAATCAAGCCATTCATATGTGTAGTATATTTCCCTCCTTTTTTTTGGACTACAACTTCCAGAATTTCCCAGGTAACTAGGCTTCTTAGGAGATTCTGGGCAGTGTAGTCTTCAATCAGCACACACAGGAATAAGGGTTGATGGATGAGACGCATTCCAGTAACATCCAGAAGACAATGCCTTCCTCATCCATTGTCTATATAAACTGCTAATTGTATATCTACAGTAGATTGCAACACTGCAAACTTTTACAGTTTCATATTTTTCCAGCAGATTTCCTCCCCCCCCCAAAAAAAGTTAACCTACTTCAGAAATTGTAACAAATTATATAGAGGAGGAAAGGGAAAATTGCGCATGTTCCTTTTTGTTTGTACATAATTCTTGAAGGTTTGTGCTTGTTTGATAATTGGGTAGGGCCCCTTTGTTTTTCCGATTTTTTTCTTGTTCAAATCCTTATAAAATGCTAAATTATTTTCCTATAGTGATCTTTCCCTTTTTCCCTTTTGTTTGTCTGGAAAGGAAACAGTTTGATCTCTACATCTTAATGATAGTTAAAAGTATAAAGCAAAGTTTTAAAAGTACTTAGGACAGCAACAATGGTCTGAAATAAATTCATTAAGATCAATGATATTTCAATGAATACTAATGGAATTATTATGCTTGGATCAGGTTTTTTTCCGCATGTTTGTGATTATTCAGCTTGTTGACTGTTGAATCTATATCCTTGTTAATGACTACCCCGCACTGTCTGTATAGATTGTTTGAAGTCTTATTTTACTCATGCTTGTCCCTCTTATGTTGACAGTGACTGCAAGTTTTCCCTAAACTACCAAACACTTAGTCTCTGCCTTCCTCTTTTTTAGTTTTTTATGACAATTGCTGCAATCTGCTGAATTATAGATTGTGAGATATAAGTAGCACAAGGTGCACAGTTACTCCATTTTAGCATAAAGATTGTGATGATTTGTAATGTTTGATGCTACATTGCTATCAAGATGCAGAACTTCTTTTTGAGGTCATTGGTTTTGATTTCACTTCAGTATCACTGGTATTATGTTATGAGACTGAAATTCTGTCTGCTTTAGATTACTTTTTCTCCATGAAATGTTATTAGAAATACTTCTGTCAATCTTTGAATTTTAGACTACCCCCAAATGGCTAGAAGATTTCCCATAAGAACAGTTCTAGAGTTTTGAATCTTCTGACTTCTTTCTACCACCCAACAATAGCAATAGAAATAGAAATGCCCGTTTGCCTGGAATAATTTTCATCTCTCAGCCTTATGGTGTAAGAGTGGCTTAACTGTAGTGTTTCAAATTTATGGAATAGATGTTGTATAGGGTTTAATTCTTCTGCTGCACTAGTAAAACAAGTGTTCTTGTGTTTTATGTGACACTGAGACAAATGCCACACGCACAATGTACATAAAACTGCTATTGTTGCAACACCTCAAGTATATAATCATCTTTTCTCCCAGAAATTAACCCACAGTGTCCAGAAAGTCAAAATGGTGTGAAATTGAAAGTGGGTCCCATGGGTTGTAACTCGCCAGCAGGACACTGGCAAATGATCAATTATTTCCCGGATTGCTGTACAAGAGCTACAGTTCATATTTCTAGGATCTCTAGGGAAAGAGAGAGCTGCAGCATGCCTAGAGGAAAAGGCTAATACTGTGGTTGCTGCTTCTTTATGGTGCACATACTCCTGTTAGTACAGCATATCCATTGAAAATAAGTGGGTGCTATTTTTCTTCCAGAATGAAATTAACACATCTGGACTCCATCTTTACAAGCTTGTATTTTTAGCTCCTATGTTGAGTTAGCGCTTCATTCCACATTTAATCCACAGATTGCTTTGTTTGCCCATCAGCTTCTATGTCTTGTTTTAGAGAGGGCTTGTGGAAATCCCTATTGTGTGGCTTCACCAGGAGCTATAAATACTCCTGCAGAGACCCCCACATTTTGCAGACAAGCTGTATGCAATGCGATGGATTTCTCAAAAGGATTTCATTGTTACAATGGCTGAAATGCTGTTGCTTAGCAAAGTAAGTCACAACTAAAGTGGGGCCATGTGAATCAATCAAACATATGGAGGAGTTGACTTATCATATCCCTGATGAATCAGTAGGCCTGCTCTAGCTGCAGGATTTCAGCCAGTACATGTGTGAAGGCGTTTGCAAAGGGATTCAAAGCACCTTGTGCCACACCACTGCAAAAACTTGTCTTATCATTACTAGTATGCCATAGTATTGAAAAGTACTGTACTGACAATCCTCTGGATTTATTTCTTCATGGAAGAGCTGCTGCATGTTTCTGTTTTAAGTAGTCACTATTCCATATGTGAAGATTCACAAAAGTTGTCCTTAGCTATACAACTGCAGTACATTTCTAGTCATTATTCATTAACAAGGAAATACTGGGAAGTAGTGGATCAGCAGTTCATGTAAGAAGCTAACCAGTCGCTTTTATAGTACGGTACAGTAGTACCTCATACAATGATTTCAATCCATTCCACGGGGCTTGTTGTGGTACGAAACAATTGCTATATGATGCATGCATCATATAGTGATTTTCCCAATGGGATGCATCGTACAACGACTTTTATTTTTTTTTCTAAGTGGTTTTCCCCATTGAAAAATTGTTGTATAATTTTTTACACAGGAAAAATTGTTATGTGGGATGTCATTCTCCCAAAAAAACTAATTGTTATGTGATTTCATTGCTATACGGGGCAATTGTTGTATGAGGTTCCACTGTATTTGTGTAAGTCTTGGTTTGCTTGTGATTCAGTGGATCTTTTCTTGGCTGGTACTAGCAGTAGGATGCAGGACATACATTCAGACTGAGTTGAGTTAAATTTGGCAGTGGCTTTCCAAAGTTTCAGACAGAAACTTGGGATCTTCTGTATATAAACCACATGCTTGATCACACTGGTTCACCACATGGTTGACCACACCGTCCTTTGTGAAGAAATAGATCAGGATATATCATTTACATTAAGCTTTCATTTTGGTTCTTCCTTGCTTTTAAAGTTTTCTTATGGTTTAAAATGATTATTGCTTGGGGAAGGTTGTAATTGCACTTTGGGCTGTGGTGGCTCAGTGGTTAAGAAGCTGGCTGGCAGGTCAGAAGTTCATGACCTGGGTACTGCATGATGGATTGAGCGCTTGTCTCTGTCCCAGCTCCTGCCAACCTAGCAGTTCGAAAGCAAGAAATTGCAAGTAGATAAATAGGGACTACTTTGGTGGGGAAAGATCTTGGGGACATGAAAGGAGCCTCATTCGGGCGTCCCCTGAGTGGAGTTTCTCCATCAAAAATCCTTTCAACATGACATTATTATTACCTTGGGACATGGAAATTCTCCTACTTAATTCAACATCTGCCTCAAGTGAGTCCAAACAGATTTTGTAGATGTGCTTTAGAATCTGGTGCCTGGGTTTTACATGGGAAGAAGAAGGAAAGTATCTGGTAGGGACAGAAATGACAGGAGTGGCATTGTGAAATTCACTGATCTAGCCCCCACCCCACAAACTGCTTGATGAGTACTGCTAATAGTGGGGGATATGTCTTGAGGAGAGCACAGCATCCCTTTGCACTCTCATATTGCTTGCTAGGTCCATCTGCTGATCAGTTTCTTCTGTAGCTTAACATGGCTGCAAACATCATGCTCTGCTTACAAATGGCTTGCTCAGCACTGTTGATATATTTGAGAGCGGCTGACCATGACCCCTTCTGTAGCCAATCATACCTCTCTGGGATTGCCTTTCAAGATAGCTGGGAAATCGTCAGTTAGTCCAAAATGAAACTGCCAGATTGTTTTCCATGGGTCTAGAGATCAGATCACCCCAATTGTAGAACATCTGCTCTTGTTATCAGTCGGTTTCTAGGTTCAGTGTAGAAAGTGCTGCATTTAGCCTTTAAATGGCATTGGGGCTGTGACCTCAGAGAATGTAGGCTCTGTGTTAACCTATGTATAGCAAGGGTCAGCCTCTGAGGATCTGCTGCCAATTTCTTTCCTGAGTCACGGCCTTTTCAGTGGTAGCACCAAAACTTTGGAATACAACCCCTCATCGTTGGAGATTCATTGGCACCTTCATTTTAGAATTCAGGCATTTGCTGTAAGCCTTTGTATTTTGGCATGATTTTAGGTTTTTTTTAAATTTTATATTTTTTTCTGATTTAAGTCATTCCAATTAATATTCTCTGTTTTTAAATAACTTTTACTCCTCCCCTTATCTTTGGTTTAGTGAAAATGGCAAAGTACATTCCATTTCTGACTTCATGTCCAACTTGTTCATTTCCTTCACCTTGGTGTGGGTTTTCATGCTAGCCTTGGGTGCCTGGAATAGCCCTAGAAATACTATATACTGGATTGTTAGCAGGGTCCTTCTGGATGAGACCAAAATCTTCTCTATTCCAGTGTCTTATTACCCACTGTCGGAAACCAGATTCTTCTTCAGAAGCCCACAGATAAAACTTGCCAACAGGAGACTTTTTTGACTATTGTTCCCCAACAATTAGTAGCCAGAGCCACACAATGTCTAGTCTACTGCCCCAACTAGGCTTCATGAATTTGTTTGGTTATGATTTGCTCATGATTGGTTTGTGTAAAAAACGTTTAAGAAGAGTAAAGTAAAGGTAAGTAAAGGTAAAGGTCACCCTTGCTCGAAAGCCAATCAAGCAACTCTAGGGTGTGATGTTCATCTCCATTTATAGCCAAAGACTCAGTGCTGTCTGCATCTGCAGACATTTCTGTGGTCATGTGGCAGGCATTACTAGGCACCAAAGTATATAGAACACTGTTTACCTTCCCACCAAAGAGGCACCTATTTATCTACTTGCAATTTCTTGCTTTCAAACTGCTAGGTTGGCAGGAGCTGGGACAGAGACAAGAGCTCACACCATTGTGCAGCACTCAGGTCTCGAACTGCTGACCTGCCTTCCAGTCATCAAGTTCAGCGTCTTAACCACTAAGCCGCCACAGTCCCTTTTTAAAGAAGAGTACTGAAACTAATTAACATCCCTTCCATGTTTAATTACTTCAGTGGCACGTGAGCCTTAGGGGTCTCTATTCCTATTCATGCATTTCTTTGGGAGTAGCACTAGGTTCTCTCCACCATTATTTCAACCATTCTATTTGCATGACATTTGGAATAATCTGAAGTACGGCAGCCTCCTCTTACATGTGTGGAGGCTTTCCTTGTGAAGTATACGCTTGATTTCCCAGGGTTCAAATTTACATGGAAAGCCCGTAAATGCAGAAGTGTCTCCCTTCAAGAATTATCGCTCTCAGTGCATAAAAGGTAACCAAACTGAGGAAAAGGTTGATCGGGGCAGAATGGTCCCCTTTCTTTGAATTTTGATGAACATGGAGATAGTGGGACTGCAGTGGCTCAAGTGGTTAAGACCCTGAACTTGATGACTGGAAGGTCGGCAGGTCAGCAGTATGAGACCCAAGTACTGTATGACAGAGTGAGCTTCCATCTCTGTCCCAGTTCCTGCCAACCGAGCAGTTCGAAGGCAAGAAATTGCAAGTAGATAAACAGGTACCATTTTGTTGGGAAGGTAAACAGCAGTCCGTGCAGTCCGGTGTTTAGTCATGCCTGCCATATGTCCACGGAAACGTCTGCAAACACAGACAGCGCTGGTTCTTTGGCAATAAACAGAGATGAGCACTCAACCCTAGAGTCGGACATGACTGGCTTTTGAGCAAGGGTGACATTTACCTAAAGATGGACACAAAGGCTGAATGGATAGTTCCTCAATATCTTAGTGTCTTTAGCACATTCAATGGAGAGGCTGTGTGGTCACAAATATTTTAATATGAAGGTAGGGAACGTGTGGTCTTCCCATATGTTGTTTGACAGTGTCTCCTGTTATTTCTGCCTGTTGTCCAAGGCTGATGTGTCCTGGTGTCCACCATTGGTTCTCCTTACTCATGGTTTGATAGATCAGATCTTAGGCATGAGCACTAAAGATTTTAGTGGGCTATTAAAAATCATAGTATAATGACTACTTAAATTTTGATACCACAAAATTGTCATTAGTTTTTATGTATTTTAGCAGCTAGATATGCATCTGAGATTAGAATCTAAAATAAATTGTAAATGACAGATTGAACAGAAGCCAAAGAATTAGCGACTCTGTTTCTCTCTTCCTTCTCTGTAGCTGCCATTTCCCCCCTCAGATAAAGAACCATACTGTGCATATAGAAGCGGGAAGGCTTTTGCTAAGCTGAGAGAGACTAAATTCAATGCTACTATCTTTATCACAAGAGTCGTCTTCATTTTCAAAGAAGGGAATTCAAGATAGTACTTCTGAGAGCCTGTCTTCTGTCTCTTCATTCTGAATGCCCGTCTCCACATGGTAGATTTTTTCCCCCTCAAGTGTGCCTGTGTGATGAAGATCCTGATACATAGTTTATAAAGCCATCTTGCTTATCCTTTTCAGATTGCCTTTTTTCTACAGGATGAGCTTGAACAGAATTTTCACTTCAGGGGACCATTGTCAAAAAAAGAGAAGGTTCTTATGCTTTCTATTCAGAACTCCTCATAGCACAGAAGATCATTTTCTTCTCCCCCTTTTTAACCTGTTGCTGAACCTTCCTAACTTGAAATTAGGAGTTCAGATCACAAGGACCTTTACACCTGAAGCCTTTGGCCTGGCAATTTAAAATAATAACTCCACAGGATTGCTTTTGCTCTTCCAACTTTCAAACCTACCTTCATTTTTCTGCTAGATCTGTCTTATAAAAACTTAACAATGCTTTTCTGTTGGAGAATGACTGCTACCAATTATGGGCAATGCCCTTCATTATCTCTTCCATATATTGTGTTTCCATCAAGTTGATGGATAGTCTCCTTTGCTAAAATATCCCAAGTTTCCTTTTTCTTTTATTGATACAGTAATACCTCATACAAAGTCCGCTTCATACAACATCGGATTCAAACAACATCGCCTAATTCCTTGAAAAAAGTTACCTCATACAAAGTCATGCAACTTTGTATGAGGCATTGGGGTTTTCCCAGGTTGCATTGTGCCTGGGCAGTATAAAAGGCAGGATACATGCGTGCATTGCTCTTGTGGGTTTTGCATGAGGCAAAGAGTGTTTAGGAGTGGTTTTGAGCACGATTTTGGATTTTTTTGAATTTTTCCATCAGAATTTTTAGAAGCATTCCTGGGATTTTTGCAGCATTCTTCATGTTCTTGGACAATCAGGGTTGTTTGACATGTTTTTGTAATGTATTTAGCCTTTGGACAATGTTTTCTTAAAGTTCTGTCAGTTTCCTGTCTGTTTCCTTGACTTTGCCCTGAAGTCTGTACTGTTACAGTACAATGCATCTCTATGGAAACGACGTTTTACGAGGCATCGCGGCAAGGATTTGGACGTTGTATGAGGCATCGCGGCAAGGATTTTGCATGCCTCATACAAAGTCCAAATCCGTATAAAGTCCAAACTTGTGGAACCAAGTTTGGACGTTGTATGAGGTATCACTGTATCTTGATAATGTGATTGCTTACCAATGTTCCTATATGAGAAACAACTGTTTATCAAATTTGCAGATCTGTTTCAATTTGATCTTGGAGTAGTAGTTTAAGCTATCAAAACAGCACTTTAAACCTGATGACAAGTCAGGCTAGCTAGGAAACAAATGCATTTTGCTTCACTTTTTTGTAATTTTTTTACACAAGTTTCCTTTATATATCCATCATGCTACATAGTATCACATTTTTTGAAAATATTGCTACTGTGATAAATTATAGGTATTGTTTCTCAAGGACCTGAGATCTCTCTTTCCTTCTTTGACTTGAAGCCAGTTTTTATAAGATTTTGCTTTTCTGAAATAGAAAATGTGAATGTTATGAGAGCTGATCTTGTAGCTAGGGAAGCTTTCTCATTTGGATCAAAATTTTCATTGCTGGGGAGACAGTGGGTTAAAGATTTAATTATTCCTTTAAACTGTTTCTCTGATTTAAGAACGCAAGATGGTAAGCTCTCTCAAATTGATAGACATCACAATAGTTTTGTGTAAATGTTTAAATAGGTAGTGTGTAAAGGAATATTTTCTATTCTGATGTCTTAAATCTCCTGTATGCTATATTCAGTGCATGACTACAGGTTCAAATATTATGAGAAAGGAATAAAAGTTTGTGTGTGTGTGTGTGTGTGTCTGTGTGTGTGTGTGTGTGTGTGTCTGTGTGTGTGTATGGGAGCTCATTTTTGGGGCTAAGAAATTCAGCTTATACTCAAGTATATACGGTACAACTCAGCAACATCTGGAGATTCCAACCAACACTTTACATTTTATACCAGTAACATGTGAATAAAACAATCATCTATGTAACCTCTCCAGTAGCAAAGAGACAAATATGTCTCTAAAAACATTTTTGGAAGGGGGAGGAGGCTTAGCTCAACTGTCATTCTACTGTAGATTTGACAACTTTATTGCTTGGGTAATTTCAGGGGAAAGTGAGACTATGGTTTATGTACCACGGACAGTCCTGGTGGATGGAGCACACATGACAAAAGAATAAGCCCTACCTACACCAGTGGCTCTTGTGATAAAATTTGTAGCTGTTCTTGAAAGTCAGAAAAAGTCACTCACATCTATATATAATGTGCAGGTTCACCTCACTGCACTGGATCCTAGAGGACACACCTCCACTCCAAAGTAGCCTGCCAGAAATCTACTAACTATTTTATGTTGTAAAACAAAAAGATGAATAATACAATGCATAATACACAAAATACAAAGTAAAGCACAGCCATATAGCCCTATAGTGTAGGATTATAAATGTAATTCTAAGCCAGCTAGCATATGCAAAAGTAGCAATGTGTAAGATGAAAATCATGCCACTTATAAACTATTTATTTGAAATGATACCAATAAAAATTACAAATGCTGAGATGAAAAAATGGTAAGGAATGATAAATAATTTTTTGTAATGGTTACAAGAAACCAAGATTGTGGTATGTTCCCCTAAAAAACGGAGGGTTAAGGATTTCTAATGTGAGAGAATATTATAGAACATTTCAGGCTAAGGCTATAATAAGAACATTAACAGAAGATCAGTTAATATGGGGGAGAAATTGAATTAAAGGATGTAAGGGATGGTTTCTTGACAACTTGAAAAAAGGACATAAAAAGATAAATAATAGGTTTTGTAAAAACACTTTAGATATATGGAAATTAATAAAAAGTGAAGCAAGTCCAGGAGTGTCCCCATTGCTAGAATTGAAAGATATTAAAACTGTCCAATAAAAAAATAAAAAGAGAATATTGGAAAGTTTAGAGAAGAAATAAGAAATATAAAGGATTGGATGGATAGAAATAAAAGAGCAAAGGATGAACTATACCAAACCCTTAACTTGAGATGGTGGGAGAAATTGCAAATAGACAAGTGAGATATTGAATGGAGACAGAAATATGGTTTTGGAAGAGGTCTGACAAAATATGAGGAAATTGTAAATCAAATTAATCAGAAGAATGGAATAGTAAGCAAAATATTTAATATATTAAGAAAAGGGGGAACAAATTATACATTATACAATATTAAAAGAAATGACACCAGAGTCCATGACACCGACCGGGATGAGAGGCAGGTGTGCGCCCTTCCCCCTCCGAACCTTGCCTCGCTCGGAGGGCTTGAAAAGGCGCACCCAAAGCTGTTGCCACCGCTGCTGCTGCTGATGGAACTCCCCGCCTCCCCCAGAGTCCTTGACACTGACCGGGACGAGAGGCAGGTGTGCGCCCCTTCCCCTCCAAACCTTGCCTCACTCGGAGGGCTTGAAAAGGCACACCTGCCTCATGTGATCATGGGGATCTTGTATGTGACTTGCAAACCTGTTTTTTTTAATATTGTAATTTTGATGCTGTACTGTAATTTTTTTTTTACATTTTTAAAATTCTGTTATATTTGATAATTGTGTATTTACTTAAACTTGTACTTATGGTTGCTTTGTTGTTTCATGAATATGTTGTTAACCGCTTTGAGTTTGTCGTTGACAAAGGAAAGTGGTATATAAGTTTAAATATAATAATAAATGTAATAATAATAATTAGATATACAGTAAATTCTAAAATAAATGAATCAGCATGGAATAAAATATGGCCAAATAGAATTATGAGAAACATGTCAGTAAGAATTAAGAAATATTGTTATAAACTACAGTGGAAATGGTACTTGACACCAGTGAGATTGCATCAATATGATCATAACTATCCAAAAGATTTGAGGGGACTTATTTGCATTTATGGTGTATGTGTAAAGAGATGTATAACACATGGGGGAAAGTATTTGAGAAAATGAAGTTATCCTTCAAAATATGTATGAGTACAAAGGTTGCTGTATTAATTGATCTAAGTGATATAACAGCTGACAAATATAAGAAATAATTGATTACAATTATGATAACAGCTATGAGTTTATTGATAACAAAGAATTGGAAAGTATGCACCTCCTTAAATTTGTAAGAATGGTATAAGGAAATATGGAACACTTGCATTTTTTGCCTGGCATTTTTTGCCCAGTACACACACACATACACACACGCGGCCGCCTTTATTCCAGGGCCACGGGGAGAAGAGGAGCTCTCCCTCCTCCCCGGCAACCCCGCCGAAGCTGCGGTGAGGCCAGTGCTTCCACCTTCTTCGCCTCACCAAGGGAAGTGTCTCGCTTTCCTCGGTTGAAGTTTTTTTTAAAAAAAAAAATTTGCCCCCCCAACTGATGGAAGCAGTAGCTTCCCTCCATTAGGCGAAGAAGGTGGAGCGCCGTTTCCCCTTCTTCACCTCACAGAGGGAAGTTTCTTGCTTTCCTTGGTTGGGGGGGGGGGCGAAATTCCCCTCTTCCAATGGAAGTGGTAGCTTCCCTCCGTGAGGCGAAGAAGGTGGAGCGCAGTTTCGCCTTCTTCGCCTCATGGAGGGAAGTCGCTTGCTTTCCTCTGTTGGGGCGAAATTCCCCCCCAACAGATGGAAGCAGTAGCTTCCCTCCGTGAGGCGAAGAAGGCGGAGCGCAGTTTTGCCTTCTCTGCCTCATGGAGGGAAGTTGCTTGCTTTCCTTGGTTGGAGGGGGTGCAAAATTCCAATTTTGCACCCACCCCCAACCAATGGAAGCGATAGCTTCCCTTCAGGAGTTGAAGACGGAACGGAGTGCCATTCCTCCTTCGTCTCCCAGAGTTAACTGCTTCAATTCCCTGGTTGGCGGGGGGCCAAAAGCTTTTGGCCCATGTCCCCCGTGGAATGTGATCGCACGTCAGCTGTTATTTTTAATGTGCACACTGGCTTCCCAGCGTTCTATGCGCTTGCACCCTTCAGCCTGATTGGCTGAGGGGTGGCGTGGCGCAGAAAACGATGGGCCTTGTAGTTTTGTTTTTTGTTCTGGTTTGTGGGGTGGTTGCCCCACTCTCGGCTGGCAGACCCTTGTGGCGACACTCGCAGGGTCTTTAGGTAAGTGTGGGCAACTCGGTACAGGATGGTTGGGACGGGTGTGGACGTGCATGCCTGACACGTACCATGCACCCCCCTTCTTATAGGTGTAGATAGCATTGAATGATAAGCTGATGTGGGAAATAAAAGTAAAAAAAGGGGTTGATAGAAAATAATGAATTTTCTTTAATATGGGGAGACTTTATTGATTATGGTTTTTTTTTAATCTAAAGAGTTCCAACTTGGTCAAGAAAGTATTAAGTTTTTGGAAATAGGGACAGCTATATTGAATTCAAAATGAAAAATTGAGTACAATGGACTAGAAGAGAAGGTCCTGAGGGTGGAGGCTGCACATGTCAAAGGTTAATGTAGTTAGTTAAATTGTTTTTATTATGAATACTGCTATATTAAACAAATATATTTTTTAAAATTTGCATATGGTTATTATTTTTGTATATGTGTATTGTTTGTTTTCTAAATGATAAAATAAAAAATATTTTTTTTAAAAAAAATATGTTCTGAAATTTTCCTAGATGCCACACACATGACAAATTATTGGATCAATTAGACCTGCACACTGTCTCTTAAACCACTAGTGTTCAGATTTTTAGTTTGTATCATTGTGATGATTGCTTTTTTGTAATTGTATTGATTAATTATTGAGGTTTTTTTTGTACCATTATGTATATTAATATGTTGTTAGCCGCTCGGAGTCGGCCGTGGGTTGAGTGGAGTGGGATATAAATTTGATTAAAATAAATAAATAAATAAAAATTCCCAAACCAAATGCCTCAAAGGCATACTAAGGCTTTCAAAATACAGTACTGCTAAAAAGTAAATCTTTGGCAGGGCAGGCTGGTATTCTTAGACCCCAACCCTACAAACAAAGACAGATCAATGGTTTGCTAGATCAGTCTCTCATTCACCTTCTATAAAACAAAGCAAAAAATTGTTAATTCACTGCCCTTTCAAATTCAATCAGCTTTGACAGAACTCATAGATAAGCACAGGAGGAGTTCTGTCACAGAAATAGGCAGCTGCTTAAAGAAGTCCAGTTTCACATAAATGTAAAGCAGCTGCAGGGTGGGGGTAGTCTAGATAGCTACAGAACAGTATTCCTCACAGTTTGTTTTCGTGATGAAGTATGTCCAAATGAATGACATAAAAACTGGGGGTGATGTACACTGATGAGTGAACAGCTACTAGCCATGGCAGTTCATTCGTTTTATGTATCACTTCTCCCCCAGAAAAGGATCTCCAGTTAGAATGCAATACAACATCCAAGTTCAGAGTCAGTGCTTTTGCATGTGACAAATATGCCCATGCAATTATAGAGTCATTTAAAGGGCCAACTCATTTAGAAGAACTGTGATCAGCTCTCCTAGTGCTCCTTTTCTTTCTTCAAAAAAGCCAAATAAGAGATATGGCTTCCTCGTTCTTCCACTCTCCATTAACCACATGCATTTGCATTTATCCTTGTCACTATTTGCCACACTAGGCAAATGTTCAGGCATTCCACATGTTAGTTTTGACCACAGAGGTGAAGCATTGTTTGGACTACAAAATGATAAAGGGACTGGAGCAACTTCCCCTCAGAGGAAAGGCTATAATGATTGGTGCTCACTAGTGTCAAAAAAGGCAAGCCACTCGGCTCATACTTGGGCCAGTGACCAGGAGTGTCTCACGAGGGTCTCAAGACTGCGCTGGATTGAGATGTACCAACAATTTAATTAATTTTACCATATTTTCGTGTATTTTGATTATTGAAACTCACTAGCAGCTGCTGCATTTCCCACTCTTGGCTTATACTCTGGTTAGTCTATTTTCCTGGGTTTTCAGGTCAAAACTAGGTACCTTGGCTTATATTCAGGTTGGCTTATACTCAAGTATATATGGTAATTCTCAGTGTTCCCTCCTTACCATTGCTGTTAGGGCTCATGGAGAGTACAGTTCAGTAACATGAACTGGTTTATATAGTTGAGGTTCAGTGTGTTGCATCTGTTAAGGAAAGCAAATCACATCCACATGCTGTGTCTGCAGAGAGCCATGGCATTTCCATGCCTGCTCTCTCTCTCTCGAGTGGCAGTAATTTCCTTGGGTATAAATACAGTAGGTACTGAAACACAGAAGTCAACAGAATTAGTTTGTTCCCTGTTGTGCTGGTGCCTTGTGGAAGAAGTGGACTTCGCTATTGGAATAAGCCTCAGTTTAAGTGCATACCAATCTTAATATATTTTGTCTACATCTCCTATCACCTTGCTTGGCAAACTGTAGTCTTCTTAACAAAGGGCAAAAAGTAGCAAGAGACACATCACTCTGTCTTTCAGTGGCCTATAGCTGCTTAGCTAATTTTTCACACAAGGATAATATCTCTAATCTTTGGATTACTGGTAGCCTGTTTGGCTTGGTCTCTACTTGGCTGATTGCCAGCCCAAAAACCTCACTTCCATGTTAAAATGGAACTAATTAATTCTGAGTTAATGGTGACTAAATCTTGACAGAAGAGCAGGCCAGACATTTGACATATTACTGTAACACTCTGAACCAGTTAGTAATGGTGGTCGCCCTCTTCCTGGAAATACTACTTTTTGTATTGCATATTCCAAATGACTTCATAGCACTTCACCTCCCCTCATGAAAGGGGCTGAGCTCCTGTCAACTCTTTTTCCCAACAAATTTTTCCCCATCAATTTTGAAATGCAGAATAAATGCAGTGTGTTGTGCTTCATCGTTTCTGATGAAATCTGCTTTTTGGTACCCATATGTTAATGTTCAAGCAGTCACACTAGCACTTGGGAAAGTGGCCAGCTCCTTTTTTCAGTTTTGTCCTGTAAGGCAGGTGGTTTATTAATGACATTCTAAACGTTCTCCAAATTCTCAATTCCTTTAGTAAAGAAAATATAATATAATATCCATGTTCTAAAAAGATTAGTGGTTGACTAGATAGAAGAGACAAATAATTTTGGATCAGGGGTTCTCAACCTTTTTCAGCCATGGGCCGGAGCACGCCCCCTCAGACAGCTGAATGGGCTGGACGCATCCGCGACTGTCATTAACACATTTACGATGGCCGTAAGGAAGTCCGTGGTCAATTCCAGCCATTGCGGCTGGAGCGAGGTCGGGAGATGGATTATTTGGCGCTGTGGGCTGGATCTGGCCCACAGGCCATAGGTTGAGAATCCCTGCTTTAGATAGTTAAGAGCCATGTAGCCATTTAAAGACAGATATTTTCTTTGACATACTTTTTAATGGATTGATTCCATGAAGGAAGCCACAGCGTTGCATTTGCAAGAGCTGAGCAGGGTTGTCCATCTCATCAGATGCAAGGAGTGTTATTTTTGTTCCGCTGATCTTGCTTGGATGGGAGTGGAGATGAAGGAGAATAGAATTGTGAAAAGTACAGATAGGGAGGTCACACTCTGTCTAGGGCTGAAGTCTATAAAATGCATGCCAAATAAAATTCCCTAATCTCCGGAATGCCACAAGACTCGCCATTTTTGCTACAACCAATTAGCATGAATACTTTGGACAGCTATTACCATCCATCTGTTCTTTGTCCACGGAGCAAATAAGGGGAATGTATCTTTGTCTGATGTACTATAAGCTACTCACATGCTCTTAAAGTACTGTATTTCTCATCTCCACACTGTGATGGAAGAAGATGCATTTGTGGAAGATTACTCCTAAGGAAGAGTAACCTCTGCTGTTTTAGATTTGCAGCACTCTAATTTTGAAGACTGCTTTTGAATTATCTCAAACAATGCTGGAATAAAAAATTACAACGATATTGCTGAATTGAATGCACAGTGACAAATCTGCAGCCTGATCCAGATAATGTTTATTGTTTAAATGGCAAGCAGCAGTAACTCCATGGGAGAGCGCATGTTTGCATTCAAAGGTTTCTAGGTTCTCTGCATGGACTTGGAAAGCCTCTGCCAGTGTAGAAAATGCTGAGTTAAAGTAGTAAAGGTTTTGACAGGACAAGGAAGCTTGCTCCTTAGGAAGTATACTTTAATTAAGCTGACATTATTCTTTCAAACACGGATCTTTTAAAACAATTTTTAATGTTCCTGAGAGAATGAACAAGTGTGTATTATTAAAAGATTATAAGCTCGTAAAACATTGTGATCCAATTATCCATTCCTCCCCACCCCCAGTTTTGCTACATTCAAACCTGTAGTTGCATGCTTGAATTTGCAATATCAAAATGAAATTTTGTAAGGTGGAATATTTAAAAAAGTTTGGCTTCTGTGATAATTTAATTGTAGTCTTATGTTAATGTATGCCACATTAGGTAAACATTTTATTGAATAAACAATGCCATTTGTGTAACTACATGTATAATTTTGATCTTTTATGTTACACTGAACCTTTGCATGTTTAAAATTTAATTTAATTATATGTAGATATTAATCACTACCAAAAATGAAATAAAAAGTAGTCTCAAAATAGATGAAGGTCCAAATTCAAAATATCAGTTAGTGTGATTCAGGACTAAATCACACTAATTATGATTAAAGTGACTTATTTGACTGGATGTAGGAGGAAAGGAATATTTTAATTCTAATTAGAATCAACATATTGTGTGCTTCAGCAGAGGGGTCCTGAACCATAATATTTCTCAGAAATTGAAAAGTTACTTTCTAAAGCTAATTATAGCATCATTCCTCTCCCTCCCTCCCTCCCAGTATTTACCATCAAATACTGGTGGTGGTGGGATTAAAATTTTAGTACAGTAAAACCCCGACTTACAAATGCCTCGAGCTACAAAAATTCGACTTACATAATGATTTTGTGCTAAAACCATGTCCCTATTTACACAATTTTATGGGTTTGCTTCAAGTTACGTAAAATATAATTTTTCCTATGGGTTTGTTTCGAGTTACACAAAAATTTGATTTAAGCAAAAGCTTACGGAATGGACTTTTTTTTCATAAGTAGGGGTTTTATTGTATCATGTTTCATGACAGTGGCTAATATAGTTACTTTTGAAACTGCTTTTAAAATGTGAGTGGTACAAGGACTGGACCTGCACTCTAAAATATAGGCCAAGCCCCTGTTTAGTGCTGAGAAGACCTATGTTGTAGTAGTTGCCGTGCGTCGTGGTAGCTGCTGGGGAAACACAGCTGTGGTTTGTGCAGCAAGGCTTTGGGTGCTTCCCTGCACAAGGACGGAGAATGTCAAATTACTCATGTTATGGTCTGTTGCACAAGCAATTAAGCACCATTGGATCCAAGCTGCTCTCTCTTTTTCATCAGATTTGCTGTCACCTCAGCCCCCACAACTGTATGTGAGTCAGTAGCACAAACCATCACTTCTGCCTCGCCTCGTGGTGGGTCATTCCTTCTCTGCTGTTTAGTGACTACACACCTCGTAACTATGGAAGTAACAGAAACTTCATAGTTAGGTTGAAAAACGAGTGGTGCACTGTATTGTCATACAGTTGTCATACAGTTGTCATACACTTACAGTGGCTCTCTGTATAACAAACACTTCGCATAACAAAAAATTCGTATAACGAAGCGTTTTGGTGCTATAGGCGATACCCCGCATAACGAATTTTTCCCCGTATACCTCATGCAGGGTGAAAAAAAAATTGTTATGCAAGGTATCGCCAATATGATTCGCATAATGAAAAAAAATTGTATAAAGAAGAGCTCTGTGGAAAGGAGCTTTTTCGTTATACGGGGTACTGCTATATATAACTTGCCTACTGGGAGAAGGGTATGTTTGATTTATATGCTGCTTTTCTCCCTAAACTTGGATTCAGAGCTGCTCCCAAGAATAGAGAAGAGATAGAAATAAAAATCTAGTTCTCATATACATTTTATACATGATAAAATTAAAAAAATAAGCAATGCAAAAACCATGCCACTAAAAAAAAGGATATGAAAAGACCTGCCTTCAGTGTCCAGTCTGTAGCCAAATTTTATTTGCACCAAGGGTGGGAGAGATCTTTGAGGCCATCTCGGCTTTTTTCTTTCTACTAAGCATGCATTTTATCTATTGACCGGCTTGCAGTTTCTTCACAAAGCATTTGTTTCTTTTTTGAGTCATAGTCATATTTGCCCAAGAAAAAAACATTTGTTAGAACAAGTTGAAGCCATCGGACATACACAATTTTTTAAATACAGTTGTGTTACAGGCATGAAGATCTGGATGGGAATCCCTTTGTAGGACCGTTTTCTAAAGTATTGGACTGAAGAAAATATTTTGGATGTACTCTGATTGCATGCTTTTCTGTGAGTGTTTTTGTTTCCTCTTGAGTGTTTTTGTTTCCTTTTGTCGATATGCAGAATCATTTAATTTTATCTTTAATATTTCAAATGCAGTGCTTTCTCTTTTTTGTAATATATAAACTCAGAAAATGTCTGGTTTGGAAAGTATTCTTGTATTTTATTCAGTAATCATCCCGCCCCCCCCCCCCCCCAATTTTCTAATGTTCTTCTTAGTGCTTGCTTAAAAGGCCAACACAAATGGGCTGCAAACTTTTATTTATTTATTTTATTCTACTTGTACCCCGCCCATCTGGGGGGTCTTCCCCACTCTGAGAGGCTAACAAAAACATATTAAAATCACACTATAAAATACAAATACCAAACCTTAATAAATGGCAGATGGCAACCCCTTCTTGATAGTCTTCCTAAATAGAAGTGATAGAGCCAGTATTCAGAAAAGTGATGGTTTCCTGAGTTCACATGCATAATGCAAGATAAAACAAAGCAGGGAGAGTCTCTAAACTATGAGTTAATTATTGTGCATGGAGTAAAAATCGTGGGCACTGAAATAAAACTCTTGCAGGATGATGGTTCTGTGGCTGTTCCCTCACTTTGTACTCTGCCCGAGTCTACAGCATTCTGGTCCGGCTTTAGACAAGCCATATTCTAACAAACAAACAAAAAATCCTAATGAACAAACCAGAACACTCTGAAATAAACTATGCTTCTTTTTTGCCAGTTCAGTATTCTAGTATTCGATTTTGCTTAATATCTGTAGAAAGCAGTCTTAAGCACCTCTTCATTCTTTCAGGTTCTGTGCTTTGCTGATTTATGGCTTATTTTCCCCAGTGGTTTTTATGGTTCTGCCATTAATAGTTCATTAAACTTCTCAGTTAGTCGCTCTGTGAAATACCTCCCTCTCTCTCTCTCTCTCTCTCACACACACACACATCTATCTATCTATCTATCTATCTCTATCTCTATATCTATCTCTATATCTATCTCTATATCTATCTATCTATATCTATATCTATATCTATATCTATATCTATATCTATATCTATATATCTATATCTATCTATATCTATCTATCTATCTATCTATATCTATATCTATATCTATATCTATATCTATATCTATATCTATATCTATCTATCTATCTATATCTATATCTATATCTATATCTATATCTATATCTATATCTATCTATCTATCTATCTATCTATCTATCTATCTATATATATATATATATATATATATATATATATATATATATATATATATATATAAACTGTCAAGCACATCGCTAACCTTATTCTCTTCATTGCCTCACTTGCCCACAACTTTTGCCATTGCAGACTTTTTGGGTGAAATTTGTTAGGTTTTTATTATTTATTTATTTATTCCTCTACAAGCTCTCTTACTGCAACATAATGTGTACAAAAATCTTAGCAATGGTAAAACCCCGGTTTACAACTGCTTTTGTTTAAGTTTGCTGTGGTTTACAATGGCAAATCCTATCGAAATGTCGTCCCTGTTTACACATTTTTAATTCTTTTTTTTAGTTTACAACGATCAATTCAATACCGTTTTTAAAAAAATTATTTTTCAATGCATCCCTATGGATGTTTCGGTTTACATTTTTTTTTGGGTTACAACGGAGACTGTTGGAACAGACCTCCATCGTAACCCGGGGTTTTACTGTACTGGTTTATTTTGAGAGCTGTTTAAGAGTAGCGTAAAGTACCAAAATAACTGAAAATGTATATGTATTGATACTTTACATTATGTACATCCCCTCCAAATGTCCCTTGTTCTAATCCTTAAGTGACACTTTTTAGAATTACTGCCCACTGAATTTTGGTACTTATAAAAAAACAAAAGCCAAATGGGGTGTTGAAATGGATTCTGTTCAAGGTGAAGTGAGGACAGATTTCGTTGATAATACCTAAGATTTCAGCCAAGATGGTTCTTTGTATTTCTCTTGAATGTTTTCCTCCTACTCATTGTCTTGTTTAAATGCCTTCATCCAAATATGTTGTTGGCACACCTGACCAGATGGTTACATCTCTGTTCTTTCAATTATGACTGTACAGTGGGATACATGGCTGGATGGAGTTGTGAAAAACTGATCTTAAGCAGATGGCTATGCAAGAAGGCACCCCAGGAAAATAATGCATGATCAAGGGCATCATGTTAATAATTGCTCTAAAAGATATAAAAACAATATGTTCTTATAGTTTGCAAGTTCTGATACATTTTGGGCATACATTTGGAATATAACCCAAGCTTTTGTCATCTCTTTCAAGAAATTCAGTGACATTGGTAAATGAAAGGGAAATGTACTGAATACATCCAGTTTACCATTTAGATCAGGAGTTCCTAACCTATTTAAGCCAAGAACTGGGTCACACTCCCTTAAACAGCTTCGGGGATGGGTGGCCATTTTGCCCTTCCTCCACCACATGGCACTTCCTGGTGTGGTGGAGGTGATGGGGGGGCACATGAAATGGAGCTGCAGGCTGCATCCAGCCCATGGACTGCAAGATGAGAATCCCTGATTTAGATTTCCACTATACATATCTCTGGTATGTGTATAATTTCCAGGCTAAGATTCAGTTTATACATTCATGATCATATTGTGGAAGCTGCTGCAGTCTGATAAGTACAGGCGTTCTCAACCTTTTAAAGCCAGGGGCTGGGTCACACTTCCTCAAATAACTTTGGGGGCCGGACGGCCATTTTGCCCTTCCTCCATCACATGCCACTTCCTGGTGTGGTGGAGAAAGTGGGGGCCCACATGAAATGGTGACATGGACCACATTTAAATAGGTAGATAGATAAATCTTTATTGTTATTGTCCTGCACAGAACAACGAGAATGAAAATCCACTTATCAACCCAACAAAACCTAAACAAAATACAACTGTACAAAATTATCAACATACTCCCACTCCACATATACACATTTAACCCCTAAAAAGCTCTAAAACTCTAAGAACTATATACAGAAGCTCCCTCATAAACTGCATTCGGCTGCATTCAAAGCCAGAACCGCTTTTGTGTAGAAATTATTTCTCAAGCGGTTGGTCCTGGTCTTTATGACCCTATCTATACCTTCTTCTAGAACCCGTGAGCCAAAGGTTGAGAATCCCTGGGTTAGTATAATGTAGTGAGAGTAATGTTAGAGGAGTATCAAGAGGAGTATCACACTACCATTGATTCACTATGAGGACAAGTGACTCTGATACTAGACATAATCGTGTTGGCAATGCTGCCCACATGATTTGCTTTTTCTGATACAGTACTACCATGACAATGTAGGAGCAACTGCAGAAACCCATGAGCAACAAAAGAGAAACAAATGAATGGTTATATATTTAAGGTTTATCCAAATCAAAGAATTTTATGTGCTGTATTTCAGTTGGCCTGATTGATAGAACTAAATAGGAAAAGTCAACCTTCTTTGTCATTTTTAGTCCTTTGCTTATATATATCTTATATATATAACTAGCTATTTTGCCCGGCCTTGCCAGGCAGGTATGGATTGTGTGTTGGTGGCAGAGATCCGTCAGGGAAGGCACTCTCCCCCACACACAATACACACAAACACAACATGCACACACGACACACCCACCTGACTCACAACCCTCATCTACCACAACCACACACGACACCACCACACAGTACACACACTCCCACACATAACACGCTGGACACACAACCCACACCCAGACACATCGCACATGACACAGCAAACCCACACAACATACACCATCACAACACACACACAGACACACACACACAGGACACACCACACCTGACACAACATACTCACGCAACAACTCCCCTGTTTGTGGTTTCTCTGGCGGCCCTAAAAAGCCACCTCGCTGCCGCCACCGGCCCAGCGGAGTTCGCCCGGCAGGTTGGCCGGGGGAGAAGGAGACAGGGAGGCTGTTTTTTTAGGGCCGCCGGAGAGACCCTTCATGTTGTGGGTCTCTCCCCCCCCTGCCTTCTTCTCCCCCGGCCGACCTGCAGGGTGAACTCCGCTGGGGCAGTGGCAGCAGAAACAGCAGCAGCAATGAGGTGACTTTTTAGGGCCACTGGAGAGACCCTTCGTGTTGCAGGTCAGCCGGGGAGAAGGAAGCAGGGAGGAGAGATGGCCACAACACGAAGGGTCTCTTCAGCGGCCCTAAAAAGCTGCCTCCCAGCCTCCTTCTCTCCCGGCCAACCTATCGGGCAAACTCTGCTGGGCCGGCGGCAGTGGCGAGGCAGCTTTTTAGGGCAACCGGTGAGACCCTTCGTGTTGCAGCCATCTCTCCTCCCCGCCTCCTTCTCCCCCGGCCGACCTGCAACCCAAAGGGTTTCTCCGGCAGGCCCTAAAAAGCTGCCTCGCCACCGCCGGCGTCCCAGCGGAGTTCGCCTGGGAGGTCGGCCGGGGGAGGCAGCTTCTTAGGGATGCTGGAGAGACTGTTCATGTTGTGGGTCTCTCCTCTCCGCCTCTTTCTCCCCCGGCCGACCTGCCAGGTGAACTCCTCTGGGACGGTGGCAGCAGGAATGGCGGCTTTTTAGTGCCACCAGAGAGCTGCTGCTGAGGGGAAAAAGGCGTGTGCAAGTTCGCCGTTTTTTCCTCTCTTGCACGTCAGCTGTCCTGCCTCCTCTACATTTGCGTCCTCATGCCTGATTGGCTGAGGCGTGCCGTGGTGCAGAGGATGCTAGGTATGGTAGTTTTTTTATTTATTTTTCCTGTATGTGGGACATTGACCCCACTCTTGGTCCCCAGACCCTCGCAGTGATGTTGTCCGGGAGGTAAGGTAAGTGTGGCCGGCTCATTACGGGATGGGCTGGACGTGTGCGGATACGCATTCTGGACACGCACAGCCCAACCCCCTTCTTATAGGTATAGATTAGCAGAAACAAATTGGCTTGCTAAACTTTGGCATGTGCTTGGGTCATAGCAGTCCTTGAAAGTATCAAATTTCAAATAGCTAGCCTTATTTAAGCCAATGTGACATACTGTAGTGGATAGAATGACATAGTTGGTAGAGTGGGTAGACCTGGTTTTCAAATCCCTGCTTGGCCACAGAAGCTTAGTACATGTGTCTGTGCAAATGTATACTGTGCTGTAAGGGTATGTTGGTATTATTAATCTTTTATTCCAGATGCAATCCTTTGTGTGATTTTATGGCCAGAGATGCACAGCAGCACTTTCTGTGCTTATAGAATGAAAGTAAATTAGCAGTAATGCTAATGATTAAAATATGAATACAAATATTCTAAGAAAGATTTATTGCTGGCTGGCAAAGTCTTGTTGGTCTCAGCCTGATATCTAAATGAAGATCTCCTGCCTCTGCTCTTCTCCACTTTTGATACTATCCTCAGATAATTTATTATAGGGTGATGCTTTCTTTGCCTCGGAGACCTGGTAATCATTAAGACAGAAAGAGAGGTGGAGCTGTTGCTTCTGCCAGATCAAAGAGTGTGTAATCAAAACATTGCAAGAATGCACTTTTGGCATTACTGTGAGCAACTGATTTGTGGGAGAAAGCTGTTTTCAATCCTATTTATCATGTACTATCTATGTTCCTCTAAACTGCCAGGAGATAGTGCCTGATTGCCTCTGTCTCTCCCCCTTCCTCCCCCTACACTTTTTGTAAGAGCCAAGAACATTTATTTCATTTGCAGCCAATAGCATGGCTACTGCTAAGTAGCCAACAATACCACACTCAATAGGAGTGACCTTATCAGGTATCTTTTGTGAAGTCTTCTCAGAATGGTAGTGGAAGTAAATTCATTTGTCAGAGACAGGCTATGGTGGTTGTATGTGTGAACTGATAAGGCATTACCCTTATTCATAGAAATGGTTTTTACATTTTTGGCTAGAAGCTGAATGAAACTCTTTGAATATTTAGGTAAGTAACATTGTCATACTGAAGTCATCACTGCCCATCCTTGGAACAGTCACAGGCGCAAGTGTATGTCTTTTTATTATTTTAAGGCTAGATTTCCTACCTGGCTGGTCAGCTTGATAGTCTATAAAGTCTAGAAAAACAGTTTGCAATTAGGACATTTTTGGCACCACTTGCCCATCAAATAATATGATTTCTTTTTCCCTTCTCCCAAATGCCTCCCATTTCCCTTTTTTTTTTTGACCAAGTAAATGCTCTGATCATCTTAACATTTTCCTCCAAATATATGCTGTGAAATCTCTGCTCATCTCTTGTGTTTCTTCATACTCAAAATGCCTGACACTAAGTGGAGATATATTTTTTTAAATATAGAGAGGAAAGCTGTTATTTTTTTTATTTAGCTTTTACGGTGTAATGGCATTCATGACAAGGTTATTTTCTTCAATATAATTTTGTGTACTGATTAGCGTTCTTTGAAAAGGGCCTCAAGGCATATTGCTTGGAAAGGTACTATATATGTAAGGAAAGGAAGAAGAAATGACCTTTATTTAAATGCAGTCAAGTAATCATTATCAAAGTTTTAAGCAACTTGAACTGCCTGAACATGAGGTATGATGATAATAATTGCCAGAGTCCTTAAAGGACAGAAGCAACCATTTTGATCATTATCAGAGCTTTAAAGTTCACACTGAGAGAAACTCCTTGCTTTAAGTAAAAACAGAATGATAAAACTGATCCAAAATGTAGATGCATGCATACTTTTTTATGAGACAGTCTAGCTAGCAGTTTGCTCAGTCTTGCTATAGTCTTGCTATGACTATGAGATTCAGTGTTAAATTCTCGTGATGAAGAATACTTCAGATGCAAGGAGTCACCTGCATGCCCTGGTGAGCTCTTCCCAAGATGTACTACAAAGCCTTGAAAATGGAAATTAATGCTTTAAAATAACTCACTAACTTTTGAGGGAACACTGTACTACTTCAGAATGTCAGAGCATAAATGTTGCTACTATGAAGGAAAGTAAACCATTTAATTGATTCATTTGGGAAGGAAAACTAGTTTTGAATATTTTGGTCATACCTGGAGAGAAATAATTCCAGATACAGTAGAACCTGTATAACGAAAAAGCTCCGTTCCACGAAGTTCTTCGTTATATGAATTTTTTTGAATCACTATTGGTGTTACCCTGCATACCGGGGGGGGGGGGGGATTTCGTTATACGGGGTAAACCCCGCATAATGAAGAAAAAATGTTCATTTTATGGGGTATCGCCAATAGCTCCAAAACATTTCGATATACAAATTGTTCATTATATGGAGCGTTCGTTATACCGGGTACCACTGTATTGCTAACAGTGAACTACTTACTAATTTTAAGCTTTCTGGTAGAATAAATTCTATGTTTGATGCAGCAAAACCACGCCAGTGCTTTTGGGTTGTTACTGGTAAATGTAGGGGCTGTGGTGGCTCAATTGTTAAGAAGCTCACCTTGTTAGCTGGAAGGCTGACAAGTCGGGATTTCAAGACCTGGGTACTGCATGATGGATTGAGTGCCTGTCTCTGTCCCTGCTCTTGGGGTCATAAAAGGAGCCTCATTTGGGCATTCCCTGAGCAGAGTTTCTTCTCCAAATATCCTTTCAACCCAGTATAATTTCTGACACAAAATTATTACTGGTAAATGTAGCCATGATGACTTTATATACATTTATTTAAATACAGTATTTTTGTGTTGGCATCGCTTTATCAAATAGGCATTAGATAATTTTAGCACTTTGTGTAAGATGTAGTGTTGCACTTAGAAAACATGCATTAACAAGGAATTTTGCAAATAAGAGTATGAAGGCCCTGATGCTAGAGTCTGCCTTTTGTGTAATTAGTAGCTTATTGACCTGTTTCTCCTCAACTGTGACATGCTGTGACATGAGCAAAAGGAGTTGCTCTTCTGCGGTATGCAAAATTTAGTAGCTCCATATTAAGACAGATCTCTCATTAACTAGTAAGTTGCCACCTCAGACAGCTAACTCATGAGAATGTCACTACCTTTACCTGCCTAAAGTATGAAACATCTTTGCTTAATCCTCAAACCTCTCCCAAGGTTAAGACATTTGGACATTCCTTGTGGAATCCCTTCCCACACCCACCATGTATATCATTGTCTTTCTGGCATGCTTGGTTAGCTCATGTTAACCCAGTTAAGCATCCAGTAACCTCCTTGAATCTGTTTCATTTGCCTTGTGGCAAGCTGTTGAATCCTTTCTTCTGCTTACTGATCCCACTGAAGGTTGCCTTTTTTTTTGTTTGAGGTCCTTGAGTTCTAGCATGTAGCATGCTCTCTATCTGTACCCTGTCCATTCAGGGTAGACAACTTTTCTGCTGATCTTGCTCCAAAAACCCGTTTGAGTTCATTTGTCATTTCATCCACAGCTTGTGATCTTTCTCAACATTTCCCCACTATTCTGTTGGCTCATCTACTTTTTCAGGCTCAGGGTTTCTTTTAATTCACGTCAGTTTCCAAGCAACTTGCTTGTATGCCCAGATACAGCCAATGCTTTGTATATACAGAAACAGTTCCATGCCCTGATGAAAGGCTCATTGTGACTTGTGTGCCAGCTTACATTTGTGGTGCGGCCTAATCCGCTGTGAATTCAGCATTTGTCTGGAGGCGCTCATAAGATTTCCCACTCTTGGAATGGAACTACTACAGTCTTGGGATTGATAACCTTATTGCAGGGCCCCTGGAATACTCTGAAGATAGGCTTATGCAATGTGAGAGAAAGCAGTGTCACTTGGCATGACTGGCAAGAGACCTTGCAGCTAGTGCCTAACTTTCCATGCTAGACAAGCTGGCAGCCCAAAGCATCGGGCTGCAGTATTTTAGAGTCTGGTGCAACCGTTACATTTTTCTCCTTAGCCTCTATCATTGAACTCCCTTGCTTCTCTCCATAATTTTTATTTTCTCTGAGTTATGCAGGGGACAAGGAAAAATCTTATTTTCAAGCTCTCCGTGTCAAATTCTGTTTTTGCAACCAAACTGAGTCTGGCTACAAAAGCATTTAGCAGGTAACACATTATAACAGGACTTTCTGTATTGGTTTAGAGATGATAATGATCCATGGCTAGGAGAGCCTGTAATAACTCTGTTGTCGCGGGCAGATTGTTACCTGATTCAGATTGATTTTAGGACCACTTTTAGCCTCTGGGGAGATAACAGCTGTTCCCTTCCTATCAATTGAAACTAGTGCCTCAGCTGCAGTCCGACTTGGATGTGTTAGGTCTTGTCTAAGTTACTGAAGCTCTGGTTAAATCGAGGCTAGACTGCTGCAGTGAGTGGGTTGTACATAGAGTTGCCTAAAGAGAGTTCAGAAGCTTCAGCTGGAACAGAATGTGGCATCCTAGATGTTGCATGCCATCCAAATTTTCAATTGCACTTGTTTTGCATTTTATTACATTATCTGCATGGTATGTCTGTTTACCAAGGCTCAATTCAAAGCACCCGGCCACTAAAGTACTGTATCAACAATAGGTGAGTTTTCAAGTCTTACAGGATCCTTCTTCATTGTGAGCATTGGAGAGATGGAGATTGGGATGGCAGACAGAAAAGTCTAAAACAGATCCTGGCCAGATGTTGAACTTCTTCTAAAATTGTCACCTCTACCTTGGGATTTAACTTTAACCACAGATCCTGAAGCCTCATAACTTTAACAAAGGGATTGCCAACCTATTTTTGGGGTTTTTGTTTACCCATATTTTTATTTTCCTTTCTTGTTAGAATGTGAATGCCACTCTATATAAAACACTCAGAGCAGAATCTACAACTAAAGTGAGACTTACCATCACTCATGAAGGACTCTATCACGTTGACAAACTTAAGTACAGTACAGTGGTACCTCGCTTAAAGAGCATAATGCGTTCCACAGGATTGCTCTTTAAGCGAAACACTTGGAAAAGGCACCACCGCTGCTATTGTAAGTGACCGATTGTGACTTCTGGTGTGGGGGAGGGGGGAGATAGTGAACCCTGATTTGTTAAGTGAGTTTTTGGTTGTTTTTAGTTGTTAAGCGAGGGTGACTATTCAGATAAAATTCTGCTCTTTAAGCAAATCAGTCTCTAAGCGAGGTGCTCTTTATGCGAGGTTTTACTGTATTAGTTAACATACTTAATTTGGTTCCACTTGACTGGGCTTTTTCATAGTGTGCCAGATAAATTTTTGTGTTTTTTTTTTAATTTGTGGATTGCCAAGAATCCTGGAGCTTCTACTTCCAGCCAAAAAGAAGTTGCATGTTTCCATTTAAAAAAATAGAGAAAGCACTGAGTGACTGGGAGCCATCCTGAAGGAAGAGTGTTGTAAAACTAGAACGCTCATCTGCTTTTGACATGTAAGTGATCTAATCACTGTTACCTGGTCTTGCTTTTGGAATCCATGAAAGAACCACATTTGTTTTACATTTGATTGCTTCTCTATGAAATACTTTAGGCGTCATGAGCTATCAAATTGCAGCAATTTTAATAAGGTTTTCAAGGAATGTGAGATAGCTGTGTGCTTCCCCCCCCCCCCTCCAATTTTGTCTCACAAATCTTACCTTCTCTGTTTCCTTTACATCCCTCACCTTACTCCCATCATGTTACAAGAACATGATAATAGAAAGCATGCCATATATACCTTTGCTATTCAACTGTGATACAAAAATGGGTACCTTCTGAACATGGGAGAAGTGAATTTCCTCTTTATTGTTGACTACAAACTATTATAGCAGGGGTGGGCAACTAGGGACCAGATCTGGCCCATGGTGCCAAATCATCCGCCCACGATGCCGGAAGAAGCGGATGCATGTATGACAGCCGTAAACACGCCCGCGGCTGTAATAAATGTGTTAATGACAGATGTAAATGCGCCCACGGCTGTCGTAAACATGTTTATGACAGCCACATACACATTTTATGGCGAGGGGAGCCACCAGTCCAGCCCATTAAACTGTCTGAGGGGGTGTGACCCGGCTCCCTGACTTTAAAAGGTTGGCAACCTCTGTGTTATAACTTGGGAGTCATCCCATGTAGACCTATTATTTCCGCAAACAATTCCCTGTTAGAACCAGTAGCGAAGTTTATCGATTATCACATACGGACTTTTGCAACACACTCCCCTTCATACATCAAAGACTCTACGCATTTTATCCAGATGCTGGAAAATTTTCCAGTTCCACAAGACGCAGTTCTCCTCACATTAGATGTTACGTCTCTTTATACAAATATCCCACTTGAGGAGGCTCGCACGTTAATTTCCCATCTGCTAGACAGTCGTGCTGAAAATCATCCATCATCAGCGTTCTTGTTAAATCTGCTGGACATATGTTTTGAGAACAACTTTTTCAGATTTGAACATTCTTTCTTTCTGCAAACCCAGGGAGTATCCATGGGTTCGAATTTCGCGCCATCTGTGGCCAACATTTTTATGTGTCATTTTGACACAACTTTCATACTGGATCCGCGGGTTAATCCTTTTTTTTCTAATATTTTGTGCTATAAGAGGTACATAGATGACCTGTTCTTTATTTTCAAAGATCATACAGCCATTGACAATTTTTGCGCCTGGATTAATACACAACACCAGCAGTTGAAATTTACACACTCCACAGATGCATTTACCATTCCGTTTCTAGATTTAACTATTTTCATTGAGAACAACCACTTACAGACCAAACTTTACCATAAACCAACTGACCGGTTTCCTTATTTGCAATATACTTCCTTTCATCCGCATCATTTAAAAAGCAACATACCATATAGCCTATTAGTCAGGGCCAAGAGAAACTCGTCCCGTGTAAGTGATTACATAGAAGCTGCTGACAAGATAACAACTATCCTCAATAAAAGAGGATATCCAAATAATGTAATTAAATCAGCTAAACACAGGACGGATTTGCGGGATCGGAACGCTTTACTTAATTACAACACCAGGGCACAACAAACCCAATCGGATTTATTCTGGTCGGTAGATTATACCCCCATGGCCCAACGAATAAAACAGATTATAATGCAACATTGGCATATACTGGACTCTGTGCCAGGTTGCCAACACAGACCTACAATTGGCTTCAGGAGAACACAAACTATCGCCAACCTCATTTCACGAACAGACATCATCACTAAGAGCAAGACACATCAATCGATCATATCTGGACATCACCCCTGTGGCCATTGTAAATTTTGTACATATATGTGGACCACCAATAAAGTGAATGTGCCCAGCAGCAACTTTATCCTCGATCTAGGAGGGTACACTAATTGCAACTCAAAAGAAACCATATATATGGTAATCTGTAAATGCCAGTTGGCTTATGTGGGACAGTCCAGGCGACCTCTCAAGGTACGCCTGGGCGAGCACCTCTCTCGTATTAGGAATAAGGTCGCCAATGCCCCCCTTGTTAATCATTTCCTTCAAGAAAAACATACAGTCAAAGACATTAAAATAGTGGTATTGGAAACGTTTACTTCAAGTAGATATCAAATAACTGATGTGGATCGGTTCCTTTTACAAAGGGAGGCGTATTACATCCACCGTTTTAATACTCTGACACCATACGGGCTTAACACCGAATGGGACCTCTCGGTGTTCTTATAGAGATAGAAACGTACAATAGTCCTCTAGGGAAATGCATACGCCTTTAAGCCACCCGGGGAGCTCTATAGCTGATATCAGCAAATCTTTCGAATAACCTAAATCACATGTCCCTCATTTTCCATTTGTGTGTATATATAGAGCTTTTTGCAGTTAATAAACGCGTGCACACATGGAGAGAAACGCCAAGAGAGGTGCGATACGCGCATATCACTGACTCATAGGTATGTAGTATTTCTGACTAAAAACCTTTAGCTCACATAGATGCATCTGTTAGATCGTTAGATTTTACGGGCATTTTTGATGTGTGTTATGATACAGGTTTATGGATTATACATCATTTATATTTATATCACTGTAGACACTTGAGGAAGATATTCGAAATGTCCAAATACCGGAAGGGCATCGTGTATTTTTGTCCACCGTCATCCATTGATGCTCGCCGTCTGGGAACCCTTCCATGAAGTAGGACAGCCTCCCTCCACCCCCGCGCCAGCTTCATAAGCCCAGCAAATGATCCTATGGCCACGGACTTTCAGAGACTAGAACTGACTGAAACATTAGTGGTATTATGACTGACAATCATCTTTGGACTTTACACGGGAATCTGCTGGCTTGGCACTACGGGGATTTTGAGTTATTTCGTGGGGTCCCAGGATGTTTGTATGTTGAGGTTCACAGCTTAGCATGTTTAGGTTATTAGTATGAAGGCATGAAACGTGTATAGAAGGAACATACAGTTGTTATTGGATTATATTTGTGTCAGGTTTACCCACCTACCTCATGCCTGATATACCTCAACATAGGACGAGTATATGAATAATTCCTGTGATTAAAAACACTTTTGTATTTTAGTCTTCACACTTTTGGGAGTGTTCCGTTTTTTGTGCTTGTTAAAACACCCCAGCCGTCCCACCTCATAACTTGGGAGTTAGGCAGTATTTTCCCGTATTTTTTAGAACCCATAGAGTGAAATGAGCACTTAGTCCTTTTTTAGCCCTATTTAATTGATAGAAGATTGTGCTTACTTAAACATGGGGAGAAACAATTTATCAAGCCCTGTTCCCCTCTGTTTCTGAGTTATGCATGGGAAACAAATTTGGAGACCCGCCACCTCCTTTGGAAGCTTTCTGTGTCAATAATAGTAGCTAGAAATGACAACTGAATGGGCTTTATTTCTCTGAAGAGTAATGGGGAGATGGATTGCTCCTCTTTTCTCTATGAGGAATTGTTTTAAAATGTAACAGACATAATGGTTTACCTGCATAATTGACAGCAGACCCACTACTGTTCAATGTTTAATTCAGATTGCTGTTTTAGCTTATCTTCCTCTTCCTTACCACCCCATGCACTGAGATTTCCCAGCTTTAGGGCCATATCTTGGGCTTCTATTATGTGTTACAACTGCAGCAACAACCGTTGCTTGTGTTTGATTTTGACAAGGAAGTATTGTCTCATTCCTTGCAGCACAACAGTGAAAATAAGAGCCAAATGCTACGTCTTGAGACAAGCACTCCGGAGCAAGGGAGAAGAGAAGCCTGCCATTTCCTTTGGTATTGCCATATCAGAACCTCAGAAATCATTTCCTTCTTTACAGTGAATGAAGTCTTGGCTCTTGGTTGCAACAACCCTACTTATTTACCTTATTTACCTTCTAAGTTTGGGACATGGAACATCCAGGGACTGCTGCTTCTTCCTGCTCTGTATGTGTTCTATTGTGTCATGAGCATAATATTGGATAACAGGCACAGTGACAGTGTCCCCACTATATGTACATTTCAGTACACTTTGACAATCTGGGTTAGGAGTCATTTTAACTCTGTGTCACTCACTTTCCAGCTGCAGGTAGTATTTCAACAACTTCAATTTTCTTTAAATATACAGAGTGGCAAACTGTTATAATATGGAGACACTTTTATGGAGACATTTACCGGTAGTTAGAAAAGCATGGAAAGAATGTATTCAATGTGTACTCTAGTGGGTTAATATATAATATATTGCAGTTATATTGCTTTCAAGATTCAATTGTTTGAAGTAACAGCATGAAACTAACCCTCTTTTTGAAATATGTAAGGATTTCCCCCTCCCCACCCACTTTGAATGACTGTGATCATTTTTTTTTAAAAAATTGCTTGGCTAGAATGTTGTATGTAAATTTTAAGTAAGGTTATTCTGAATCAGGTTTTACCAGGAGTTCTGCTGTTTATATATCAGAACAGTTACTTCATGATGGCGAACCTTGGCACTCCAGGTGTTCTTGGACTTCAATTCCCAGAAGCCCAAGTCTCTGTGAATCCACACAAATGGGTGGATTCACAGGGACTTGGGCTTCTGGGAATTGAAGTTCAGGAACACCTGGAGTGCTAAGGTTCACATTCAAGGTCTTAGGCATTACCTTAGTACTATTTCTGTGATTACGTCTGGTTTCAATAGTGCTGTGGCCATGAGGGTCAGCTTGATGGCAATAGAAGGAATGTTGGACATAGGTTCAGATCCCTGCTAGGTGGCTTTAGGCAAGTTATTAGCAGTCTCTCTGGCCTAACTCCCAGTCCTGTTGTGAGAACAGATGACGATTGAGTGTGGTTAAAAAAAAAAAAACCAAGAGAAACTGGAGAAGAAATAATTTATATTATACAACTACTGCAACCATCATCATCATTATCGCAACAGTATGGAAAATACAGAGATTGCAGAGTACCAAACATTAAGGCAGAAAAACTAAAACAATATGGAAGATCAGGATACTTTCCTCCCTTTCTAATTTCAGCTGCTGGAATGATTCCAAAATTCTTGGTTGCTGGTTGAAAACAATTGCTAATAGATGTTAATTTGTTGCCTGAAATCCAAAGATCAGTGATTTTACAAACATGTCATCTCACCTGAGATTTAAAGGACCCTTTGGTTGACCGCCAAATGCCAGCATTCAGAAAAGAAATAATAACAACAATATGTAAAATAGTTGGTATATAGTAGTTTTTATTTTGAATATTCTTTCATATTCAGATATGTCCAAAGATGTAGTTGACTTTCCCCCTCTAGTACAGGGGTTCTCAACCTTTTCAAGTCAGGGGCCAGGTCATGCTCCCTCAAACAGTTGGCGGGTCGGACTGGTGCTCCAGCCGCTGGCGTTGGTGACAGGAATCAGCGGCAGACTCATTTACATAAATGAGTCTGCAGCCGATTCTGGTGGCGCCAGTGGCAGCTGGAACAATGGCAGGGTCTGGATTATTTGGCACCATGGGCCGTAGTTTGAGAACCCCTGCTCTAGTAGGAGGTTGTGATAAAAAAGCAAGATAATACCAAAATTGGTCTCCTCATTATGGCTCTTATTAATGTGTTTGGTGAACATATTTATTAAAATGATTTATTATCTCCTCTTCTACCTTGAGGCATTCTAAAATGCAGCACACGTGTAATACAGTAAAGAACGCCTCATTTAGAGACTAACTCGCTTAAAGAGCAGAATTTTCTCTGAGTGATCACCTCGCTTAACAACTAAAACTAACCAAAAACTCACTTAACAACTAAATCAGGGTTCACAATCTCCCCCACCAGAAGTCACAATTGGTAACTTACAATGGTGTTTCGCTTAAAGAGCAAACTCGCTTAAAGAGCAATCCCATGGAACGCATTATACTCTTTAAGCGAGGTACCACTGTAGTTCTATCTGATACTATGCATAATGCGATGGGATAAAACTTTCAAGACAGAAATACGTTCAAAGCACAATAGTCTTTCCCTTTTTAATCTTGTTGGCTTTTTTTACATGGTTGCTTTATCAGTCTGATAATTTGAGACCAGTGTTATATAACACACAAGCACTATGCTTAACAGAAGGTGAGATCTTTATTTGAAGTTTACTCAAATTGATCTATGGAGTTATTTTTAGAAGTTAAATTCTCATAACATCTACCTAACCTGGTTAACTCTAATCTTATTCTCTCCCCCCCCCTCCCCTAAGCTTTTTAAAGAGTGCTGAGGATTGCTTTAGGGAATAGAACATTTTTAAACAGTTTTCTGAATAAAGTTTGGGTCACTGTGTTCCTAGAGAGATTGGCTCAATGCCATAAAGAATATGTTTCAACTGTTTCCAAATCTATCACTCAGCAACTTGAGTGGCCTACTGCATTAACCAGAGCGGACCGGAGAGGCTCTCTGGTGGTGCCATCAACGAGGGGTGCACATTTGACTAGCACCCGAAGGAGGGCCTTCTCCGTGTCCGCACCAACCCTCTGGAACCTCCTACCAACAGATCTAAGACTTCAAAGTGAATTGCTGCCCTTCAGGAAAGGAGTAAAGACCTGGCTGGCAGGGCAGGTGTGGGGCCCGAACGGGACTATGGCCCCTGCCGGCTGGCTTTTATAAGACTCTCTCTCTTTCCCTCTGTGTGGTAGGTGGGACGGGTGAGTGGGATATGGGTTTTAAATGGGGGTGGATGTCGGATTTTTCTTTATTGGGTGGGTTTTATAAGGTTTTATAATGTTTTTATGTATTTTTTGGAGTTGTTGTAATGCCGCCCTGAGTCGGGTTCTGCCTGAGTGGGCGGCATTTACAAATGTGAATGATAAATAAATAAAATAAATTATTCTCCAGCACAGTATAATTTTAGTAGAATAGTGGCTTTCATGTACATTGCCTGGAAGATATGCAGCATGTTGTATGTTTTAGAACATTTTTTGCCTCGTACCAAAATTTCTTGGGCTGCTTTGCCATTAACAAATGTTCAAACACAAAATGGTACATAAAACCATTCCATTGAAGGTAGTAAAAAGCATACAACAACCATACTATCAGCTCCAAATGACCCCAAAGGACATATAGTAAAACCCCTAGTTATGAAAAAAAGTCCGTTCCGTAGGCTTTTGCTTAAATCGGTTTTTTATGTAACTCGAAGCAAGCCCAGAGGAATAATGGAATTTTTATATAAATCAAAGCAAACCCATAGGGAAATTGAATTTTTACGTAACTCGAAGCAAACCCATAGAAAAAAGAATATTTATTTATTTATGTTGCGCATTTATATCCCGCCCTCCTGGTGGGTACACCACTTTATGTAACTCGAAGCAAACCCATAGGAAATCGTGTAAATCGGGACATGGTTTTAGCACAAAATCATTATGTAAGTCGAATTTTATGTAACTCGAGGCATATGTAAGTCTGGGTTTTACTGTATACAGATTTTTAGATTGAGAGACATGAACTGCATATTGCTTAAAAGGCATAATTAGAGTTGTTGCTGGGGTGAACATCTATGAAAAGGCAGTTGTATGAGTAGGATGCCTTTATTAATTAGAAAGTCACTCTCCCCCATAGTGGTATCGATACAACATTTGAGAGGAGGGGAGCTTTCTCAATGAAGCTTCAAAAGATTATCTTTCAGATAAACTGGTCCCAAACCATTAGAGGCTTTTAGGTTGCGGCAAGCCTGTGTCAGCCAGTGCAACTGACAAAACACAGGCCTGATTCCAAACTTTCCAGTTCCACTTAGTAATATAAGGGCTGGATTATTTAATTTAATTTAATTTTTAAATTTCTAAGACGCCCACTCAGGCAAACCCGACTCCGGGCGGCTTAGAACAGATTAAAAACATATAAAACAGATTAAAAACCCCAAATCACACCCCCCCCCCACCTACCCATCCTCCTATCCCACCCTATTCATAAAAGAATAAAAAGGGGGTGCAAGCAATACAGAGGATACAGATTTTTTTAAAAAAAAAATAAGCTGTGGCTTTTGGACTATTTTAAAACCAGTTCTGAATACAACACACCACAGTAATCCAGATGAAAGGTTACCAGAGCAATGGTAATGTGGTCAAGCTGTTTCCATCCAATAAATATTGTAGCTGGTGTACTAGGCCAAGCTGATAAACAGTATTTCAAATCTACTAGGTCACTTGATCTTAGTCAGTGATGATGAGCCTTGGCACTCCAGCTGTTCTTGAACTTCAATTCCCAGAAGCCCTGATCAGCAGGAGTGCTGGCTTGGTCTTCTGGGAATTGAAGTCTAAGAACACCTGCAGTGCCATGGTTCACCATCACTGTCCTAGGCACAGAGCTAGATCAATAAGTACCTTAATACTTCAGATCTGATCCTTGCCCTAAAGTTGGGGACATGTAGAACTGATGAAATGTGTGTTTGATCCACAAATGAACAAAGGTGCCTTCATTTTGACAGATTCACATCTAGACTATACAGTACATGGAAGAAGAAGAGCTCAATCTTCTCTGAACCCTCTTGCAGTCCATTACTATACTCAAGCACTGGTACTCTTGATAATTTTATGATATGCTTTCCCAGTTGTGGTTGTATTTATTCTGACTGAGCTAAGAATGTAAGAAGAAAATACTGCGATCCTGAGATTTTATGCCTAAAACCTAATATCAAGATTTGGTGTCCTTGTGATGTTCCAGAGGCAGAACAGGCAAGAGATGGCCAGAGGGAGAAGAGTTTCTTGGCCAGTTCAGTGAAAAAATGGGCATGTGGGAATCTGACTAAATGGTCTTAGTATTCAAGTAATAGGTAGCTGACTAGTTAATATGGCTGAGCCAGCAAGGAGGGGAAAAACAATTTTGGATAGCCAGCAATATGTGGCATGGTGCTAAATTAGAAAGGGTGATCATGAATGCCCAGTTTCTCAGATGCAAAATTCAGTTTATCCTCCTTGGTCAGCCCTGCTTGCCTTGAGATGTGGCTCCTCACCTGGAGAACACAGCCCTTCAATGAAATTTGAGGCCTGGCAACCCCATAAAGGCATATGATATTGAATAGTAGCACCTGTTCTTAAATGTCATCATTTTAAAAATTCTAATTGCATTGTTGGAAACATTTAAACATCTGGCACTAGGGCAGAACAGCTGATCCACTCCCAGAGGAAGTCCACCACCAGATCAAGCAACCAGGTGGCAGTACTTTTCTGATTACCAACTATGGCATTGGGAAGGAATCAAAAGTATAACTGATTAATCATAAACCTGACTGAAATAATACCAAAAGTGGTGTTTTGAAGAGTTACATCAGCTTATAAAAATATAATATAATTGATAGCTGCTTCTCAGAGAGCATTGGTCATCAGGATTCAGAAGGGTGAGGAACACTGTATATTTTACAAGCTACCCTCAGGCATCATGCTCATCCGTGTGATCTCTGGAATATGGAGACATGAACGGCAGTTTTTCTGACTATATGTTAATCCTTCATGTGATCATGTTTTATGAGTTATGCTAGTTTTGGTCTGTTAAGCAGATTCCAGGGTATACTAATGTGCATGAGTGGAGCCTTAGATTCATAACTCAAGTCTTAAATGCTTATGATGTATAATTTCTTCTCAGACACATTTTATTCCAGTGTATTGAAATATCAGTACTTTACACAAATGAAGTATAATTGGTGTTCAGTAGGCTTTCTTGCAGTCCGGTATTATCAGTCTTTAACCTTTAGATAAAACACCTGCAGCAGCTTTTCCCAAATTGCCTGCCCCCTCCTGCATTTTTACACAATAACACCTGTCCTCTTCAGGAACCACATCTTGAAGGTTCCAGCTAAGGAGGCCTGCTCAACCCTTGTTTCCCCCAGAAATATGGTAGAATGCCTGTGGCATATTTGTGTTGTATGTTCTGTAAGCCTCAGGAGAAAGCTGAGAGGAAGGGGGATTTCTTCTTCTGTTGTATTTGAATCCAAATTTAGGTCCTTACAGTGATCAGCCATGAAGACTGTCCTGAGAATATAATGCAGTGGCCTTTCACCTGCTTTCAACATTGTAGCATGACACCCGTACCACTAATCCAGTACTGTGAGTCACTTTCTGGTCCTGAGCCCTTTTGGCATGCAAAATCCTCATAAGCCCCAGGCCAGTATTGATGAAGCTGCTGCCCTCTGTCAAGATGGGTTCAAGTGGGATTTAATCCACTTGGGGACTATCACCGTTCCCTGTGGACGTCGGCACCTACGGCCGTTAGTCCTCAGGGTTGTCAGGTTAGTTAACTGCCACCTGACACTCGGCAGTATGGTCTACTCCAGGGGTTCCCAACCATTTCAAGTCGGGGGCCGGGTCACACTCTCTCAGTCAGCTGTGAGGACCGGATGGCCATTTTGCCCTGCCTGCACGATGGGGGTGGCCATTTCCCCCCAACATCTTCAAAGGGGTGGCCATTTTGTTTCTTGAATCCCTTGGAGGGGTGTGGAGGGGTTGGGGGGGGGGCACATGAAATCGTGCCATGGGCTGGATCCAGCCCGTGGGCTTTAGATTGGGAACTCCTGTCACTTGAAAAATAAAACTTGTCACCCCATTCTGTGTTATTTTATTTCTGTAAACAGAACTTGTTGATATGTAGTTTTTCTCTTCTTTTGAGTTCAAACCAAACCTACATTGTGGTAATGATGGACACGTTTTAATTTGCACGCCCATTGTAGGTTTCCTTCCAACATTTTTATCACTGAGAAAAATAAACTCCTGCTGACGTTCCTTTTATATATGTAATTATGTATACAAATACAGTGCGTACCTTACATTATACCCTAGATCAATCAAGATTCCAAGTGATAATTTACAAGCTCAAATTGCGGGCTGTGCTTTGCCTAAAGCGTAGTTTAACTGGCTTAATGTTTAGAGCTGGCATCATCCTAATTGAATGCCAATGACAGAGCAAATACGGTTCCATCTGTGCACTGTTACAGCTAATGACTGAGAGTTTGTGACACTTAAGCAGTGCCTGTCAAGCAGTCTGAAGAGGAAGTCGAGACAAATGGAAGCCATCTCATTTGAATTCTAATGAATTATTCAGTGCACAGAGGAAGACTGTGGGAGAGGAACCTCTTAGGGTCCTAATTCCGTCTAAAATGTGGAGAATTTGCTTTTTTAGCCATGCAAACGTATACCTTTGAAAAGGTGCTCCACAGCAAAGGGTGTAACATGAAAGGCCTGTGTGGTCAATACTTTCTCATTCCTCTGCATTCAATCTTTAGGTGCTATGAGACTGAAAACTGGTCTTGCTGCAGTGTGGCTCCTCTCTTTACCACCCGTACAGATGATGGACAAAATAACACTCAGCATGGATGCTTCAGTATGCATTTGAATATGGGATTTCACTGGCCCTTTTGTCAAGAAGGGACTTTATGGGATCAGGAAGCCCTTGCTTCATTCAAATAAATCCAGGAGCACTTAATGAGCATAACATTCTACACACACAGAGGGATATGTTCACAAATCCAAGGCTCATGCTTTATCATCTGCACTTGTAGAGTCCATATGAGATGGTTCCTGGCCAATCCTCTTCATCACAAAGAGGCAGTGCAGTAATTATTACTGTCCGCTGAATGAGGGTTCAGCATCTGTTTCGAAGCAAGTCACATATAAATTCCTGCAAAGTAAGTTATTTTTATGTAACTATCACATCTATATATTAGGGCGAAGAAGGACTGCAGTGGCTCAGTGGTCGGCAGTTCAAGACCCGAGTATTACGTGACGGAATGAGCGCCCGTCTCTGTCCCAGCTCCTGCCAACCTAGCAGTTTGAAAGCAAGAAATTTCAAATAGATAAATAGGGACCACTTCAATGGGAAAAGATCTTGGGGACATGAAAGGAGCCTCATTAGGGCATCCCCTCAGCAGAGTTCCTCCACCAGCAAAAATCCTTTCAACCCAGAAAGCACCTTTGTGTGCTACTGACACTGGAAAAAAATAAGGGGAGGTTTTTACCCTAAGTGTTTGGTTTTCCAGTTATGTGTAGAGATGTGAAGGCCCATAAAAAAACTGAAAAAATTCGGGGGGGGGGGGGTTTCCCCCGGTTTTTTCTGAAGCCGTTTTTGTTTTTTCCCCCCAAAAAATTGGGAAAATTGAAAAAATATATATTACAGAATGTTTTATTTTAACATGATGAATAAAATATTTTAAGATAAGGCTGGGTTCAAATATTTTATAAATCATTTCTTTAAAAATATGTATGGTATCAGATTATTTTCAATTTTCCCAAAAATTTCCGTCCATCCCACCCCCCGAAAGAACGTTTTTTTCCTCCGAACTTCAAGATTTCTGGAAATTTTACATCTCTAGTTATGTGCAGAGAATGTAAATAGTGTAAGATCATATATTGAACTTGAAATTCACCTGCCTGCACCCCCGTTGCATTTTGGCTTGATGCTATTTTCCATTTTTCAAACAGAAACTGCTAACTCTGAATACCAAAGTACACTGTTGGATTTTGTCTCTAGCTTTCTACTCTTAAATGTACTTAACTCCTCAAAATACTATATTTGAATGCAATGCTCACCATTTCAGATAGAGTTTTCAGATAGCTACACTCCTAAATATTCTTGCATATCAGAAACTTCCACTAAAATCAGTGGATTGAATTAGTCTCATTTGAGTGTTTTGTTCACATCAGGGAAGATCTCTATTTGAGGCAAACAGAATCCAGTCCAGTCATACAGTACATGCTTGGGTTGAATACCTGTTCACCACTTGAGATATTCCTCTGGGCTATCCTGCTATATGGATAGGTAAACAGCTTTCCAAGGGAAATTCACTTTGTTCCTTTGGTCATCACTTTAAGATGGACTAGCTTAGTTCATGCAACTTTTGAAGATAATTGCCTTTGAGTTGATCTGTGATACTACAGCAAATTCCGAAGGCCGTACCCACTGCCTGGCACAAACACATCCCCATCAAATGATGGCCTGATTTTTGGCCACTTATAGAGTAGTGTTGGGTTCAGCTCCCTGGTCAGCCATGGAAGAACTTACTGGGGTGTGTGTGTCTATTCCTTAAATAATGTTGCATACCTTGAACAGTTTTTCTGAGTCTCTTTAAGTCAGAATCAACTTGACTGCAGGTTTAATAAGGTATAAGGGAAGGCCCAGAATAGTCAGTAACAGACACTAGAAGGTGAGAGTAAATATTTTAGGGAGACACTTTAAATAATAATAATGGGAGTATTGGGTATGCATTGATCACCCCGTTGAGGTATATGCAGCCTGTAGAGTGCACTTGGTCTTAAAAAGGTAGTTCAAGGATAGACAATCTGTTTTTTATACTTTCCCCTAAGTTCTCCAAGTAGAGGGGACTCCCCCACCCAAGTTTCATTGTTATGAACATTAGAGTGAGAATCAAGATTTCTTTTCTGCTTCTTTAATGGCCAGATCAATAAAGTAGCTACAAACTGTTCCAACAATACAACTCCTCCAGTAGTCGGTTCCAATTATAGTCTGCTATTGGTAGTCTTCAAGTCCTAAGATGGAGAGAGATAATTTTACCTTCCTTATGCAAATCTTTAGAGATTCAGAATTGTTCCTAATTCTTGTCACAGGAGGAGGCAGTAAATGTTAAATGGCTCATATTTCAGCTTCCAACTGCCAGAGGTGATTGAATTTTCTTTGCCTTCTTCAGTGCTACAACTGAGTGGAGAAGTTGTCAAGGCTAGTTCTGTGGGTGAGTGCTGGTGTCTCCTTTGCATCTTGACCAGTTGAAAATTGACATGGACACTACTTCAGTAGCTGCATGTGGGGCCTCTCTGGTATGTCCACTCAAATCTCTCCCTTTTCCTCTTCTTCAACCTGCTGCCACCAATATCCCTACTTGCTGTCTTCTCTCTCCCACACTATAGCTTCTTCTTCTTCAGGTACTGTATCTATTTCAGATATTGGCTATTATCATGGCGATAGTTTTCCTGTTCTTAACTCCTTGGAACAGTTCTTCTGAGGACATGCCATACCAATCTCTCAGGTTCTTCAGCTATGAAGTCAGTCTACATCCAGGGCCTCTCTTTTGGAAATCCTTTTAATGTCATTCTGGCCCCAATTCTCCTCTCTGGATCTCAGTCCCAAAGGTTGTCTGCTTTCTGAACCTTCTGAGCAAGTTTCTTCTGCTGTCTTCTCCACCACCTCCTTTGGAGATTTCAGTGGGGATAGCATCTTTACAAACAGTAATGTAGCTGCTTTCCAAGGACAAGGTAATCCAAGTTAAATCACTCACAGGACAGTTGGGTGTGTGATACAACCCAAGACCAGATTCTTGTGGAATCACCTCACAGTTATTTATATTTCTGCTTTTTATTAATCTGTGTTGCTTAGTTATAAAAATATATATTTTGGGTGTTTGATAGGAAGATGAGTTGCAAATACTGAAAAATAAAATATATTCCAAGTAACCATATAAAACACTGCATTTCAGGGTAATTGTGATTCCTTTATGTTTACTGTAGATGTGTTCAACTCTCTTGTCATCTTACCTGCTTCAGATTCCTTTATCTCCTGCAGCATCTGAAAGAAGCTGATAACATGCTTGAAAATAAAGACCAAGCAAAGTAATAAAGTGCACATGAGAAAGATGAAACTTGTTCCAGTCTTTGCAAACCCCCACTTCTGTGGAGCTTGTTTTTTAAAAAATGGATTCTAGGGGGAGAGCTTTGAATATTTTCTTAGGGTAGCCTGCAAGCTAGTTGTGAACTCATCTTCTCAGATGTTGATGTAGCCAAAGTTGTCCTTCCATATACAAATGGGAGGTGTCAACAGGCTTGAGAAAAATCTAAGGATTTGCTAAAATGCAATAAAGACTAGGGGGGGGGGGGGGGGGATAGAAAAAAAAGGAAAGAAGCAGCAGCCATTTTTATTACTGAAGTTTTCAAAGTGGTAGCCATGTGACTCTATGCTGGCATATCAGAAAAGAAAAAAATATATGTTGTGGCACCTTAAAGACTAACTACTGTACTATATTTTAATGTGAGCTTTTTGTTAATCAAGTCCATTTCCTAGGACATAAGAATGGGACTACATGGTGATTATGTATTCATGGCCTCAAGATGGAGAAACAGTGATTGGGCAGGAACCTTAGGCTATAGGTAACAGCACAAACCTGTGCTACATGATGCTTCACAGATACTGCCCAGTAATCTTCTGACTCAGTAATCTTCATTACATAATAACACAATGGATAAATAATTGTGAAAATGCATAAGGTACAAATTACAGCTATACAGTATTTATAAAGATACTAGAGTTATAAGACAAGAGCCCAACTTGCATTTTCTCCAAACTTTATTCTTCACAAATATATGGGTAACTGTATCTAAAACATATCTACTATGCTGCACTCATTTTTACCTGGCACAGCAGCTAATATAGGATTGCATGACAGCATCCCAGCAATGGTTATAAATGGTTCCAGTGTTCTGACTGAACTCTTGGCTCAGAGAGTACAGAATTTTTCACCATCCTTTACCATTCATGCTTTTATTAAAAATATCAACATGGATTTTCATCCTTAGGAGAAGCAGTATGGTATAGGCCAGGGATTCTCAACCTTTTCAAGCCGAGGGCTGAGCCATGCTCCCTCAGACAGCTTCAGGGGCTGGATGGCCATTTTGCCCTACCTGCCAAACATTGCACTTCCAGGTGTGGAGGCATTGGGCCACATGAAATGGTGTTGCAGGCCACATCCAGCCCCCAGGCCATAGGTTGAGAACCCCTGGTATAGACAAATTCTTCAGTAGGACTTCGTCCTGATTCAGGTCCCCTCTAATCTATGAAACTCCAGGCCATTCATGTTCTTTCAGCCTGAACTACCTCAGGGTTATCATCAGGGGAAAGGGGGGGGGAGCGCTAGGCGCAATGCTTACTTTTAACTGAAGAACAAATTAAATGAGTTACATGCCACCAAGTCCATTCCTATTCATCGTAATCCTTTCCTGGATTTTCTAGGTATAGAGTAGTCAGAAGTGGTTTACCATTCTCTTCTTCTAAGAGTACTGTGGTACTAAATAGGATTTAAAGATAAATAATAATAAAAATCTCATATTAAAGCAGCTCTGCCTTTTTGTCAGATGTGTGATAGCGCCCATGGTATTTCTGCAGTTTTTACTGGGACATATATTATACAGCTGCAAAGAAAGAAGTGTTTGATGTTCCCTAAACACATAGCTTTAAAATGCATAGATCTTGCTGTGAAGATGATATATAGTTCTCACTATGCATGTTACGGGTGACAGCTGTATGGAAAGGAGAAATGCAAGTGATCTTTCTTCTTTGTAGCAAATGAACCAGCTCTTAGTTGACCATCTTGTAAGCACATCAGCAGGCGAAGAGCTCTAGCTGCAATGCTATACGGTGGTTTTTGGCTTCTCTTATAAAGGAACTCTTCTCACTGAGAAGATGGCATAAAACAGGCAAAATTATATGGAAATTGGAAGCACTATTTAATGGGAGGGTTATGATCATGTTTATTGTTGTTTTCATCTTTGCAAAATAATTAAAAGGAAGGGGATTAATAAAATAAACAGCCTTAGAGAAGTACCATACTACACTTCTGTCTTGTTGAATTGTCTCTGTGTTCTGGGTTTAATAGTGATAAAAGCATGAATTAGTATGAATTGGTATGATTAGGAATTTTTATCATGCCACCGAATGAGTGAATAAATGATAACGGGACGAGAGTTAACCGTGAAGCACACACTAAAAGGAAAGCCTATGTGTGTGTTTAATCCAACTGCAAGATGGTGTAATCTGCCCGGGGGGGGGGAGGGAGATGAAAACCACCATTTCTCCATTTCCCCCCAAAAAATGAGTGAGATGATGGAACAGAATACAGCCAAGCACTTGTATGACTAGAACTAAAGCAAGGCTACAGAAATTTGAAGAGAGAGAGAGAGGGACGCATTCATTTGCTTCATTAGCAATTAATTTAGATAGACAAGCTAAGAGTCATTGGGTTTCACATGAATTATGAGAATACCTAGACTGGTTTTAAGATCCATATCTTTTACCAGATTACCCAGGGAAATGTTCAAAAGTATGGAGTCAGACAAATGCCCTTATTATTATTATTTTTCTTCTTTTTTTAATGAAACCATTTTATTGATGCTTTTCATTTATGGCCTGTCCCCTAAAGGCTTCTGCAACATTTGAAGTCCACAGTGGCAGTCACTAGTGGGGGAGGGGGGGGATGAAGCTCAGAGACCACGGCAGGATTCCCTATTTCAAAGCTTAACCAATATTCACCATTGACACATCCATTCATCTGTGCTGGGTCATTGGAAATCTTTTCTCTGTTTTTTTCTCCTCTCCCTTCAGGGAGCAATGCTTAAAAGACCAAACCCCTATTGAGAAGAGAGAAAATTCTCAGCGTGGCCAGCAGTGCCAGGAATCGAATTAAAGTTGCCCATTTGCAGACGATGGTGTCTCGGAGCTCACAGCGCATTGAGCCAATGCCCTCGCTGTGGGTGCTTTGTTTATTCGCCTTGCTGTATGTGGCACTTCAGTTTTATTATTCATCCCCACCCACCCACCCCCGGCCAAAAGTCGTATCTCAATGAATGACAAGTCACTATTAGCATATGCCTGAATATATAGAGAGAATGAACAGATTTTCATGTCGGTGTCTGGCATGCTTTTAACTATGGGTGTGCGCAACAGATTAGCACACACTGATATAGCTACAGAGAGGTAAATAATTACAGAATTTACTTCTGTAGGGTAGTTTAACACTTGTCACTTATTTTGCTATTGCTGACACCTCAGATCTCTATTTTGGCATATATCAAGTTTTGACATGACTAAACCTACAATTTTGTCTCTCTTCACATACATTATCTCTTCTCTGTGAGAGGCACTGAGAAGACGTGGGCTGCCATTAAATCTTAAATGCCTGCAGTCAACACTGAGAGCGATTCTTTTATTTCAGTTTGATTTCCTTTGTTACTGGGACTATCTAGGCAAATCAGTTTGGGGAAGTTAGGAAATTGTCAAGAGAGTCTTTAAAGAACTTTAAAGAATATGAACTAGAAAGCATTGGATCATAGACATTAAGGTGGTGCTCCTGTTCTAAAGTTCATCCGAGCACATACTTTCAGCCCAAACATTTGTGATTGTACTGGATTTTGTTTGCTTAAAATAGAGACACTTGCTGACCCTAAGAATACACTCATTTGGGACTCAGGATAATGATTTTAATGGAATATATTGACAACCAAGAATGCTTACAAGAACAGCTTGCCCGAAATCTTGGAGTGAAATTGTGAGCTTTTCATTCAGATACATTTTGGGGATTAAGGTAAAAGTTGGGTTAGAGAACAAAAGAGCTAGGGCCAAGATCCAGTGGTATATGTGGGTATCCAGTGCTACCTGGAGTGGAATTTAATTCAGCTATACCTCTCCATGATGCCAAAAATCTGCTCTAGAGGAATTCTTAGTCCTTTCTGTTTAAAGGGGGCAGATGGGAAGCTGCAGGAAGATTGTTGGTTCTAGTAGATCCAGTGAAAGTACCCCACTGGATTCCCTATTGATGATACCACCTACACAGTGCTGTTCCCCAGGGGACATACATCCCTGCATACATACCAAGGAATTGTATTGGTTTCAATGAACCTTTGAGCAAACATTTTCAAGTTGTGTCCCTATGAGTATATCTATGGTCTACTCCACATCTATGGTTTTAAGCAGTTTAGAATCTAGTGTATTTCTTAAAATAAACAATTCCTTTAATTCCATTTGGTAGTTGCTTTTTGTAGTGGATCCATGTGATAGTGTGGGCAGTAGCTACATGACTCTGCAGGCTCCTAACCAAGACCTCTGATGAATGTGTGGATCTAGATCAGTTGTTTCCCAATGTGGGGTACACACCACACAGGGGGACTTCAATTCCCAGAAGCCTAAGTAAGTACATTGGCTGATCAGTGCTTTGGGGAATTATTATTATTATTATTATTATTATTATTATTATTATTATTATTATTATTATTATTATTATATACTGCTTTACTTGTCTGAAGACAACTCAAAGCGGTTTCCAACATAATATCATACAAATACAAAGCTTATAAGAAATACAATAAAAATAAGTACAATAAAACCTATTAAATGCAATACCATCAATACAAAAGTATAATAAAGATACAATAACATAAATACAATGAAAATGTACAATACAATTACAATATCAAAAAAATGAAAATACAATAATCCAGATAGGAGGGTCGGAGCCAAGGCTCAACGACCTGAAACCAGCCTTAACAAGAACCTGGCTCAATGACCACATCGGAGCCCAACTCAATGTCCTCAGCAGCATCGACAGGGCAAGGCAACAGAACGGTGCTGCAAGCCCGTGTCAAACCAAGAGAGAGACACCTGCGGCCAATGCCGGACCGGGGGAGAGGGCTCAGGTGGGGCCGCGGCGGCTTTGGCTTTTGAGTCCTTCACCGTAGGGAGCCCAGGTGTTCTTCCCTCCCCCACATTGGCCATGGGGGAGGGAAGAACACCTGGGATACCTACGGTTGAGAACTCAAAACCCGCAGCTGCCGCGACTCTGCCTGAGCCCTCTCCCCCGGTCCAGCATTGGCCGCGGGGGAGGGAAGAACACCTGGGCTCCTCAGCGGCGGAGGACTTAGGCTTCTAAGAATTGAAGTCCAAATTGTGTGGTGGAATCAGGTAATCAATAGCTGTTCTCTCAGTGTAGGGAGTGTCCATGCCTTATTACAAGTTTGCCTATATTTAAAAGAATTTAAAAAACTTAAAATAGAATTAGCATATACTGTATACAGTTAAACAATGGGTACCTTCCGTAATTCTGCTACTTTGAGAGAAGTGGCTCATGTAACATGAATACTCAGGGAAAACATGGACACAAATGTGTTTGTCATTGTAACATAAATTAATGGGTAAGAAAAGATTTTGTACCATATTTTGCCATCTGTGAATATTCTTTCTGGAAATAAAGCCTAGGTAGACCTGTCAAGTTCCACGGAAATGCATAACTTTAGCTCCCCCGCTGTAAACTGGAGAGAGCGGGTGCCCAGCAAAAAGCCCCCTTGTAATGAAGGTGGAGATGTAGTTCGTTAACAACCCCGAGCAGTCTCTGTTCTATGATCTGCTGTTTAAAATGCGTCATTTGTGGGGCAGGAGAGCCTTGCTGGGCAGTATATCACTGAAAGCATGGTGAGAGACAGTTTAATCATTTTAAGAGTATGCTTTGTAACTGATCTTAGAAGTGCTCGGTACTCTCAAGAGATTTATTGAAAAAACATTTCCAGCATGACTGTCTTTCCTTCAGAACTAGTCAAAAAGATATATATATATTAAAAAAAGAAGAAGCCGGTCATGCTCAGCAGCAGTTCTTGTCCATGCATTTAGGGCATTCCGTCTCCTTAGCAATCCAGACCTTTTTAAAGAAATGTCATAGCTGGTTATCCTCAACATAAAGTAGCCCATCAAAGCTACCTTGGTGCAACCTTACCTCTTTAAATATCAGCCTATGCCCTCCAACTATTTGTTATACCACATCCTTTTCTGTTGAGTGGAGGCTAGCATTCTGCTTTTAACCCTTCTGCAAATGGTAACTCCTTTAGGGTCTTCTTTTTTGCCTACAAGTGAGATTTATATATGTTCATAAATCTTTATCAGAGTAGAAGAGGCAACAAGAAGACAACTGAATGTATGATGAGTTCCTAAATTTGGCATGATGCAAAATGGATTTTGAATAGATGAAATTCTGTGTGTGCATTCTAGGAAGGTTAATATGTGATGTGTATACATAAAGAGATGCAAAATCACATGTTTTAAAAAAGTCAACCCTGCGTTGTCAAAACAGTTTCCATCATCTATGGAAGCGATTCCCAAATTAGGCTATTATGAGCCTCCCTGTGTCAAAGAAGCAGCTTTTCCAAGACATAACAAAGGCAGATGGTTAAACTTGACAGCAGTCACTCTAGCTGAAATAAATATACTAAGGAAAACTCATGTAACCAGTGAAAATACGGGGGAGCAATTCTACTGCTTAAAAAAAAAACCAACACCCACCCATTTGTAATCCCCAAGCTAGGATATTTATGGAAGGTATTATTAACAATAAACAGCTAGCTCCGCCAAATGTCCTGTTCAGGAATTATGCCTGAAACAATGGAGAGCAGAAAGGGTGGACATGTGTACACAAGCTTTTGCCATATATCCCCACCCTGCAAAAACCAGTTAGGCCTTGTAACCTGAGCTGTGTTGCATGCATCAGATGATAATCCTGGTTGACTTTTTGCACATTTACCATGTGCAAAAAGAAGGTATCGCCTCCGCCTTCTACATTTGTTTTGTATATGGATCACACAACTGATTTGTTTGTTTTACCATGCTTTGTTAGCATAAAAGTAAGGCCTGTTGGATCATTTCATACGTGTGAATATTCACATATGGGGACAACCTTAATAGGTGATGCTACCATTAGTGGCATAGATTCTGTTGCCAGATACAAGACAACTAGAATTCTACCAGCTAAGTACTTAACATCCGATTAATAGCACTGTAGTCCAGCATATCTGGCACTGATATGCATTTTTAGAAAATGGGTACCGTGTGGCTATGACCATGAGACCCATTAAGGGCTGACATACTCAGATACATGTCAATGGCCCACAACTCAATAAATGACTCTCAGGCAGAAAATTCTCAGAACCTGCTGATCCTCTTTGTCTTTGCAACCTGCTTGTTGGCCTGTTCCTCATTCTGTCACAGACAATAACGGTGGTGTGAAGAAGAAGCAGTAGATTCCAGTACCTGATTTCTTGTGGTCTTTCAGCCAGAGGGCCATGAAAATAATGGTAATGATAAGAAATAAAAACATCAGCTAATGAGAAGGTAGACCTGAGGTGGCCATGCTCAAAGACACACACACACGAACCCGGAGTCTACACTGACTGCATTGGAATTTAGACAACACCTAATGTTAATATGAACATCTTGATGTAAATCGGCAAATGCAAATTAATTGGTCGAAAGTAAGTTGTGTCCAACTCTAGGAAGTGGTACTCATCCCCGTTTACAGCCAGAGCCAGCACTGTCTACATCTACAGACATTTCTATGGTCATGTGACAGGCATGACTAAACACCAGAGTGGTCGGAACACTGTTACCTTTCCCATTGAAGTGGTCCCTATTTATCTGCTTATAATTTCTTGCTTTCAAGCTGCTAGGTTGGCAGAAGCTGGAACACAATGGGAACTCAGTCCGTCACACAGCACTCAAGTCTCGAACTGCTGACTTTCCTGTGGTCAAGCTCAGCATCTTAACCACTAAGCCACCATGGTCTCACATTAAATATAATACCTACTTAATCTTCACTTCATTCTTCCAAATCCTTCACTTCATTTTTTCAGATCCTGCAGCCATCATTCTAAAACTCTTTTCCAAGTCTCTTGATATAACTTTTGTTCATACACAATTCCAGAGAGCACCATCTAATTCTGCGAGAAGAGAGTGCCTGTGTATGAATGTGTATTATTAGTCAGCTACTGTAATCCTTGAGTATTTTCTATATTCTTTATAAAGCAGATTTTTTTTGTTTGTATGCTCACTCTTTGGGGCTGCTTCTCCATTCAATTTTGTAGCTGTTCTTTTTTCTTTTTGCTTCAATCTCGCTTTCTCTGCTTTGGTGCAACTTTGAGATAGAGGGCAATCAAGGTGATATAGATAGAAAGAAAGGGGGAAAAAAGATCGTATAATACAGATATAGAAGACAGCTGCATCTGGAAGATTATGTGATCTGTTTGAGGGAATCCCATAGCCTACTGCAATTCCTTCAGTGAATTGGATGGTAAGGTTCATAGCATGGAAGACTTAGCCCAGTACCCTTCTGCAGTTTCATCTTCTCTCAGCAAAGAAATGTATTCAAAATAAAATTCTTTTAACCAACATCTATCATGGTAGCCCTTCTAGAAGAGGTTATTGTGATTAATTGTTATGTTTAAGTTTACACATTCCATTCCCTCATATTCTAGTTGAATATATTTGTATATCATAAATGTATACATTATTTTCAAGCAAGAGATTTTCCCTTTTAAAAAAAAATCATTGATTTACAACAGTAACTAAGAAATCTCTGTTTCATCATTGCTGTCATCATCACATAATTTCAGACGCTGCTTTGTGATAGGACTATAGCAAAATGGAGACAGAAAGGAGTCTTCACCACACATACAGCACCCATGGAAGGTTTATATAAGTAGTGAAAAATGTTGGGAGGAAATTTTAAACATGCCATTTTTCTTGCGTAATCCCAAATATAATTAATTCACCATTACGGGCATTTCTCCTAGGATATGAGAATACATTGCAAAGTTCTGTTCTCCATATTGCAGTTTTAAAGATCTGTGACATTTTTTCAGTCCCCATGTAAATAAAAACACTTTCTTAGCAGTGGTGGGGTTCAGCCAGTACACCCTGGTACGCCTGTACCGGTAGTAGAAATTCCGGCTGGCCCCGCCTATCATAGGCCTGCACCTGCCTCCCCAATTCACCACCACCAACACACACCAGCCTTCTCCATTGTCTTCCGGGAGAGGGAGAAAATGACAGACCAGAAGGGACGCTTTTTGAAAATGGACAGTTTCCTGTTCCACACCCTCATCTGGTCTCCTTCCCTTCTAGGAATCATCAACTCGGCACCCTTAACCCCTTCTGTACCTGGTAGAATTGCTTTTAAATCTCCTGGTGGTCTTCCTTCTCCCCCTCCTCCACATTTGAAAAATCACTCCTAAAGAGAAGGAGGAGCAAGTCACATGGTCACATGGCCATGCCCACCCAGCCGCATGGTCACACCTACCATGTCACACCCACAGAGTAGGTAATAAAAATTTTTGAACCTCACTGCTGTTTCTGAATCTGTCTACGTGCTGGCAATGCATCTTCAGATTCTGGAGAAAGTGACATAAATGCAGCAAAATTAGGAAATCTCAGAAAAGAAATCCATAGTTGCACTTACATTTGATTCATTTGGGCCAGGGGCATTCTCTCTTCTGATTGTGTTTGCTTCAGCATTATTTTGGATCTCTCTTTCTGCTGCTTTCCCCTTGGATTTGTCACATGAATTGTCCTGCAGTGACCAAGATCTGGTATTCTTTGTGGTGACATCAAACTGAAAGTGACATGTTCCTATGAGATACAAAGAAGCAAGGCTGCTCCAAATTTCTTAGCCTTAATTAAAATATTAAAATAGCCTAATTTTAGAGTAGACATGCTTATCATTGACAGCATTTGCAGTACATAAGACATATACTTATGAGAGACTTGTAATAGTAACAACTTAAGTGTCAGTGATGAAGGGCTTGTGTTCATTGTGGTGGTCACTTTTTAAAAATCCATTTTGACTTCTGGCTGGAGTGAAAAGTGTAAGATATGCTTTATGTAATGCCATAAAGGTAGCAGAAGGCAGAAGTGTTCTATGATAAAGACTATAACAGAGCATGCTCAGATCTGAGCCTCAAGAGTGAGGCTGGAGGATGTATGCAGGAAATCAAGAAATAAATCCAATTACTCTTTCACTTTGTTGGAGCAATTTATGTTGTGCAATTAGGAAATTCATGATGAGAGAAAGGTGACAACTTTGAATCCATCTGGTAGTCCATGGCACTTCTTTAAATTGCCATCTTGGCAGACCAAGCCTATGCTAAAGTTCCTAATGGTAAGAAGAAGGATATGCAAATAATTTAAAGTGTATGATAATTAAATTGTCGGAATAGATGGAAATGGAAATCCCAGGTTCAAGTCCTGCGTTAGTCACAACCCACCCTACGTATTTTTGGGCAAGTCATTACCTCTCAACCTGACCAAACTCACAGATTTTTTTGCAAAGACAAAAACAGGGACCTCAACCTTGTAAAAGGAGAGGCAATATACAAATGTAATAAATATATACATAGGAAAAATTGTTGTACTTTTTTTTCCATAGGAAAAATTGTACAACAAAAGATATCATAGCTAACAGACCTGTAGAATGAATTAAAGTTGTTATGCAGGGTTTTACTGTACAGTATACTGGTGGAAAAGGTCAATTCATGCTCTATTGAAAAATTATATTTCTTTGAGGGCATGATTTACACCCAAGTATCTTAGGAACAGATTTCACACACAAGGCACTCCTGCTATCAGACACTGATACTACCATTCAGTATCATGAGCCACCAAAGAATCTGCTCTGAAAGCTTGGGAAACTCTTTGGACAAGTGTATGCAGGCTACAAATGGAAAGGAGAGTAAGTGAAAATTGTTTCCTTCCATTCTTCTAGTATGATCCTCCATTGGATATGAGTTTCTTCCATTCATGAACACCTAGTTAGAGACTGGCAAATGTATTAAACCACTGTTGGAAACTAAATACTGTATATAGCAGACAGTGACAACAGTCATTAACTGGTTTTATTTTGACCAGGTTCGTGATATAAGATTTGAATTCAGCATTTTAGATGTTATTAAGATGTGCAAGGGAGAACATTCCAGGGCCATTAAATTGGCTCTGTGAACTTTTGCTGTCCATTGTTAATCCTTAATGAAGAAGTCTTGCAGTTTTATATATGGGGTTTCTGACAAAGACTTTTTTCAAACTGTGTATGAACTCTTTTCCAATTAGCTTGGTCTGAATCCAGTTAGCAACTCAATTCAGATTTAAGAAGTACAGTACTGTAGGTGGGTGGCTTGGTCTGGTAGACATAAGAACCTGTGGGAGTAGTTTTCTGATTTGTGCTACTTTTTAGAAGCAAGAAGAACAAAAAATAAAATAAAATAAGCATGCAGCTGGCATTAATTTGGCAGCCCAAGTTCTCATAGCTTCTGGAATCTCATAGCTTCTGGATTCTGGAAACTGCAAACAGATATGGAAGTGTATTGGCTCCAATCAGGATTACTGATTGTTTATTGCAGGAGGGGTGCTAAAATAATTTTTTAAAAGGGGGTCTGAGGGTAATCACTCAGTATTGGCATTCTATGTAACATGTTGTCATGAACCTCTGTTTCAAGGGAGTTTAAAGTCTCCTGGATTCTTCTCCTCCCTCCTGCCCAAGCTCCACTGTTTGTACATTGTGCTCATGTAACAGCTGAATCCAACTGGAAAGCTTTTTCAAGCATATACTGTTTGGCATAATTTTCAGCCAACAAAGCATTATCTGAATATGAAAACAAGGACTTCCTTTTAAAACAGTGAATTCAAAAGATTTCATCATCGGTCTGTACAGTACTTTACTCCCAGCTAATAATCAACAGACACCTATTGTACCAAGAAAAAATTAGTCTCCTTAGAAAATTAAAACACGGGCTATACCTTGAGATCTGCTTTTACTTTTATTTATTTATTTTTAATTAGCTAGATGTGTTTTTTCTGCTTTGTCTTTCTTTCTGAAACAATTTATCTGTTTCCCCCCATAGATTCTTATTGTTAAATCTTCATGGTGCTTTTGGTGATTAAAAAAACCCTTCTGTCTCACTAATAGCTGTGTTTTTATGAATAATATATGCTGGTATGTTACTTTTGAAGTATTACAAGTGCGGCTGTTAGGTGCTTAATAACTACCAGGGGTTGATGGCTCTTGAGGTATTGCTCAGAAAAGAATACGGTTAATTAAAATTGTAAGTAACTTTATTTATTTTTTTCATTCCATCCCTGACAAGTCTATTTATTAATTAACATCATTGGTGCATTTTTTTCCCTTTGGCATGTAGCACATAAGCAAACAAGGCTGAGGAGATACAGCTGAGCATAAATTGAAGGAAGAAATAAACATGTAGCCAGTGCATGAAAGGTGTCTTCTAAATGTCGCTTCCCATTCTTCCACACACCCCAATAATCTATGATTACAAACTATGTATTAAGTCATAGGTAAGGCTGGCACACTTCTAAAAATTGCAGCAAAATATTAACTATTTTTTTAAAAAAAACCCATAAAGACTGCAATCTCAGTCATACTATGGGTGGTGGCAAGATGGTGAATTATATTGCCATAAATCTAATATTGCAGCCACCAATTCCTTTAGCTTAATTATGGCACTACTAAATGTGAAAATCTATTCAGTGCTAGAAACACTTTTCACATTACATTCCCACTAAAGATTGGCTGTTAAGAGCTCATTATTGGTAGTTTTCTAAAGAGCGGTTTATTAAACACTGTTACCTAATAAGCATCTTTGCTGGTGCAAATTGCTGAAAACAGTAATGAGTCTGATTAGACTTCATTTCAATTACGACAGCTTGTCTAGAGGCGAAAAGAAGAAGGAAAAAAGCCCAACAACTCCTTTTTTCCTTCAGGCTTTGGAATCTGGCTAGAAGACTGAATGGTTTGAAAGAAACATGCTACCTCTGTGTTTCCTTTCCACAGTTCAGTAATGAATAGAAAATTGTCTGCGGAGCTGCTCAACTGACACAAAATACAGTGAGGAAGACAGAAACACATGTGTAACTCTGATGCTTGAAAGTTGCAAAGACCCGTCCTGATGTATTTGTGCATCACACACGGGTTATGTTTTTATTCTATATAAGGTCCTTATAAAAATGATTCTGCCTTTTCAAAGGAGAACTATGAAAAGAAGCGCTTTTTTGCTGTTAAAATGACTTCTAAAAATGTGTGTATTGCTTTAATTACCATACTCTTACTACATGTCAGTTGTTTTGTCTGTAAACCTTTCATGCAGCTACTGAGGTTTTCTGATTATCAAAGCAATTAGAAGCATTCAACTTTTTAAACCAGCATTCCTGCAAATTGTTTTAAAATGCCCAAGCGGATTATGTTAGAATGTTTAAGTGAATATTCATTCACTTCTATGCTTAACTTGAGTGTAAAATGTGTTAACTGTATTTAATGACTGTCTCTATTAAATCATGCCTTGAACGTTATTACTGAAAATAGGGTGGAAAGGCGGGGTGGTTGAGAGAAGGGTGGTTAATGCAGAAGTCCTTAAGTGATTAGCTGTCACTGCTGCTGTTTAGTTGCTCTGGCAAGATTATAATGGATCTATGGGAAATGAATTGACCTCCTTGTTTTTATGCTGTCTGAGGTCTTTGAATACTTTTTATACTGCTGGTTGTATAAAACAGAGGGGAGCTGTGGGATATTGCAACTGTGACTGTGAAGAAAGCTTGAGGAAAGATTCAAGGACTACTGCAAGCAGTAATGAGGATTTAATGCTGTTCCATTTGTAGACAGCAAGTCTGTCCAACTGATGTTGCATCAGATGTTACAACTTAGAAAGACCATGTAATACAACATCCCAGTCTCCTTTCTGACACATGTGTAAAGCAATTTTATTTGGGTAGCTCATTGATTTGGATACTTGACTGTAGAATCAGAGGCTGGGAGTTCAATTCCTCATTATTTTTCCTGGGAGAGGAGCCTACCTATGTAATCTTGAGTGTGCTGCATAGTCTCATAGAGGAGAAAAGTAAACCACTTCTGAGTACTCTGTACTTAGAAAACCCTGGAAAGGGTTGCCATAAGTGGGAATCAACTTACTAGAACATTCTTGTTGTCTTTGTTGTTACTATTATTAACCTGCTTAGATAATGTTAAATTGCGATGAAAGGGGAATCAGGTGATGTCAATCTTAGTAAAGCAAAATTACTACGACTTTAATATATTGAAAATCAATTTCCAGAATTCAATAGAACTGCCACAGTAATAATCAATGTATTTGCATATTGCATTTCTGACAATACATTATGCTTGAAGCCATTCACAAAATAAAATTAATACCTGAACCATTATTACAACAATACACCATAATACTACTTTAGAAGATTATATAGAAATCTAGCATTACAGCATATGGGAACATTTCAAAAGTTTCAATAAGAGCATCACATCTCAGTAGATCAATTAGCAGCATGGAATACCAACGGAAACAAGGTTAAATTTTTGTTACACAATTCATTAAATAGCTTATATTAAGAGACGTCACCCAAGGAAAATAATAATCTCACAGCAAAAGAGGGAAAGAAACCAAATGCCTGAAAGGCATTCCAGGTAGCCTAAACTCAAGTGGCAGAAAGAAACCTGTCTATACCCAAGGTAGAAGCAACTCTCTTACTCAAAAATTTTAAGGACTGAGGGTCGAGCAATTGTGGATGGAAACAGCCAAGCTCTGTGAACAAACAAGCCGACATTCTAATTTTCCCATTGTTTCTGACTTAACATCTTGATAAGGTCTTCTGTAAATTATCTGTCCAAGATCTTGTACTGATGGGGATGTTTGCTCACCTTGTTTATAGCCAAATGTATAGGTCACCTATAACACTCCCTTTCCAAATATGCTAGTTCCAAAAGCAGTGGTTGTCAAGAATTTAAAAGCTTTATTGTTTAACAATTGCATTAATAACAGCATAATAGTAACTTTTCTTGAAAATTATCTGCATAACAAATATGGGAAATATGATTATTATTTTCCTTAAAGTAGAACGGGATTTTGACAATCCATCACCTTTGTTCCCCTCACCTTGCAGATGTGAGCTAGTCAGTCAATGCTATCTCACTTCCTCCAGACAAAGCCTTGGTGTTCCTATTGTAAAAAAAAGAAACCTGTACTCATCAGAACATAGACAAAGAGAGAGGTTGTAAAAGCATTTGTGGTTCCTTTGCTGAAACCAAACCGCGTGGGGAACAATTGCTTAGTTAAAACCTTTTCAGCTAAAGGACATTTCTACACATTTTCAGACATCGTGACAAACCATGTTTTAACGTGATGAGAATGAATTGCAGCAAATCTCTTTCTTGTATGGTTGTGACAAAATTAGCTTTTGTTCCTATTTTTTCTTCTTTCTTTTTTGTTAACTGCAGTTTAGCATTTTGTACGAATTCTTAAGATTTGGTTAATCTTAAGTATGGGTTATAAATGATACAATCTTTATGAACAATGTTTCTAAATGGGCTTGTTTTAAACAAATGATAATAAAAATTAGCGGCACTTTCCTGAGATTGCATGGTTAATCAAAAACAGAACTGAAGATTTGCAAATTTATTCCTACAGAGGAGAGAGAGGATAGAAGTCCCAGAGTCACTGCAGCTTGTTCATAACAAGTTTATTATACGATGTCTGAATGCAGCCGTAACATAGATTTCAAAACTACTTCTGAAAGCAGCAGATTCCATTAAATGTAAAGAAAATGCTAGATTACTTGCTGCTGCGATGGAGAGGCATCCAGATATTCCTTTTAAAAATATATTTTGTTTCTATCCCTTTAATTGGATGAACCAGCATGGGAGCATGTTGATGGACTATATAATTGAGAGGAATAAGCAGAGAGAATGTTAATCTTAACCTGGTGTTCAGGTGAGTGTCTATTTGTTTAGTCATCCTTTTGCCACTAATCTTGTTTCTTTGCATGGAGGAGAGGATACATAGAAAGGAAGAAAAGGCTGGCTATGCGAACAGCCAAATCCAGGAAATTAAACAATTTTTCTTTACTTTTTTTCTTTTCTTCACCATTTCTCCACGTTTTCTTTTTCCTTCTTTTTTTTTGGTCCTAATAAAAAAGGGCAAAAAAAAAATGAAGGTTCTTCTGTATCACCAGATTAGCCATTACACCACTGCCCTTTGAAGGGAATAATAGTTTATCTCTGATAAGCTTTACCTTTTTCTTCTTCTGCCAATTATTGTCTCATTATTGCAACTAAGAGTGCTTTTCATCCTGGACCACGTCAGTAGCATGTTAAAGCAGTTTATCTTCATGTGTTGTCTTGTATATAAGAAAGAACACCAAACTTAGTCAAACTTGTTTCATATGTAGCTTTCTTTCCACCCACAGCATTCAGATAAAAGTTAGTTTCTAAATTATACACAGGTCCTGGGAGTGAAGGACACTGAATTAATGCACCATGTCACCTAGTCATGGCTATAGAATATTTTTCTCCAAGCCTGAAATGTAACAGCTTTCTACAGTTGCACTCAAAATTAATGTGTGAATTACCAATAATAAAAAGTGATTTATTTATTTATACAATATTTGTCTGTGTTTTGCAGCCAGACTGAGAGAGTACTGTATTTGATTACATCTAAATATACATATAATCAGTATTTAGTCTCCTTTAGCTTATTAACAAAGAGGTATTCTAATCTTAGAGGCTGCAGTGGTTTAGTGGGTAAGACGTTGAGCTTGATGACCGGAAGGTCGGCAGGTCAGCAGTTTGAGACTTGAGTGCTGCACGATGGACTGAGTTCCTGTTGTCTGTTCCAGCTCTTGCCATCCTAGCAGTTCAAAAGCAAGAGATTGCAAACAGATAAATAGGGACCACTTCAGTGGGAAAGGTAACATCGTTCCATGTGCTTCGACGTCTAGTTATGCCCGCCACACAACCAGGGAAATGTCTGTAAACACAGACAGCAGTGGCTCTTTGGCTATAAACAAAGATCAGCTCCACACGCTAGAGTCGGACACAACTGGCTTTAGAGAAAGGGAGACCTTTACTTTGCTTGAGGGCCCCTAACTGATGAATTTTAAGAATTTAAGCCATGCAATAGACATTCATAATTTTTGCTTTCAAGAAGGCAGGCTATTTCTTCAAGCAACACAGTTTGCCTGATGAGAATGGTACTTATTAACCTGAAAACAAAGCATTAACAGTGAAAAGTTGATCAGGGGACCGGATGAAGGCAAGAGGTGATGGGAGCAGAGCCATAGCTTCAGTGTCTCTAAACAGACTGTTGTGTCTGGCATGGGATCAAGGAGGACACTGAAAGATAGTAATCAGCTCAGCTCATAGCTGCATATTCCATTCATGGAGGGGTATTTACACACACATTTTCCTTCTGTCAGAGCACATTAATATTCTCAAGTCACTTAAAACTGAGCAAGTGGTTCAACTGGATCATGAAAAGCCATTCAGAGATGTATTTAACCCCATTTATTTCCATATTGAAATGTCCCCTCCATTTACATCCATATGAGAAATGTTGGTGGCAACAAACAAGAGCCTTTGTAATATGCGATCTGTACCCTTTATGGGTCACAATCTTGTCTAAGGGCCAATGCCATGTCTGAATGTGAAATTTACATGTCTGGTATATTTCTAGAAGAAAATAACTTGTCTGCTAAGTCACAAAATTTTGACATTTTGTTTTTTAGCTAAAGATATAGGAATGCTTTCTTTTATCTGCCTAGTTGCAAGAGCCGTTAATGCAGTCTAAGAGAGAAAAACCTATCAGGGGCAACATATGTAGTTGGTTAGTATTATCTGTCTTCTTCTTTTTATTGGGGTGGGGGTGGGTGACTTTGCTTAGTGCTGCCTAGATTAAATCTTGAATTGCAGTTTTTGCATGCATATTTGAGAACAGATTCAGTTTCTTCTTTTTTTTCTTTTGTGTCCCAAACAAATTTAGTTGAGCTTACTGAGTATAATTCAGAATTAGCATACTGTATTTAATATCTGGAACTTAATTTGATAGATACACTTAAGATATTTGCAGACAAATGTTTTCAGTTGATACACATTTGATGTTATTGGGTATATAATATATACATCCTGAGCATACAATAAGCATAGTATTTTGAATGCATTGATCTAGCTGGTCCTGGACAGTCTTTTCTAGATGCCGGTAAACATGCACATAGATGTCAAAAAGACAGTGAAATAACACTGCGAATGAACAACATGCTGTAACTGTCCTGCATATTGCTAAACTGGGTGTTAAGACTGGCTAGATAATGGCTAGACCTGATGATGGATTAAGCCCACATAACTCTATACTGAATCACACTTTTCAGCTCACACTTCCCCCTCATTTCTGTCTGTCATATGTTCAATTTATATACATGCACAGGGTGTGCATATGTTATGTTGAATGTCAGAAGCTCCTTAAATATTCAGAATCAATGGTCTGGCCAATAAAACATTTCCAGGCTGAGGATTTTGGGTCCTTCGTCTTATGGACTAACACTGTGTCCACTGCTTTTCTATTCTTTGAACAATATTTTTTTCCTTATGCTGGCTGGTATTCTTACCGGAAAATCGGGCTATCCAAACATCTTGACTTCTGCCAGCAAGTCTTGGAAGCCAAGTGTCTTTAGTCAATGACCAAATTTTTCATTCCTGCTTCCATAATGGACCATTAAATGTTGGCATTTTCCATGGTACATTATTTGGGTTTTTATTTCTTTCATTTATATCCTGCCTGCCTTCCAGTGTATGGAACTGTCATCCTCCTCACTTTTATCTTCACAAGCCTATGACAAAGAGTAGCATTACTGACCTATAGTCATCTTCATGGCCATGTGTCACCTGAGTCTTTCAACCATCACCAGAGTCTTATTCCAGCATTCTAACCATTATGCTACAGTTTACATTGGGACAGTTTGTATCACATGTGTAAATGTACTGAACATCTATTAAACAAAACAATTCAACCTTTGTCAAGAAAACACAAGGCTTAATAAATGCTTTCCAGAAATTATTAGATCTCCATTTCCAGTGTTACTGCTGGACATTTCCAGATAACAGAATAGTCCAGATAAGGTTCAGAAGAGGAGAGATAGATTTCTTTTCACATACAGTGATACCTCATGCAACGTCCAAACTTGGTTCCACAACTTTGGACTTTATACGGATTTGGACTTTGTATGAGGCATGCAAAATCCTAGCTGCGATGCCTCATACAACATCCAAATCCTTGCCGCGATGCCTCATACAACGTCGTTTCCATAGAGATACATTGTACTGTAACAGCACAGACTTCAGGGCAAAGTCAAGGAAACTGACAGAACTTTAAGAAATCATTGTCCAAAGGCTAAAAACATTACAAAAACTTGTCAAACAACCCTGATTTTAGGGGACAAAACATACAAGTTTTTTAACTTTTGAAAACTTTATGAAGTGCAGGTTTAAAAGTTAACATGTCCCATCATGCAGCACAGTGTTAATCTGCAGCCATGCAGCCGATCATCCATTTTGTACAAGCTACTGCAAACAATTACTGGATGGAAGCAAGGACAAAATGGATGCCAACATGCCCCATCATTCAGCAGTGTTAACCATCCAAACAGCAGCAAACATCAAACAATTGCCCACCCCACCAAACAGTGCCCCCCTCAAAAAGACCAACATAAGAAAAAATATGGAGCATGCAGTCTGTTTTTAAAAACCACAGCAGCAAACACCAAACAATTGCCCACCCCACCCACCTCCCCACTCTTTGCCTCATGCAAAACCCACAAGAGCAATGCACAAATGTGTCCTGCCTTTTATACTGCCTAGGCACAATGCAACCTGGGGAAAAAACCAATGCCTCATACAAAGTCGCAGCGACTTTGTATGAGGCAACTTTTTTCAAGGAATTAGGCGATGTATGAATTTGATGTTGTACGAAGCGGACTTTGTATGAGGTATTTACTTTCTCCTGTGAGGTATCAATTATTCAACAACTATTAAAATATTTACTGTATCCGAAAAATATTTTAACCTAAATTATATGATATTTTGGTTAACGGTTAGAGCAGTACAACAGTGGAACCAACTGCCTCAAGACGTGGTGAGCGCTCCAATACTGGAAGCATTTAAGAGAGAATTGGACAGACATTTGCCATATCTGCTTTGATTCAGACTCCTGCATTGAGGGGGTGGCATTGGACTCGATGGCCTAAAAGGCCTCTTCCAACTAAGAATCTTTATCACTTAAATCTTCCATTGATGGTGTTCTTTCAATCTAATTATCTGACCTCATCATATTTGGAGACTTTGACAATGATCAACTAATGTTAAGGCCTTAATTTCCATTCATATTATTTCACAGAACAATATATGATTGATACTAGTTAACTGGATGGAATGGTAGTGCCCAAAATATGAGGCAATGAAAACCATATGTCCAGGAATTGACACTTTTTGATAAGCATGGAGAATTGTCCTAAATTATAAAATTAATATTCTGCCATCTAGTTGATTCACATCTATTGTTACACTCCCAGGCTCTTCTACATATGAACTATTCTGGTGGTGCTCTGAGACCATGTAGCTTGTGCAAGCTGTACAGAGAGTTAGGCCCTTAATCTCCTAGGAGACATAGTAGGGGTGCAGATTCATGACGTCTGGTTCTGCACGCCAGGTTTTCCATCCCACTGAGACGTTCCTGAGCTGTGTGCAAAATATATGCAGCACACATTGGTAATGAGCCATTGCATAATTTAGAGTGGATTTAGAATAGAAATCAATTGTGTGAAATTAGATACTTAATGGTCAGAATCCTGTTGCTTAATGTAGTAAAAACACACTGGTATAGGCCCTTTGAATCAATTATTATTATTATTATTATTATTATTATTATTATTATTATTATTATTATTATTATTATTATTATTATTATTATTATTATTATTATTATTATTATTATTATTATTATTTTGGGGGGGTCAACTTCTCCAATTCCCTCGACACCTGATGGGGTAAAAGGGGGAGAAGAAGAATTTCTCCAATTAAAATTGGATTACTTAGTTTAGCATAGCAAGTTAGAGTAAGCTTATTTGAATCAGTTGAATTTTATTGAGGAGATGACTGGCTAAATCCCCATAGTTCAAGTGGGTCCACACCAGTGCAATTTACTACTCCAGCCCACAGGGTTTGGGCCAATACTTAAAATTTGCCATTGAGAACATTCTAAATGTTTGATCTACCTATTTTTTGTCACCTTCAGAAGAAAAACTTAGTTCATACAACTGTTAGATGGTTTTGTCTTATACATTAATAATAATAAGATAGAGAAAGTGCCTCTGGTACCTATTTTCTATTACTATAGCTGTTTTGTTTCATTAGTTACTTTGTTCATATGTTAATCTCTCTCTATGTTTATGGAGGAGTTTTTTGTGGGTGCATGAGACTTTTAACAATACTTGCTAAACACATTTAAGGAAGAAATGGCTTTGTGATTGCTATAAATTTCAGCCATGTAAATGAAGAGAAAGGGGATGGGGGGGGGGTAGAGTAATTTGCTACAATTGTATTGTAATTGGCAGCCGTGAGGTGTGAAAGTGTGATTTAAAAGAAATAATCATTTGACAGTATTTAAATTAGATAATTGAGATGTAGTTGAGCCTACAGGTTTGAAAATTGTTCTGTGACTAGTGAAAAAGCTCCTGTTTGGTTCACTTTGTTGTTTTCCTATCTGAGGTTGACTATTATATTTGTTTCATTGTGTCAGTGGTGAATATTTGGTTAAAATGTTCAGTACAGTAAGAAAAAGGCTTTGCGTATACAGTGGAATCTCAGTTAACAAACGGCTCAGTTAACATAAAAATTGCACAACAAAAGGAAATTCGTAGAAAATAGTGGCTCAGTTTACAGATTTTTTCCCCGGACCAGATTAATTGGTTTTCAATGCATTCCTATGGGAAACCGCATTTCAGTTAATGTACTTTGGTTTTCAATGCAGTCCTATGAGAAATTGCATTCCTATTGGAAATTCGTTTAAAGTAATAAATAATTTTCACTGTAAGAAATGTCCCAGAGAATGCATTAATTACATTAACCAAGGTACACGCACTCATGCGTGCGCGCGCGCACACACACACACACACACACACACACACACACACACACACACACACACACACACACACACACACACACACACACACCTCTTAGGAGAAGACCCAACCTACATGGCCCTAGGCCGAGCTGCACAGTCCCAAGGTATCAGAAGAAAGGGATGCTAAACCACTTGTGATTGTTCTATAACTAGAAAAGCCCTGGAAGAGGATTGCAATGCATTGGAACTGATGTGACAAGGATATAGCTATTATTTAATAACATGTCTGTACTTCTCAAGTAAAGCTACACCATTCTAGACTGAATTTTCTGGCCCTTTAGAATTATGCACTCTGCTGGTAATAAAGACAACAGTGCAATATTGTCATCTGTGGTGAGCTTTGCACCATTAAAAGAATAAAAAAGACAATATGATCTTTATCAGAGGAAAGGGACAATGTGGGGAGTATATAAAAACCTGAAGGGGATGGCCTTATACTTTCCTAGACCTTTGCTCTACCTAGCACAGTATTATCATCTCTGAGCAGCAGCAATGGTTCTCCAGGGTTTCAGACAAAATCCTGTCCTCGCCCTACCTGGGGATCTCTGGTAGTCTCCTAACCAATGGCTAAAAAGGCCTAGAGCAGCTCACAAAATCAGGGGGTGACTGGACGCATGCAAGTGTGCATCACAGAGCACAGACTTCTTTCCATTCAACAAATTAAGATTAAGATGTGATTCTTTAAAGACTTCAGTTTCACAGTAAAATCAGAATTGATCATTCAACCTGGGTTTTTGCCAACAAAGTTACTACTACATCCACTGCCTTGGTTGTGCCATCTAGTACTTCAGTTATAAACTAGTAGTCCAAGTAGCAATAGAATTTTTCCCTTTGAGGGAGAAGAAGAGTTAATAGATGGCTCTTTTCAAAGGCAGGATTCTCCCTCTTGGATAACCAGTTTATTTCTTTTTCTGTAGGCCAATGGGAAACTGCAATAGATGTACCTGCATGAACAGTGCATATTTTAAGTATGAATATTAGCAACAGGAATAATAACAGCAAATAGTGATAATAATGCAATATGTATTTATGTAGTCTTTTTCCTGTGCTCAAAACACTTCCCATTGGTCTTTGCTTCCAATAACACATCTCTGCAGTTGATGATATTTTTCTAATTCCTTTTTGAGGTAGGCCAATGTTATGATCCTCTTATTTCAGGTTAGCCTGAGACCGTCAAATGTCACCACATTTTACTTGAGATTTGAATCAAGGGGACTTCCCAGTATATTCTTTGCTTCTTTATCCAGCATGAAATGCTATATGTTTGTGAATGTGTGTATTTATGTGCATGTGTGTGCAAACTGCTGCCATTCAAAAGGGTTGAGGTTTAGTGCATGCTCATGTCTCATCATTAAACTGTCTTCAGCTATAGTTTTTCTGCGGAAATGTCACAAGTAAACTTGGTCCTGGCTTTCTAAAAGTGCAAAATTGCAAATCAGAATTGCCTCTATTAAGAACCTGATTCTTAAGGATATTGAACATCTTCAGTTCAATGAAGCCAAACACTTGAGAGTACTTGACATCCTAGAGCACTGGGACCTCATCTGAGTTGATGGATGTTTCGCCTTTGATATAGAATCAGGTGCCTATATTCAATCACTTCAGAGTAATTATTATAGTCCATCTTCTAAATGTTCAGCATGTTGGATAGTTCCTCATACTTGAAAAACTGAGAGTTGTCAAGTAGAACAAAATGAATGCTCCTTGAATAATCAATGTAATGCGCTATTTCAGCAAATCTGGATCTGAGATGGAATGAAGTGTGTCTAAAGCAGGGGTGCCCAAACTTTTTGGGCCGCAGGCTGATCACATGGTTCCTCCCACCGGAAGCAGAAGTAAAACATGCATGTGTGGGTGCGTTATGTGCATGTGCATAACGCTGGCGTAAATGACCTGTGGCTGTCGTAAACATACGGTATTTGTGACAGCTATGGGTCATTTACAGCAGTGTTATGTGCACGCGCAGATCTGTGCCATAAGCATTAATATTATAATTAATATTATAACAAGGTAAAGCTTGAACTCTCTCGCTTTGCATGTAATGAGTCTCATATATTTGTTTCACCTTTTAAGTTGCATTACTGAACTGAATGAACATTTGCATGATATTCTAATTTTCCAAGTTTCACCTGTATGTTGCTGATACTGCTGGAAGTAGTTTATTTACAGCAGTTATGTTCAGTAACAAAATAAACATAATCCTCAAAAAGGTGATGCCAGGTAAAATGGGCGTCGACCTGGTTGTGAGCTACATTTCACAAAAATGGAGATCAGAAAAAAATTGTTCTCTCTTCAGGGACCACAAGATTATGTTTTTTGTATCTCAGAGGCAATTTGATTTCGGTTTTTAAAATTAGTTAACTAATGCCCCATTAATTTCTGAAGGGGTAGCTGCATTACCCTGTTGCAACAAAGAGTCCTTTGCAATGTTGAAAGTATTGGACTTTGCTGAGCTTTCCTGCAGTGTAGTCCATTGCAGGGCACATCTTCCTTTTTTATTGCTATGCAAAAAATGTGTGCCGAAGGAGACAACAAAAGAAGATCCCCATGTTAGTGTGCAACAGCAAAAATAGCAGAATGATGTAGTATCCTGATGATTATGTTTCATTTAGTATCAGTTTTCCTGAAATCCACCATTTCATTGCTTGCATCTGATAAAATGGGTCACATTCAGTAAATGGTCAATCATGTCAGTTTAAACTTCTTGGTGTTAAAGATGGCAGGTGAATCACAGACATCTGATACAAAAAAAAAATTTAAGACTCCAGCAGAGAAATCATGCTGCAAATTACTCTGCTTTGGAAAGGCAGATTCGGAGATTGTAGTGTTGGAGGGGGGCACCCAAGGATGAAACAATTCTTGGCACCCAAGCAATGTGCTGAAGTTACACTCTCCTCAAACATGGGGGCTTTATTTGAGAACTATTGCTGTGATTTTAACAATTCTGACAGTGTAGCTCAGGGGTTCCCAACATTTCCCACCAGGGGCCAGTTCCTGTCACCAACGCTCAGCTGTGAGGGCCAGAGACATGGCTTGCACCCACTACTTACGTTTTCGGCAGTGGCACCAATTGCGCAATTTTTGTGGCTTCTTGTACAGCCTCCGCTGCTTCCCAGGGCGGCAGGAGGCTTTTTGGAGCATTTTCGCTCCATTGGGATTTTTTGCCGATTCCCTGCTGCATTTTGGCAGGCAAATCGCAGCAGTTGGGAACTTCCTGGTTCTGCACTGAGAACCCAAGCACTGACGTAAGCTCTGACCAGCACCGGAGGTCCCCAACCGTCGTGGTTTAGGTGCCAAAACACAATGGAGAATCAGCGGAAAAAATCCCAAAATGGAGCGAAAATGCTCCAAAAAGCCTCCCGCTGCTCTGGGAAGTAGTGGAGGCTGTGCAAGAAGCTGCAAAAATAGCTTGATTGCCACTGCCATCATGGTAAGTGACGTATCACAACTTCCTGTGGTGGTGGGAGCTTCTGGAGATGCCCAGGTGGCCACTGGGCTGTATTAATGAGCTCCATGGGCTGGATTAGGCCCATGGACCATAGGTTGGGGACCCCTTCTGTAGCTGAACATAAGTCTATCTAGTGTCCCAGCCACCTACAAGACACCTATTTGGAGTTAGTACCAAATGAGCCATGAAGATCTCTGGATGGCCATGGCTTAGTTATTCTCGGCTTTGTTGTGAAAAGGGGTATGCACGCTGTTTAGAGCTCATTGGAGGAAAAATGGAGTATAAATGTAGTGAATCAATATGACAAAAGATATAAGTAAATCTTCCTACCAGATGTATGGGACAGCAACCAAAATTGCATCTCATGTTTGTCCTGTTTCCCACATTAGTTACCCACATGCAGTTGGCACCCACTGAGCCACCAAATGCACTGGATGACTTTCACTTCGTCATTCTCTCTGAGCCTGACCTAACTCATAGGATTGTTGTGAAGAGAAAATGGAGGAGAGGAGAGTAAGGCATGCCATTTTAGCTCCCTTGAGGAAAAGTGAACCCTTAATGGAGATTGTGTAATGTACAAAGTGCTGTGGAACTTACTTCCCAAATATTTATACAGTGGAACCTTATACAACAATTGCCCCATATAGCAACAAAATCTCATAACAGCTAGGTTTTGGGGGGAAATCGTGTCCCGCATAACAATTTTCCCTATGGAAAAAATTGTACAACAATTTTTCATTGGGAAAAACCACTTAGCAAAAAACAAAAAACAAAACCCTTGTATGATGCATCCCATAGGGAAAATCGCTATACGATGCATGTATCATATAGCAATTGTTTCGTACAACAACGAGCCCCATGGAACGGATTAAAATCGTTGTATGAGGTGCCACTGTACTTAGGTTAATGTCCAAACGCAAAAAAGATACAAACAGTACTGCAGGAGATCTTTTGGAAACCAGGCAGGAGATCCAAGGGCCAAGCAGTTACAGGTCTGCTGACCTTTGTTTCTAAGGCTGAGTATTGTCAAGGGCTGAAAAAGGGTGAGGATGGAGTTCAAGGAGTGAGGATCCCAACAAGGCACAACAACAGACCACAGGAATCAGGAACTAGGCAGCAGTCCTCAGAAGCAGGATCAGGAACAAAGAGGAGATCTTCTAGAAAGTAGGAACAAGGCAGGAGATTTTCCAGAAAGCTGGAACAAGGCAGGTGATCCTGGAACCAAACAAATGCAAGTCTGCTAACCTCCATTGCTGCAGTAGCTTCTGGGAGGGAGGGCCAGTTCTTATATGCTGTATAGCTAATAATAATTTCATGCCATTGATTACTCTGGGTTGAATGGATTTTTGCTGGAGAAACTCCACTCAGGGGACACCCGAATGAGGCTCCTTTCATGTCCCCATGCAGCCTTCAGTTATCAAAACCCAACCTTCCAGTCTCCATGCTCAGCATCTTAACCACTAAGCCACCAGAGGAGCTGCCTCTTATATAGCTGAGCCACCTAGAGTCTCCAAGTGGAACTTATGTCGGTCTGGGACCTTCCCCAGGGCTCTCAGGTGGGGCTTAGCAGTTGCGGGGGGGTGTGTGAGGGGGGTTTGAGAGTCCATCAGGACTTAAGAGCAGCTGCAAATCCTGACACCTATTCAAAAATTATAATGTTTTGTTTGAGCTGCCACCTCCTGTCATGATTGGCTTGCGGAATGTTATTTTGACTGGTCGCACAATGTGGGTCGGGTGCTACCATGCACCTCTAATACATTCCTCAGTTTGGTGCAGTCTTTGTTGAGTAATGACTGATCTTCACTCTTGATGCCAACTCTGCCCTTGCCAACTGTTCAGGGTATCTTCTGTAGTTAAAAAAAACTGTGTGATCCTTGATCTCAAGCATTTTGTGTTTAAGCATTTTACTGGAAATGAGCATTTTCATGAAAGGGAGGGCAGGGGATGTACCAAGGACCACTGGTTTTTAGTGAGGTATGTACAAATGCATGCAAACCTGTCATCAGTCTACTTGTAATGTATAATAGGGTGCATATGCCTCACTTAAAGCTGTAACAATTTGCTCTTCAGTTCAGTAGACCAACCTTCTTCCACACAGATCTTACTGACAATGCTTGAAATGACTGGAAGTTTATGTATTACTGAGTTGAATCCTTTGATAATGCAATAGTGAGAACACAGATTTAACACAGAGAGGAAGAATTGTTTCCTTTTGCCTTTATTTGCACTGAAGATATGGTCTGGAAAAAACTGTTGCAGTACTCAGTTTAACTTTTAAAGCAAGTTTGAACCCACTCAGCATGGACTGAAATTGAAGAATTTTTTTTAGTTTTTTCTAAGCGGATTTTTCTCTGTTCTCCATTTTCCTTCTGTCCCATATTCTACACTGAAACGTGACTTTTTCCCTTTGTCTCACTACTGCCTGTCATACCATCTTTGAAATGGTGCCAACAGTTAGCACTAGTCCTGACCAATCATTTCTGTCACGTATAATTGTGAGAAACACTAAGAAATAACATGGATTTTTGCAATATTGTATCTGCTACTAGTCTAGCTTCAAATCAACATTTAAAACAAAATTAACACAGTACTGTGTGTCACCTTATACTAGAAGCACCAAATTTCATGGAGCCTTTATTTATAGATTGCCATTAAATTTGAGATAAGGCAGATCATTGTGGAGCTACAAAATTGCAGTTTGCATTTCCATATGTACTTACTGTATGCAGTGTAGATCACAAACAAATCTGATTAATTACAGTAAAATCCTGATTTACGTATGCCTCTACGCATGCCAGAGATGGCACGCACAGTCCTATCTATGGGCATGTGTGCTGTCATGGGCAAGCCCCACCCTGCACCACCGGTGCCAATGACAATGCCACTTCCCCACCCACCCCTCTCCCTCCACCAATGGGGAGGCGAGAGGGGAGGCTGAAATCCCGCCTGGGAGGTAGCTGCGGGGACAAGGTGAGGTGACTAGACACCCCCACTCACCCCTCCTAGGTGGCAGAGGAGGCAGCAGCGGTGCGCCTGCAGGGTGTGTGCACACGCACCCACATGATGTTGTTAGAGGTGCACCAGCAATGTCACATGGGTGTATGGGCACATGCTGTGCCTGCCCACACGCTGACTGATGTCTCCTACAGTAGAACCTCAGATAGCATCCAAACTCCATTCCACAAGTTTGGACTTTATCCGATTTTGGACTTTATCCGAATCAAATGGGTGATGGATCGGATAACGTTGAAAAAAGGGACTTTATCCGAGGTTCCTATATAGTACCAAATAACATCCATTTTTAGTGGTTTTGTTCTTTATGCGATGCATCATGTGTGCATGAAAACCGCGACTTTATCCGAATCGGACTTTATCCGAATTGGACTTTATCCGAGGTACCACTGTATTTTAACGGGGTATTGCAGCTTGCCAAATATCTCAGACCATTACACCTCCATAGAGCATGGGTTCCCAACCTATGGCCCACAGGTTGGCCCTGGCCCCTGATGCTATCCCATCCAGCCCGTCGATGCCTCCACCACACCTGGAAGTGGAAGTGGGGCACATTTACGTCATCTGTAAAATGCGCCTGCACAAGCGCAAACATGCCTCTGGCTGGCATAAATGTGGAAGTGGGCACATTTATGTCAGCCATAAATGCACATCTTCTGGGGGTGTGGTCTGGCCCGCATGCTGTCCAGGGGCATGGCCAGGCCCACGATGGAAAAAGGTTGCCCCCCACCCTGCCATAGAGTCTCATAAAACATACTATTCCTTGTAATGTTTCTTAGTTTTTAATCATTGATCTACCACTATAGCGTACTGCATATTGCTATGAAAAATAGCTTGATAGGTAAGAATTAACTTCCAAATAATATTGTTGCAGTGCAGCAGAATAAATGTCTACTTCTTTTCTTTGGTACATTTTCAAATTCTGAAATGCTGTCTTTTACAGTCTTTGTTAAATGCACTGGCACTTATTATGCATCAATAAATAAACTTTCAATTATTGTGCAGTGAGCAGATCCACAGCTAAAATAGCAATCTGAAACCAACGGGCTAACTAGTAATTATAGCAAATAAATAGTTTTGATGCTTGTTTTCACTTTTATCAGAGGACTGAGTACACTGAAACCCTTAACTGTTTTTAAGATCAGTTTTTAAAGGAAAATAGGTATTGTGTATTAAACATTTTAGCATGATAATAAATTATCTCTGTTTGCTTTGCTATTTTTTTTTACATTAAACATAACCTTGGTATTAGTTTTGATATGCTGATGCTTCTTCACCAATTCACACACTCCCATTTTGCAGCATATTTGTTTATTATGTCTTCTTTCATGTCCAGGATCTGGTGTGAGAAAGATTAGCTGGCAAAATAAGGCTAGCCCGGGGTGCGCCCGGTTGTGGTTCAAAAATGTAAATATCTCATCCACAATCTTCGAGGATGCTCTTTCTGCCTATTCTGTGAAAAATATTGAGCGTACTGTATATTCTAGCTCCACTTACATATGTGTTTTTTTTACTGTTGGTTACTATAGTGTGTGGATTATATCCATCTACTGTGCCTAATTTTGTGCATTATTACCTCTTAAGCTCTTCTGTTGAAGAGAATGTCCCCAATCCAAGCTCATTGAATGCAGAAGCAGAAAAGGAATTCATCTGGTTGTGCATTCTTACACCGTTAAAACTGGGTTTCCTAGACCTGTTTGAAGCCATCTGTTATATCAGGAGAGTTGTGGAAAAACTGGCCAGAATCCTCTTGGTGTTTGCATAAAGTTTGTGTAATTTGCGACAGCTGATTCAGGAGATGCTAAGGCTCCTCTTGGCTCTACAATCAGGGGTGGCCAGGCATGTGACCAAGACACACTCTTGACACCTCATCCATTAGCTGGAAGTAGCAGAAGCAAGTCTTGCAACTTTATGCAAGCACCAATAGGATACTAGCCAGAGTCTTAACACAAGAAGATTTGCCTGGAGCTCAGATAGTTACTTTTAAAAGAGGATAATTGAAGCCCCATTCCAACCCACCAAGACAAAAATTAATCAGCTACCACTATATATAGAATTTTGTACATGTAACTGTAGTCACTGGTTATTTTAAATACTTTTTAAAAATCAGAATGCTACAAACTACTTTCTGTGGAACAAAACACTCTTAAAATAACTAAAGCAGCCATAGTTTCACTTGCAGAAACTATTTACTATTTATTTGCTCATTTATTTAATACATTTATTAACTTCCTGCCCCTCTGATAGAAATTCCTACACTTGGCGGTTTTACACTCATAAGACATAGGCACAAACATTTAATAACACCAAGATTATCCACTACCCAATCAGGCGGTAGTCCGTTACAAATAAAAATATATTTTAAAATGTCCATCAATGGAATATCCAGTCCGGAGAAAATTAATATCTAATTGACCCGGGGGGGGGCGGACGGACGGACGGACGACGTCTTTAAATGCCTCTCTGAAGAAAAACATTTTCAGTTGTGGTTGTTTTTAATATATCCAGGGAAGGAAGCCTGACACAGCCTGACCATAGCATAGGTGTCACCACCAAGAAGGCTGTTTTCCTAGTTGACATCTTCTTTGCCATTCTCAGTGTCAGCAACTGGATCTGTATACTTTGGGAGGACCTGATTATACAGGCAGAAGATCTTTGGGAGAGACATACTGGAAAGTAACAAGGTCTCAAACCATTTAGGGCTTTGTCCTTTAACACTTCATGTTATTTTACATCTTGTAAAAATGGCTGAAATGTTGTTATTTAGCACAAGATTATGCAAGCACCAATAGGATACTAGCCTTTACCCTATGCAGAGGGAGCGCTTTGTTTACCAACCCTTGCTGAGAGGCACAGGCCAAATATTACATTTTGGCTTTTGCTAACCATGTAGGCTATTGTGATACAATTGTAGTCTTGAAAGGAATTAACTACAAGTAACTCATTACATTTGTGGTTTTTACTTTTTCAAAAGTGAATTATTCCCGTGATTATGGAATTTTTGTATGGGAAGAGGCATCACAGTCAATTGCTTGTGTTGGGAGGTGTCCAATCCCTCTTTGTGAGTGTAGACATCCTGTTAACTTCAGTAGGCAATCTTCTTGATTTCCATTTTTTCAATGGAGATGGAGTGGATCTATGCCTCTGGTCATATGGATTTTGCCATAATGCTGTTTTTTATTTGTCTGTGTCAAAAGACACAGTGTCAATTTGTTCCTTGAGATTTTCCACCTAGAGTTTTAGATCTTCTCTATTTTGTAATCTCTCAGAATCTAAACTCTCTAAGACCATAAATCCTCTTTTAAATGATAATGTATTTGTTTTTAAATTGGGTGGCTGAGACATTTAATGCTCTCTTTTAATGATCCAAATCCTATCGCCAGTTTACACTTTTGTAAGGAAAATTACATATGTGAGAGTGGCAAATTGCTACACATTATCAGCACATGCTAGTTGTGTTCCTCAGTCTATGTCCAGTTTGGGTATGTGCATGTGTTCCCAACTCATTTCTTCTTAATGAGTGGCCATTAACCTCCATGATTTAGAAGCAATTTCTCTTCTGCAAGCACAAATTGTTAATAGGATTCTGGCCAATGAGTTAAAGTTTTGTAACTAGTCTGTTTCTGATTTATTCTAGCTATTTCTCAGTTATACCTAATAAGCTGCTGGCAGGTGTTTTTTTTCCTCCAGTAAAACTATTTTTTTCCTACAACTTCACTCATTTTTATTAAAATGCAGGGGAAGAGCCCCTTTTGAAGAGACATATTTTCGATAAGGATATTGGAGTTAATTCTATACAGTTCAAATGTTCAGCAGTTAGATTTTTGTCAAGATTCTACATAAAAATAGGATCCTTCCATTATCAAACAAAGACTTTTATTGTCTCAAACCAGCAGGTAAATGTCAACAGATGTCTTACAATTCTTAGCCTATATGACCAAATGGATTAGAAAACAAACAAAACACCTATGTGATTGTTGTCAAGCAATTCCAGTTCCAATTCAAACGAGCACACATGCAGAAAATACATTCACAAATTAATCCTGTTGTTCTATTAATTTATTGTGTAATTACTGCAATTCTTCCCACCTTGTTTTCAGTATTTCTTAATCATTAAGCTGGAAACCTGACAGCAGTGCCAGCCCTGGCATGATTCTCTTTGACTAAAACCTTGTAAATTAACACAATTAGCACAGCATCATGCTGCTAATTAACTTCCTGTGTCTGGTGCGGTGGATGTACAAACAAGGAAGAGAGAATCAGAAGGGAATAAACATGCCATTCTGTTACCAAACTGTATGCTGTGTTAGGTCTTGCTCAACAAGGCTAAGCTGGTCATGTCAAGACTGCTAGAGTCAGGCAAGGGAGAGCTAAAGGGCTTTGGAAAGAAAAGCCAAGATTAGGGGAGAGCACTTGGCCGTCTAAAATAGACTGCTGGAATTCATAGGAGAATCTCTATGCCAAAAGGGCACGAGATGGGTTGCTAGCTATTTATTTGTATTTTTTGTAAAATGAAGAGGATGTTACTCAAGCTTGCCTTAATAATGCCTACCATTCACAAGTGAGCCTTGAAGGAGCTTTTCTTTTAATGATGGTGTGCTTTGTTTATTTTGTGCGTTCACTTATCAGAAGACAACTAAATAACGATCAGGCTTGTCTCTGTTGGGCGCAAATAATAGTGCTAAAGTAGTAATCACAGTGAGAAACTGTAGACACTCATCCCCCTTGAACTTTTAGTGACAGCACTACATTTAATTTCTCTGTTCTAGTGCCTCCTCCTCCTCCTCCCTCTCCTTTCCACCCCACTCCCCCCAATACACAAGAGGGAGGCAGGGAGGGGGCAGTTGGTACAAGCAAGAAGACCAAGCGATATATGAGTGATGCTTGGGCTTTGCTTCTCCCCCAACCCCCCTCTTTCCCTCCCTTCTTCCCTTCTTCCAGAGCCTCAACAACAGAACTGTGAGGCAGAGAGCAGCCAGTTGTAATTCATACCGAGTTGTAGGCTTTGTGTGATGAAAGCAACGGAGCGCTGCCTGGGAGATTGCTTTGCTGCACTCCACGAAGCAGATTTGAAACTGTCGTGGACCACTTTAGATGAGAGTTGGATTATGGAATGACCTGCTATGTCTGTGTCATATTGTTCTGTGCAGGGTGCATTATACTGTGCTAACTAGGTATTCAGTACCAAATAAGAAAGGTATCCTAGATGCAATCTGTCAGCTGTGTCTCATAGGCTTTTTAAGAGGGGGGAAATCTGTTAAAATTTAAAACTGGAACTGTGATGAGGAAAACAAGACTGTTTATGATAATCTAACATGCTATCTACCAATGAATTCATGTGTGGGATATCAAAAATATACATGGTTATCCTTTTGGGCGGGGGGGGGGACGACATCCAGGTAGGTTATTTCCCTCTGAATTAGCAAAGTATGTCAGACAGAGGAGGGAGAGAGAGTATTAGGAGATAGTCTTTATAGCAGCGATTCTCAACGTTTTCAGGCCGTGGGCCTGACCACACCTCCTGGGCAGCTGATCGGGTCGGTCACGTGGTTCCTCCCACCCAGAAGCGGAAGTAAAATGCATTCCACGCATGCTTCCAGGAACGGTGAGGGCATTGGGGGCCAGATGAATTGGCTTTGTGGGACGGGTCTGGCCCACGGGCCATAGGTTGTGAATGCCTGCTTTATAGTGATTTAAATGTGTATGGTTTTAAATAATCTCATTTGTTTTTGTAAACACAGCAGTTGTACCCATATATGGTGAAATCAAGTGAGCATACCTAGATGCCTTTGTAAATGTACGATTTGTACAAATTTGCTGATTTTGTTCCTCTCTCTTCCCCCCCCCCCATCTCCCACCCCCAAATCCCAGGCTTGAAGATGCAGTGGACGCCGGAGCATGCCCAGTGGCCAGAGCAGCACTTTGATATCACTTCGACGACGCGGTCCCCTGCCCACAAGGTGGAAGCTTACCGTGGACACCTGCAGCGCACCTACCAGTATGCTTGGGCTAATGATGACATCTCTGCTCTGACCGCTTCAAACCTGCTTAAAAAATATGCAGAAAAGTATTCCGGCATTTTGGAGGGGCCAGCGGATCGGCCCTTGCTGAGTAACTATTCAGAGGCTCCGCCGGGACTGGTGAATGGGCGCAAGAGTGAGAGTGAACCCTGGCAGCCTTCCTTGAACTCTGAGAGTGTTTACCCGATGAACTGTGTTCCTGATGTTATTACTGCCAGCAAAGCTGGAGTCGGCGCTGCCCTCCCTCCAGCAGATGTCTCTGCCAGTATAGGAAGTTCACCTGGGGTGGCTAGTAACCTGACAGAACCAAGCTACTCTAGTAGTACCTGTGGAAGTCTGCACACAGGGCTCTCCTCTCAGGAATATGCCACGGGATATAATGGATCTTACCTGCATACGAGCTACAGTGGCCAGACAGCATCGGCACTTCCTTCTCCTCATCCATCCCCATTGCATAGTTCTGGCCTGTTACAACCACCCCCACCCCCTCCTCCCCCACCAGCCCTAGTGCCAGGCTACAATGGGACATCTAATCTTCCCAGTTATAGCTACCCATCTGCCAGTTACCCCCCTCAAAGTGCTGGGTATAGCCCTGGTGGGGCCCCTCCTCCCTCAGCTTACCTGCCTTCAGGAATCCCTGCTCCAACTCCTCTGCCCCCAACCACAGTACCTGGTTACACCTACCAGGGTCACGGCTTAACACCCATCGCACCCTCTGCCCTGACCAACAGTTCGGCCAGTTCTCTCAAAAGGAAAGCTTTCTACATGGCAGGACAAGGAGAAATGGACTCCAGTTATGGAAACTACAGCTACGGCCAACAGAGATCTACACAGAGTCCCATGTACAGGATGCCTGACAACAGCATTTCAAATGCCAACCGAGGGAATGGCTTTGACAGAAATGCTGAACCATCATCCTTAGCATTTAAGCCAACCAAACAGCTCATGGCTTCAGAACAGCAAAGGAAATTCAGCCAGTCCAGCCGGGCTCTGACACCCCCTTCCTATAGTAGTACTAAAAATTCACTTGGGTCAAGGGCAAGTGAACCATTTGGAAAGTATAGCTCTCCAGTCATGAATGAACTTAGTGATGAACACAGGCAGCTCCTTCCTCATCCAATGCAAGGCCCGGGACTTCGTGCAGCTACCTCATCCAACCACTCTGTGGACGAGCAACTGAAGAACACGGACGTACACCTCATTGACCTGGTGACCAATGAGATAATCAACCAAGGACCTCCTGTGGACTGGAATGATATTGCTGGCCTAGATCTGGTAAAGGCTGTCATTAAAGAGGAGGTTTTATGGCCAGTATTGAGGTCAGACGCATTCAATGGGCTGACTGCTCTACCTCGGAGCATCCTTTTCTTCGGGCCTCGGGGAACAGGCAAAACATTAATGGGCAGATGCATAGCTAGCCAGCTGGGAGCTACTTTTTTCAAAATTGCCGGCTCCGGTCTTGTCACAAAGTGGTTAGGGGAAGGAGAGAAAATTGTCCATGCCTCCTTCCTCGTGGCAAGGTGTCGTCAGCCCTCTGTGATTTTTGTTAGTGACATTGATGTGCTCCTTTCAGCTCAAGTGAATGAAGAACACAGCCCAGTATGTCGGATGAGAACCGAGTTCCTTATGCAGCTGGACACCGTGCTAACCTCTGCCGAGGACCAAATAGTTGTAATTTGTGCCACCAGTAAACCGGAAGAGATAGATGAATCTCTTCGAAGGTACTTCATGAAACGACTTTTAATTCCACTTCCTGACAGCACAGCAAGGCACCAGATAATAGTACAACTGCTCTCGCAGCACAATTACTGTCTCAATGACAAGGAGGTTGCACTGCTTGTCCAGCGTACAGAAGGCTTTTCGGGACTCGATGTTGCTCATTTGTGTCAGGAAGCGGTGGTCGGCCCACTCCACGCCATCCCAACCACAGACCTTTCAGCCATTATGCCCAGCCAGCTGAGGCCTGTGACCTATCAAGACTTTGACAATGCTTTCTGTAAGATACAGCCGAGCATATCTCAAAAGGAGCTTGATACATACATTGAATGGAACAAAATGTTTGGTTGCAGTCAGTGACACTTTTTTTAAAAAAAAATGTAATGAATGTTGGTGCGCGTGCACACACACACACACACATATATACATATACACACACCTGTTACATAGGGCATGGAGCCCTTTTCAGTAGTGTTAAAATTGTGGAAGGGAACCTGCGGGGGGAGGGGGCAGATTTCAAACAATGATCACCTTGCATCTAAAGAGCCAGGGGTAAGCAAACCTGATGGACTAGCGCATCAGACAAGAGAGCTGTTGATCTGAACAGTCAGGGATGACGGAAAGCACCGGTTGATGCTCCGTTCCATTCAGGCTAGACAACACACTCTCAGCATGGAACAAGGAGCCAAGTGGGTTGGTTTTTAGATGGACATTGAACCCTGTGTGTTGATTCCATTCTGCTGTTCTTGAGATTTAGTTGCTGTCAAGTGCCTGAATTGGTACTTTTTGTTTCCCCTTTTATTTTATTTTGTTTGCCTCACAATTACATTGATGGCATGTGCTAATATAAAGAGCTTTAACTTCAAAAATGTTATGGGACTAAAGAAATGAAGTGTGGTGTTGCAACAGAGAACCATGTTTTTGTTATTGTTGTCGTCGTTGCTGTTTGTTTGCTTTTGTTTTGTTTGTGGCTAGTCTTAAGAGCAACAGTGTTTCCTCACTCCTGTCTGTTCTGCAGTATTAAACTAAGAACAGGTAAAACAGGGTAACAGTCATCTGGACCTTAATTTCTGCAGTTCACTTGTTTTAATGTTCTGTCCGCCAAAAAAAAAAAAGGGAAAAAAAAGGAAAAAAACTCAGGAAAGTGATTGTGATTTGTACAGTACCTCAAAGGAATGTGTTGAAAGCACTATGTACTGCTGAGAGTTAATAGGCTAGGCTTCAGTGTTACTTTATATGAAATGTATATGTTTACCTCAACAGATTTTAAAAAAAAAATAACAAGGAGAAATACTTTGAATGTATCCAGGAGCAAGCTGAAGCGTGCTATAAATTAATCTTTAAACCATTTGAAATAGAAACAGAGGGGATGTCCCAATGTTCAAGAAGTAGTTCTTTTTTTAAAAAAAATAATGGGATCAGAACCGAACAAGAGAATTTTTGTGGCAGTAAAAGTAGTGTGTGAAAGTCCTTGACAATTTTGTGACAAGTGCACAGACAATAAGAAAGCCACCCCATCGAATTAGGTAATCATCTGGGACAGTTGAAGGCAGCATCTAGTTAGAACTGTGAGAGGCAAATTACCGTAGACTACGTGGCGGCTTTTCTATCTTGATTATTTCGCTGGAGTCAGTAAAACAAAATCATTCTAGGTCACTGATAGAGCTTATGAGTTGCAGAGCTGTTCACAGCAATGCAGTAAAGTAGTGAAGCAAGGAAAAGAGCAAGAGAAAATTGAACCCTTAAAATGGATTCCAGTTTCTCACCTCCCAATTTTCCATGCACACCTAAAAAGTCCTTTGTTTGTTTTTTCATGTATGCATTGCTTCTCCTCTCTTCCTCTTTTTTTTAAAAAGAATACAGTATAATCATTTCCACGTTCATTAGGTTTCCTACCTCAGCTTTTGTTACATTTCTCTTAGAAAGCAAAGGATAGGCCCTTAGGCCACATCAAGGATGCTAATTTGTTTACTAACTTACCAATGCAAGCCTCAACATGCTTTCTCAGACATTCATTGTACTGTGCTCAGTGAGGCTTACATCCCAGCATGTGTGTTTAGGGTTACCGTTTGGGAAATCTACGAGAGGGAGAGAAGGAACGTCAGCCCCTTCTTGGAGTGAAGCCTTTTGCCTCTTCGCCCATTGCCAAACAAGGACAAATGTCACCGGGTCTTCCTTCTGGAAAGATAGGCTGTCGACCATGTGAGGCATTTTGTTCCTTTGGCGTTCCCATTGTATATGGTCTACTTTTCCATTCTTTAATGCTCTTGGAATATTTCTCTTCACAATAGCAGACTTGTGTTGGTAATGTGTCTCTGCATGTTGTAGCAACCTGAGCCTTTGCATGAGCAGGATAATCTTTTTTTTTAATGCAATTTTTGTTTTTGCTTTAAGAAGACAGTAGCCAAACATTGGCAAAGCACTAGAATTTAATGTTGCTTTTAAGTAATGTACTTCTAATAAATAAATGCACTGAAGTCTTAAATAGAAAAAGACCAATCAGTTACCTGGTTATTTGTGTCTTCAACACTACTTTCCAGTTATCTCATTTGACATTTATTCAGATGAAACATTAGGGATAAGAAAATTAAAAATAGGGTTGGGAAAGGGGGTTGGCTTTCATTTTCTTTCTGATTACCACTTCTCTTTAATTCCTTAGAGCAGGGGTGGGGGCAAACTTATCAGGCTGCAGGCCAGTCATGTGGTTCAGGGAGCTGGTCTCTATGGGCCAGAGGCTGGATACAGCCTCTGACGCCAATTCACCGGCCCGCTAAGCCCTTGTCGCTACTGGAAGTGGAAGTAAACCGTGCCCATACAGGCGTGTTTTTTATTAGTGACATTGATGTGCTCCTTTCAGCCCAAGTGCTCCTTTCAGCCCATACGGGCATGTTTTACTTCCACTTCCAGGAGCGATGAGGGCTTGCAGGCCAGATGAATTAGCATCGGGGGTCGGATCCAGCCCCCAGGCCATAGTTTGAGCACCCCTGTATTAGAGCATCTTTTAATCTCCATTGCTAAATACCAAGGAAAAAACCCAAAATGTATATTCCTATTCCTTCTCTTTAAACGTATTATTTGTTTTGGCCTTTTTTAGGCAGGCGGTCCTTTTGAAAAAACAAACAGTGCCTTTTGCTGAGTATATAACAAGGCAAGTCTTAATAGGTGCTTTCCCTTTTCAGTCAGTGAACACCTTCTTTTTTCTCTTCTGCCCTTTCAATCTTTTCCATTATATTTCCCTTTCTATTTGGGAAATGCAAGTATCCCCTTGGCTGTAGATGCATATTGATCTTACAGACAAGTTTACTGATTGCTGACCAATCTTCTATCCTGTGGGCAGTGCATTTTGTAGTTGCTATCCCAATGTGCTCTTTTAAAAGACTCAAGATATGTTTGGAAAACTAACCTCATTCTTAACATCGCAAAATCTATACATCCTACTCAATCAGTATTATTAACTAATAACAATTGCACCAAATATGTATGGCATCATACAGTATCATATTTCGTAGGGCCATTAATTAAAACAAACCAAATGAAATGTAAAGGAAGTGGCTTCTTCTTTACATTGTGTATGTTGGGAGGGAAAATTATTGTCCAAATGATCTTTAAATATAAAAGGCAAGATCATGAGCCTAACCAAAAATAAATTAATACATTACAATAATTTCTTTTAAAGACAACAACATTGAATTTTATGTTGCTCATCAATTGTAGAAAACATCAACAGATTGTCTTCATAACAAGTTTTAGCTAGCTGTAGCTAGTTGTGTAGAATGCTTTAACTAGGTTAATAATAGTTTTGTTTAGCATATCATCCTTCCATAGGTGGGAGGCATGCTATAACATTTTATCCTTTCTCTGTGGATAAGGGTTCCCTGGTAAATGGAATCATCCAGCCTTTGTCTGGTGAACTCAGACCACACTTGCTCGTTTTTAATAGACTGTCCTTATGCTGGGTGGGAACCAACTGCATTCATACTCCCTGTGTGAATAAGACCATTCTTTTTTATCTGGCCTCATTCTTTTCCATGTAGAATAGCTAACCTGATATGTCTCATTACAAAAGAAATTGATTTGGGGCTTCAGCTTCCAGGATATCTGGGTATGGCATGAATGAGAAGATTGTCCTTTATGAAGAAGCCAATAGAGCAAACATACAGTATAGCAATGTTTTGATCATTTAAAGTGAACCCTGTTAATTAGAACTGTGGGTTATGTACTTACAGTGTGTAAAAACAAAACTAGGATCTCCCAATTCAATAGGTTTCCCTTGCTTGAAAGCCAGTCATATCCAACTCTAGGGTTCAGTGCTCATCTGTTTCAAAGCCGAAGAGCCAGCGTTGTCTGCTTCTGCAGACGTTTCCGTGTGATGTGGCAGGCATGACTAGGCACCGAGCGCACGGAACGCTGTTACCTTCCCACCGAAATGGTCCCTATTTATCTACATATTTGCAATTTCTTGCTTTTGAACTGCTAGGTTGGCAGGAGCTGGGACAAAGACGGGAGCTCATTCCGTCCTGCAGCACTCGGGAATCGAACTGCTGACCTTCTGCCTCCCAGTCAGCGTCTTAGCCGCTTGAGCCATTGCAATTCAATATTGTGTAGAATTCCTGTGCCTTTATTGCAAAGGCAAATAGTTGTGGCTTCTCCCACCATTATGTTCTACTGCCAAATGCTCTTCTGTGCAGCTTGTAGCTAAATAGCATACTAACTCAGCTTCATAGCTTGCTCAGAAATTATTTGAATTGTTCCAGGTAGATATCTATTATTTGTATTGGCTGCAGTGGCTTACAAAATGAGGCTTAGGCATGAATGGGCCAATTCACTTTTGCATTAGCAACAACTCCTTTTCCACTGCCATAAGAACAATTTCAACAGTAAAAGTAGGGGGTTATCTTCTGCTGTCCAAATTATCAATACAATTCAAAATGTAGCGTCATTACCTTTGTATGAGTTTATAATATAGAAAAAAACTCTTATATGTCTGGCATGCATCTCTCCCTCAAAATATTTAGACCATTAGAGATAGTAGTCAAAAGTTTGCTGACTGAGCTGAGCAATGGAATGTGAAGGCAGTTTGAGGCTATTTACTTTTGCACAAAATATTTCTCTATTAGTCAATTTGTATTCTATTCAAATGCAGATAGATTGGTAAAATGGGTTTTCTTGTGCATTTCAAACCCATCAAGGAGAAAATAAAACCTCCCAGTAAAACACATAGGCAAAGCGCCATCTGGGAAAGCTAGATCATCTGTCCAGGGGCTATGCTCTGTAAAATAGTACAAGGTCATTTTATATGAGCTGGCATAATACTTTGCTAGGCAATTTTCAAAAGGAGATTATCTAGTGTAAAAACCCCAATTAATTCCAACAGATGTTGGTAGATGGTAATGTGTTTACATGTCAAAAGCTGCAAACAAAGGTTTCTACTGCCAGAAAATGTGTGTAACTTTCATTAGATAAGCATTTATAAGTACCATTATATGTGCTTCATTCTAATCAACACAGTGCTCGTTCTATGAAATTGAAAGATTTTCTATTTATAAAAAAGATCTCAAAAATAACATGTTACAGTTGATTTAAATTTTGCTTACACCATCATTATTGTAAGATCCTTAGTGAGGTGTAGTGGATATAATGGCAGACTAGGATTTGGAAGATCTGGGTTTGAATCCACACATAGCCATGTTAAGTTGCTGGAGGTGTGGAACTGGTCAAACCACTCATTAAACATGTCACTTACCTTGAAAGCCCTCTTAGGGTCATTATAAGTCGGTTCTGACTTGACAGCACATAACAGAAATCTTGTAGTTGAAGCTCAATAGAGGTATTCCTAACAGCTATTTGAAAAATTACTATATTATCTCATTGATACATGCTTCATACCTTGGCTTTCTTAGTTAGGAAAGCCATGGCTTCTGGGAACATCTGCACAAGTTCTGTTGGCGTACATATGCATTACCCAAGAGTACTGTTATGCATTTCCCATTCATTTAACTTGAAGATACATGGACAAAAACCTGACAGGCTGTGTATCAGAAAGGCCTGAAGAGCAACATGGCAAATGCAACACTAACTCCTTTTGTTCCTATATATGTTCATATGTTTGTTTATTTGTGCATACACAAGAAAAAAACATGGTGATTTATTATTATTTTTTGCTTTTTCTTTCCAAGAAAAGATGAAACCTTTGTGTTTTTTATTAAAGACAAAACTAGTAATATCCCCTTGTCTAAAAGAAACAGTTATACTGGGGACTAACTAATACATGAACTCAATCTCCCACTCTGCAAAGACCTTTGGTTGACATTCGATTTTGAACTTGCCAGATACATTTTTGTGAACCAGGGATACTGCATCTTTAATGAACAAGTCTCTGCTCTTCCCATTGTTTTCAAATACAACACAAGAAAGTGTAACACTAGGCACTGCAATTGTCAAAGACAATTAGGCTGAAAGCAGGAAAATTTCACCTCCCTGTCTTGGTGATATGTAGAATGTCGGCAGTGTGGGTCAGCCTTGCTACAGAGTTGTGTGGGAATATATGAATCAGTCCTATAGAATGTTAAATATTTATAAAATGATTCTGTTCTATGAAGATTGGGAATATACTCTCATTCCTTGTTGCTCACAATATACAAAGACACAAAAGTTTATTTTTCACATCTAAACTTTGTATGTTTCTGTGGTTTTTCTTCTGTTGTTCTTGTGGCTTATATGCAGTCACCAGGTTTCCTTCCCTCCCTTATTTTATTTTATTTTATTTTTTGAAATCTCTCTTTAATTTGTGTTTTCCTGCCACCACATCAGGTGTGTATCCAGACATTGTTCTTTAAAACCATTTCTACCTCATTGCTACATATTGTACATGTAGTATTTATTTGTTGTCCTTTTTTGAATGTCATGCATTTCGTAAGAAAGACTTGTCCTTGAACTTGAACAGTCTACCTCAGAAAGACTGTCTCTACACTGAACAGTATTAGCAAGTGAAACGATAAGGCGCATTAGCAAAGTGTGGCAGGAAAGATAATGCACGAGGACTTGGGCTACTGATGGACTTTTAATTGTACTCTTGCAACACAAGATTGCTTAAAAGGAACTTAAAGGAAATTATGCACTGTGCAGATCGTTATCTAGGTCCCACTTTTTGGCATGCTATAGAAAAATGCAGTTTTATTATGTTGAATCCTGATTTAGGAGGAAAAAATAATTATCAGTCTTCTCGAGCATTCTGTGCACCGACAGTTTGGCTACATTCTATTACTGTACCCTCTTAACATAACATACAGTGCAATCCGGCTCTTAAAGCTAAAAACAAATGACAGTACTTAAGATGATTTTTTTTTAATCTTCAGCGATGTAAAAACATGTGTCACACACTGTAAGACTTAGTTTCTCACTTCCTGTGTACTAAAAAGAAACCAACTGCATTTGTAAGGTTTGAACAAAAGCCAAAAAAAGAAAGAAAAGAAAAGAAAAACCAAACAAAAATAGGCACTTCCCAAAGGACTTTAAAAGATGGGCTTCAATCCTGCATGATATTACACGTGTCCAAATCCCATTGAAATTTACTTACATATGCGCAAATGTGCACAGGATTGCAGCCATGGAGTCAAGGTGCTCATGTGTTCTGTAATCAGATAGTTTTATTGCTGGTTCTGCTTTATAAACCTGTCTGCTTTTGGAAGTAATTGTACATGGATGGCACATTTGACGTACTTTGTATGAAGTATTTTATATTATTTATTTTTGCATCATTTCCTTTCCCTCCCTTTTGTCTCCGCCAGCTTTTTGCATAATTGTAAAAGAAGGATATAACTTGCGTGTGCTCTCTCCCTACCTCCCCTTTATCTTCTTCTTTTTTAAAGAAAATACTGAAATGGGTAAACCACCCCAATCAATGCATGGACCTTTCTAGTTGCTTGTCAGCAAATTGTGGATCTTTTTACAAAAGCAAATGAACTGTGACAATCCACAACTCTAACAGATGTGAATGCAGAAATGTGTCTGAAAATTCCTGGTATGCCTGACAATCTGTTCTTTAAGTTCCATTAACTAAGTAGCATCAGATCTTTTCCATTGCAGTTTCTTGAATGAATACCATTGTCTTGAAATGTCTAGTATAAGGATTAAGAGGTGGGTTTTCCCCCTGTTTGTTTACTGTGTTGGGTGAGGGATGCCATATTTCTTGTCAACTAATAATATATGTATTGGGACAAAAATTATTATTATTATATTAATTTTTAAAGCCCAACTGGATTAACATTTTGGTGCACTTTGGGTTGTTTATTCTGGCCATATTGATTTTGTTTGCTTAAATTGAAACAATGTGTTGGGTTTGACCAGGTTTTGACCTCTCCCAGGGGAGAGGAAAGGCCTCTATAGTACATATTTCTGCAGATTCTTCTGGTACTGTTTTGCTTATTTATTCAGCAAATTCAAAATCATTTTTGTTGTGGATTATTTTGCATCTGCTGAAGCTAACTGTGATATTATTGCATTCATTAAAAAAAAGATACAATCCATTTCTCCTGGAAAAAAATGACAAGCTTTAGATGATGAAAGCTTAAATTATCCATCACTTGCAAAACGAATTCATATAATTTGTGAACATTATTAATGTAAATGAGACATTTCTGCTTAGATTTTTTTTATTTTGATGGAATCATTATATGGTTGATCATATGTGTGTAGGAAGCTCTGCTGTACAATTAACCTGGAGATCTGAAAATGCTTTCTCGTCCTCATTGTTACAGTTTCAATTGTAATCCATGCATCTCATTTTCTTGGGTGTTGGCACTGTAATATTAAAAAAATCAGTGCTCAGTATTGTAACTAACTGTCCCTACTGAATATTCCTTTTCATAAATACTTGCTACCACAGGGAAATTAAGTTTTCATATAGAATAACTAGTTTCAGTAGTAATCATTAAAGAATTAAAAATAAAAGTTGTGGTTCAAGGCAGATATTTTTATGAAAAGTTTTCTCTATTGTAAAATTTGTTGTATATGGCTATGCTACTATCATGGAATATGAAAAGAACAAGCATACCTCAAATAAAAGACTTCTGAGTTAAACATGATCGTTGCCCAGTTTGTATTTCCTAAAATATGAATGTAGTTGGTAAAATTATCCATAATTATAAATAAACAAAACATGGTAAGTTTGGTAGTTTGTCAGCAGTTGAGACCATAATCTTTCCTCTGGCCAAGCTGCAAGTGACATAGTGACATCTTTCTAGGGTTCAACAAAGCCTAATTTCCCTTTCTTCCCACTACTATGCTTCCAAACCTGTATACATAGAACTGGAGTAACTTAAGCACAAGATTAGTTGGGAATAAGGGTAGCAGCCAAAGACCATGTTCATGTGATCACAAAGTACATGTGATTGCATAGTTTGCATGTATTTCACATACGAGAAGAAAATAAATCACAAACTCCACATCATCCTAATTGTATTGGGAGCTGGAACTACTGTGGAATGCATTTTCCTGGCCCTTGACAGAACAAAAATGTTCTGAAAATCTCGTATGATTTCTTACTAATTAGATTTACTTCTAATAATAATGTTGCTTTTTAAGAGCCAGTGTGGTGTAGCAAATAGAGGGGTCAAACTATGATTCATAAGACTTGGCTTCAAATTCCTGCTCACCAGCCTCACAGGAGGTTTGGCAACATTCCTTAAACATCCAACATACATTGAAAACTCAATGAGGAGTGACATAAATTGGCAATAACATGATGGCACATAACATCAAATGCTTTTTATGTTTTAATGGATGCAGTTGTCTTTGATTGTATGAACTATTTCAGTTTAATGTTGATGGAATAGCTAGAATCTTTGAGTCTATTCTTCCATGGTTTTCATTCCAGAACAGCAATATGTTTAACCAATTAGCAAAAGAAATGTGCCAGCATTTCACAGCATAGCCGACTATGTAGTCACTGTATTAAAATAATCTGCCTGATCTCTTAAGATTTAATGAAAGAGTATCTCTATAAAATACTTCTCATTAGTATTGAATAAAATACTTCTCATTAGTACTTTTTACAAAGAATGCCTGAAGAAGTCATTCTTTCCAAGAAGAATTTGTATAGGTGTCAAAAGTTGGAATCTTTATGTGTTTTGGAGTGTTACTAATATAGCTAAAGCTATAAAGTTTTAAATGAACATGGGGAAATTGCACAAAAGTTTTTTCTACCCTCGGGTCCTCTCCACTTCCCCTCCCTACTCAGCCTAAGAGTTACACATAGCAATTTTTCATTTTTTTATAAACTTCTGAAGGCTCCTGCCGTAGCTGCTTAAGGTTCATTAAAATGTAATTAATTAATGATTTGCTGTTGAATAGCTGCTGACTGTGGTTTTCTTTTCAGTTGTCTGACAGCATGAATCACAGTTGCCCTGCCAACATGAAAACTATTTGCAAGACTATGGCACCTATCAATGAGGGATTCTCTCTGCTCCCTTCAAATTTACAGTCATTTGTCTAAGAAAGATATGTGATCTATAGCAAAAGATACTTACTGTCTACTGATAGGGCAGGGGTGTTAAATATCACATTCACAGAGTGAGCAAGCACATTATATAAGTTGGTGCAGATGTATGAATGACTAGTAATTTTAAGATGAATTTGCAGTTTGGGTGGAAGGCTGAAATTTGGTTTTACTATCCCAGTAAAATGAGATAAACTAAATGGGTGCTTTTTAAAAAAAAGATGTAGACTATATTTTTAAAAAAATTAAAATCCCTTGCTTGTTTATTTTGTACTTGGAAACTTAGTTGTTGGAATACCTAACGACCACAGCCCATACATTCTGCCTCTTTGTGCCTGAGAATTTCATATGAACTGCCCAAGGCTGTTGTATATATTTTGCAAGCAAGAGATGCTATTCATAACATATAAAATCAGTTGCTTAGCAATGTTGCTTTCAAATGCTTACAAAGAACGGAACTGGGATTTAACTGTTTCCTGATGTGTTGTCTCAGTTTTCATTTGTAGAAGAGCTTTTGAAAACTGTATTGGAGCTGGTAACGTATGTCATAGCAAACTAAATGCCACCCATCAGGCTACATGTTGTCTGCTGAAACAGATTCTTAAATTGCATTAATAAGTGCTATTTCTGAGAGGCTGGCTTGCTAACAACCTGGAGTTTAGCTTGAACAATGTTACGAATCAAGTTGTTATGATACTTTTGGCGATGATAAATCAACAAACAGACAAATATACATTGAATTCACAGTTTTGTTTTCACAAACAGAACATCTGCTTTTGTACATGTACAGGACAATTTAAAGGCAACAGGTTATTTTTTGAAAAGAGATAGGAAGAGGGAAAATTTGCCTGGAGAATACAGAAACAGCTGAGAAATAAAGGACACATCTAAATTTATTGTGGGGAAAACTGGTCAACTAATCAGGCATCTCCCATTCAGACAAGTCTTGGTTTATGGGTGCCATCTTATTAATTCCACTGGACATTATATATAGACATCAGCATACATAACAAAGGACATTAACATGGCAATTTCTGAAATTTAGAGGCACTATGCAGGCCATATCCTGCTCTTTGGGCATTTTTGTGGCAGGTTAGTGTGCTTTTCCTTCTGGCATCTACATCTGTTGAATATGAGAACAGACCAACTTGCCACAAATCAGCGCTTTTCAAGACCCTTTCAGGGGGTTCTATTATTTTGTGAAGCTCTATATTAGCTTTTTCCAATGCATGTAGACACAGGGAATAAGATACAAGAGAGAGAAGCATCATATGTCAGCTGTGGAATATGTCCAATGCTGACAAATTAAACACTTCCACTGAATTTAAGGGGAGAAATTACACTTCCCCAATCATTCCCAGACAATCAGAGGAAGTGATTGTTTTTCCATAATTAGATGATAGCTGCAAAGTAAACAATTCACATTATTGCTACAGCTGTATGACTTCAGCAAATTAAACCCTGATTGTCTGGGAATTGTCAAGGGAAGTCTAATTTGGAGGAGGAAATGCCATTGGGATGCAGGGATCAAGAAAAATAGCGTTTTGCTCTTTCCCTAAAACCCCAGCTGAGAATGAAACAGAAGGATTTATCTTGGCAGCTCAGGAACAAGTTTTGCCAACAAATTGCATGAAGACAAAAATACAGCATATATCCAACAATAGCAAATACCAGCTTTGTAATGAAAAGGATGGATCAGGTAGATCATCTGATCAGCAAATGCAGCAAAATTTCACAGACTGATTATTTGCAAAGCCATAACAGGGTTGCAAAAATTATCCATTAGAAACTTTGCAAGAAGTTTGAATTTGAATGCAGTAACAATCATTGGGAACGTCAAGTAGAGAAAGTTTTAGAAAATGAGAGAATCAAGATCCTGAGGGACTTTAAAATTCAAACAGATAGACATTTGCCTCATGACACACCTGATATAACTGTTGTTGAAAAGAAGAAGGTCTAATTTTTTGACATTGCTATACCAGGAGATGCACGAATTGAAGACAACTGGAGAAAATCACAAAATATTGTGATTTGCAAATTGAAATTGAGTGTCTACGAAGGAAGAAATCTGTTGTACCCATAGTCATCGGAGCCCTTGGAGCAATACCTAAAGGACTCCCTAGATCAGGGGTTCTCAACCTTTTTAAGCTGTGGGCCAGACTAGTGGTTCCCCCTACCATAAACAATGCCAAGAAATGCATCCGCGGCTGTCGTAAACACATTTACGATAGCCATGGGTGCATTTACGGCTATTGTAAATGTATCCACTTTCAGCAGCGGCGGTAATGAAATGGTGACGTAGGTCAGGGCCGACGCACGGATGGTAGGTTGAGAACCCCTGCTCTACATATTTGGACATTTTGGACTTATCTGATTTGAACATTCTAACTCTCCAAAAAACAACTCTACTAGGAACTGCATATATACTCAGACATTACCTTAACAGTTCTTAGGTCCTTGGTTAGGGCTTGAACTGTTAATTTTATTCCAGTCCTCAACTGTGAGCCAGATGGTTGATTTGTATATAATAATAATTTTTCAAAAATGTATGTCTAGAAAATAGATTCTTTCCACACTGTTTAAGATAATCTGGTGTTGACTCACATGGATGGAGTTCATAGCAGCATCAACTTTCCATAAGAATAGTGAGTAAAGGACATAGCATAAATACTGGACTGTGTCATCTCTGATGTCACTCAGTGCAATACTGAAACAAGCATTATTGTTGAAATCCATCAACTGAAGGCAAGCACAAGGCTCAACTTCATTTGGCTTAATTTAATCATCATTTGCAAGGCTCTTTAAGTGACAAAGTAACTTTAATGAATCAACAAATAAGATAAATAAAATAAATTTCTTGTCAGAAATTACTCTGACTTGAAAGGATTTTTGCTGCAGAAACTCTGCTCAGGAGATGCCCAAATGAGACTCCTTTCATGTCCCCAAGGTCCGACCTTCCAGCATTTAAGCTCAGCATCATAACCACTAAACCACCACAGTGTTGTAACAAATCAGATAATCAGATTGGAAAAAATAGAGAACCACTGTGGTCAAGAAAGACATGAAATGAGCCATCACAAGCAGAGTGCTTGGAAGAAACTTGTTGCAAATTAAGAATTATGTGTAATAACTAAGAGTTATTTCTAATCACTGTATAATTTGCACACTAACTTTTAGTACAATGTTTATATATTTTCATTTCCTGCAGATTAATTAGGTTGTGGAACAAAAATGAATAAATAAGACAACCAGTAGTTGACTTTGCCAAACAAATAGTTTCCTGTCTCTTTCCTCTAACTGACATTGACATTGTTAATTTTTATTTTACTCTTTCATTCTTTGTATACAATGCATACTGTATTAACAAGAGTATTCACTGTTCCCCATCTACTGTTGTTTTACACTTAACAAGTAATCTATATGCATTTACCACAAACAAGGACTAAATGATGTTGCAAAGAATGAGCAGGAGCTCTTATTAGATTTCCCCTAAATAAAATATTCTGATTGTTAAAAGCAGATCTGGTAACTCTGGATTTGAACGTGCCAGGTCAAACTGCTCAGCTACTGTCTAAGAAGTCATGTTATAGCACAGTGACAAAAATCTAGTCTGAAGATGTCTTAGAAATCTCATGTCCTTGGCCTTGCCTCACCAAATAGATGAAAAATTATAGGAAGAACTTGAATGCCTTGGAACGTACTACCCTTCCTGCCTCAGTAGGACAGCAATTCATGGGAAGCAATTTCACAGGGATTTATTTAGGAGATTTAGTCAGCACTGAAGTCTCTCTCTCTCTCCCCCCCCCCCCCTCCTCTGAGTGTCTCTTATTTGTAGTACATTCTTATGTCTACTACTACAAAAGATGTACTGGAATGCCTAGGTTTATGCAATGGCAAATTGTTATTATTTTTAAAAGATAAGCTGTTGTAGAGGGCAATGGTCCTCCACAATAGTGGACATAAAAGTCAAATGTAAATCAAACATTAACTGGAAGTAGAGAAAAAAGTTCAAATAACTTACGTTTTCTTTCCAAGTCGCTGCACCTCACTTTCCCCATTACTGGACATAAAGAAAAGAGCCCTGAATCACTTATGCTCTCTTTTCCACTTGTCTATCCTGTGAATAGATACGACTCACAAAGGTTGAATCTGTACAAGTACACTGAGCAATGTGCTGCACCTGGTAAACAAGGCGGCAGAAGAGAAGGCAGAGGAAGAAATAAAATACCGTAAGGCTAGCAACCAAGGGATAAAAATTTGGTACAGACTTCAAGGTTATTTACAGCCACAAGATGTACTTGAGGAACTATCAACAAGCTACTATCATTCATCCTCAACTCCATCTGTAAAATGGGGATAACGGTGCCAAACTTTAGATAGTTACTCTTCTAACAATGCTCAAGTTGCATATAATGTTCTATCTTGAGAGCTGTGAAACCACAGTACAAATAGTAACTGCTGTTTTATTATTTACAAATGCTGATACCTGTACCTGTACTCTTGAATACAGAAGGAGGAGGACGAGGCATGAACCAACTTGTGTCCCTACTAATGCTAACCTTGCCAAACAATTATAACATGTTCCTCACTAACATGAATCCTATATTTGTTTTTGTTGTTGTTAAATCTAGGGTGATTCTGATGTCTCTATTATTGCAGTTGAGATTCTTGATTAAATATTTGTATAGCTGGCTCACTTAGAATCTGTTTACATCAGTTGTCTTTGCCCCCACCCCCACTGATTTATGTTAAATCTAGCTAGGCAAGTACAAATCAGCTTTCCTAATTCAGGATTTACTTCTTCATTTTAAGAGCTAGAATTTTGAGATTAGGTTATGAAAAATATTTTGCAGTATCCCTCTTGCAATGTTTCTTAATGAAAAAAGTTAGAAACAACACTACGTTCCTTTAAATACCTTCTATGTATACAAGCAAGGGACTGCAGTGGCTCAAGTGGCTAAGATGCTGACGGAGGTGGAAGGTCAGCAGTTTGATTCCCAAGTACTGCAGGACGGAATGTGCTCCTGTCTTTGTCCCACCTCCTGCCAACCTAGCAGTTCGAAAGCAAGAAATTGCAAGTAGATTCGGTGGGAAGGTAACAGCGTTCCGTGCGCTCCGGTGTCTAGGCATGCCTTCCACATGACCATGGAAATGTCTGCAAAAGCAGACAGTGCTAGCTCTTCAGCTTTGAAACAGAGATGAGCACTGAATCCTAGAGTCGGATAAGACTGGCTTTCGAGCAAGGGAAACCTTTACCTTTGTATACAAACAAAGGTTGTACGATGCCTTGTGGACATATTTTTGTGATTCTGCATACTGTATTCCTGAATATCAATTCTGGCAATGACGAAGTAGACGGCTGGGATGTAATGCGAACAACGGAGAGCAAGAACAAAACACTCCCAAATCACGTAGTCGTTGCGAAATAAACTGTATCTTTAAACTGTATCTTTAAATTCAAGCACCAATTGTATGCTGACTTGTATGCCGATACAATAATATATGGTATATAATACTATAGTTCCAGAAAGCATACATGTGCAAAAGGAATGTAGTATATCAATTACGCAAAATCATTTTGGTCATTAGACTATACCCCAATGGCCAATCGCATTAAACGGATTATACTCAAGCATTGGCATATTTTGGACTGCATACCAGGGTGCCGCCAAAGACCCACCATAGGCTTTAGAAGAACACAGACCTTCGCTAACCTGCTCTCTAGAGCAGATGTCATCACCCCAGGTGGCACGTCTCCCGCAAACATCTCTGGACACTTTGCCTGTGGACATTGTAAATACTGTGTACATATGTGGTGTACCAAATATGTAAATTTGCCAAATAGCACATTTACCCTTAGTCTCACCAGGTTCTCAAACTGTAACTCAAAAGATATTATCTATATGATAATCTGTTCCTGTCAGTTAGCTTATGTAGGACAATCGAGACGACCTTTGAAAGTACGCTTGGGAGAGCATTTGTCCCGCATTAGGAATCGCGTTACCACTGCCCCCCTGGCCAATCATTTTCTTAACAAGAAACACACACTGAAGGACATTAAGGTGGTTGTATTGGAAACTTTCACGCCAAATAAACATCAAATTACGGATGTGGAGCGCTTCCTCCTTCAAAGGGAGGCATTCTACATCCACCGCTTTAATACTTTGGCGCCCCATGGGTTAAATACAGACTGGGAGTTATCCGCATTTCTATAGTCCTGCTCCGTTTCTTTAATAAGGGTCGAAAACATACACCTTTGTAAGTAATACTGAAGGAGTTCAAAGTAGGTCAATCTAGCTTAACTCATCAGACACACATGTTTCTCATTTAATTTGGCTGATATAAGGAGTACTCTGATAGAAATAACTAACGCGTGCACGCATAGGAAAGAATCACAGAGGTGCTATACGCGCGAGAAAAATCCCCCTTGAGGTACGTGTTTGATTTGTTCTTTTTTGTCTGTCAAATTATAGCATAATGGTTTTCGTAATACATGTAGTATTTAACACTGCGTTGTTTATTGTTTCTCAGATAGACTTATATATCTGTTTAGATAGTGGTACACTTTAATGTTTGTATTATGTTGTAGATACTTGAAAAAGTTACTCGAAATGTCCCGTTACTGGATGGACATCGGAAATCCGTCTACAACTACTTAAAGTGGCCCGCCGCATGACTACCATCTGTTAACAGAGCTTTTGTGGCTTTCCCTAAGGATTTTGGGTTGTGAACTATAAATAGAATCAGAAGTTATACACTGAAATATAGCTGAGTCCACCCATACAGTGTTCGTCACCGCGCGCACTACAGCGTCAGGGCCACCAGACTTAGTTGGAATTAATATTCTGTTCATGCAGTGCTTGTGATCATATTTGTACAAGACGTCCTGATTAGAGACATTGAGTAATGATTTTGCATAATTGATATACTACATTCCTTTTGCACATGTATGCTTTCTGGAACTATAGTATTATATACCATATATTATTGTATCGGCATACAAGTCAGCATACAATTGGTGCTTGAATTTAAAGATACAGTTTAAAGATACAGTTTATTTCGCAACGACTACATGATTTGGGAGTGTTTTGTTCTTGCTCTCCGTTGTTATCAATTCTGGCAAGCAGTTAAATTTCATAAAGATGCAAAATGTTGTCACAGCAAAAGTGCTATAGCCTGGGACATGCCGTCCTTCCCTTGCATCTCATTAATTATGCCCTTGTTAACTGACAATTTTACCTATAAAGAGGGGTGTTAACCGTTGGACTCTGGTATACATGCCTGCACCCGACTATCGTATCCCGTACTGAGCCACCTGCACTCATCCGAACCCAGACCGCAGAGTGCCGCAAGGTTGCCAAAGCCAGCAGTGAGGCAACAGCTCCACAAACGTGAACAAAGGGAAACAACTTGAATTCCCAATGTCCTCTGCGCCGCGCTGCACCTCAGAGGTGCGAGTAAAAAGAACGTTGGGAAACGTGGCGCGCCCAATTGAAATCGAGCCGCAGGGGGGAAAAACCGCCGCACAACGCAAACAAAACTCCAAGTCCCAGCGTCCAATGCGCCATGAGCACTTCAGCTAATCAGGCTGAAGGGTGTAAGTGCGCAGAACGCTAAAAAAGTTGGCACACAAAAAATAAAATAAAAACACGCCAGCATCCCGTAACAGGAGCACAAGTCCTCCACAGGCGGACGCAGCGCCTCACAGCCTCACAAACAAACACACACAAACAACCACGGTGAGACCACTGCCGGCCTTCTTTCCCGGAGCAATGGGGAGAAGAGGGACTCCCTCTCCTCCCCGCTACCCCGCCGAAGACATGGCGAGACCACCGCTTACCTCAAGGTAAGTTGAGCCGGGGTGGGAAAAATAGCAGCAGCAGGCAGTAGTTCATCAGGGAAAGCACACTCCCTGGTGAATGACTGGCTGCTGTGTTTGTACTACCGACGGAGGTAATACAAAAGCAGCAGCCAGAAATCCGCAAGGAAGTTCACCACCCCTTACGGATCGCTGCCTGCCGATCTCCGGTTAGGTAAGCCAGGAGAAAAAGGAGACAGAGAGGAGAGAACCATTGTCAGGCAGATAGCTCTTCTCTGCCTCCTTCTCCCCCGACCTACCTAACGAACCTTACTGAGGGAAGAGCGAGCTGACTGTTGGCTCCTCCTTTTCCCCATTGCTGCATCGAAACTAAATTTCGAAGCAGTAATGGGGAGAAGAGGAACCGCCAGACAGGCCATTCTTCAAGTAAAAAAATACAACAACAAAACCAAACATTTACCTAAAATGCCAACCACCAAAATTAATAAAACACAAATAAATAAATAAATAAACAAACACATTAACCCCCAAAACAATAAACAGTAAAATCCACAAACAAAAACATCCAAAATACCATGAAAGCACAGAAAAAACACCTAACTACAACACAAAAAAACTAACTCAAACAAGAAAAATACCACAAATTAAACAAATAAATACAAAAGAAATCAGAAACATAAAAAAACAACCAGAAATTAAAACAAACACATCTAAAACCCAAAAAAAAACACAAAAGAAGAAACAGAAGCACCTACCAGCCCAACACCCAAAAAAACAAAACAAAAAACAAAACCCAGATTAAAAAAACCAGAGAACTCACCAGCACGTCCTCCCTCCACGACTACGGAATAGAAATCAAGAAACAAAGACTACTTATTGGAAGAAGCCCCACCTAGAAGCCGGGAGAGAAAAAAACAAGTCAAACAAACAAATAACCCAACACTATTACTAACAGCACCCCCTGCAGGCCAGAAGATTAAAAACAAGTCAAAAATGCAAAGCAGCCCTCTTGCTAATAGCCCCACCTAGAGGCTACAAGAAAATAAAATAAAATACAAGTCAGAAAAATAAATCAAAATCACAAATAAATCTAATAAGATAGATCATAAAAAGTCACAAACCACAAATGCAAAACAACAACACCCAAACCACCCTTAACAAAAAAACAACAACAAAAAACCCACAAATAAAAACTACCTGGCTGGCCAGGCACAAATATGCTAGTATAAAATAAACTGGTGCCCTAGATCTGCAGATGGGTTGTCCATGTTGGATGCTAAATAGTAGATTACACAAAGTTGTCCCCAATCCCTTACCCTGGTGGCAGTTGTGTGCCACACTCCTTACTGTCCTTCATCTTGCCTCTATAGTACAATTGTTCTGGTTTTCTGCTCCTTCCCTGTAGAAGGAAGAGAAATGTACATGCTTCCTAAAAATGTCCTAAAAGGAATATAACATAAACACAGGAACCTACACTTTAGACAGCATCTTTTTTTGCTTACTAAAGAATCCAGCAGGTCATTTCAACATGAAGACTCAAGGCAGACCAGCAAAGAAAAGATAGAGAAAGGGCCCCATTTGCCACAGTGCAAGTAGTGTGGTTGGCACCTGTTGCCCTGGCATATTTACAGTGCCCACCATTTTGGCCTGCTAACCAGTAGCATCAATCCCTACTGCATCCTTCAGTTTCAGTCCTGTTGAGAAGGCTGGATTAAAAAATTGACTTGACTATTGTCAGTGGAAGAAAGACCCCTGAAAGCCCTGGACACTATTTTGGCAAGAGTTACTAGAGGGCAGAGTCGGGAACCAGGACCTCAGTGTGTTCTGCAACTACCAGATTGCTCAGAATTCAGACAGGTAGAGCTAATCTGACAGAGAACACCAATAATGTGTGTAAATGTGATAGACTCACACAGAGAGAAATAAGAGTTTGCCTAAGAGCTTTTGAGGCATAGTGACCACTTTTGGGGCACAGTCATGGAAAATGCAAGACTGAAAATCTTCTTTTTCATTAATCCACAATGTACTAGCTCTTAGTCTATGAGAGGAAGATAGAATGAGGATAACAAGAGATTGGTGTTAGAATGGGGAGTAAGGAAAGATGGAAGAACTATGTAAAGCAGAGTTGGCATATTTTATTTGATTTATTTTTCCACCCAATTTGTGAGACCACCACTGTGTGTGGCTTACCATGAAGGTTAGACATAATAAGACAGCCAATACAACAAAGGCCCAACCAAACAAATAATAATAATATATAGCAATATAAAACAAAAATAATATATAGCCTACCATGAACATTGCAAGAAAAAGAAAGGGCGGGGGAGAAACTAGACAGCTCTGTCATAAAGGTGTTAACTCGATGCTATTTTATTCCAGAAAAGCTTGGTAAAATAAAAAAAGTTTTCAGGGATTTTCGGAATGCCAATAAAAAGGGGGTGGCTGTGATTTCAAGTGGCAGCTCATTCCAGAGCCGGGGGAGGGGGCACTACAAAAAATGCACACTTTCTGATGCCAGCTTTCTGATTCTTTCGGTGTAGCCATCTTCAATTTCATCATTTGGATGCTATGGGTATTGTTCTGTAGGAAGAGGCGCTCCTGAAGATAGCACGATCCCAACCCATACTGTATAGGGCTTTGTATGTTAAAACTTTAAACAAGACACGGAATTCAACAGGAAGCCAGTGTAGGTCAACCAGGGCCAGGGTAATACGCTCATAATGATACCCAATACCTGTGATTAAACTGGCTGCCACATTTTGCACTCATTAGAATCACCATACCAGTCTCAAGGGCAGCCCAATGTAGAGAGCATTGCAATACAGTAGTCAATTCTAGAGATTACCAAGGCATAGGTCAATGTGAGTAAAGAGTTCCTGTCCAGGAACACAGTTACCACCTGCTATTCCATAGATAGCATAGGGTCAAGTTGCAGACCCAGATTACATACATCCTCTTTAATCGGGAGGGTGACACCCCTTAATTTAAGGGAAGTTCTCCCAATCTGAGACTGGTTATACCCCAGCAACATGACCTCCATCATATCTGGATTCAATTTCAGCCTATTCCCCTCCTCCACTGCATGGCCTCCTCCAGGCAACCCTCCAAGGTATGGACAGCATCTGATGAGGTGGAGAAGGAGAGATAGAGCTGTGTATTTCCAGCATACTGATGAAAGCAAAGTCCAAATCTCCTGATGACCTCTCACAATGGTCTTACAAGATGTTGAATATAATTAGGGAGATTGATGAACCCTGGGGTACCCCATATTGTTTTATCCAGAGATCTGACAGCTCCCCCCCCTACCCGAGCTGAACCCTCTGGACACAGTCCTCGTGAAAGGACTGAAGCAAGGCCAAAGCCTGGCCTCAATGTCCAAATCCATAGGTTTTTCCAGGAGGATACCATGGTCGACAGTATCAAAGGCTGCTGAAAGATCAAGGAGATTTAGCAAAGAGGAGTTCCCTCAGCCAGCCTTCCTGTGAAGATTATCAAGCATTGTGGCCAATACTGTACTGTCTTAGTCCCATGTTGGGGCCTGAATCCAGACTGCAGTGGATCAAGGCATTCAGTCCTCTCCAGAAACAATTTTAACCTGCCTGCTAACCCCCTCTCCACTAGCTTGTTGAGAAAGTGGACATTGGCGACTGGACAGTAGTTGTTAATGTAATTATTTGCCAGATTTGGCTTTTTAAGGATGGGACCGATGACCATTTTCTTCTGTCAGGCTCCCACAAGGAGGAATTGACAATCTCTGTCCCCCTACCCATTAAGCTTTTGTGAGCAGCTATGCTGGGAGAGGGTCCAGCAGAATAGAGGTAGCCTTGCAACCAGCAAACATCCTGGAGACTTCCTGCACTGTTACAGGCTGAAATTGATATGGTAAACATGGACAGGATGGTGCTTTGGACATCTTCCTCTGATCTATTCCATCAAGTCTGGAGCCCAGTTCCCTCCGGATGACATCAATCTTATTGCTAAACTAAAAGATTAAAATGTTTAATACTTGGGAATAAACTCCCTGGCTGCTCCATGCCGAAAAGTTCTCTGGTAATATGAAACAGCTCCCTCTGATTATTATCGGAGCTCTCAATTTTATGGGTATTATAGTTTTCCTTGCCAATTTTAAAGTATTAGTATATTTTCTGGTACAGGCCTTCACTGGAAGGGCAGACCATTCAAAAGATCCCTGCTCCCCGCAAGGGCAGGGCGCCATCTCCACTTCAAATTGAAGCATAAAGTGATCCTATGATGACAAACAGGTGGTAATAATTTCACTCATCCTTAGATCACCTCTTAGAAAACAAGGTCAAAGAGTGCCCAGCCATGTGGGTAAGGCTGATGACATGTTGGGATGGCCCCATGGATGTCATGGCTCCCATGAAGTCCAAAGCCATGAAGACCAAGCCACCCCCGCATGAACCTTGAAGTCCCCCAGGACCAAAATCTTAGGGGATTTCAACACCTCCATCAGCTCCTGGATTGAATGTGTTGGGTCATGGGGAACCCGATAGACTAACACAATCCCCACTCTAGTCCTAGCTTCCACTTCCACATACATACACTCAAGACCTGAATTCAAAAGGGACAAGAGTCTTACAGTTGTTCTGAGTAATGATGGGAACTACACACCCCACTGTTCCAGTCTACCCTGATGCATCACCCAAAAACAACGGTGGCCACATGAGAGAGAGTGAGACCCCTCCCTCTACACCCACTCAAGTTTTTGTAATAAACGCCAAGTTGCACCAGCATCCAAGATAGCATACTGGATAAGCTGACCCTTATTCCATGCTGACCTGGCATTCAAGAGCATCATGGGCAGGCCAGAAGGAGACCAACCAAAGAGGCTACCATGCACCTGTTGGAGGCTGGAACGCAAAACAGATGTTAAATATCTGTTACACCTTCCCTGGTAACAACCAGCCTTCCAAACCTCACCATACTTTCCATTACCCATGAGCACTGGACTTTTCAACCTCCTCGGTTCCATCCCCGCCTTAACATTTTAGGAATGTTTACAGGCAGTCTTTTAAAATTTCTTGTTCAGCTTTATGGCAAATGGATTTAAATGTCATATGTGGAATCCCACCTACACAGATCACTATCAGCTCTTAAAATTCCAATCTATGTGACTTTTTAGTAAGCAAACAGTATATACTTGAAGTATAAAGACAGCTATTGCACTTTAGTAGTGGTGTCATGTGTATACCACATTGTTGACCTATTTCACTATTGAGAAGGTGAACTTGAAGGTACGGCAGCCAAAGGTGGTGCATACTTGTAATTTAGCCCAAGTGATGCCAATCTGATCCAACTCTCCTGTTGATGTGCTTCAAGACACCAGGTGGCCAAAAACAAAGACATAGCTTCCATTCCATTAAATTTGCCAGATCTGGTTAATATGTATACCAGTGGTTCCCAATGTGGGGCATATGCCCCACAGGGGACTTCAATTCCCAGAAGCATAGGTCAGAACATTAGCTGATCAGTGCTTTGGGGAATTGACTTAGGCTTCTGGGAATTGAAGTCCAAAAAACAAAGATTGGGAAACACTGATGTATACAGTAGAACCCCGGATAATGCTAAAACTTGGTTCCACGAGTCTTAGCGTTATCCAACTTTTAATGTTATGTGATACATGCATTGCATAATGTTAAAATCCTATGGGATAAATTGTACAATGTTAAAACTCCATAGAGATACATTGTAACTGGCACAGGCTTCAGTAAACATTATGCGATACATCCCATAGGAATTCAACGTTATGTGATGCAATCCCCCCCCCCCCCGATTGCTTAACATTATGCGGTTTTAGTGTTATCTGGTGCAAACGTTATCCGAGGTATTACTGTATATATTTTCAAATCATATGACAAAAATGGGACCTTGGGGAGCATTTCCCCCCCAGACCATTTAATAAAGTATCATCTCTGCAATATTTGATCAAAAATTTCATTAGACTTCCTTTTAAATTTTCCATTAGCTTCATAATTACCAAATGTATACATCATCTGACTGTTTACTGCTTTTCTGTTTGGTAACGTTCTCTACCGTGTCTGCCTGCCCGCTCTCTCGCCAATCTCCTCCTCCACACAAAATAGCAAATTGCAGCATTATATCCTTCCCTTAGTGACTGAAACATTCATTTCATCAGACTAATAGATATATTTCCGTAGGTAAATGGAAAGAGTTTCTCGCTTTAATCTTATTTGAATTTCATTTCATTTGATTAAAGTGGAGAGGAGGGAGGAGGAAATTAAACAAAAGAATTCAAAATGAAATTGAAGAGGTGTGTTGCCGGAACGAAAGTGAAGACACTACCTGACATGATTTTCCCCAAGCATAATGCTGCCAGACCTAATAGGGCAAGTTATGGTATGAATGGATGATATCTTCGCTTTTTTGTAATGCTAAAGGACTTATCAAGGGGTTTTTTTCTTCAAAAAAGCAGGCAGATAAGGGAATCTAAAGTTATGTCAAACAAATTACATTTTAGTTATTAGTGGCTAGTTTGTAAATATCAAAGACCCACTTATTATAGTGCTTGGAGCTGCATTTGCATGCTGATGAAATGCGAGTGGACGGCTGTGAACTGTCGGGTTATCTCTAGTGGAGCAGTGGGAAGCTCTGGAATCAGACAGTCTAGCATCTGACCGACTCAAGAGTCCAAGCTGTAGACCTCTTCTATTCACTTTCTTCACAACAATTAAAATATGCAAAGTGATAATTTTCCTTAAGTAGCCTTAAATGTGCGATCTATTTAAATGTGAGGGGAAATTGCCTGGAGCTTCTGGTGTGAGGGACAAAAAAAGAGAATAAATTATGCAAATGGCAGAAAAGGACTCTACCACTTGAACGCCTAATTTTCCTGTAATAAGCATACTGTTTCATTTAATTTTTTGCCTCTTATTAAAAGTGACAGTTCTTTTTGCACTGTCTGATGGTTATATCTGACACAAGCAAGGGGAAATGACTGCTAGACTAAATGCTAAAGCGTTTTGGTTGCTTTTTTAGATGATGGTTACATTCACAAAGTAATTATGCACTGAAGAGTCGAGAAATAAGGTTTAATTACACAGTAATCGCTTCTGATGGACACGGCAGAAGTGTGAACACCGCCAGACTGCAATCCATCAATGACAAACCCCTGGCCACTTTTAATTCCTCCTCATTTGCATCATAACCTCCGCACCAAGTTGCACAAATGCTGTTAAATGTTAATAGGAGCTGTCTCTCCACTCAAAATGAATGCTTAAGCTGTTTCTTTTTCCTTTTTCCTTTTTCTCTCCCCCCCTTTCCTCCTCCACCTCAGACCTTCAAAACCAGCTCCTCTCTGAGAGCAGGCATTAAGCACAGAGCGTGGTGCATGGTCACTGTTGTGCTAATTGGGAGCAACACTTAAAGTTTTATCTCTCAAGCGCTAATAATGCACACTGCTGACAAACCAGTGAATAAGTAATGTACTGGGGATATGGTGGAGGGGGGGGGGGACTGGGGGTGAAGGGAGAAGGCAAACGGCATGCCTAGAATGAAAAATGCAGTTGGGACTGTTGTTCGGTGACTAGCTATTTGATTAGGCCCTGTAGTCATATTTAATCCAGATCCTTGGGGAATGCAGGCAAAATTACATCTTCATCTCATCAAACATTCAGCCATATTTAAGCATTCAGCTGATCAAGCTTTTATTGTTTCACTCGGAGCTACACAGAGACAACAATGTGCTTCTGTAACATTGAAAGACTAAGCCTTTTATGGGATGGGGAGAGCAGAAAGAAGAAGGCTGAGATTGGGCTATTTACGATGGTGTAGCGTTCTGTTTTCCTTGTTTGTTGGTTGATTTACTCTCTGATTTCTTTTTTGTCCTTTATATATGCTGAGCAGTAGCCATAATTTTGTCCTGACAAGAGGAAGCTTTACTTGCTTACACACTAGCAGATCCCAGGGACTGCTCCACAGGACAGGCAAGATAATTTGTAAGCAGCCAGTTAAGTTTAACGGTATAGTCCTAAATTGGGGGGGGGGGGGGGAGCTTTTTTCTTTTGCATGAAGACTGAGAATTAACAACACCTTTCAGTGTATAATAGTTAAGCCTTTATCATTTCAGAAGCTGCTGATAAGGTTAAGAACACTACACAAACTGCACATTAGTGGGAAGGTTTGCCTTTTATATAAAAGACTGCTGGGTATTGAATGTTTCTCTCGTGAGCAATACATCCCTGGCATTTGAAAAGAATAAGCTAATCGCAGCATATAAATAAATAAGGGGCAACATGGTATGGTAGAGTGATATTAGGATAGTTTTCCTATACATTCTGTGTCCATGCAAAATTCCTGGTCAGCACTGCAATGGGATTACAAGCTCCCATTGATGCTGGCTGTTTAGTCCTCTCAGATTTGTCAGTGTCTACGGTCAAGATCACTTGCCAACTACTGTTGCTCTGAACTGAGTGATTGCTCAACAGACATAAAAAAACAAAGACTGCACTATACATCCCATTTTATCCAGAGTAATGCCATGAAAATAAATGCACTGGGAAATTTTGTGCCTAAAGCAGGCAATAAAAATAAAAATGGTGGTCTAAAATATAAAATGAATGAAAAATCCTAATGTCCAAATGAAGAAAACAGGTATACATGGCATGGATCAATTGAGAATTCACGATCTTCCAGTATGAAACTCATGACAAACTTTCCCCTTTTCCATTATTCTTTATTGCCACTTTCAAATGTTGACCTTTACAATGCACTTCTCTTTTTTTTACACTGGTGTTTTTAATATTTTAAAAAACCCATTTTCATCTATCATTTCTAATATTATATCTATTTAATTCTGATACAGTACTGCAATCATTAATTTATTTTACTTGGTCCTTTTCAAGAGAAAGGTGAGATACATATATGTTAAATAAATACACAATAATGTAAATGCTCAGCACTCAGTTCAGCCAACCCTGTCTATTTTCACACTCCTTCCTCCTAGACCTACTCAATTTGTTGCCCTGTTGCAAATTTCCTCAAAATTTCAAACAGAATTTTAACCTGAATTCCTGTGGTGAACCACTAGCAGTTGAAGAAGGTGAAGTGAAAGCTGCTCTGAAAGCATTAGGAAAAAATAAATCACCAAGAATATTCATAGAATTATTTCAAGCCACAGAGAATCCTAACAAGAGTATGCCAACAAATATGAAAAGCATTGCCCACAAATTGACAATGTCCAATATAAATTGCAGTTCCCTAAAAAGTAGATGTCAAGGAGTGCAGTAACTATAGGACCACTGCTCTAATGTTTCATGCAGAGAAAATAATGCTCAAGGGCACTAACTGTCTTATTGGGACCCAATGGTTTAGGCCCCTGGGAATCCAGCTTTCTGGCATCCACGCAATAGACTCTGACCCAATCCAGGACGTTTGTGCTGCACATCCTGAGGTATTCAAAAAGGGTTTAAGTTTATACAAAGGACCCCCTGTTGACTTTGAGCTTGACCCAACCATCCGGCCCATCCAGATGAAGCCACACTGGGTACCCTTTGCTTTAAAGGAGAAGATAGAAGCCGAGCTGGACAAACTGGTGGGGCAGGGCATCATAGTGCCGGTGGACTCCACAGAGTGGGAGACACCAATTGTGACTGCTTTGAAAAGTAACGGAGAGGTCAGGATATACGCTGACTACAAGTATACCATCAATAAAGCTATTCGCCCGAACGCATATCCTGTGCCCGTGGTAAGCCACCTTCTTGCCTCCTTGCATGGAGGAAATTGCTTCGCAAAACTTTACCTTGCCCAGGCTTACCAACAATTAACTGTGTCTCCTGCTGCTGCCATAGCCCAGACCATAGTAATGCATAGGGGCATTTAAGGTAACCAGACTACAATTCGGGGTGAATGCAGCCCCCGGAATATTTCAATCTCTTGTAGAACGTATTTTGAAAGGGTTGCCTGGTGTCCTGCCATATTTTGATGATGTCCTGATCACCACTAAGGACACCGTCGAACTAGCGGCCAGGCTCGATCGAGTCCTGTCACATTTCGAGAGGGCCGGTCTACGTCTCAGAACAGACAAATGTGTGTGTTTGGCATGGGAAGTGGAGTTCTTGGTGTACCACATTACACCCCAAGGTATCATGCCCTCTGACTCCAAGGTGACGGCCGTGTGAAATGCACCCAGGCTGAAATGTAAACCCAATTGCAATCATTTCTAGGATTGTTAAACTTCTATCACGCTTTTCTCCATCACAAAGCCTCAGCTGCTGACCCATTACATCAGCTTCTTAAGAAAGATACTGTTTGGCACTGGGGCCATTGCCAGGAGAAAGTGTTCCTAGAACTCAAAAGGCTGCTCTCTTCGGATGCTGTATTAACTCATTTTGATCCTAACAAAGAAGTTGTACTTGTGTGTGATGCATCCCCTGTGGGGGTGGGAGCTGTGTTATGCCATGTACTAAGTGATGGGAGGGAAGCCCCCGTAGCATTCTATTCCCGTTCGCTCTCAAAGCCTGAGAAAAATTACACTCAGACAGACAGGGAGGTGTTGGCAATCGTGGCAGGCACTAAGAAATTCCACGATTACCTTTATGGAAGGCCTTTTACCATTGTAACTGACCACAAGCCCCTCCTTGGAATCTTTGTGAACGGGAAGCCCATGTCTCAAATTCTGTCCCCAAGGATGTTGCGTTGGGCAATTTTCCTAAATGCATATGATTTTACTTTGGTGCACAGACCCAGCAAGGACATCAGCCACGCTGATGCCCTGTCACATTCTTCACTGCCAGAGGTCGGGGAAGCCAATTGCGAGATCGAAAGCGACCACCAGGTCCTCATGATTGAGGCATTCGACTCGCCCCTTGTCATCCCCTCAGATATAGCCAAAGCTACGGCCAAGGATGTAACATTGACTAAAGTAATGTCTTGGGTACAAAAAGGCTGGCCTGTCTCTCCTCTAGCCGAGGAATTCAGAACATTCCACCGCAAGCATTTGGAATTGTCAGTGGAATGAGGTTGCCTTCTATGGGGCCAGCGGGTGGTCATTCCTGTCACTCTCAGGAAAAAGGTTTTACATTTACATTACAGAAGTCATCCGGGAATTGTACATTCCAAAGCCCTTGCCCGTAGCTACTTTTGGTGGCCTCAACTGGACCAAGACATAGAGCAGATGGTTGGCACTTGTGCCAGCTGTCAATCCTCTTGCACAGAGCAATCCCACCTTCCCTCTCGGGAATGGGATTCTGCTAGGGGCCCGTGGTCCTGGTTGCACATAGATTTTGCAGGTCCATTTAGGGGTGCCCTATTTTTGTTGGTTGTAGACTCATTCTCTAAGTGGCTGGAAGTGATTTGACTGCCTAATGCCTCACTTCACCCACCACGATAATGCACCTGAGAAGGCTGTTCGCAGCATTTGGACTTCCGGATGTGCTGGTGTCTGACAATGTGTCCACGTTCACATCTGCAGAATTCCAATCCTTCATGGAAAGGAATGCAATTAGGCACATCACTGCTGCCCCATTCCACCCAGCCACCAATGGCCAGGTGGAGCGGCAAGTGCGCACAACTAAAGACGTATGGGTGAAGGGGATTTGGAGCTCCAGCTATGCCAGTTTCTTTTCATGTATAGACCCCTCTTGCCTCAAGGCTGTCCCCTGCTGAATTGCTCCAACGAAGGAAACTGTCATCCTTGCTGGACAGATTGGATCCCTCTAGGGTGGTGGACAAAGGCACAAATATAGCGATCCAACACCAGAAGGGTTTTTCTCCAGGAGACCCTGTAAATTGCCGCAATTATGCAGCTGGTGGTCCTACGTGGGTGCCTGGGTTTGTGATCGATCAGACTGGTCCTGTTTCTTACAGAATCGAAACAGCCACTGGTCTGATCTGGAGGAGGCACGCAGATCAATTGAGACCCAGAATATTGGACCCACAGGACGAATACAGACACTCAACGTTAGGGTTGGCCCCCACCCGTTTAAACCCAGGGGGCAGAAGTAATAGTCAGCAGCAAGCTAACTTAGACCCAGAGGTGTGTTTTAGGGACCAATTTCAAGGGGAAATTGTGGAATGCTCCCCTACTCTGGCCAGGTGTACCCCTACACTGTCCCAGCCTAGCACTCTGGATTCCTTTATTGATGATGACCAATTTTGTTTGGAGTTGCCCTCCACTCTTAGTACACACAGGAGGGACCCTGAGTTGTCTTATTCATCCACAGAATTAGATTTTGGTTTTGAGCGATCCCCTGCTCCTCCATCTGACAAACGGGGCTTTAATTTGGGTTTACAATCCTCCCCCTCTAGTCAATCCCTCACTCCAGTCAGCTCACCCATCCTAAGAGCCCCTGAGCCGGCTCAGCCAAGCGTCCGACCCAGAAGGAAAACTAGACCGCCATCTTGGTTAAAGGATTTTGTTTTTACCTAGGGAGGAAGAATGTTATGTATGTTAACTGTGTTTTCTGACAGGAGTGGAATGTATCTTTTCTCATGTATCTATTCTTATGCAAATAAGTGGATCGAAAAATGTGCACACTCTGTTAGCCAATGGGCTTGTTGTATTATTGTTACTGTTACTCTTTATAGTGTATATAAGTCCGAGTTTTGCCCCATCCAAACTGTGTTCAAACCCCACTAATAAAGAGCTGAATTTCACTACTTCATTCGCCTGCTTCTTCATTCCTTGAACACTTAAAGGGGGAGAGCTCTGAAGAATGCCTTGGACTGCCGGAAAGACAAATAAATATACTGTGTTGTAGAACAAATCAAGCCTGAACTACCTCTGGAGGCAAAAATGATGAAACCTAGCCTGCCATGCTTTGGGCTCAACATGAGAAGGCAAGATTCTTTGGAAAAAACAATAATGCTGGCAAAGATTGGAGGTAGCAGAAAAAGTGGAAGATCAAATATGAAATAGACTTACTCCCAAAATAGACCACAAGCTTAAACTATGGAAGACACGACATTTTTTGAGATCTCTCATTCATAGGACCACCATAAATTAGAGGTGACTTGATAGCTCATGACAGCAAGAAGATATTCTCTTTGTCCAGAACTATTAAATGATTACAGTCATTAGAAATGAATCTACCTCTAATTTTATGTTAGCAGTAGCCCTGATTGTACATTCGATGAAGAAACATCTATCAGATTAATAATAATGCTGCTCCTCTGGTGGCTTAGTGGTTAACACGCTGAGCTTGGAGACTGGAAAGTCAGGTTTCGATACCCGAGGGCTGTGTTTGGGGACATGAGCCTCATTTCGGCATCCCCTGAGCAGAGTTTCTCCAGCAAAAATCCTTTCAACCCAGAGTAATTTCTGACACAAAATTATTATTAGCAATAATAATAATTACATTTCTTCAATTTTCAGATCTCTTGCTATAATTCTACTATTGTCCCAGCATATTGTCTCTTCCTTCAGAGCTTCTCTCCTAATCTCATGAAGAATTTATTTAATTTTTGTCTTAGTCTGCTACACCTCTCCTTGTTCTACTCTTCACCTGCTACTCTTCCTCCAACCACTGCTGCATCTTTGAGGCCTATTTACACATGCATCATAGTGTATCTACTGGAATTAGCTGAGCTTTCAGTAACCAAATAAAGCTGACTGAATAAACTCTATGTCACTGTTCATGAGTATCCATGAATCACAGACAAAACACTCTAGATGCAGGAGAGGACTGGATATGTTACAAAATAAGTAGACACAAAACAAGTTAGGAACACAAAAAGTGTGTACAGCCAGTATTACCACCAATAACTAGAGGGGAATTAGAGCACCAGCAGGAGGAGAATAATTTACAGTATGCACTTGATCCCTCAGAATCTTCTCCTCCATTCACGCTACTCTATAGTTTTCCCTGCAATTCTGGAGCAGGTAGATTATTTCATCCAATGACAAAACCCTCCAGACACTATTTTGGCTGGCTATGGTCTTGAGAATGCTGTCCAGCTTGGGATTTACCAGTTTTCTAGTTCTCCATGGCAGGGCTCATGTCTATTACACCATAATTTAGCATTCTCAAGTTGTCACAGTCCTCAAGGGTTTTCTCATCACAGCCTCTATTTCAGTGGTAGCGAAACAATGTCACATGTGCCAGAGGTGGCACTTGGGGCCCTCTCTGTGGACACCCATACAGTAATCCCAGCACAGAGTTCACCCTGACCCACTGCCCAGCAGCCCAATGGGAGTGCTTCCTCCCCTCAGCACAAAGTCCACCCGCCCCTTTGTCCAGCTGCCCAATGGGAGCATTTCCTCCCCTGTTGCAGTGTTGGCACTTTGTGATAAATAAGTGGGTTTGGGGTTGCAGTTTGGGCATTCGGTCTCTAAAAGGTTCACCATCACTGCTCTATTTCATATATGTTACCTCTTATTTCTCTTCCTTTTCTTTCACAAAACCTGAACCCCTTTGCTGCTACTTGGTTCTCGCAGAAAACAGGATTGTTTCCACCTGCAGGGCTGGCCCTTCTATACACTACAGTGCAACCCCCTCCATAAGGATACCTTAAGCTGCAGAAAGCAGTGAACCCTGTATTATAACCCACATATCTGGATCATACAAGTAAGGTGAGTGGGTGCCACAAACTCCTAGATCTTTCAGGTTAGCTCAGGAAATGATTCCCCTAGAAACAATATGTTCCTTCTCAACATTGCATTGTAGATAGTGACCTCTAAAGGCCAATTATGGTAATGTGCCTTGGAAATACAGTACATTATTTACCGGTATTTCATGGATTTTTCACTGAATATTTTTGGACCTGTAGATAACTGAAACCACAGATATTGAACCTGTGGATGGGGGGTGGGGAGAAAGCAGCCTCTACCACATTTCAGGTATTTATAGATTCTGCCCCTTTGCCTTAAAACTCTTCATGTAGTTAAGGTATCCAACGTCCTGGCTCATTTCTGATTAAACAAAACAGACATATACCTCTAAAAGATTTGCTGTATCAGGCCTGAACAGAAAGGTGGCAATGGTGCAATGAAATGAACCCTTCTACTTCTACTCTCAAAGCCCATAAACAACAACTACAATAACAAAACCCTCAAGTCTACAAGTAGAATTGCAGTAGAAGCCTAAAGAACATTTTTCCTTAGAAAAATGGTAAAGCCTTTTTGTAGCCAATGGTGGATCATTTGAGTAGCAAATTGCTCCTTGGATCCTGAGAAGTTGCCCAAGCTTATAAAATCACATGAGCGGAAGAGTGGAGTCAGTGAGATGTTGCCTCTTCACCCTATCAGTTGAAGTAGAACATTCTTAGAGGGAAAGTTCAGCAAAATGTAAGCTGCCCTATGCATAAGGTAGAAGAGGCTTTTATAAACATTTCTTGTCTAGGTCTGGATGGATTGGAGGGGAGGTCATAGAAGAGAGTCCAACCGGAGTGGTCCTGTCTTTCTGTTCATGTGAATTGTTCTTGCATGTAGTGAAACCAACCCCCCAATCAAGATTGCACACAGAACCAAAAGTGTGGAAGATTTTCTTCATCTTCAAATATCTAACTTGTTAACAAGACAGAGAGATACCCAGTGTGATGTGGGGGGTTGAGTGATAGAATAGGACTCAGGAGGCCTGGGTTCGAATCGCCATTCAGCCACAGAAACTCATTGTGGGCATCAAAGTGGTAAAGCCACTCCTTAAATATCCCACTTGCCTTATAAATCTTATTGTAAAGATTTCTTGCTCAAAAGTCAGTCATATCCGACTCTAGGGTTCAGTGCTCATTTCTGTTTCATATCCGAAGAGCCAGCGCTATCTGCTTCTGCAGACGTTTCCATGGTCATGTGGCAGGCATGACTAGACAACAGAGTACATGGAACACTGTTTACCTTCCCACCAAAGTGGTCCCTATTTATGTACTTGCAATTTCTTGCTTTCGAACTGCTAGGTTGGCAGGAGCTGGGACAAAGACGGGAGCTCATTCCATCCTGCAGTATTGGGGTATCAAACTGCTGACCTGCCGCCTTCCAGTCAGCATCTTAGCCACTTGGCCACTATAAATAGATTCCAAATCAGCAGCACATAACAGCAGCATCAAGACAAACTGGTGGGCTGTAATGTTACCACCATTTCATTTTAAATATATAAATAGGTTTTATTTTATTTTATTCACAAGGGGGTGGGGGAGGAACCAAAGCAAAAAGAAGCTATCGGGCAATACAATATTCTACAGTTTTAAAAAGTAAATTATCTGACTATCAGTTTATCCTCTAATCCACCCAGAATGGGGAAAACACCCAGATGGACAGTATAGAAATTAAATTAATGTTATTTCTATAGTAAAGTATTCCATGTATTTTAGATGTGTAACAAACTTACAAAAAAAAAAACCCACCCCAGATTTCCCCCTCTCTGATTATGGATTTAGCACAGATAAGGGAAAATCAGGCCAGTCAAAAGTTGGCAAATTCAGAATGAGGTAGCAAAATTATGACATTCTCCAAAAGTGTGCAGTTTTAGAAAGATAATTTCAGTGGCATGGGGGTGGTTAGATTCACAACAAGGGTTCAAAGGCCACTATTTGATATATATTCAGGATTAGATCATAACACCTCTCTTCTCTCAAAAATGCCAGAGTTTTTAAGAACATTTATGTTTGCTTTTTATAACATTCTGATACAGCAAGGTCATCCACCACCACCGCCACCCCTCACACTTTGCTGCTCTCCCTAAATGATGCCCTATATTTCAATAAGCAGTCAAAACAGTGCAAAGGGCCATATTGGAGGCGAAACATGTTGGAGAATCTCCAGGGCTTGTAAAAAATCAAACAGAGCTAGGAAAGAACACATTTTCACCAGGGCTGTTCAGCTAAAAACAGAGTTTATTTATTTATTTATTTACTTATTTTACTTTTTGGCTGCCTAATAACCAGGAATATTGCAAAACTGCCACAATTTTTTAAACCATTATGTGAACATGAAATAAACGAAGAGTTGGTTGACCGGTGTGACCTTTCATGCCTGTGTTTACTAAAGCATGATCCTGAGAAATAGACATATATTCCCAATTTTGTCATAAACAATTTTTGGAGATGGCGTTTTACTCATAAAGATTCATTAAAAATGTATGCCTCCTCTCTCCAGCTGGTGTAGTCAGCCAGGACGTTGTCAATGGCATCAAATCATAGTCTAGACCAGTTGTGTATAAAGAGTTGTCAATATTTCTGTTTTAAATCCCTCCTTCATTATAAAAGTGATAGGTTGCAGATACCGGAGGGGGTATAAGACTTGCTATTAATACAATATTAGCTGACAGGCAACCAAGAGTCAAAACAGTACATGGAATATAATGCAGAAAAAGAGAGATATCACAATGCAGACACAATTCTTCAAAGTCATTGCCTCCAATTTAGTAGGTCCATGATACCCAAGTCATCAGCTTCTAGTGTGGGATATAGATATTCTTGGGATTCTAATGGCAGGTTTCTGAACTATAAAAGAATGAACTAAAAAAGCTACTATTAAATGTTGAAATAAGAGACACATCTTAAATATAGCTCAGATTTCCTGATTGGTACATGTTAAAAAAACCTGAAAATTTAGGAATAAAGATCATTTTGCTAAACAAATTGATGCCCAAAAGTTAAGTGAATGCTACATCTTGAATTGAGTCTCATGCTGCACTGGACAGATTTAGGCAAGTCGCCATTCAGGGGTGTGCAGGGCACCATGGCAAGGGGCTGGACAGAGAGTGGTGGGGGCACCAATTGGGGGTTGGGGGGAATTCCGTACATTGCTATTGGCGCCCCAGGGTGCCAGAGGTGAGGGTGGGATGGGACTAAGCCCGATTGCCCGATATATCAGCATGGGCCTGCCACCATTTCACATAAACACCTTATTTGCTGTGGGATAAACAACAGTATTCTGTGTTGTAAAACTGGCCTAAAGAAACAATTTGGTGGGACATAACAGCCTATGCAATCATATTTTTGAAAAGAGATGCTGTGGGTTGTCCTTGCTGGCTCATCAGCCATAGTCTGGAGCAATGTTTCTAAAAGGGAAAAGCCTATCAAATGCATGTAACCCAGCAGAATCCCCTCGACTAATAACTCTATGTGACAACGTGCCAAATTATAAGTAACACATCTGTACATTCTGCAGGCCTCTCCCTTATAAAACCAACATAAAACGTGGAAAACTTAGAAAAGAGGAGCAGAAAAGATACAGAAATTGCTACTGAGTAGTTAAGAATAGTACTGCTGCAAAAATAATAGTATTGTTATTGATATTATTATAGTCATTAGTACTTGAGAACATCTAGCAGACCAAAGGTCCCTCACTTAATTTACTTATGTTACTTATTGAAGATTTTGAAAAGTTTGGACCAAATCTACAATCTTCTCAGTTTTCACTTCTTAGTTCTAGAATGATCTTCCATGTCCAACCTCTCAGGTACATCAATGATTATCAATATTAATTAAGTACCAATTATGTCACAAGTCTGGGTTAAGAGTAGTAAAAAAAAACAACACCCCACCTTATTGTTTTGACCCTAGTCACCTTTGTAATGTATATAATATTTTGTTTGTTTGCCTAAGGGCCACTGTATAATTTCGGTACAAGCTCAACCAAGTGATTAAGAAATAATTGGCTTGAATCCCTGATTTGCCCTGCTATGAAAGAAAGGTGGTTTCTTTTCATTTAAGAGTCTTTTGCCCCATGGATGTTCCAACTGGCAGAGGGAGGGTTGACCACATCTATCTCCAATTCTAATTGAAGGTGCTACAGGAAAAAGGGATGTTATTGAAAATTGCTTCCACCCAATCACTCTGCCCCATTTATGTAGCAAAAGTATCCTAAGGCCAGAGTTAGATAGCAATAGCAAATACACTTATATACAGTACCACCACCACCACCCCAAAGTGCTTAAAGCACTCTTTTGATGTTCACAAAGTAATTATCATTATGTTCCCAACAAGCTTGGTACTCATTTTACTGAACTGTTCGAATCTAACCGAAACCATAAGCAGAGTTTTGGCTCCGTTTGATCTTCTGTTTCCAAACGAATAGGCTTCTTTTCAATCTCTGTTGATGTTTTATACATAAGCTTGAGCGAATCTAGTATAGATGTGAAGGATGTGCGAAGCTATAACACAGTAAACAGAAATAGTCACTCAGCAGATCTAAGTTGTTAATTGCACATTTATATCATGTTATGCAGACAGTCTATTCTTAGAACTATTTTCTTCAAATCCTTGCTGCTAGCAATTACACTTATATACTGCGGCAGCTCAAGTGGTTAAGATGCTGAACTCGATGACTGGAAGGTCGGAGTTCTATTGCCAAGTACTGCATGATGGAGTGAGCTCCCGTCTCTGTCTCAACCTAGCAGTTCGAAAGCAAGAAATTGGAAGTAGATAAATAGGTACCACTTTGGTAGGAAGGTAAACAGCATTCTGTGCACTCCGGTGTCTAGTCATGCCTGCCACATGTCCATGGAAACGTCTGGAGATGCAGACAGCGCTAGCTCTTTGGCTATAAACAGAGATGAGCACTGAACCCTAGAGTTGGATACGACTGGCTTTCGAGCAAGGGCAACCTTTACCTTTACCTTACTGTCCCATAGTGCTTAGTGCACTCTCTAGGCAGTTCACAATGTAATTAGCATTTTGCGCCCCCCCCCCAACATGCTGGCTACTCATTTTACCTGCCTTGGAAGGATGGAAGGGTGAGTCAACCTTGATCCCCATCAGCAGCAGTTTTGGCTGCAATGCTGGAGTTTAACCACTGTGCCACTAGGGCTTGTCCTACATTTCCTCATTTCCCAGGCAAACTATTTAGTGAACTCCATGCCCTTGCCATATAACATAACAGTTTCAGTGTGATATGATTTCACATATCTCTTTAAAAAATATCACTAGTCTTATGATAAAACATCATGACTTCTAGAATATGGGAGGAAGATATCCAAGTCTGAGAACCTTGGGGAGTTAGCAGTGGTGGGCATCAGCAGATTCGCCCCAGTTCGCCAGAACCGGTAGCAGAAATTTTGGCTGGCCCCGCCCATCCAAGTTTTGAAATAAAGTAATCCTAATTCAGGTGCAATGCAGGGCTTTCCCCCTGGCCACGCCCACAACACCACGCCCACAGTGAGAGTGTGGAGCCCACCACTGGGAGTTAGATGTGGCAAATGTTGGTAGACAGGGACTTGTCTCAATGCCACTCTTCCTCAACAGCTTACTCGTTGCATGGTATTCAGTCTCTGTGCGTTCTATAGTACAGTGCCAAACATGGTAAAATATAGGGTGTGGACTTTTGTTCGGGTCCTGTTCAATGTAAATTATTACCTAATACACAGAAAGTAAGTGTGTAAAGTTATTCTGTTTATCCCAATGGGAGGAAAAGACTCTGTTGCTTAAGACTGCATGCCAGGTTTTTGAGAAAGGTACAAGTACAGTTGGTTTTTACAGTGGTAGTTCCAGGCAAAAAATTAAATGAAGTTTTTAAAAATCCACTTGATACCCTCTTTTCTAAAAGAATATTGGTTTTCTATCTCTATTTAATATTATTTATTTTTTGTTGCTGTACAAATTCTGTAGTTTTGAGATACATTTTATTAATGCATTGCATAGCTTTGCTTTACAAGTCAATTTAGTGAATAAATATGGAATGGGATAAAATGCTTTCCCCCTTCCCCCGATACTGTTATAATTATGTAGGAATTAAACCAGTAAAAATGTAGATTGAACCTTGGCTTAATTGGTTTATGTTTAAAGATTCTTTGATCAGCGATAACAGAAATATATATTAACAAGTTGCATTTTAAAGTGATGCTGCCTTTCATTAATCAAGTGTCTGTATGGTTGATTAATTTGAACAAGGTTTAAATTGCTATGAAAATTTATCATTCATAGCCATGATCTCCATTTACATATATGTTAATTATGGTAAATGTAATCTTTTCCTGAATCCTCTGGGCTGAATACTAAAAAGATATCATGATCACAGGAAGGGACTATTTTTCTACAACAAAGTAAATTTTTTACAACCATTCAGTAAATTCTGTTACTCTTGTACTGTAATACTGTAAGGGTTATTCTTTTTAAAATTTTTTTAACTCAGATTAATTTTCTCCATATGTTGCCAGTGGAGTGTAGGTTCTATTGTGTTTGTTTAATTTGTAAACAATGTTGTCATGACCCAGAGTGAAAGAATCACTCAGATGGGTGGCATATAAATATAATAATAAATAAAATAAAAGAAGTTCAGATTCCAAGTGATTTCTAAAAAGTAAGCATCTGCATGATAGCTCTGTTATAAATGATAATAATCAAGTCATCTTCAGCAGTCCTTCTAATAGACTATTCCTTCTAATATTGAACTCTTTTTCCATTTTTGCTATTTAACTAGAAAGCATATTATGTCATCTCTGTCTTTTTCTTAAGAAGGTAGAAGTTAGAAAATCTAAAAATGCCTATCTTTACTATAAGGAGAGACGTTAACCGTTGGAATCCGGTATACATGCCCACACCCATCCATACTATCCCGTACCGAGCCCCATACACTTCCCCTTACGCTGATCAACCATTGCCGCAGGGTCCAGCAGCCACCAGTGGGGCAGCTGCCCCACGAACGCGGACAAAAAAAATATCAAACTACAACTTCCAGCGTCCTCCACGCTGTGACCACTTCAGCCAATCAGGCTGAAGGGCACAAGCGCGTAGAACGTTGAAAAAGCTGGCATGCGAAAAATAAAATTAAAAAATGGCTCACGCAACTGGAGTGCAAGGCTGCCGAAGGCGGACACAGCGTCTGCTGCAACGGGAACGCAAGGCCACTGAAGGCGGATGCAGCACCTCACGGCCTCGCTAACCCAAACCCGCAAAAACCACAGTGAGACAACTGCTGGCCTTCTTTCCCAGAGCAACGAGGAGAAGAGGGACTCCCTCTCCTTCCCGCTACCCTGCTAAAGACACGGCGAGACCACCGCCACCCTCAAGGTAAGTTAAGTTGAGGAGGGGAAACCAGCATCAAGCAGCACTTCGTCAGGGGAAGCACACTCCCTGGCGAATGACTGGTTGCTGCATTTGTACCACCAACACCACTGTTTCGAAAACTAGCACGATACAGCAGTGGAGGTAATAGAAAAGCAGCAGCCAGCAATCCGCAAGGAAGAGCACCACCCCTTACAGATTGTTGCCTGCCACACTACAATTTTACAAAAAAAACCACAAACAAACACATTCACAGCCACAAACACATATCTCCTGTTAGGTAAGCCAGGGGAAAAGGAAGCCGAGAGGAGAGAACCATCATGAAGCAGATAGCTCTTCTCTGCCTCCTTCTCCCCCGACCGACCTAAAGCACCTTACCGGACGAAGAGCGAGCTGACTAATGTCGAAACAGCAATGGGGAAAAGAGGCAATGACAGACAGGCTGTTCCTCACCCTGGAAACCACAACCATAACAAAACTAATCCCTTTAAAAAAACAACCAACCATCAAAAACACAAACAAAAATAAATAAACAAATAATTCAAATAAACCCAGTAAACAACAAAACAATAAACAACAAACAACAAAACAATCCGAAATACCAAAGGCTAACAAAAAAAACCATGGAAACTCACTAAAAACACCTATCTACACCATAACAACACGAAAATACCTTACTCAAAAACCAATAATAACACAAATTACAAAAATTAATACGGGAAAAAAAATAACAACCAGGAATATCCAAATCAATAAAACACATCTAAAATCCAGAAAAAATACAAAAGAACAAGCAAAACTACTTAATTAAATACAGAAACACTCTCCTTCAACCCCCCAGCCCAGCACCCCAAAATCACAACAAAATAAAAAATAAAAAAATAAGTCAAGAGCACTTATGAAACACGTCCTCCCTCCATGCCTCAACAGCAGAACTGAAGAAACAAAGACAATCGCACTCTTAATCACAGCCCCACCTAGAGGCTGGAAGAGTATCCAACAGTCAAAAAATATTTTAAAAATCCAAATAAAAATAAACAAAATAAAAATTCAAATAAATTCAAAAACCACAAAATCCAAATCACCACCACCCAAACCACCCCTAACAAAACAAAAAAAACCACACAAAATACTCTCCGGCAAGGCCGGACAAAATATGCTAGTCTATATCTATAAAACAGAGGGGTGAGTTTGTATGTGCTCCAAAGGAACCCACACCTCTGGACCAATCTCGCTGAAAGTTTGCACATACATACCCTGGGCTTGCGAGATCAGCACTGTGGGGGTCTCAAAACCCATTTGGGGGTTTAAGCCCCCCAAAGTGGGACACAAAGTGGACACCCCCACTGGCTGGAGAAGCAGCAATGAATCAGCAGTATTGTGCACACGCAGCACAACCATGCCAGTGACTTGAATTTTCCACCGGGAAATGCTGCCGCTAAAGAAAGCTGTGGCCGTGATTAGCGGCCACAGCTTCCTTCAGCGGCATGGTCTCCTGCTCATCAACGTACACTTCTGTCAAGCTACGGCCTCCTTTCGCTGACCAAAGGAGGCTGTGGCTTGACAGACTTAATGTTTACGGGCCAGGGACGCTGCTGGGTGGAAAAGTAAAACCGCAGTCAAGCTGCATCATCCTTGCTTTAAAAGACAAAAACAACCCGGGCAAGGCCAGATAATTAGCTATTACTGTATAAGTAATTACAATACTTTTTAATCTCATTGTCATTGTCAGCTGCTACTTGTATCTGAGTATACATTTTTTCTGGAAGTCATTTTCACAGTTGATGGACGTGTCTCTAGTGGCTCCATAAACTGATCCTGGCATGAAGCATGCGACTACACACATTACACTGAATAGATGGTGGAGGGCCTAGTTGAGTTTGATGAAGCTTCCATGCTTGTCGTTTAGCCTCTTCATGTCTGCAGTGTTCTCCTACAAAGTGATCGGTAGCAGCAGAGATGATATGGTGCCAAAGTGGGCAATCTATGGCTGCTGCCTCCCAGGTTTATGGGTTTATACCTGACACCTTCATGGTTTGTTTCAGCTGGTCCTTATAACGCTTCAAAGGAGCTCCATGAGTTCTTGTACTGGAGCTAAGTTCCCCATAAAGAATTTGATGAGGAAACCTGGAAGCGCCCATACAGCGGACATGACCTATCCATCTAAGATGATGGCCTATGATGGAAGCTTCAATGCTACTTACATGTGCCTTCTCAATAACTGTGATGTTGGTAACATAGTCATCCCACTTAATGTTCAAGATGGACCTTTGTTTCTGTTGGTGAAAGTGTTGAAGCTTTTTGATGTCTTGGCAATAGAAGGTCCATGTTTCATAGCCATACAATATTGTTGAGGTAACAACAGCTTGGTATACCATGAGTTTTGTATGAACTGTTAAATCTTTGTTCATGAAGACCCAGTGAGATAGATGACCAAAAACAGAATGGGCAGCACCGATTCTCTTCACCAGATCCTGTTCACAGGTGCAATTTTTAAACAGGATGCTACCAAAGTAAGAAAAATGGTCTACCTGTTCCAGTGTTAAATCTGAGATGGTAATACTGAACTCTGGAAGGGCTGTCCTTGGGGCAGGTTGTCCAAGTACCTTGGTTTTCTGAGCATTTATGGCGAGGCCAAAACAATCACATGCATTCTTGAAATAATTGACTGGATGTTGCAGCTCCTCAGATGTGAGAGCAGGCGATGCAGTATAATTGGAATATTACATTTCCGCTATCCTGGTAACACTGGTTAGTCTAAGGGAGCATAGTCTAACCCAATTAAAAAGTCCTCTGTTGAAGCAGTGTTTAATGTTATTATTAGATGTTTCATACTGCATGGCAGCCAAGTAAAGGGCAAAAAGGGTTGGAGCAAGCCCACAGCCCTGCTTCAATCCATGGGAGATTGGGAAGGCATCTGATATGCTTTTTTGATGGAGAACCCTCCCAGACATGCCATCATGAAGCACCTGGACCAAATCTACAAATCGCTCAGGGCAACCAAGAAAACATATCTGTAAGCAATAAATGGACAACAGCAAATCTACTGTTACTGCTAATGTAAATCCATATATTTTACTCTACAGATTTAAATCCTTCTAGATACTGTGAATATGTATTTGATGGGTTCAAAAGATGAGAAAGATGATAGGAAGTATCCTGTCAAAGAGTTTCATAAAGGCAAAAAGAGGGAGTCTATGGGCAAGAAAGGATTTGCTATGATTTGTGAAGAAAGCAGAGTAGGAAACAAGATAATACAGTTATCGGTGTTCACCCGTGAAAGTCAAAATATTTATTTTTAAAAAGGAAATCCCTCCCAAAACAGGCAAATTTGCCCTTCTGTCAAATGATTTTCTGTCTTGGCTTGCAGTTAGGTGCTTCAAAATGAGTCCTTTCTGCATCATCCCACCTCACACCAATGGGTTTTCTTAAGCATAAATCCTCCAATTTAGCTGTATAATAAAACTGAACATTCAGTTATGAAGCAGAGAATTGGACCTTAAAGTCAGGTTCAACAGGAAATTACTGAGTCACAAATGCTGGTTAGATTGAAATACTAACTTGACATTGTTGCAGGTTACCCAATGAGTTGACATGATCAGATGTTGTCCACAATATGGCTCAAAAGTATGTTAATGGGTATGCAATTTACAGATCAAATGGTAGAGCCCAAACTATACTTGGAAAAAGTTCTCTCTTTTGTTTTATTTGGTATACAGGGGGAAAATACAAAAACCAGGCTTAGGCTCAAAAATCTGTGTAAAAGCAACACATAAATAGCTCTGCTCGATGATTGGTTTATTTTCCCCCATATTTTAAAGGAACTGTTTAGTCATCAACAATTAAACACATCTGCACCTAAAAGTCCTCCTCTCTCTCAATTTAAGGCATGTGGGCCTGGATGCACAAACACCCACCCATGCTTGGTTGAAGGGAAAGCCATGGATAATTAATGAGTTCCAAGAATAAGGCCTCATACCGGCCACATTATAATTGAGCCTTGGCCATGTGAGTGCATATTATGGGTAAATCCTGCCGCCATCCATTTGTCCACTTGGTCTTTCCCTTTTCCCAAGCAATTTGCGGCTTTGTCAATTTTGTGAGAAAGACTAACTAACTTAGACTTAGTTCCTCCTATGCGATATAGCAGTGGTGGCCAACCTTGGCACTCCAGCTGTTTTGGAATTTCAATTCCCAGAAGCCTTGAACATCAGGAGGGCTGACTTGAGCTTCTGGTAATTGAAGTCCAAGAACAGCTGGAGTGTCAAGGTTAGCCACCAGGGCTATATAGTATATTAGGCAATGATATTGCTCCAACGAATCCGATCCACTGGTAGATCCATTGGTTTTCCTCATTGTTTCCATAGTAATAAAGTTTTATGGGATTTGGGTGTTATCCTCCTCCCAATCCTCCTCTTTTCTCTTCTGGGCTTGGGACCAGCAGTAGCAGAGTTGAGAAAGAATCACATTCATTCTAGTTCTTCTGTGCTGTTAATGCTGTAGCTCGAGAATGGCCTTTGTGTGTGTAGAGAAGTAAGCCTGTTTAGAGTGGTTTGAGATTAACCTCTCTTCTTCTTTCACATCACAACTCTGGGTTGGTGGTTTGAGGCATGGGAGTGGAGGCAGCAGATGCAAACCTGCTCACCCAAGAGCTAAATAATCTTGTTAGAAGAACTGAGGACAAAGTCATGGTTAGGCCTAGCTTGGGAGCTCTAGGGAGCCTTGTCTTGAGTGACAGGAAGTCATGAAGTGGCTTTGCCATCTACTGGAGAAAGGGGTGGAGCATCAAGTGGGTACTTAGATCTCTTTGTGCTCTAGATCAGTGATGGTGAACCTTGGCACTCCAGGTGTTCTTGGACTTCATTTCCCAGAAGCCCAGGTCAGCACTCCTGCTGATCAGGGCTTCTGGGAATTGAAGTTCCAGAACATTTGGAGTGCCAAGGTTCACCATCACTGCTCTAGATCCATTCCCAATATTGTGCTGGGTAATACTACTACTACCAATAAAGCGGTAACCTTTCTTTCTCCTAAGAAATGATCGGTAGCCTAATCCTTTGTCCCTGCAGCCTGGGACCTGCTCCATGTTTCTCTCAGGACATCAGACCTCTTTGTCAGATATGATGTTACAGAAAGGAGGCAGCAGAGAAGTAACACTTGATATAAAGCTATGTAGTATAGGGATTGCAGTGGCTCAAGTGGTTAAGACACTGAACTTGAAGACTGGAAGGTTGGCAATTCAATACCCAAGTACTGCACGACTGAGTGAGCTCCCATCTCTGCCCCAGCTTCTGCCAACCTAGCAGTTAGAAAGCAAGAAATTGCAAAGTAGGTACCACTTTGGTAGGAAGGGAGACAGCGTTCTGTGAACCCCAGTGTCTAGGCATGCCTGCTACATGCCCATGGAAATCATACCTGTCAACTTTTGGATTTGAAAATAAGGGAATCTGTGGGCGTGGCCAAATATAGCCATGTGACTTGCTAGGCTCTAGTCATGCCTGCCACACGGCCATGAAAATGTCTGCAAACACAGACAGCACTGGCTCTTTGGCTGTAAATGGAGATGAGCACTGCACGCTAGAGTTGGATACGACTGGCAGATTTTACTTTCTTAGGATCAAAGATCGCTGCAGATGGTGATTGCAGCCATGAAATAAAAAGGCGACTGATGCTTGGGAAACAATCTATGAGAAACCTGGGGAACATAGTTAAAAGTAGAGGCATCACCTTGCAAACAAAAAATTGCATAGTCAAAGCAATGGTATTCCCGCTGGTAATGTATGGGTGTGAGAGCTGGACCATTAGGAAAGCTGAGCACAGAAAAATAGATGCCTTTGAAATGTGGTGTTAGAAATAGGTCGATCCTAGAAGAAATCAACCCTGACTGCTTAATAAAGGTCAAATAGTAAAGATGACGCTGAAGTACTTTGGACATCAAATGAGAAGGGAGGACTCACTTGAGAAGGCCTTGATGCTGGGAAAGGACAAAAGAAGGGGGTGGCCAAAAATAAGATGGCTAGATGGTATTGTAGATGCAATGGGCACAAAGCTGTGTGGGCCAAAGAACCCTTTCCCCATTTTCTTGGGGGACTTTTGTTTTGTTTTCTTTCTTGTTTACTCAGTGGCTTAAGTGACTAAGATGCTGACTGGGAGGCAGAAGGTCAGCAGTTCGATTCCCGAGTACTGCAGGACGGAATGAGCTCCCGTCTTTGTCTCAGCTCCTGCCATCCTAGCAGTTGGAAAGCAAGAAATTGCAAGTAGATAAATAGGGACCACTTTGGTGGGAAGGTAACAGCGTTCCGTGTGCTCTGGTGTCTAGTCATGCCTGCTACATGACCACAGAAATGTCTGCAGATGCAGACAACGCTGGCTCTTCGGCTTAGAAACAGAGAAGAGCACTGAACCCTAGAGTTGGATACGATTGGAACCCTCCCCTCTCTCTCTCATATAATGTAGGAAGCAGACAGCGCTGGCTTTTCGGCTTAGAAACAGAGATGAGCACTGCACCCTAGAGTCGGATACGACTGGCTTTCGAGCAAGGGAAACCTTTACCTTTACCTTTATGACTGTAATGGCGAACCTTGGCACTCTAGATACTACTGGCTTTCGAGCAAGGGAAACCTTTACCTTTAGCATATAGTGAGCAAGCACCATCTCCCACCCCACCCCACCCCTCCCAAGTTAACTCCAGAACTCTAGAAACAGAATCTTCCAGCCAAGACAGAGGCAGGGGACAGAAACAGCTCAATAAAGCATGAGAGTGAGAGAGAAGTCTCTGCTCCCAGACCAAGAGCAGATTTGCCCCTGCATATATGAAATATTGCTCACCTCTAGAGTAGACTCCCGTCCCTCCCAGCATGAAACGAAGCCGCCATATTGGCCATGTGGCTAACAGGAAAATGAAAGAGAAACTAACTACAGAACGCCCCCCCCCCCCGTCACCTTCTCTCTCTCTCCTTCCACAAGTGAAAAGCCACACAGCCACCTCTGGTGGCTGGAAATAAATACTGCAGCTTCACCTGTGAGGGCTACGGTCAGGATATTTCTTTTTAAAAAAATAAGGGAAAATACGGGGAAATTAATAAAACGGGAGGGGTGGGAAGAGGGGTAAAAATAAGGGGTTTTCCCGGGTAAAACGGGATGGTTGACATGTATGATGGAAATGTCTGCAAATGCAGACAGTGCTGGTTCTTTGGCTATAAACAGATGAACACTAAATCCTAGAGTCAGATACGATTGACTTTCGGGCAAGGGCAACCTTTATCTTTACCTAGTGCTTCTTTAAGTGGAAATTTATAGAGACTCTTAAACTTGGCTAACAATAAGTCCAGGTTGCAACCAGGATGACCCCATAGGCTTGTTGGGAAAACAAAAAACAACAAAAACAAAAAATTATTGCTTCTCCTTTTAGCAATGGCAAAGAATCAGTTTTGAAAGCAAAAAAACCCCCAAAAACAGCTATACCCAGTGCAAAACTGATAGGCCCTTTAGATTACAATGTCACACAAAAACAACTTTGTTTGACTTTTCATTTTGAAAAAAGTTAAAAGGAAAATTGGTTCCACGACAGTGTGGAATATTTTCCTTTCACAAACCAACTTAATCTAATATTAAAGTGAGACATCAGATTTTTGCTATAGAACTTTTGGTCCCACCCTAACACCAATCAACTGACCTTTGGTTAAGGTTAGGATTCTTCTATCAGTCATTATGATCGTAATTGATTTATCTGTTTTGAACAAGGAAGCTTCTGCCATCTTGGGCATCAATGCGAGTTTTCTAATATAAGCCAGGGGCTCTCTTTCCATCTTGCCTCAAATTTTTCATGCATTATGTTCCCCTTATGTCCATTTTATCATGGGGTACCCTCCTTTTCTGCTTTAAGAAAGGCCTAATGAGGGATAAGCTATGGTGTATAAGTGGTGTGTGTAAAAAGTTCACTACCTCTGGATAATTTCTGCTTAAATAGTTACTATTTACATAATATATTCACTGCAACACTAGACTCATTTCTTAGTCACAACTTAATGCAATTAAAATCCCATTCTAGAAACTCTGCAAGCATAGCACCTTTCATTTCCTGACAAGGTTCTTTTAAAAATATACTTATTTTGCAGTTTTCTTTCTTACACTTTTTAAGTTAGTACCTCACTTCCATGACTTCAGGTGGACTTGAGTACAGTAAAACCCCGATTTACATAAAAAGTCCATTCCGTAAGTTTTTATGTAATATGATTTTTTACATACATTGAAGCAAACCCATAGAAAAAATGAATTTTTTATATAAATCGAAGCAAGCCTATAGGAAATCGTGTTATGTAAATTGGGACATTTACATAAATCGGGACATGGTTTTAGTGCAAAATCATTACATAAGTCGAATTTTATGTAACATAAGTCGGGGTTTTACTGTACTTTTATTTGCTATGGTACCCTCTGAATCTTTGAGACATTAGCTGTCATCATCCTAAATGACCCACAATGGTACCTGATAGCATTTGTAGTAAAAATTGAGGTCTGGGCAACAGTGTGTCCAGGAAGATGATGCCAGGAAATGAATCTTCTTCTTTCATATCCTGATTAAACTTTGGACTGCCAAAATGAAGCCATTTTCTTGGTTTTGTTGTTGGCCAAACTTAAATCCTCCTTGGTACATGTTTCTGGTAGCAATGAATGAAATTAAGTTTTAAAATCAGCTACTGTTACAGTATATTGTAACATTGTTACCATCTTACCATTGAGGGTAAGAGGCCTATTCCAAAGGCCCCATCCCCACCCCAGAGGGAGGAAGCATCCAGGGAAGAAAGGCCTGGCAGAAACCATTGAGGGTAAGAGGCCTATTCCAAAGGCCCCATCCCCACCCCAGAGGGAGGAAGCATCCAGGGAAGAAAGGCCTGGCAGAAACCATTGAGGGTAAGAGGCCTATTCCAAAGGCCCCATCCCCACCCCAGGGGGAGGAAGCATCCAAGGAAGAAAAGCCTGGCAGAAACCATTGAGGGTAAGAGGCCTATTCCAAAGGCCCAATCCCCACCCCAGAGGGAGGAAGCATCCAGGGAAGAAAGGCCTGGCAGAAACCATTGAGGGTAGGAGGCCACATCCCCAACCCAGAGGGAGGAAGCATCCAGGGAAGAAAGGCCTGGCAGAAGCCATTGAGGGTAAGAGGCCTATTCCAAAGGCCCCATCCCCACCCCAGAGGGAGGAAGCATCCAGGGAAGAAAGGCCTGGCAGAAACCATTGAGGGTAAGAGGCCTATTCCAAAGGCCCCATCCCCACCCCAGAGGGAGGAAGCATCCAAGGAAGAAAAGCCTGGCAGAAACCATTGAGGGTAAGAGGCCTATTCCAAAGGCCCCATCCCCACCCCAGAGGGAGGAAGCATCCAGGGAAGAAAGGCCTGGCAGAAGCCATTGAGGGTAAGAGGCCTATTCCAAAGGCCCCATCCCCACCCCAGAGGGAGGAAGCATCCAAGGAAGAAAAGCCTGGCAGAAACCATTGAGGGTAAGAGGCCTATTCCAAAGGCCCCATCCCCACCCCAGAGGGAGGAAGCATCCAGGGAAGAAAGGCCTGGCAGAAGCCATTGAGGGTAAGAGGCCTATTCCAAAGGCCCCATCCCCACCCCAGAGGGAGGAAGCATCTAAGGAAGAAAAGCCTGGCAGAAACCATTGAGGGTAAGAGGCCTATTCCAAAGGCCCCATCCCCACCCCAGAGGGAGGAAGCATCCAGGGAAGAAAGGCCTGGCAGAAACCATTGAGGGTAATAGGCCACATCCCCACCCCAGAGGGAGGAAGCATCCAGGGAAGAAAGGCCTGGCAGAAGCCATTGAGGGTAAGAGGCCTATTCCAAAGGCCCCATCCCCACCCCAGAGCGAGGAAGCATCCAAGGAAGAAAAGCCTGGCAGAAACCATTGAGGGTAAGAGGCCTATTCCAAAGGCCCCATCCCCACCCCAGAGGGAGGAAGCATCCAGGGAAGAAAGGCCTGGCAGAAACCATTGAGGGTAATAGGCCCCATCCCCACCCCAGAGGGAGGAAGCATCCAGGGAAGAAAGGCCTGGCAGAAGCCATTGAGGGTAAGAGGCCTATTCCAAAGGCCCCATCCCCACCCCAGAGGGAGGAAGCATCCAGGGAAGAAAGGCCTGGCAGAAACCATTGAGGGTAAGAGGCCTATTCCAAAGGCCCCATTCCCACCCCAGAGGGAGGAAGCATCCAAGGAAGAAAAGCCTGGCAGAAACCATTGAGGGTAAGAGGCCTATTCCAAAGGCCCCATCCCCACCCCAGAGGGAGGAAGCATCCAGGGAAGAAAGGCCTGGCAGAAACCATTGAGGGTAATAGGCCCCATCCCCACCCCAGAGGGAGGAAGCATCCAGGGAAGAAAGGCCTGGCAGAAGCCATTGAGGGTAAGAGGCCTATTCCAAAGGCCCCATCCCCACCCCAGAGGGAGGAAGCATCCAGGGAAGAAAACCCTGGCAGAAACCATTGAGGGTAAGAGGCCTATTCCAAAGGCCCCATCCCCACCCCAGAGGGAGGAAGCATCCAGGGAAGAAAGGCCTGGCAGAAACCATTGAGGGTAAGAGGCCTATTCCAAAGGCCCCATCCCCACCCCAGAGGGAGGAAGCATCCAGGGAAGAAAGGCCTGGCAGAAACCATTGAGGGTAAGAGGCCTATTCCAAAGGCCCCATCCCCACCCCAGAGGGATGAAGCATCCAGGGAAGAAAAGCCTGGCAGAAACCATTGAGGGTAAGATGCCTATTCCAAAGGCCCCATCCCCACCCCAGAGGGAGGAAGCATCCAAGGAAGAAAAGCCTGGCAGAAACCATTGAGGGTAAGAGGCCTATTCCAAAGGCCCCATCCCCACCCCAGAGGGAGGAAGCATCCAGGGAAGAAAGGCCTGGCAGAAACCATTGAGGGTAATAGGCCCCATCCCCACCCCAGAGGGAGGAAGCATCCAGGGAAGAAAGGCCTGGCAGAAGCCATTGAGGGTAAGAGGCCTATTCCAAAGGCCCCATCCCCACCCCAGAGGGAGGAAGCATCCAGGGAAGAAAACCCTGGCAGAAACCATTGAGGGTAAGAGGCCTATTCCAAAGGCCCCATCCCCACCCCAGAGGGAGGAAGCATCCAGGGAAGAAAGGCCTGGCAGAAACCATTGAGGGTAAGAGGCCTATTCCAAAGGCCCCATCCCCACCCCAGAGGGAGGAAGCATCCAGGGAAGAAAGGCCTGGCAGAAACCATTGAGGGTAAGAGGCCTATTCCAAAGGCCCCATCCCCACCCCAGAGGGAGGAAGCATCCAGGGAAGAAAAGCCTGGCAGAAACCATTGAGGGTAAGATGCCTATTCCAAAGGCCCCATCCCCACCCCAGAGGGAGGAAGCATCCAAGGAAGAAAAGCCTGGCAGAAACCATTGAGGGTAAGAGGCCTATTCCAAAGGCCCCATCCCCACCCCAGAGGGAGGAAGCATCCAGGGAAGAAAAGCCTGGCAGAAACCATTGAGGGTAAGATGCCTATTCCAAAGGCCCCATCCCCACCCCAGAGGGAGGAAGCATCCAAGGAAGAAAAGCCTGGCAGAAACCATTGAGGGTAAGAGGCCTATTCCAAAGGCCCCATCCCCACCCCAGAGGGAGGAAGCATCCAGGGAAGAAAGGCCTGGCAGAAACCATTGAGGGTAAGAGGCCTATTCCAAAGGCCCCATCCCCACCCCAGAGGGAGGAAGCATCCAGGGAAGAAAAGCCTGGCAGAAACCATTGAGGGTAAGAGGTCACATCCCCACCCCAGAGGGAGGAAGCATCCAGGGAAGAAAGGCCTGGCAGAAGCCATTGAGGGTAAGAGGCCTATTCCAAAGGCCCCATCCCCACCCCAGAGGGAGGAAGCATCCAGGGAAGAAAAGCCTGGCAGAAACCATTGAGGGTAAGAGGCCTATTCCAAAGGCCCCATCCCCACCCCAGAGGTAGGAAGCATCCAGGGAAGAAAGGCCTGGCAGAAACCATTGAGGGTAAGAGGCCTATTCCAAAGGCCCCATCCCCACCCCAGAGGGAGGAAGCATCCAGGGAAGAAAGGCCTGGCAGAAACCATTGAGGGTAAGAGGCCTATTCCAAAGGCCCCATCCCCACCCCAGAGGGAGGAAGCATCCAGGGCGGAAAGGCCTGGCAGAAACCATTGAGGGTAAGAGGCCTATTCCAAAGGCCCCATCCCCACCCCAGAGGGAGGAAGCATCCAGGGAAGAAAAGCCTGGCAGAAACCATTGATGGTAAGAGGCCTATTCCAAAGGCCCCATCCCCACCCCAGAGGGAGGAAGCATCCAGGGAAGAAAAGCCTGGCAGAAACCATTGAGGGTAAGAGGCCTATTCCAAAGGCCCCATCCCCACCCCAGAGGGAGGAAGCATCCAGGGCGGAAAGGCCTGGCAGAAACCATTGAGGGTAAGAGGCCTATTCCAAAGGCCCCATCCCCACCCCAGAGGGAGGAAGCATCCAGGGAAGAAAGGCCTGGCAGAAACCATTGAGGGTAAGAGGCCTATTCCAAAGGCCCCATCCCCACCCCAGAGGGAGGAAGCATCCAAGGAAGAAAAGCCTGGCAGAAACCATTGAGGGTAAGAGGCCTATTCCAAAGGCCCCATCCCCACCCCAGAGGGAGGAAGCATCCAGGAAAGAAAGGCCTGGCAGAAACCATTGAGGGTAAGAGGCCTATTCCAAAGGCCCCATCCCCACCCCAGAGGGAAGAAGCATCCAGGGAAGAAAGGCCTGGCAGAAACCATTGAGGGTAAGAGGCCACATCCCCACCCCAGAGGGAGGAAGCATCCAGGGAAGAAAGGCCTGGCAGAAGCCATTGAGGGTAAGAGGCCTATTCCAAAGGCCCCATCCCCACCCCAGAGGGAGGAAGCATCCAGGGAAGAAAGGCCTGGCAGAAACCATTGAGGGTAAGAGGCCTATTCCAAAGGCCCCATCCCCACCCCAGAGGGAGGAAGCATCCAGGGAAGAAAGGCCTGGCAGAAACCATTGAGGGTAATAGGCCCCATCCCCACCCCAGAGGGAGGAAGCATCCAGGGAAGAAAGGCCTGGCAGAAGCCATTGAGGGTAAGAGGCCTATTCCAAAGGCCCCATCCCCACCCCAGAGGGAGGAAGCATCCAGGGAAGAAAGGCCTGGCAGAAACCATTGAGGGTAAGAGGCCTATTCCAAAGGCCCCATCCCCACCCCAGAGGGAGGAAGCATCCAGGGAAGAAAGGCCTGGCAGAAACCATTGAGGGTAAGAGGCCTATTCCAAAGGCCCCATCCCCACCCCAGAGGGAGGAAGCATCCAGGGAAGAAAAGCCTGGCAGAAACCAATGAGGGTAAGAGGCCACATCCCCACCCCAGAGGGAGGAAGCATCCAGGGAAGAAAGGCCTGGCAGAAGCCATTGAGGGTAAGAGGCCTATTCCAAAGGCCCCATCCCCACCCCAGAGGGAGGAAGCATCCAAGGAAGAAAAGCCTGGCAGAAACCATTGAGGGTAAGAGGCCTATTCCAAAGGCCCCATCCCCACCCCAGAGGGAGGAAGCATCCAAGGAAGAAAGGCCTGGCAGAAACCATTGAGGGTAAGAGGCCTATTCCAAAGGCCCCATCCCCACCCCAGAGGGAGGAAGCATCCAAGGAAGAAAAGCCTGGCAGAAACCATTGAGGGTAAGAGGCCTATTCCAAAGGCCCCATCCCCACCCCAGAGGGAGGAAGCATCCAGGGAAGAAAGGCCTGGAAGGAACCATTGAGGGTAAGAGGCCTATTCCAAAGGCCACACCCCCACCCCAGAGGGAGGAAGCATCCAGGGAAGAAAGGCCTGGCAGAAACCATTGAGGGTAATAGGTCTATTCCAAAGGCCACACCCCCACCCCAGAGGGAGGAAGCATCCAGGGAAGTAAAGCCTGGCAGAAACCATTGAGGGTAAGAGGCCTATTCAAAAGGCCCCATCCCCCACCCCAGAGGGAGGAAGCATCCAAGGAAGAAAAGCCTGGCAGAAACCATTGAGGGTAAGAGGCCTATTCCAAAGGCCCCATCCCCACCCCAGAGGGAGGAAGCATCCAGGGAAGAAAGGCCTGGCAGAAACCATTGAGGGTAAGAGGCCTATTCCAAAGGCCCCATCCCCACCCCAGATGGAGGAAGCATCCAGGGAAGAAAGGCCTGGCAGAAATCATTGAGGGTAAGAGGCCTATTCCAAAGGCCACACCCCCACCCCAGAGGGAGGAAGCATCCAGGGAAGAAAGGCCTAGCAGAAGCCACTGAGGGTAAGAGCAGCAACAGACCCACCATTGCCCGCCGCCACCTCTGCTCGCACCCTGGGCAGCGGAGGTGAGGGAGGCAGAGGAGGGAGGACCCGGCAGGCTGCCCACCGCCAGCCATAATCAAAGAAGCATGCAAGTAACTTAACTAAAACAATGTAGTCTGCAACTATAGCAATGTAGATACTTGATAGAGTGGACTTTTCCTTCATACTAAGTTTTTACTTTTACTTTCATAACAAATGAAATAGAACTGTGTTTTTTTAAACTGATAATATGTATGATAATACTTTGTTTTGAACTGTAAGAACATGTATGATGTGAGGATACTGGTGTAGAAACCGGCAAACCACGCCAGAAATTTTTGCCAAGAGAACCCTATGGATCAGAACAAAAGGCAAAACAAAAGAGGCAAGTTAGGTGAAACAAGATGCTTAACACAGATCAAAAGAAGGGGAGAGATGGGAGAGGGGGAGGAGAAATACAGTGTTGCAAAGAACAATACTGCATAGGAACATGGAATGTGAGGTCGATGAACCAAGGAAAACTGGAAGTGGTGAAAAATGAGATGGAAAGAATAGACATTGACATCTTGGGGATCAGCGAGCTAAAATGGACAGGGATGGGTGAATTCAACTCGGGAAACCATCACATCTACTACTGTGGTCAAGAAAACTTCAGAAAAAACGGAGTAGCCATAATTGTCAACAAAAGAGTGAGAAAAGCAGTAATGGGATACAAACTCAAAAATGATAGAATGATGTCAGTCAGAATACAAGGCAAACCTTTTAATATCACTGTAATCCAAATATACGCACCAACCACGGGCGCAGATGAAGCCACAGTGGACCAGATCTATAAGGACCTACACGACCTCATAGAACAGACACCAAGAAATGATGTCCACATTATCTTGGGAGATTGGAATGCCAAAGTAGGAAATCAAAAAGTAGATGGAATAACAGGCAAGTTTGGTCTTGGAACGCAGAATGAAGCAGGGCTAAGATTGATAGAGTTCTGTCAAGATAACACACTGGTCATAGCAAACACCCTCTTCCAGCAACACAATAGGCGACTTTACACATGGACATCACCAGATGGCCAACATCGAAACCAGATTGATTACATACTCTGCAGCCAAAGATGGAGAACCTCCATACAGTCAACAAAAACAAGACCTGGAGCAGACTGTGGCTCAGATCACAACCTACTAATAGCAAAATTCAGACTTAGATTAAAGAAAATAGGGAAAACAATCAGGCCAGACAGATATGACCTAGACAACATCCCTAAGGAATACATGGTGGAGGTGAGGAACAGATTTAATGGTTTGGAATTGATAGACAGAGTGCCAGAAGAATTATGGACAGATGTGCGAGACATCATGCAGGAGGCAGCAAGGAAAACCATACCAAAAGAAAAGAAGCATAAGAAAGCAAAGTGGTTGTCTGATGAGACTCTTAAAATAGCAGAGGAAAGAAGGAATGCAAAAGGCAAAGGAGAAAAGAAAAATACAGTCACTTGAACACAGAATTTCAAAGAAAAGCAAGGAGAGACAAGGAAATCTATTTAAATGAACAGTGCAAAGAAATAGAGGAAAGCAACACAAGAGGCCAGACTAGAGATCTTTTCAAAAAAATTGGGGAAATCAAGGGAACATTCAAAGCAAAAATGACCATGATAAGGGACAAAGGCGGCAAGGAGTTAGCTGATGCAGAAGAGATTAAGAAAAGATGGAAAGAATACACAGAGGAACTTTACAAAAAGGACCTCAACACCACTGATAATCACAATGAGGAGAACATTGAACTTGAGCCAGACATCCTAGAGAGTGAAGTCAGAAAGGCCCTAAAAAGCACTGCAAACAACAAAGCTAGTGGAGATGACGGTATCCCAGTTGAATTTTTGAAAGCTCTAAAAGATGAAGGAATCAAATTACTGCATTTGATATGCCAGCAGATCTGGAAATCAAAACAGTGGCCAAAGGATTGGAAAAGATCATTATACGTTCCAATCCCAAAGAAGGGTAGTGCCAAAGAGTGTTCAAATTATCGAACAATTGCGCTCATCCCACACGCTAGCAAGGTGATGCTCAAGGTAATACAGGATAGACTTCAGCAGCACGTGGAGAGAGAATTGCCAGGGGTGCAGGTAGGTTTCAGAAGAGGCAGGGGGACTAGAGACCACATTGCTAATATACGGTGAATCATGGAGAAAACAAAAGAATATCAGAAACAAGTATACCTCTGCTTTATTGACTACACCAAGGCCTTTGACTGCGTGGACCACAATAAAATGTGGCAAGTACTTAAAGAAATGAGAATACCAGAACACCTCATATGCCTCATGAGAAATCTGTACAAGAGTCAAGAAACCACAGTTAGGACAGAACACGGAATGACAGAATGGTTTGGAATAGGAAAAGGAGTAAGACAAGGCTGCATTTTATCACCCTAACTTTTCAACCTATACACAGAGCACATAATGTGCAATGCAGGGATGGAGGAATCACAATATAGGATAAAAATTGCTGGGAGAAACATCAACAATTTGAGATATGCAGACGATACAACCCTAATGGCAGAAAGTGAGGAAGATTTAAAGAAGCTACTGATTAGGTTGAAAGAAGAGAGTGCAAAAGCTGGCCTGAGACTTAACATCAAGAAAACCAAGATAATGGCAACAGGCCCTATCAGCACCTGGAAAGTAGACGGGGAAGAAGTAGAAGCAGTGACGGATTTTACTTTCTTGGGATCTAGGATCACTGCAGATGGTGACTGCAGCCATGAAATAAAAAGGCGACTGATTCTAGGGAGACAAGCCATGAGAAACCTGGGGAACATAGTGAAAAGTAGAGACATCACCTTGCAAACAAAAATCCGTATAGTCAAAGCAATGGTATTCCCGGTGGTAATGTATGGATGTGAGAGCTGGATCATTAGGAAGGCTGAGCGCAGAAGAATAGACGCCTTTGAGATGTGGTGTTGGAGGAGAGTTTTGAGAGTACCCTGGACAGCGAGGAGAACAAATAAGTCAATCTTGAAAGAAATCAGTCCTGACTGCTCCTTAGAAGGTCAAATAGTAAAGATGAAGATGAAGTACTTTGGACACCAAATGAAAAGAGAGGATTCACTCGAGAAAGCCTTGATGCTGGGAAAAGTGGAGGGCAAAAGAAAAAGGGGACGGCCAAGGATGAGATGGCTGGATGGCATTGTGGACGCAGCGGGCACCGAGCTGAGCAGGCTGAGGAGGATGGTGGAGGACAGGGGTGCCTGGAGATCAATGGTCCACCGGGTCGCAAAGCGTCGGAATTGACTGTGCGACTGAACAAAACAGTATATAATCGAGTATAAGCTTACCCAAATATAAGCCAAGGTACCTAATTTTGACCTGAAAACCCAGGAAAATAGATTGACCCAAGTATTAGCCAAGGGTGCGAAATGCAGCAGCTGCTAGTGAATTTCAATAATAAAAATACATGAAAATATGGTAAAATTAATTAAATTGTTGGCACATATCAATCTGGCACAGTCTTGGGATCCTCATGGTCATTGACCTGAGTATAAGCCATGTCTCCCTTTTGGGAGCCCATTTTGGGGCTAAAAAACTCGTCTTATACTCAAGTATATATGATATATAGATAGCAGCATGTCCGCCTAATGATAATTTACAAAGAAAATGTCGGCAAATGGAAAGTGAAATGATATCTCTTTGTCAGAGCATTCCTGCCATGAGATGCAGACAGGATAGATTATTGTTCAAGCACAGAATGTGTTGGATTGGCTTGATTTAATAGCTTCTAATGTGGAATGTTATTTTTGTTTAAAGAAGAGCTGAGGGAATTTCAAGGCTTGTGCTTGAATGAATTGCTCACTCTTGTGTTTACCTAAGTCGTATTATTTTTCTGACTCATTTTTAACCTGTTGTTACGATCTACCTCCCAGCTCCCAGCTCTTTGTAAGTAAATATGATGAATTTCAAGAAGCAAGTGACTGAGGCAATTTTGTGACAGTTTTTGTCTTCTGAGGAGAGTACTCTCAGATTATTATCTGTCTGGAGAGCTGAAAGGACACAAGAGTGCTTTTGCAAACTGCATTCCTGTCTTGGACCTTAATAAGAGCAACAGAGAGCAAGAGAAAGAGGAGAGGGTATGGTGACAATCACTGATCTCGGCACTCAAATCTTAGTGAAGTGCAACACAAGTCTATTTGTCTGTCAGTCTGTCTGTCTAATCTAATCTACCATCCAATTAGATCCTAAACAGGGTAGGGCAGAGTTTTCTGTGCATCAGAAAATGTTTGCATTGAATTACATGGTTTGGTTTTCAAGACAACATCGGGGCTTTTGAGTTTGCTTTGACTGAAGGTTTCACACTTTCTATGTTTCTGTACTGCTTACAAATACTACAGCCAAATAAATTCTGCCAATCAAACTGACAGTGCCTCCAAGACATTGCAGTCCCCACAATTTTTCTCTGTGGGAAAACAACTCATAGCCACAGAAGGAGTGTCTCATTTTGAAAATTACAGAATGGGTATAACTATGCAGAAATAAGCAATCAAACAGCTTACATGAGTTGCTGAGGGTAATGTTCCCCTCACCATCAAGTATTCCCTATAGATATGGAGCAGGATAAAACTAAACTTTGTCTGCTTTTGGCAGAAAGACTGAAGGGAGAACTTGGTCACCTTTCCCCACCATGAATATTAGTTCACACAATTGTTCAGCTCTGCAGGGCCAGACCTAAAGAAAGCGCACAAGAGTCTTGTAGGGAGCAGATGAAAAGATAGCAAATGGTTATTTATTGAACGTGTTGTTATTGCTTTACTGTCAGAGCATGAAGAAAGGTGTTGCTTGTAGGATTTTCTGTCTCAAGTGTCCAGATAACTTAGCTGGCATTGGTACTATGAGCCCCAGCTATTGTGAATGGAGTGAGCCATTTGTTGCTTAGCCACAGGCAGCAAAATGTCTTGGCCAGTGTTGATCATTGCAAGAACAGTCAAAGTACTTCTAAGTCACTATTTACAGGTAGGAAAGTTAACCAACATTTCCCAGGCACTTTGGTGTGTGTTTAATCAAGATGCAGTGGCTCAGTGGTTAAGAAGCTCACCCTGTTAGCTGGGAGGCTAGCAAGTTGGCAGTTTGAGACCTGGGTACTGCAAAATGGATTGAGCGCCCATCTCTGTCCCAGCTCTTGGGGACAGTTGGGCATTCCCTGAGCAGAGTTTCTTCCGCAAAAATCCTTTCAATCCAGAATAATTTCTGGAGTGAAATTATTATTAGGTAAGTATTGGCTTTTTTCTTTGTGTTCTATGTTTTTATATTTTCAGGCTGCAGTAGCAGAATTGGCTAATACTGGAGAATATTTCCTAATATTTCAATGTCTTGCTAGAAGGAAAACATAACGTGCTAAAAGGGCACAATGCAACACAAGAAATTTCTCCCACAAAAAGTGGAGGAAGAAACTAGAGGAGTAGCTATCATTTATTTGGTTCCAACCTCAAGTGACTAACACCCTGACTGGGAGGCGGAAGGTCAGCAGTTCGATTCCCGAGTACTATAGGACGTAATGAACTCCCGTCTTTGTCCCAGCTCCTGCCAACCTAGCCGTTCGAAAGCAAGAAATTGCAAGTAGATAAATAGGGACCACTTCGGTGGGAAGGTAAAAGTGTTCCGTGCACTCCGGTGTCTAGTCATGCCTGCCACATGACCATGGAAATGTCTGTAGCAGCAGACAGCGCTGGCTCTTCGGCTTTGAGACAGAGATGAGCACTGAACCCTGGAGTTGGATACAACTGGCTTTTGAGCAAGGGAAACTTTTACTTTTACTTAATAGACATGACTTGGTAGAAGGAGTGGCAGCAAGAGGAACTCTGGTGAGAAGTAACCATGTTCTTGAATTCTTAATTTCGAAGGAAACAAAAGTGGAGTGGAGCTGCATGTATATGCTGGACATTAGGAAAGCCAATTTTAATAAACTCAGAACAATTATAGGTAAAGTCCCAACAGGAAAAGGAATCAAAGATAGGTGTGATTTCTAAAAAAAAAAGGAAATTATAAAGCAGGAGTTCCCAACGTTTTCCTGCCAGGGGCCAGTTCCCACCACCAACGCTCAGCTGTGTGGGCCGGAGGCATGGCTGTGCCCACTGCTTACATTTTCATCATTGGTGCCAATGCACAATTTTTGTGGGTTCTTGCACAGCCTCCACTGCTTCCTAGTGTGGCGGGAGGCTTTTCGGATCATGTTCACTCCGTTTTTCACTGCTTCTCCACTGCATTTTGTCAACCAAACCGCGGTGGTTGGGAACTTCCTGGTTCCATGCTGGGAACCCAGGCGCTGATGTAAACTCCGCCCGGCACCAGGTCCCCAACTGCAGCAGTTTGGTTGCCAAAACACAGCAGAGAAGTGGTGAAAAAAATCCCAAACTGGAGTGAACATGCTCTGAAATGCCTCCTGCCACCCTGAGAGGTGGTGTAGACTGGCAAAAAGCCACAAAAATGGCACGATTCCACCGCTGCCACGGTAAGTCATGTATTGCAAATTCTGGTGGTGGTGGGAGCTTCTGGAGGTGCCCAGGTGGCAACCATGGGCCATATTAATGAACTCCATGGGGCCAGATTAGGCCCATAGGTTGGGAACCTCTGTTCTAAAGGTACAAGTACAAACAATTCCAGGAAGAAAAGAAAGGTGGGAGACAGCAAAGAAAAAAAAAGAGAGAGAGAACGAGAGACCAACATGGCTTCACAAAAAGCTCAGAGTGGAGTTAAAAACAGAACCTGATGCATATAGGAAGTGGAAGGAATGCCACAGTACAAAGGAAGAGTACAGACAAGTAACAAAGAATTTCAGGGATGGCATTAGGAGGGCAAAAACTGAGAATGAGCTGAGGTTAGCAAAAGATGTTAAGAGCAACAAAACACCACCTTTCATGTACGTGTGTAGCAGAAGACCCAGAAAAGAAACAGTGTCTCAGCTACTCAATGAGGATGTGGAAAAAATAACAGATGACCAAATGTCAAATGATTGTGCTTGAGGTTGATAAACAATTAGTCAAATAATATCTTATGACTTTGATTGAATTCTAATCCCCAGGGCCAGATCAACTGCATCCAAGGATATTGAAGGAACTGGCTGAAAAGATTTCAGAACTCCTGTCTATCTTTTTCTTGAAATCATGGATTTTGAGTGCCAGATGATTGAAGGAGGGCTACCATTGTCCCAATATTTAAAAGGGCAAAAAGTAGGAACTGGGGAACTACAGACCAGTCAGCCTGACATCAAACACAGGGAAAATTCTGGAGTAGATTATAAAGTAGTCACTCTGCAAACACCTTGAAAAGAATGCAGTAATAACTAGACACCAATATAGATTTGTCAAGAACAAATCATGCCAGACTAATCTTATCTCAGTTTTCAATCAGGTAACTTCCTTGGTAGATAGTAGGAATACTGTAGACAGAGGTAATATATCTTGAAGCCTTTGACAAAGTACCCCATGATATTCTGATTAGCAAGCTAACTAGATGTGGGCTACACAGTTGGTTACAGAATTATACTCAGACGGTGCTTATCAATGGTTCCTTCTTGAACTGGAAGGGAGTAATATGTGGGGTACCACATCTAGGGCCTGGTGCTCTTCAACGTTTTCATTAATGACTTGGATGAGGAAGTGAAGGGAACATTTATCAAATTTGTGGATGAGACAAAATTGGGTGGAATAACTAATGCCTTAGAAGAGAATTCAAAAAGATCTTGATATTCTTGAGCACTGGGCTGAAAACAATAGAATGAAATTTAACAGGAATAAGTGCAAAATTCCACACCTGGGAGAAAAATCCCAAGTGCATGGTTACAAGATGGGAGATACTTGGCTCAATAATGCCATGTTGCATATGAGCATGAAGGATCTTGGAATTTTTGGTAGATGCAAAAAAAGTCAATGCTATTTTAGGCTGCATTAACAGAAGTATAGTCTTTAAAGCCCATGAGGTACTACCCCCTCCTCTATTCAACACTAGTTAGACCACACCTAGAGTACTGTGTCCAGTTCTGGACACCACACTTTAAAAAGGCACATTGTAGCAGTTTCAAGCTCTGTATGTTAACTTAAATTAATACAATGAATCAGAAACAAACAATGTGCTACAGATTGCCTGTGATTAACCAAGGGAACTTGTTTAGGCCCAGGATATCTGATTGTCACACCAGATATTCTTCAATACTCCAACAATTAGTAAATACTTACCTGGCACCTTGATCATGAAGGAGGTTTTCCCAGGGTGTGGCTCATCCATTGCACTTCGGGTGTGTTGACCCCTGCGATTTCCCCAAATGCGGGAAACTCGACTGTATAATTTGTGGTAGTATTGTTTCCCTGTAATTGTACTGATCAATTATTGTGTATTTGTATCTTTATATTGTAACATTATGTATCTTAATATGTTGTTAGCCACTCTGAGTCGGCCGTGAGTTGATTGGAGCGGGATATAAATTTAAATTAAAAAAAAAATCAGTTTGCTTTGTTTTCAACAGTTTCACTGACAATTATGCTCAGTCATGATAGATCACCTGCATTATGTCTCTAGAACACTAACAGAATTCTTATTTCCAATATGGTGCTGGAGGAATGCTTTGAAAATACCCTAGACTGCCGGAAAGATGAACATGTAGGTCCTACAGCAAATCAAGCCTGAACAGTCTCTGGAAGCAAAAGTGATGAAGTTGAGGTTGGCATGCTTTGGGCACATTCTGGAAAATAATGCTTGGAAAGGTGGAAAGCAGCAGGAAAAGAGGAAGACCAAAAGAAGCCACAGGTATGAGTTTACAAGGGCTAAAGCAGAGCTGCTGAGGACAGAATTTCATTGCTCAAGTGATCACTGATTTATAGGGTTTCCATAAATTGGAAAGAAAGTGACTTGATGGCATGTAACAACACAACAATGTCAGGCTATCTGTGAAGTGTAATTTGGCCCCCAACTACAGACTTAGCAGCTGCTTCTACTTTTCTCATTCTGGCCAGAACTTCAACTTACTCTTTAATTTTTTCCAAGCAAAATAAAAATGATGTATTGCTGTTGTTTAATGTTAATGCACTAAAACATTTTGGGTGGAGAGCAAAGCTCACCTGTACATGTACTCCAGATAAAAAGCACTGGAGCTTAACCCGTTAGGGCAGAGGTTCTCAAGGTTTTTGCACCATGGGCTGGACTACTCACCCTCAGACAGCTGAGCAGACCAGACACAATAGCAGCATGTGCATTTGCGCATGGCACGGGTGCATCTGCTTCCAGGGTTGTCACTGCAGGCCAGATGGAACAGTTTTAGGGGCTGGGGCCGGCCCGCAGGTCATAGGTTGTGAACCCCTGACTTAGGGTTTGGGCCACACCATCTGAACCTCTCTTGCCCAAGAAACTATTGAGATCCTGCATGGGGCTTATGATTAAATTGCTGGGTTCTGAATAACAGTGTGCTAGGTTGCCAGTATTTCATCTTTTGTTGTTGCTTTATTCTGTATCCTAAATATTACAGGAGCCACTTTATGCTTAAATTGCATTCCAGCCCCAAAAACCATGTTGCATATTTTCTTTTGAAGGACATCTGTACTAGCATGCTCTCACTTTCTACTCCCCTCACCTCTTTCTTCTCAGTTTCCCTGTGTTTTTACATCTCTCAAGAGAGGTTAATTCTTTACAGCTGCATCCTGCTTGCCAAGAGTCTCACATGTGCAAATTATTAATCTTTTCTATTTCTACAGTAACTCTCAATGCTTTAAACACCACCACCCCCAAACTGGCCCCTTTCCAAGAAAACTTTCCCTTTTCTTACTTAAAGAGATAATCTGGTCTCCTACAGAGTTGACATTGTTAGTTAGCACAGTTGTTGAGGTATTGTTCCCTGTTTCCCCACGAATAATTTGTGAACCTGAATTTAATTTGGGGAAAAAAAAATACAAAGCTGAGCACTCTAGATAAAGTTGGGGCAGGGTCTGTGTTAAGTGCTGGTCTTTCTTCTCCTCAAACAAACAATGAGATACATATTTCTAGCAGAGCAGATGATTCACTGGGCTGAAAACAGAGGAGAATCTGAAGAGATCTAAGCAGAATCCTGAAGTTGTACATTAGGGATTGCATTCATGCAACAGCTTCCTGTGTCATAAATTGAATGCATTTATCTATCCTTTCCCAATACCCACATACTCATCTGCTGTCTACCTTTGCAGGCGCACCCACCCAAATAAAGACTCAGACACCGGTATTGGATTAAAGGCATTGGGCCACTTTTATTGAATAATGCCCTAGTCCGAATTATAACTTTCAATTGGTGTATCATCCAATTGTAATTCTTTAAGGCAAGCAGGCCGCAGTAGCACTGGTAAGGTTCCACCCAAATTGCCAATGGCAATTGGCTATTATGTATCAATTTGTATCAATTTGTATCAATTTGTCACAAACAAATTGTTGGCCGAAGTCAATATACTATCTATTGACCCCACCCTCTGACGTGTATCCGTTAAAATATCAAGATGATGCAGGCTGTGAAGCTCCTAGCATCACCCCGTTCATGGTTCGCCCTTGACCGGCCAAGCCTGTTTCCCCTGTACCTATCTACGTGTTGGCCAATCAATTGCGAACCTGCCGGATACCTATGGGTCACAAATTTTTACCTTACCAGTGCTACCCGCTACACGGGGAGGCATCCATGATGACTCACCGTCCCCCCCTGACTGACAGCTCGGTCACCAGGCCCGCTTGCACGTCCTCCAAAAAGAGGTCCATACCTCTAGCCGACAGGTGGACCCCATCTCCAGAATAGAGGCTAAAATCCTGCAACCCTATCCCCGGATGTCGAATGGCTGTCCTCAAGCCATTCTCAGTAAGGAACCGGGCGACAGCCCTGTTCACTGACCGCCGGGCACGGTCCAAACCACGGAGATCAATGCCTCCCCTATAATAGTGTCTCGGCACGATGTCTGACCATAGCAGCCGTGTGTACGGCCATAAATGGTGAAGGAACGCCAGGTCACTGCACACCGACATCTTTAAGGCAAGGCCAGTGATCTGTGCCAATTCATTGCCGCCAAGGTGCAGAATTAACACATCTGGCAGTCCAGTATCCCTGATGGACATCAGGAATGGCAACAGTTCCCGCCACCTCATGCCGCGCACACCATACCACTGCATACGCGTGGATGCACGTAGCCCGAGATGGGGTCCCCACTCCGACGAAGCAGCGTACTGTGCCGCCCAGTGCACATAACTGTGGCCCACCAGCCACACTGCCACCAGTGTGTGAAAACACACAGGGTCTGTAAAAGAAGGAGAGAGAAATGAGGGCATAGCAAGGCACTCATGCAGTGAGGGGACGTACATACAAAGAAAAGCGTGCTGATCCCCACCTGCCCATCCGACGTATATCAGCCTCCGAGTAGGATAGGCAGCCACAGTTGACGCGGCGCCTATCCTAAACGAATGAGTACCATAACCTGCCCCAGGAATGCCCGCACTGTGAAGTGCCGTCCCAGTAACACTCCAGAATTGAAATTTGGTAAGGGGGGACCCATCCTGGTGGCAGAACAACAGGCCAGGGCATGAACCACGCACTGCCAGAAACGCATGTAGGGCACCAACTGGACAGATGTCAGCAAACGTGCATCGTAGAAGCGTCACACTACAATCTTTCCCATGCTGATCGGCCTTTGAGGAACGAATCCTCAACTGAGCCCAGTCCTGGTTGAGAGATACATCTTCCAGTTCCAGTGCCCTACGAGACATGTCTCCCTTCAAAAGTGGGACAAGCTTGCTGATTCTCAGAGCTCCAAAGAAAGCTACGGTGGTAGCTGCATGAAAAAAAAGACTCCTCATACCTATCATAACACAGGCTATGCCAGCCCCGAGCAAGGTGTGTCAGAAGACATGATGAAACAAACTGACGTGTGTCCGGGCGGCGGCCGCGTTCACGTGTCCACCCTTCCAACACATGGCGTATACAGAAGTCACCCATGCAATCAGCAAAGCCCCACGCCTTAGCCGTGAATGCCAAGGCTGAAAGCCTGGTGGCAATGGTGCGTGGGGCCAAACCTTGAGCATGAAGGTGCACCATGTACTGCAAAACATGGTCAACCGGGATCAGCCACATGTCAGGCAGCTGCCTCTCCCTACAAAAAGCTCTAAACTTAAGCAGCATGTGCTGATATGCCTTACGCGTGCGAGGTGCCAAAGACATGCCAATCGCCCGGTTCACTTCTCCTCGCCAAAGGTCCACATCTCGTTCGGAAGTGGAGAGGGAAGTTACTCTGCGTCTGGAGCTAAGGCATGGAACCGGGAGATCTGCAGGCGGGATAAAGAATCAGCAATATCATTATTAATGCCTGGCACATGTCTGGCCCTAAAAAGCACATTAAGGTGCAAGGACCTAAGAACAAATTGTCAAACTAAGTCTCTGGGAGACTTAGATGTTTGGGCATTAACAATATGCACTACGGCAGCATTGTCACACCAAAAGTGAACTACGGAATTAGCCCACATGTCCCCCCAGAGCATAAGTGCACCTAAAATGGGAAAAAACTCAAGGAACATAAGATCATGTAAGCGATCCATGCCTTGCCATTCCAGAGGCCATTTACCGTAGGCCCACCTACCCTCAAAATAAATCCCATACCCGAGGGAACCTGAGGCATCCAACTGGACCTGGAACCGAGGGCTGACTATACGCTCAGCCCTCCAAAAGGAAATACCATTAAAGCCCTGTAAGAATGTGAGCCAAACCGACAGGTCAGCCCGCAAACCCCTAGTCAGCCAGACCCTGTGGTGCTTTTTTGAAAGACCCACCATGGCATCACAAAGACGCCTGGCAAAGGCCCTACCTGGTGTTACCACCCTGCATGCAAAGTTGAGGTGGCCATGGAGCACCTGCAACTCCCGGAGAGACACCTTGCGCTTGGCAAGCATTGCCAGAATCGCATTTAAGATCCGAGTCACCTTTTCCATGGGTAACCTGGATGTCTGGGCAACGGTGTCAATGTCTATACCAAGAAAGGTGAGAGTGGTGGCTGGGCCCTCTGTCTTTTCAGGCACCAGAGGAACACCAAGTTCCTCCATAAGCCCCTGAAATATGTTAAGCAGGCGTCCACACGTGCCCGAGTCGTGTCCACCACCAAACAAAAAATCGTCAAGGTAGTGTGCCACAGACGGGGATCCCGACCTCCGAACAAAAGCCCAATGAAGAAAGGAGCTAAAATGTTCGAAGGCCGAGCACGAAATGGGAAAATAATTATGCCAGAAACTATTCTGATAGTACTGCATAACCCACCCCTCCCCTTAATTATGGCTGTTTGTACTTCTCAATTAATAAGAACAGCACTCTTCCCCCCCCCCCCCGCATACAGCTAACCCGCCAATAACGGGATAGTCAATGGATCAGTTAAGAGTTTCCACAAAAGGTACCAGATCAAACCAGGTCTTGATGTATATGACCTTATTCAGATACAGACTGAAGTCTTCTTCTTCTTCTTCTTTAACGTCCAGGTCAACCTTTAAACTGCCAAAATGAAGCCATCTTCTTGGCTTTGTTGTTGGCCAAACTTAAACCCTCATAGATATATGTTTCTGATAGTAATTGGCAGACCTTCAAATGAGTTGAACTGAAATGAGAGAGACAGGGTTGTTGTTGTTCAGTCGCACAGTCGATTCCGACCCTTTGCGACCCTATGGACCATCGTTCTCCAGGCGCCTCTGTCCTCCACCATCCCCCTCAGTCGTCCCAGTTCTGTGCCCATTGTGTCTACAATACCATCTATCCATCTCATCCTTGGCCTCCCCCTTCTTCTTTTGCCCTCCACCTTTCCCAACATCACGGCCTTCTCAAGTGAATCCTCCCTTCTCATTTGATGCCCAAAGTACTTTAGCCTCATCTTTACTATTTGACCTTCCAATGAGCAGTCAGTGTTGATTTCTTCTAAGATTGACCTATTTGTTCTCCTCGCTGTCCAGGGTACCCTCAAAACTCTCCTCCAACACCACATTTCAAAGGCATCTATTCTTCTGCGTTCAGCTTTCCTAATTGTCCAGCTCTCACATCCGTACATTACCACTGGGAATACCATTGCTTTGACTATTCTAATTTTTGTTTTCAAGGTGATGTCTCTGCTTTTCACTATGTTCCCCAGGTTTCTCATGGCTTGTCTCCCAAGAATCAGTCGCCTTTTTATTTCATGGCTGCAATCCCCATCTGCAGTGATCTTAGATCCTAAGAATGTAAAATCTGTCACTGCTTCTACTTCTTCCCCATCTATTTTCCAGGAACTGATCAGGCCTGTTGCCATTATCTTGGTTTTCTTGATATTGAGTCTCAAGCCAGCTTTTGCACTCTCTTCCTTCAAACCGATCAAGAGATTCTTTAGGTCTTCCTCACTTTCTGCCATTAAGGTGGTGTCGTCTGCATATCTCAGATTGTTGATGTTTCTCCCAGCAATTTTGATCCCATATTGTGATTCCTCCATCCCTGCATTGCGCATTATGTGCTCTGTGTATAAGTTGAATAAGCAGGGTGACAAAATGCATCCTTGTCTTACTCCTTTTCCTATTCCAAACCACTCTGTCATTCCGTGTTCTGTCCTAACTGTTGCTTCTTGGTTCATGTACAGATTTCTCAGGAGGCATATGAGATGCTCTGGTATTCCCATCTCTTTAATCACTTGCCACATCTTGTTGTGATCCACACAATCAAATGCCTTAGTGTAGTCAATAAAGCAAAAGTAAACTTGTTTCTGGTATTCCTTTGTTTTCTCCATGATCCAACGTATGTTGGCAATGTGGTCTCTAGTCCCCCTGCCTCTTCTGAAACCAGCCTGCACCTCTGGTAATTCTCTTTCCACATGCTGCTGAAGTCTATCCTGTATTATCTTGAGCATCACCTTGCTGGCGTGTGGGATGAGCGCAATTGTTCGATAATTTGAGCATTCTTTGGCATTGCCCTTTTTTGGGATTGGAACATATACTGATCTTTTCCAGTCCTGTGGCCACTGTTTTGTTTTCCAAATCTGCTGGCATATTGAATGCAGTAATTTGATGCCATCATCTTTTAGAGCTTTGAAAAATTCAACCGGGATACCATCATCTCCACTAGCTTTGTTGTTTGCAGTGCTCTTTAGGGCCTTTCTGACTTCACTCTCCAGGATGTCTGGCTCAGGTTCAAATTCTTCATCATTGTGACTATCAGGAGTGTTGAGTTCCTTTTTGTAGAGTTCCTCTGTGTACTCTTTCCATCTTTTCTTAATTTCTTCTGCATCAGCTAGCTCCTTTCCGTCTTTGTCCCTTATCATGTTCATTTTTGCTTTAAATGTTCCCTTGATTTCCTGGATTTTTTTGAAAAGGTCTCTGGTTCTGCCTCTTTTGTTGTTTTCCTCCATTTCTTTGCACTGTTCTTTTAGGTAGTTTTCCTTATCTCTCCTTGCTTTTCTTTGAAATTCTGTGTTCAAAAGATTGTATTTTTTCCTTTCTCCTTTGACTTTTGCGTTCCTTCCTTCCTCTGCTATTTTAAGAGCCTCATCAGACAACCACTTTGCTTTCTTACTCTTCTTTTCTTTTGGTATGGTTTTCTTTGCTGCTTCCTGCATGATGTCCCTCATCTCTGTCCATAATTCTTCTGGCACTCTATCTATTGAGTAAGCCATTGAATCTGTTCATCACCTCCACCGTGTATTCTTTAGGGATGCTGTCTAGGTGATATCTGTCTGGTCTCTTTGTTTTCCCTATTTTCTTTAGTCTAAGCCTGAATTTTGCGATCAATAGGTTGTGATCTGAGCCACAGTCTGCTCCAGGTCTGGTTTTTGCTGACTGTATGGAGGTTCTCCATCTTTGACTGCAGAGTATGTAGTCAATCTGGTTTCAGTGTTGGCCATCTGGTGATGTCCATGTGTAAAGTCGCCTCTTGTGTTGCTGGAAGAGGGTGTTTGCTATGACCAGTGCATTCTCTTGGCAGAACTCTATCAATCTTTGCCCTGCTTCGCGACCTCTCCCGCCGCCTGCCTGGTCTTCCTCACCCCCGGCTGGGGTGGTCTCGCGGCTGCTCCTGGCCGTGGGCAGCCTCCTCGCGGCGGCGGCGGTGGAGGATCGCGACCTCTCCCGCCGCCTGCCTGGTCTTCCTCACCCCCGGCTGGGGTGGTCTCGCGGCTGCTCCTGGCCGCGGGCAGCCTCCTCGCGGCAGCGGCGGTGGAGGATCGCGACCTCTCCCGCCGCCTGCCTGGTCTTCCTCACCCCTGGCTGGGGTGGTCTCGCGGCTGCTCCTGGCTGCGGGCAGCTTCCTCGCGGTGGTGGCGGTGGAGGATCGCGACCTCTCCCGCCGCCTGACTGGTCTTCCTCACCCCCGGCTGGGGTGGTCTCGCGGCTGCTCCTGGCCGCGGGCAGCCTCCTCGCGGCGGTAGACAGGGTACAGCACTATATTCTACCACATAGTGAAGCCACATCACTTAAAAGGAATCAAAAAGTTATGATTGTATTGCAGAGCGAAGTGCGCTCTCATTAATTTACAGTCACAATACAATGCACATAACACTTCAAGGATTCTGAGTAACTCGTCTTGTATCATTAGTGCTTTTCTCATTCTGTTAATACAGGAGATCTGGTGCAACAGCTCCCAGATAGGTAGTTTCTCAGGATCTACTTAAAAACAATTCTAACATATTGGTTATGGGAGGGTGCATACCAACGCCTCTCCTTTTGCTCCTAATGGTTCTCTGGGGATTTCAAGGTGGTTGTGGTGGGGAGAAACTCCTGTTTACCTCCACTCTCAAGTATCAAAGATGGTGTGAAAGGTTCTCTGTGGAAAATCACATTATAGGTCAATGGATCCCCGGCATGGTCTTTATTAGTCAGCTGGAGGATTCTGCAGCACAACAATGTCATTTTAAAGTGGCCCAGTAGAAAAGTAAATGAAAGGATGTTTTCAAAAGGGATATTTTGGTCCCCCCACCTGGTTGCATTAATAAAAATAGAACATTAGAAATGTCACAGTTGACATGTTTTGCTGCCAGACACTGGAAATCCTCCTTGTGACTCACTACCTGAACCTAGACCTCTGACTGAGTGAACAGGAATTTTTATATTGCAGCACACAAGCAGCAGAGATGGCCTTCCTTTTTTACCCCCTAAAGTTATTTTCTGGTATTAACCATACAAATGTAGCACTGTGCTTGGGAGGACTCATTCACTCTTGAAAATAGCGATTTCACTGGAAAATGGATGTGGGGGAAATAAAGAGTTCTCTCTCCTTCTCTCAAACTCAGTCTCATGTCAGCATCTGTCTTCAAGGGAAGCATTGCACTATGTTGCATCTTTCCTGCAACCCTTAAAAAAGCATGCAGGAATTGAATGGGGTCTTCTTGAAAGGCAGAATGTTGCTGACCTGAGAGCCATTGTTCGAAGACACCTGATTAAATTCTGTGCTAACCATTGCCTGGAAGACAAGGGAGAAGGTTACGGTGCTCAATCTAAGCAAGGTGGCATGTCCTGTTTACCTTCATTGCCTACACAGAAAACAGCATCCTTGCCTAATTGTAAACATTTTGTCCAATGACTTTCAACAGTTCAGAGACATTCAGCTAAAATGCTTCTTTCCCATTAGTGAGAGAAGCGGTTCTTTGTCTGGCCAGGTTTGGATGCCTGTGCACACATGCACACTTGTCCCTCAATTCAAAGTTGTGATGGGCAAATTAAAAAGGAAGACATTTATTCTCATTAATTTTAATTGTGTGAAGTACAAATGTCCAGTTAGATTTTTATTCTATGATGTAATGCTAATTAGCAGGTGTTAGCCAGACTACAAGAAGTAGGCATTCTTTCACACACCCACATATTGACGCCAAGATTTGAAGACCCTATGTCTGAGAATCTGACAGGTACATTTATCTCACTAGATAAGAGATGGGAACATGAGATAACAGTCTCACGTCGCACTTGCAGGTGCAAAGATACAGCTGGCAGAGTCCAGGTGTCCAGTCTTGATGTCGCCAAATTGACATTTTTCCAATAGTGGGTGTATGAAAGGAAAACGTATAAATGCTGATACCTTTTAGTGTTCAGGATGGGTCGGCTTTTCTCTTGCCTAAGAGAAATGCTGCTTGTCTTTTCTTTTCCTTAGAAATCGGACAATGCCGGTCTGATCTCTATGGAGAGGCCTCTGGTCCCAAAGATAAGTTTTATTTAGTCAGCTTAGTTATTCATGTTTGTTTTATGATTTCTGTTTTGTATTTTTAAATGTCTATTCTAACCGCATAATAATCTACCTCATTTTTGTAAACCAATAAAGGCTGCTAATTTGATGATTTTAGTAGTCCCTGGTTTGTTCTCCTCTAAGTGAGAAAGGGGAGATTTTTAGAAGTCCAGCATAAGCCATAAATTTAAGGTTTTGTCAGGAAGGCTAGATTTCAGCAGCAGAGGAGAGAGACAAGATGACTGGGCCTCTCTGAAGATTGTTTTGAGAACAACGTTATCTTGCTGGTACCTTCCTGTACCGAAGCAATTGTTTCATCTCAAGGTAAAGCTGGACTTTCAGAGTGCCTTTAGCGGGAGAGGGAGTGTAAGAAGGCTATGTTTGGGTTTTAAAAGAAACTGTCTCATAAATCCCTCATAGCTATTTTTAATTGTCAGCTGAGGCTGACTAATCAGAGAAACAGTGCACCTCAAACCACTGCCTGCAAAAGTTACCCTGAGCAGGGAAATCTCTGAGAAAGTGTTACGCTGCACTATAAATCTCTAGACTGCTGTCTGTTCAGTCACTCAGAACAGAGTTGTTAGTCTGAAAGAATGGCCCGCGACATGGTGGCAGCGGCGGGATACGATTCCGTGTTGTTTTACCCGAAGAGAAGCCTAAAGTTTTTTTTTAGCCACGCATAGTTTTGAATGGGGAGACGGCGTTCTGCAAAGCAGCAGCATCGCAGAAATACCAGACGCATGGGAGCGACTTTTTCGGCTTGCCGGAGGTCTTCACCAACTCTGAGACGGGGTGAGCAGAGATTGCCAGAGCCTGTTGCCAATGCCAGTTCCCAGAAAGAGGTCCAACGGAGAGAAAACAGTGGAAAGGGAGAATCGGAATGTGGTGAGTTGCAATCATCCACTTTAAATTCCCCTGAGCCTAGCTACTCTCCTGAATTACGGAAGGTTACTTTAAAAGACCATCCCTTGCTTTTTGTTACAACTTCCCAGAAGGGCAGAGGGAGAGAGGTTTGGATTGGAGAGCCTGTTGTTTTTACAAGGCTGCCATTCTATAACAGAAGGCATCACAGACTGGGAGAAGTCAAACCCCAAGAATCTGTAAAATCCTCACTGCCAGTAAAACCAGATGCGCACTCACGCTTAGTGTAAAAGAAACTTCACAGCGTGTGTTTGACAACAACTTGCTAGGAAATAGCAACCTAAAGCTTTTGTCAGAAGCCATCAGATAACAGCTGAGCTAAGAAATGGATAGTCAGTTACGTTTCAATTTTCCCAGAGCCAAAGGACAGGGGAAAGCTTTGCGAGCTAGTGAAGATGAGTTCCAGGAATTTGGAAGGGGAACAGCCCCCTGCGTAGTCAGAAAATCACCATTTTTCAAGGAAACCTGGGCGGAACAAGTCCGACAGGCGGAGTCCATGCTTGAAGCTAGAGTCAGCCAACTAATGAGGGTGTGGTGTGGCGAAGCGAGCAAGCATTCCAGAAGGAAGGAGGCAGGGAGCCTGTCTTGCTTTCCTGAAGGAATCGGAAGGGGTGAGAGTTTCTGTTACCCAAAATCTGAGAAGGAAATCTTCCAGCCCCCTGAGCCATTATACCAAGCTGGGGTTCTGAAGCAGAGCCCAGATACCACAGGGAAAACTATTTTGACAAAGGATCAGCTCAGGCGATGGTACAATAAGCCAAAAGGATCTAGGCGCTTACGATTAAAGGCAGCAGAGGATGTAATTTTTTCACCCTTGGAAGATCAAGGTTCAGGAGGATCAAACATTCCAGATCCTGAATTCCAAGCCTGGGTGCAGAGAGGAAGAGCCTGCCCTTATCTGAAGAGAGGGAGTTTCCAGATGGCCAAGCCACAGCTTAACGGAGCCATTCCTTAGATGGACCCGAGTTCAAGGTACAGTTCTTCTTCACCCGATTTTACCCCCAGCACCCCTGATTCTGTGAGTGCCAGTCCAGATGAAGGAATTAAGTATTTACCCTTATTCTGGGAAGCTATGGAAGATTATGGCCAAAGATTTTTTAAACAGATGCAAAGGGAAGTGTTTGCTCATGTTAAACAAGAATATTCTCGAGGCCTTAATCATGCCACAAATGAGGCTCTTTACCAAATGACTGAGAAATTTGCAGTTCTTTCTACAGTGCCAAACCCTGAAGTTAGATGCGCTTGTGGAAGAATAATGTCTGAAGTTAAACCACACATCGGAGATGGAGTGAACCAGATGGGGGAAGAGCTAAGCCAGCCTTCGGCCGTTCCAGATGATAGACAACTGTCAGTCCCCAGATACAGGAAGAATTTAGAAGTTCTTGGTTTACCTCCGTCCCCACTTTTTTCCATCAAAGATGAAGAAGAGGAAGAAGAATTACTGATAAGACTGACAGATCCTGACCGTGACGAGTTGGGAGCAGTTTAAACTTTGTTTTATTCACAGGTATTTGCCAGAAGCAGACACCCGCTGGGAAGAGCGAGTGGAGGAGGGAGAGAAGAGGAATTCGCTGGTCACTGTTTTGCCTCGGACAAAGCACAGCAGGGAAGATCAGTAATGTGAAAGTTTTACTATTGTAAACTGTTTTCTTTATCTCTTAACTATCCTCTTTGTTCTCTCTAACCTTACTTTTCAATTACTAATTCTTGCTCTGTAAAAACGAGCCTGTCATTTTAACAATAGACTGCTTAATGTGTTTAGTTAAGATTGAATGCAAATAAGTTTAGAAATGCTTTTCTACTATGCTTTCTTTTAGTTCAAAGAAGTTAAGCTAGTTTGCTCACTTAAATGTGTATCTAACCAGTTTTTAACACTTTAGTAAGGTGTGCTTATTTAGTTTAATTGCTTGATAGGTTAATTGTTTAAATCTTTAGAGCAGAATTGCTTTGCTTAGTTGTTTAGATACAGTGATTGCATTTAATAATTTTAGTTAAGAAACTTATAATTATGTGAACCTCCTTTTTTATTTGCCAAACGCTATATGTTTTAAAAAGAAATTAATTTGAGGTGTGCCTCAAGATTATTTCATTCTTATGGGGGGCATGTGATGGGCAAATTAAAAAGGAAGACATTTGTTCTCATTAATTTTAATTGTGTGAAGTACAAATGTCCAGTTAGATTTTTATTCTATGATGTAATGCTAATTAGCAGGTGTTAGCCAGACTACAAGAAGTAGGCATTCTTTCACACACCCACATATTGACGCCAAGATTTGAAGACCCTATGTCTGAGAATCTGACAGGTACATTTATCTCACTAGATAAGAGATGGGGACATGAGATAACAGTCTCACGTCGCACTTGCAGGTGCAAAGATACAGCTGGCAGAGTCCAGGTGTCCAGTCTTGATGTCGCCAAAATGACATAACTGGGAGTTATGACATTTTTCCAATAGTGGGTGTATGAAAGGAAAACGTATAAATGCTGATACCTTTTAGTGTTCAGGATGGGTCAGCTTTTCTCTTGCCTAAGAGAAATACTGCTTGTCTTTTCTTTTCCTTAGAAATCGGACAATGCCGGTCTGATCTCTATGGAGGGGCCTCTGGTCCCAAAGATAAGTTTTATTTAGTCAGCTTAGTTATTCATGTTTGTTTTATGATTTCTGTTTTGTATTTTTAAATGTCTATTCTAACCGCATAATATTCTACCTCATTTTTGTAAACCAATAACGGCTGCTAATTTGATGATTTTAGTAGTCCCTGGTTTGTTCTCCTCTAAGTGAGAAAGGGGAGATTTTTAGAAGTCCAGCATAAGCCATAAATTTAAGGTTTTGTGAGGAAGGCTAGATTTCAGCAGTGGAGGAGAGAGACAAGATGACTGGGCCTCTCTGAAGATTGTTTTGAGAACAACGTTATCTTGCTGGTACCTTCCTGCACCGAAGCAATTGTTTCATCTCAAGGTAAAGCCTTTAGCGGGAGAGGGAGCGTAAGAAGGCTATGTTTGGGTTTTAAAAGAAACTGTCTCACAAATCCCTCATAGCTATTTTTAATTGTCAGCTGAGGCTGACTAATCAGAGAAACAGTGCACCTCAAAACACTGCCTGCAAAAGTTACCCTGAGCAGGGAAATCTCTGAGAAAGTGTTACACTGCCTCTGCACTATAAATCTTCTAGACTGCTGTCTGTTCAGTCACTCAGAACAGAGTTGTTAGTCTGAAAGAACGGTCCGCGACAAAAATGAGGGGGTTATGCTAGGCACTTATTATCAGTGGTGGGCATCAGCAGGTTTGCACCAGTTTGCCAGAAACCGTAGCAGAAATTCCAGCTGTCCCCGCCCATCCAAGTTTTGAAACAAAGTAGTCCTAGTTCGGGTGGAACACAGGGCTTTCCCCCTGGCCATACCCACCATACCATGCCCGCAGAGTAGGTAGTAATTTTTTTTGGAGCCCACCACTGCTTATTATGGTCATCAGGGCCCAAATGTTGGTGCACTGACCCAGCTCTTCCCTGAGTCAGGAAAGAACAGGTGAGGAAAAGAACAGCTTTGCAACTGGGATCCCTTTAGACATGGATTCTTCAGAGCTGTTAGGTTTGTAGGATCCCCATGTGAACAAAATATGATATTTATTTCCCAATCATCAAATTAAAGCAAAGTAATTTGCAACTTGCCATGCTTTTAAATAATGCTGGAGGATAATTGGACTTCCTTTATTTTTAAGGTCACTTGGCTTCCAACTGCGATGCTTCACACTTGTCTATTTCTGCCCTCAATCACTTACTCACTAATTCCTAAGAGACTGGCTTACTTAGTGCAAATAGACCTTTCTCAATGGAGTGCCTCAAGGGGTTCATCATTCTGCCCTACCAGTTCCAAGGCAACTAAGAGGTGGGGCAAAGAACGTGGGGCAGGCATGGGGTGAAGTGAAGTTGAACTGGCAGGCATGGGGTGAAGTGGGGTGAAGTGGAATGTTAAACTTGGCATTCAAGGGGTTAAAATGTTTAAAGATGCATCATAATTAAAAGTAGGGGAGTATAAATAAATCTATCAATACTTTGTGACAAAGGATGCTGCTGATTTGGTACCAAAGGAGAAGGAGATTGGCACCTCATAAAGCCCAAAACCTCTCCTAGAAACACCAATTGCTGAGGTGTTATGATTGTCTGTCCATTTGGAGATATTCCAACCCAGTCCTCATCTGTGTCTGTGCCAAGATGAGTCTCTTTCTGGATCTCCGTACAAAAGTCTATCCCTGCAAATCAGGAAATGCAAACTTCTACAACTTGGAATTACTCGGTATCTGTAGAATTATTTCTGGGAGAATTATTTGCTCACTTCCATAAGACAAGAAGAAGAAGAAGAAAAAGGAGAGCAGCTATTGCTCATATTGGCACTTGTAATACAGCTCCAGCAAGAAAAGAGGAACCAATATGGGGAATACCAAAAATAGATCCTACAAGAATACTGATATTTGTGTGTGCATTGATATTCTTGGGGCATTGGTGGGATGTTGTGACCTCATGGATACTGTTTCTCTTAAGGAGTGGAAATGCACTACAAGTGATTACTACTCACAGTTACATGGCTGGGGAAGAGATAAAACTGGGTTCTCTCTCTCTTGATCCCCTCCTTCCCTCATTTGGAAGCTCTTAGCAGACTATTTGCTGTGCTTCTGACAAAGAGGAGGAGATGAGACAAGAGCAAAATACACCTCTTAGAAGGAAATCACACCAGATCCCCCTGTTTACCAGCTACAAGTGGAGACCAATGCAAATTGGCTGACAATGTCCAGTGGTTAGCCTGGTTTCACCTCCTTCTGCATGGAAAGCCTGTTATTCTTCAGTGCCTGCCGTCTCAGGGTGGTGGAAGAATCTTTGCCTTGTGTTTTACCCTTCCCTTTGGGTATCTGCAAGATGACCCCCATCTTGCTTTGTGCATTTGAGATTTGAAACTGGCTGCTAACTACTGTGCCTCTATTTCTGACCCTGATGGGTGGGAATTGAACTAAAGTCTCTCAAGTACTGTAGGATCTAATTAAAATGCATCTTATTTCAGGGAAGACTTATTACCTTTTCTAGTATATATTTATATAAGAGGATATCTGCCATAATGCTTGGTAACTATGAATAAATGATTCAATTCAGGAGAAAGAAAGGAACAAGGCACTTGTTTAGATATGGATTCTGAATGTTATGAAAAAGCACAAAGGACGATGATGTTAACGAATGCCACATGGCTGTGTAAAGTTTTTATTCCCCTGCAAGCCATCTGGAATTTCCTTGCCCTCCCTCCTCTGCCCAAACCCCTCAGAAGTAATTCAAAAGGACCATGTTGAACCTATGGGTGCCTATCGGGTCCGGTCTACATTATTGGGGTAATGCACATTTCCCCCTTTGATACCAAGTTCTTACCCAGAATGAGTCTAGACCTGATGTTCTCTGCTCAATAAATGTTTTGTGATACCATCCTTTTTGAAGTGGTGGCTAAGAATTAGTCATTAGCTCCACTTCTTTCCATCCAGTTCTATTCAACTTTGCAGTAGACGTGAAAAATAGGAAGCGTCAGAGTGGGAGCCATCTCTTTCTGGCTCATCATGGGATCCAATAGAAGAGTAGCAGTGCCAGAAAGCACATGGTTTGGCTAACCCAAAAACCTAATGGCTCAAATTCTGTTGCATAGCATGGTAAGTTGCAACTGAAGCTGTTGAATCAATGGGACTTATGGGGGAGTTGACTCACTCAATCCTCATTCATTCAATGGGCCTCCTCTATTGCAAGCTACTACACTAACTAATGAGATTTAAGCCAAGATATTGAGTGCAATGCAATAGATTGAATATGAACAGCCAATTCAATTCTCTGCCATCATTTATGTGGTGCAAGCCAGTGGAGGACTCTAATAGGCAAGCTACAATAGATGAACTCTGCGAACACACAATGCTAATTGTTGGATGGATCTGAAAAAGTTGCAGGTGGGGATAGAATGGAGTATCTAAGGAGAGGGTAAGAATGGATCCCCAGACAGGGGCAAGCACCACATACATTACTGCAGACCCTGCTTGTTTTATTGCAATCATCTTATCTTATGTAGCTTAAAAGCAACCTTGCTTTTAAGATAGCCTACCTAGCAGTTTGAAAGCAAGAAATTGCAAGTAGATAAATAGGGACCACTTCGGTGGGAAGGTAACAGTGTTCCATGTCAGTGTCTAGCTTCAGTGTCTAGTCATGCCTACCACATGACCATGGAGACATCTGCAGCGGCAGACAGTGCTGGCTCTTCGTCTTTGAAACAGAGATGAACACTGCACCCTAGAGTCGGATACGACTGGCTTTCGAGCAAGGGAAACCTTTACCTTTACTAATAAACAAATTGCTAAAGACTTGCATATAAAAATACACACAAACCCTTTTCCTTTTGGGTAGCACTACTGGATAATTTTAAGGCAGCTATGTCATAAATCACCTGAGCCTTGGGGGTACTTTTGCCAGACAAGAAACATGCTAATTCTTTGTTCTTGTAAGACCTATGAGCTCATATGCTCGAGTGCAGGTGGATCACAAATTTCCAGTGGTGATGCCAGTTGTAAAATGAGCTCAATCTAAGCCTGAGCACATCTGATTTCAAAGCTAAGTAGGGTCCTGACTGGTTAGCACTTGGATGGGAGAACACCATGCAATACCAGGCAGTGCCAGATAGGAATAAGAATGTATTCCTTCTGAGAACCTTGAAAAACTACTACCATCCAGAACTAACAGTAGTGGGTTAGCTGGTCTACCTTAATGGTCAGGGTAAGATGGCTTCCTGTGTTGACCACAGATGCTATAGGATGGGTCTAAACTACCCTGAAATAGCTCAGAACCCAGTTCAACAGCATCCAGACTCTTCCTTACTTATTCTGAATTTGTTTAAGGTGAATCCCAGCTTGCCATGAAGTGACCCACACACTATGATCTTGGAGTCATCTTCTGCCGCACATATGAAATGAGACATGCAGGATTTAACACAGTGACTGCGATGGACTGCCACAGCCTTGAGGATATTATCAAGGTGCACCTTCACAGTCAGTCCGTATGGCATGATCTATTCCACCTCCGTAGCCATTGGGAATCAGAATAGTGAAGTGGTTCTTCCTCCGCTTATTTTGTCATTGGGCCCAATATGATCATTTCCAGTGGCATGGTCCACTGAGAGGACCATCACCCCACCTAAAAGGGGCTCATTCACCATCTCTGTTTGTACTGATATGTACTGTCAGTGAGACCACATATAGCCCATTTCCTTAACTGTTAAGAGAAATAGCAATACATGGTCCCTTACAAATCTCAGCTGAGGCTTAGCAGAACCCTTATGTCTCCATTATCATGAGTGTAGCACCTTTGTCCAGCCACTAAATTTCACCCTGCAAAAGCCCTGTCTTTGAGTCAAGAGTTCTGTTCATGAATGATGGTCTCATTTGCACTTGAGTTTCACGTAGGTTAAACAGAATACTACACAAGGCTGTAAAATTTATACAAATTTGATACCCTTTAATACAGTTTGCTGGTAATGCAGCAGCCACTTTGTTGTACTTCTCAAGGATGTGTGGAATTCAAAGGAGAGAAGAAATAATAAAAACCTTTCTAGGCTGCGTTAAAACCTAGGAACTTAAATAAGCTTTAGTATTTCGCTCTCCCTCCCTATCTCTAACTAACTAAACTAACTAACTAACTAACCTGAAGTTGTGATTTAACTACGCTTTATTCTCTTATCTGAATTTAATTTGTAATAACAGCAGTTGCACTTTTGCATAGTGCTAAAATCCTTCAATCGTTATATTGTCCCATCCATTCTCTCTTTCATCTTCTGTTTGATTGACACCAGCTCAGTTTTATTATAGTTTCTGAAGTAACAGTATAGCATTGGAGAATTAATTATTTGGATACCCTTATACCTGCCCTATCCCAAATCTATTTAGCTCTATTTAAATCAAAGTGTCCAATGATAAGGTAAACCAATTTGATTCTTCACCTAGTGGTTAAACTGCCTTTTGATGCTGTCCATGGGGTTTTCTTGACAAGAATACTGGAATTGGTTTCTATCTCCTCCAGTTGACTGCATTTAGTCTGAGTTCTCCACTATGGCCCTGCACAGCATAGCTCATAGCCTCACTGAACCACACAAGCCTCCTCACTACGGCAAGGCAATGATTCTTGGACGGGTGCTGATGTGCACAGGAATAAAAGTAAAGTCCAGTGCTGAAAACACATACAACTGGAATATGGCACATGAGAAGTATGAATTAAGGCAAACGGGAAACTGTAAAGGAAGAAATGGAATGTATAAACATTGGACTGGAATGGGATATATTCAGTCAGACAACTACAAAGTGTTGTACTCTGGAAATAACAACTCAAAGGAAACAGATTGACTCTAATACTAAGAAAAGGTGTAGCACCAGCAATTAGGGGCTTCAGTGCGCAGTCTGGTAAAATAATATCAATCAGACTCCATGGTAAACCTATTAACATAACCTCATTCAAGTCTATGCTCTAACTAGCAGTGCTGACGAAGATGAAATGAAAGCTTTTATGCAAGCATCTAAGGAGGAAATAGATCACACTCAAAAACAAGACATAGGTGACTTGAAGGAAGGCAAAAGTAGGAGACGGAGCAGAACCAAATTTTGCTGGAATATTGACCTAAAGGACAGAAATGAAGCAGGAAAATGAGTCACAGAGTTCTGCAAATCTAGTAATCTATTTATTGCAAAGACATGCTTCAGACAACTGAACAGATCACTATACACATTAACATCGTCAGATGGTCACTATAGAACTCAAATAGACTGCGTCATTGGGAGTAGGAGTTGGCAAAACTGTATTTCCTCTGTCAAAACAAAACCAGGTGCAGATTATGGTACTGACCACGAACTTTTAAAATCCAGCATTCGACTCAAGCTGAAAAAGAACACTAAAAGAATTGTAGTGCCAAAATAAAATTTAAGCAACTTTTCTGATGATTTTAAAATCCACATAAGAAACAATTTTTCATTACTAAACTGATCATATACCAGGAGAACTGGGGATTGAGACCTGAGACATTATTAGGGACAAATGCAATTTGTGTAGTAAAAAGAAAAGAAAAACCTAGATGACAGAAGAAACACTTAAAATTTCATTTCATTTCATTTATTCGATTTATACCCCACCCTACTCAACCAGGGCCGACTCAGGGTGGCTTACAACAAGTAAATAAAATACAGTATACAAAAATTACAAATGGTACAATGTTACAATACAGCAAATTAAACAATAAAATATGCAATAAACATTTAAGTTCTAACATAACAAAACAGTTACACGATACCTCGGCTACTAACGTCCCCCCAAAACATAGCCCCATGGCTCGCAAGTCCCTGACGGAGCCAAAGAAGAGGACGATCCGGCTCCAAGGCAACTGAGACCAGGAAAAAAACTGGCATTGGCTACTCTGGTAGTAGCAGCTTTTCAAAGTCCCGCCGTGTAACGTGGGAGCTGCGCTCCAACCTCCCCGACCGGGCGGGAACCGGCGATGGAACTGTGGCTCCGGTGATACTGGCGGCGCGGCTTTTCAAAGTCCCGCCGCGTAGGAGGGCCTTTTCCGTGTCCGCACCGGCTCTCTGGAACTTCTTACCAACAGAGTTACATCTCCAGATGGAATTGCTGCCCTTCAGGAAAGAACTTAAAACCTGGCTGGGAGGCCAAGTATGGGGTGCAGGTGGAGGGGTGACTTCCGTGGGGTGGCTGGTATAGCGAATCCCAGTACCCTCGGCCCCTGCACCCTTTTTTAGTGAGTGGATGGGTAGTTTTTAAAAGCAGTTTTAACTATGTTTTTATTATGCTGTGAACCATCCTGAGTTGGCCTTGGCTAAGTGGACAGTATAGAAATTGAAATAATAAATAAATAAAATAAAGTATTTACAATAGTATTTTATTCTCTTTATCAAAAAGAAGTGTGCCTTGAAGAGAAGGTATTACAAAGTGGATGTCTTCCACCTCTAAGAACTAATAAGCAGGCTCTCTGTGAAACTCTCAGTATGCTGCTGTGAAAATAAACTCAGAATTGCATGGAGCAAAGCATGGCACACACATCTTCAGAAACATAATATTTATTTTTGTGTTTAAATATCACACTTCAAGAATATTAAATAAATAAGATGAAAGCAGTCAAGGAGTGCATGAGATTTTCAAGCTGCATCCTGTAAGTAAAATAAGCAAAAGAGAACATGGGTTTGACCTCAGGAATAATATTAATTCCAACTTAAAATATACTGGTAACTTTTTCCAACAGTCTTGGAACTAGGATTCATCTGCGATAAGAAAGCCAAAGAAGAGAACAGGTTAATCTGTCTATGGAAAAGATTTTAGTTGGGCGCTTTTGACAATTTTTTTTTATGAATTGTGTTTCAGATTCTCTGTGTTCCTTTTAGTCAACAATGGTTGTCATTTATGTGCCCAAAACACGAGATAGGAGGGTGAGTAGATTCCATTTTACAGGAATGAACTTTAATCATATTGTTACCCTGAAGTCCACCAAGGAGAGCTAAGTGAGATAAAATAGTACCTTGTTGGGGGAGGGAAAAATAGATGGGAGCCAATTGCCTCCCCTCTCCCTCCCCCTGAGCTGTATGTGTAGTGGTTTGCATTACTGCAGGTCAAGGAGGAGAATAGTTTTATTGTGTCTTATTTAACAGATTAAAGGTCAAAGAACACTGCCAATTTAGAGCAAATTACCTAGAATTCAGCCAGCCAGTCCCAAACTACTGTACCCAATCTCCAATGAAAGTATGGTTTCCATTGCATGGAAATGTTTATTTATAGTCAGCATGTATACATGAGATGGGGCTACAAAGTGAAATGAACTCCAAACTATAAGTAAAATCTTACACATGGATATATTTAGACTTATGGGACTTATTTCTAACCAATTGAGTGCACATACTTATTTTTTATATATAGTTTTTACTTATTTGTTTATTAAATCTTGCCTATCCTCCAAGCAAATCAAGGTAATGTACCTCACCCCACTCCATTTTAATGTCACAATAATCCAGTGGGGGAGAGTGATTGGCTTCTTCTTTCCGTAGTTCAGGGCTCTGGCTGCAACACCTGACTGGCTCTCTAATTTTTTTCAAAGAAAAGCCTCACGCAAGCGGAAGACTTAGTCTTCAATCTTTCCAGTAAGTTGTTTCCAGCAAGGACTATTGAGTTACTCTCTTTGGGATTTGGTTTTGTACCTACACCTAAGTATAACCCTTTTACTACCAGGATAGATATGTTTAAATTAATATGGTTACTTAGACTCAAAAGTTTTTTTCAAGGTAAGGAATCGGACCACTCAGACAGGTTTAGACCTAAATCTAGTTTTTCCCCTCCACCCAATGATCCATCTATTGAGGTTTTTTATAGGCTTGTGCTGCGGGACTTGGAGAAGAGTGAAAAAATGGGGTTACAATCTTTCCCTCAATGATATGAAGCTGCTAGAGCAGTTAGCAATGGATCCTGATATTATCGTCAAGAAAGCAGATAAGGGAGGGGGTATTGTGATTATGGACATTAGAGAATACGAAAGTGAAGCCCGGAAACAACTATCAAATAAGGAATTTTATAAAGTATTAGATCATGATCCCACAAACAGAACTTTAAATCTCCTTAGAGATAGTTTGTTCGAAGGGGTGGTTATGGGTTACATATCTGAATCCACTCAGAACTTTTGTATAATGATAATCCAAAAATGCCTGTATTCCACCTACTCCCCAAAATTCAGAAGGATCGTCCTGATGATGGCATTACGCCAGGAAGACCTATTGTCTCCTCGATTGGTTCCGCTCTTGAATCCACATCACGTTTTTTGGATTACCATCTTAGTCCATTTACAATGAACACTGCCTCATATATTAAAAACACGACAGATTTTATCACACAAGTAGAAGGCTTGCAGGTGCCCAGAGGTGGGGGATTTATTACTATGGACGTCCAGGCGCTTTACACCAATGTGCCTTTGGATGACATTAAAGAAATAGTATTTGGGTTTTTGGAAACACGCAATGAGCTGCACCCCCCCACACACACTTTTTATTGGGACTTCTAGATTTGGTTTTAGACCACAATTTTTTTAGATATGGCAAAACAATTTATTTACAGATTAAAAGAGTGGCCATGGGGAGCTCAGTAGCGCCCTCTCTGGCCAACCTATATATGATCAAGTTTGAAGAAGAATTTCTTTTAAAAGAAGAGAATAACCCTTTTTTTCGACATATTATTTTTTACAAACGTTTCTTAGATTATCTTTTTTTCATTGTCAATGATCTGGGCATTGCGCCTCAATTTGTGGGTTGGGTCAACACTCTAAACACGAACCTTAAATTTACTTATAACTTTGGGGCTGTCTCAATTCCATTTTTAGATGTTAGTACGTACGTTTCAATAGAGCGGCAAGTGAGGGTCAGATTATATAGAAAGAAGACGGACAGAAATGCTTACTTGAACTTTAAATCATTTCATCCATATCACCTGAAATACAATTTACCCTATGGATTGTTTTTAAGAGCCAAAAGGAACTCTTCTATTGAGTATGACTTTGAGAGGGCTAGTAATAATATTACCTCCTACTTACAACATAAAGGTTACCCAGATAAGATCATTAAAGACAACTTAATGAGAGCTAGGGCAATACCCAGGGACAGATTGCTTCAAGACACTGTTAGGATACCAGAGAATAGACTACACTGTTCATTTGTTTTTTCACGATTGTCTAGTCAAATACAGAACATCATCAACAAACATTGGCACATTGTCAACCATATACCAGGTTGCTCCTCTCCACCTCGGATAGGCTTGAGGAAATCGAAATCTATTCAGCAAATAGTAAGCAGAACAGACCATGTTGTTCGCTCTTTACCTAAGCAACCATTAATATTAGGACATTTTAGATGTGGACAATGCACGCATTGCTCTCTGGCATGGCAGACCAAAGTAGTCTCGATCCGCAGCAGCAACTACATTTTACACATAAATCATTTTTTGAATTGCAATAGCTCGGGTTGTATCTACGTACTAACCTGTTCCTGCGGATTGGGTTATGTGGGGGTAACTTCCCGGAAAATTAAAACCAGGTTGGGGGAACATAGGTCCAAAATCCGTAATCAGAATCTGTCTGCACCATTAGTCAACCACTTCATGGAAGCGAATCATAATGACCAAGATTTTAGATTTGTAGTGCTTGAATGTATTAAACAGCAACCTTATCATCATATTAACATGGATATTGCTTTAAGACAGAGGGAGAGTTTCTTCATTCACCGGTTCAATACATTGCACCCATATGGGCTAAATCAAGAAATTGATTACACTTGTTTCTTATAATTAATCAGCTGTGCAAAGTTCTTTTAAAAATGCTCTCTGAATTAGATTGGGTAACGTCCGTCGACACCAAAAGAACAAACAAGTGAGGTCTAGGACGCGATATAATTAAGAAACTTTTAAAAAACTTTACTAAGTACTTCAACACTATAGCTTTGTATAATTTGTCTATCCAAGATCATGTATATATGTATATATGTATATTGTATTTTATTTGATGGATTAGTAATTATATTTAAATTATCATTTAGATCCCTGAAGAAAACTTTTGAAAAATCCTATATCGAAAGGGTTTCGGATCTTTTGTGTTACATTATGAGAAGACTCCTATAATAAATCTATATCCGACAAACGGTTCCAGTGGTTTATACAGTACTACGTTTGTCCCCACACAATTTTTTGGCTCTCTATGACAACTGGTCCTTGGCTCTCCCTCTCAGGTTCTTTTCTGATGAATTTCTCCAGTGCAATAAGAACAACCTTCTTTCTATTGCTATCCTAACATTGTGTTGAATAGCAGTTTGACTACACTATGGCCATGAAGACAGGGGAACTGCATCCTAATGTAAAAAGGACCTGTGCTCCTAGTTAAAGGAACTCCCCAGGCATGCCCATATTCAAATGTAGCACCTGTCTTATCAGACCTTTGTATTATTCTGCCAGGTACTTGATACCTTTTTCTTATTTTCCAGTCTGAGACAGGCAAAAACAAGGAAACAAGGAAGCAGGGCCCCCAAGAGACATCTGGTGAGCAAGGTACAGCTTATTGTTATGCGCTGTCAAGTCTCTTCTGCCTTATTGACAACCCTCACAGGATGCTTTGAGGTACACAAGATGTTCAAGCAGTGGTTTATCACTGCCACATAGTGGCACCTCCATGGGTTTCAATGCCCAAGCAGGGATTTGAACTGAAGTCTCCTGAGGTCTAGCCTAACACTTTGTCCACTGAACTACATTGACTCAATGTTCATCTTGCCAGGTCATATGTTACACAATCATGTCCTAATCCATATAAGACAGTCTAACGCTGGGGTTTACTAGATTGCAAATAGCTTCTTTTTGATCAGCCAACTTCATTTCTACAGGTATTCCCCTTCAAAGTGAGGGGAAGAGCTACCTTTTTAGATGTCAAAGGGATGAGTTTTTAAAAACTGTTCTACAAATCTATAACTCTGCCATTGTCAGTCCCAAGCTAGGCAGAGAAAGATAGAGGGTTAGCATCCCAGTCAGTGATGGGGTTCACATTTTTTTTACTACCTACTCTGTGGGCATGGCATGGTGGGAGTGGCCAGGGGGAAAGCCATGTGTTGCACCCGAATTAGGACTACTTTATTTCAAAACTTGGATGGGTGGGGGCCAGCCAGCCTGTTCTGGCGAACTGGTGCGAACCTGCTGAATCCCACCACTGATCTCAGTCCTATAAAACCGTACTGCTGCGGAAACAACGAGGAGCTTCATTGCCCAATATGCTATATAGCATGAAGAGGACCTAAGTCTAAGTAAGTAAGACAAATCTACAAATCCAGTGGTAGCAAATATTGCCAGTCAAGGGCTCTAACTGATTAGTGTTTGCAAGAAGCCACACAAAAAATTTGCACTCATCTGTGGTACTTCTACAAATCTCTCTGGAAGCTTCTCCCCACTAGTTTGGGATTTGGCTTGAACAAAGTACAGGCATGTGCAATGACACAGAAGTGTGCAGCATGTTTGGCATGTCTCTGCTCAGGGACTTTGAACAATTCCTTATAACTCTTCCATATGTTCAGGGGCAGTGGGGGCAGGTAGTAAGACTGCAGTGCTAAGGTTGTGGTAAAGCTGACCCGAAAGTGATCTGGGATTTTGGTTCAGTAACAGCCCCATGCTGTGAGAAGGGAAGCCTGACCCAATAGGCGAAGGAATAAAGCACCCACTCCTCAATCCTTCTGTTGCTAATGACCCCACCTCATATCCACTTCAAAGTTAAGGGCTGCATTCCTCTGGTTTTTGTGGCTACTTAAAAAAACCTGTTCAGTTGTGGTAAATTGATTATTAATTTTTTGTTATTATATGCCACTTTGAAGCTTGTTCACAAGTGGAATAGAAGTGGCTGAAAGTTTCAAGGACAGTTGGACCATCCTTGTCGCAGGCTAAGAGTCAATCCACTGCAATAGCATTTCTTTGCTTGATTAGAATGAGTGATCCTTATTTATCTGTATCTGCATTTCGGTTGTAGGTGGGTAGAAATTACTCTGTACCGATGACCAAGGAAGAAACTCGGCAGTGACAAGAACACTATTTCATGAGATGAAGGCGCGCACAGGGGGGAGGGGGGGAATGTGTCGTCTGTTTTGCTGTTAGCTCTGCTTAGTAGCTGAGGGCAACCCAAAAGCTTTCTCTGTGTGCTACTGTACCAACTCCCATGTTACAGTCTGAGCTGAACAGCCTTGCTCCAAGCCATTCCGCATCAAGGATAAGCAAGTGGGGATTCAGAGGCTACTGAACACCAGGGTATAGTGGGATCTAAGGACTAAACAAGGATTAACACAGTGGGGAACATGTTGTCTTCAAGATATTCCTGGCCAGCTTAGCTGATGGTGAGATAATATGGGGATGGCCTCACATTCCACCATCCCTGGATTAAGGTAATGCTACTGAATTGAACTGCCACTTCTACCTCTTGGATAAAGTCCAACAATTGTGAATAGTAATTATTTCTCACATGCATTTATTCTGAAAATGTACATGACATTTTCACTTGAACATTTCAAAGCAGTGTACAACAGATTAGTGTACATTAAATGTAACCCTCCCACAAATGTTCTAAAAGCCTCATACTCATACACAATGCAACAGCTTTTTTGTCTTCCGGCTGATGAAATAAAATTTTAGTTAAGCCCCCTAAAGACCATGGTAAATGCTGACTATGGCGGAAACTAGCAAGGGGACTTTTCTGCCTTTAGATTGGAGCAACCACATATCTCCCATCAAGTTTCAAGCAATTGCTTCTGTCAATATTGTTTCAGGCCTTGTTGGCTTTCAGGAAATGGGGATCCCCAGCAAGTCTTTTATTGATATGTTCATTAGGAGTAAAGAAATCCATGAGTTATCTCCTTTTTAATTGTGAATGCTGTAGAGCGCTGAACGCAAAATTGAATCTCTTTACCAGGCTGAGTTCTTCCACTATGTTCCAGCTCTAACAACATTTTGCAGCCTTGTACAATTTGTGACACAGCTTAGCAGCCTCAGTGTAACGTGAACAGATTCATTTTCCTAATGAAACTCCCAAAACTTGCACAAACCAGATGTAGCACCCCCTACATGAATAAAAATAATAATTTTGTGTCAGAAATTATTCTGGGTTAAAAGGATTTTTGCTGGAGAAACTCCACTCAGGGGAAACACGAATGAGGCTTCTTTCATGTCCCCAAGAGCTGGGATAGAGATGGGTGCTCAATCCATCATGCAGTACCCAGGTCTCGAACTGCTGACTTGCCAGCCTTCCAGCTAACAAGGCGAGCTTCTTAAACACTGAGCCACCATAGTTCCTCCCTACGTGAATAGCTGTGGTTTATGGTTTATTGTATGAGCAGGGCCAAGAAACAAGAGTTGTGCAAATACAATCTAGGCCTGACATAGATCACTGCTGGTCAAATTTAGGTGACAGGCCAGAGATGGGGAATATGTGACCCTTCTGATGTTTTCAGACTGCAATTTCCACCAGTTCTCAGTACTCGTTATGTTGACTTCTCTTGATGTGATTTGCCATCACGTAACATCTGGAGAGCCACATGATGTGGAGAGCCACATCTTCCCCATTGTTGAAGAAGGAATAATGACAGATCTGTGGCCACATGATGACAATAAATATACTGTGGCAGAGGTTTTGCACCTCAATTGCTGCCATGGGTAATACAGCAGCAAGATGGTAAGATCTGTTATTCCACTAATTTAGTTTTATTTCCTTTTAAAACCCACATTGTGTCAAATTGTACAGGCTTATAAAGGAGAGTCAGGACTATGTCAGGACTACACCACCTGAATTAAGTAAGAGCCACAGCAGGCCTACTATGATGATAGTTCTATGGCAGGATTACTAACACTTCCTGCGGCCTACTAGATCCTCCCAGGGCAAGAGATAAGGGTGGCTTATCTTTTGGGGGTGTACATGTCTTACCTTTGTTGTCATTAATGGGAAAGAATTAACTAGCTATGCATGAACTAGAAGTTCTGGATGCTTCATTTGGTGGTGGTTTTGGTAGTAGGGAATTTTAAGGAACCAAGCGTTTTCTCCCCTAGGCGGGACCATCAAAAACCGCTACTGTTGGAGCCGTCTCACCACCCTCGGCTCTGTCCCTGGCCCGGGAGGTGGAAGCTCATTTGGGGTGTGTTTCCCCCTCGGTGGGACCTTCAAAAGCTGCCACCGTTGGAGCCGTCTCACCACCCTCAGCTCCCTCCCTGGCTTGGGAAGTGGGAGCTCACCTGGAGTGCATTTTCCCCTCGGCAGGACCTTCAAAAGCCGTCGCCGTTGGGACCACTGGACCTGTTGTGGGCCGAAGACTGTCTTCTTCTCACCACAGTTATTTTTCTGGCTCTGTCATGGACGTTTGAGTTGTGGGGGCTCTGTTGTGGACGTTGGGTAGTAAGGATTGTGTGTTATCTGTGATAAATTTTGTATTTTTCTCTGTATTGTAACTGTATTTTTGTATTGTAGTATATTATATTGTGAATTGTATTGTTTATTCATGTTGTAGGCTGCTTCGAGTCACACTGTGTGTTGAGTGAAGAGGGATATAAATCTAAGTATAAGTATAAGTGTCGGGGTGATCCAGACCCGCAACCCTTATGCTGATTAGGTTGTGGTGCCACTGTTTTCTTTACGTGTGGTTCCGCTTAGAGGTTTTTCGGCGGCTAGGCTGCTTGCCTACAGTACACACCTCTTGTCCAGGTTATAACTGGCTCATGAGTGGGGAAGTGGCTATCTGCAAAGTCGCAGGTGTTTGGTAGCAGTCTGTAAGGGCAAAGTGGGAAATAAGTCCAGTTTGCCACCTCTCACGGCAACCTCACTTCTTTGGAGAGAAAGCTTGGCCCTGAGAAAGTTTTTAGCTTCAAAGAGAAGCGGGTCAGGCCAGCATCAGACAATTTACTCAGAGTCTCTTGGTCACATCCCTTCTGGATGGCAGCTTGAGAGAAGAAGTCTTTTGTTGAATGTCCTTCTTCTGGGCTTATCTCTCCTCCTCTTCACTTCCTTTTCTTCATGGAGTTAAAACATGTAACTCAAAATCTCAATTTAGCAGCATTTATTGTGGTATGGCTAATTATTCAAAAAGTACGGAGTAAATACTGTAACATCTCATCTAAACTATACTGAATAAAGTAAAAATAAAACAAAAGCTAACTTAATTAAAAGCATTGCTAAAAAGTTGGCTTCTCACCCTCATGAATGCAATCTGGATGGCTCCTCGCATTGAAGGCATTTTTGGTTCAATAGGACATGGGTTCCCGCTGGGGAGACCAGTTTTGATCGACAAAGTGTTGCATCTTTTATATCTTTTTGATCACCCACCCCTCCCTTAGGAATTGGGGAAATGTGCCAAAAAGGACAATGGCTATGACTAATTTTGCTTGTTAGAGTCAAGCAGGTGTCTTCTTATCTCCCTTATCTCAATGTCAATCTCTGAGATGTCTCTTTCCTTTGAAAGGTGTGCAAGATGCTTTGATGGGTGTTTGTTATGACAACCACTCTGCTTGTTAAAATTTTGCAGGTGCTCTTCTCTCGATGTTCCCATCTAAAAGATTACTCTCTTTGTCTAATTGGCCTCTAAGAGTGGCCTTGCTAAATTGGCAAGCATTGTGTCTTTAATGAGGTGCTAATGGGTGGAGTGTGCTGAATCATTGTTATACAAAATGGTTTCGCAGCAGATAACTTTCTAAGTGTTAGACTACCATTCTAAAAAGACGACAGGTGAACTACAGTGTTCCCTAAATGAATACAAGGTAACCTAAAGGCAAAGTAACTTCTTCACATGGATTTTCACGACACCATGCGGTCTTAGAATCCTTATGGAGACATCATCTGTGTGTGACAGAATATAGCTAGTAGAAACATCTAAAGGGGAAAAAAAGACTTCCATAGTTAAAAGACGCTGTTTACCTTCCCACTGAAGTGGTCCCTATTTATCCACTTGCAATTTCTTGCTTTTGAACTGCTAGGTTGGCAGGAGCTGGGACAAAAATTGGGAGCTCATTCCGTCCTGCAGTACTCAGGAATTGAACTGCTGACCTCCCGCCTTCCTGTCAGTGTCTTAGCCACTTGAACCACTGCAGTTCCGTGTGCTCTGGTGTCTAGTCATGCCTGCCACATGACCACAGAAATGTCTGCAGAAGCAGACAATGCTGGCTCTTCAGCTTTGAAAGAGAGATGAGCACTGAACCCTAGAGTCAGATACAACTGGCTTTTGAGAAAGGGAAACCTTTAGTTAAAAGACAATGATGTTTTCCCCCTCCAAATACTAAAACTTCAGTGCCTGCAGAAGCAACTTGTGAATGAATCCCTTAGATCTAAACGTAAGCATGATTGCTTCCATCTAGGGCTATGATGGCGAACCTTGGCACTCCAGGTGTTCTTGGACTTAAATTCCCAGCACTCCTGCTGATCAGGGCTTCTGGGAATTGAAGTTCAAGAACAGCTGGAGTCCCAAGGTTCACCATCTCTGATCTAGGAGAACTGTGAAACTTTGTTATGGAAAAAAAACCTAAATACTCTTTCATTCTTAAGCCACTGCTAATTGTGAAGCTGGATTCTCAACCGTTTCTGCCTTAAACATGAAATTTCCTATTTCCATATTGGGAGGCTTGCCATGGTGTAAGTGCTATTCTACAGTAGACTTCCATCCCACAGACTGGAAAAAAACCTTGCCCCTCAGTCTGAGAAACATGTGGCCATTCTGATGTTGCTGGAAGATAGTTCTTATCACCTCTCACCATGGAGTATGAGGGTTGCAACCCAGTAACATCTGAACATTCCTCAAACCCTCTTTATGACTGTGCCTCTAGCTTCACAGAATGGTATCTGGAAACGGAACTCGATTATTTGTTGGGTGTCCTCTCACTGTATATTTGGTGGTGAGATTTTTTTTAAAAAAGCAAAGAGATCTTTTAAGAACAACTCAGTAGAATTAGATGAGATAATGCAGGAGGATCTGGGTAGCCCTTTGAAGAGTACATTGATAGCATCATTGATGCTAAATCAGTAACAAGCATGGGCCTTATAGTATCTTTAAAGCTGTTTTTGAGCCCCCATGCCTTTTTTTGGCCCCAGAGAAACAAAAATTATCCATCAGCCAAATTTGGGAGGCAATGTCCCCCTTGCTTTTGGAGACAGTGACTTTTATATGCCCCCAAGTTCAGAAAAAGGAAGAGCAGAAGTAAACAATTCCTCTCTTCCTGTTTTGATTGGGGGCATTTCTTGTCCCTGGCTCAGTGGTTAAGAAGCTTGCCTTGTTAGCTGGAAGTTTGGTAAGTCAGCAGTTTGAGACCCGGGTACTGCATGACAGACTGAGTGCCTGTCTCTGTCCCAGCTCTTGGGGACATGAAAGGACCCTCATTTGGGTGTTCCCTGAGTGGAGTTTCTTCCACAAAAAATCCTTTCAATCCATAATAACTTCTGACACGAGATTATTACAGTATTATTTCTGGACCCACAGTGGCCCTCATCACAATCTGCCCCCAGGCTCACTGAAATTTCTTATCACCTGTGCTCAACAAATCAGATATTTGGGTGAAATACAGGTCCTGTACCGGATAGCCAGGTGTTATTCCTTCATCAATGTTAAGCCCAGCTGAAGAAGGGCCTTATGGGATCTGCAGTTTATCCAGATAATACTGTATATATATTATATGTTATATGAGCCAAGAATATCCTACCACTCAATGTAAAAAGATTCCCAAGTGGCTTATAACATAAATAAAAGAAAGAAAGAAACAGAGCAATCTAAGACTAAAGTATCAATAAAAGCAAGATAAGATGGCAGCCAAGAAGAAAGAGGTCTCTCTAAAATTAAAAGCCTGTGAAAACAACAGTTCTAGGAAAAACTGTTTCTCTGGACTAGGACTGAAACGCTCCCTCAAGCGGTGTGGCTGGTCCCACAGGGATTAAAGGAGTTGTCATGCAGAAAGGTAAACTTTTCAAGCTGTGGAAGGCAGCGAGGTGTGGAACAAGGTGTTTTTCTGGAACTGAAGAAAAAGAAACAGAGTTTTCAGGATATCTCACCACCCCAAGAGAATTCTGTAGACAAGGGTGCTAGGGATGGGAATTTTTGTAATTCTAGGACCTTTAATCCCAGAAGTTACATAGAATCTTCCAGGCAGACATCTAGGACTGGGAGGAAAGAACCATAAAGCAAAAGAGATCTCTTTCTGCTCCCATTGTCTGCTTCACTCCATGTAAAGGTAAAGGCCATTCTTCTTCGAAAGCCAGTCGTATCCGACTCTAGGGTTCAGTGCTCATCTCTGATTATAATAAAAGAGCCATTGCTATCTGCATCTGCAGACGTTTCCATGGACATGTGGAGTGTAAGGAACACAATTTACCTTCCCACTGAAGTGGTCCCTATTTATCTACTTGCAATTTCTTGCTTTCAGAGTGTTAGGTTGGTAGGAGCTGGAGATGGGAGTTCACTCCATCATGCAGTTCTTGGGTCTCAAACTGTTGACCTACCAACCTTCCAATCATCCGGTTCAGCATTTTATCCAATAAGCCACCACAGCCCTTCTTCATTCCATGTGGCTCTGCCCAAAAGAAGAAGGGGACACTCATTGCTGCCACAGCTTCCTCAGAGTTGCCTTAACTTCTCAATAGGAACTCACTGGGAGGCTCTGTCTGTAGAATCTTATGGAGAGGTGGACTCTCCTGCCTGTAGTCCACTGGGATGAATCTCAGGAAGAGGTTGGACCAAACAGCCATTTCCCAGCCAGTAGAAGTAGAGTGAAGCTGAAAAGGGAGAAGAAAAGCATCTCTCTTTGACTTCTGGTTTCTCTTCTCCAAATCCCAGAAGTCTTCCTGGAGGATTTGAGGCTGGAAGTCCTAGAATTACAGAAGTACTATCTCTACAAGGAACCACAGTTGAGAAGGAATTTGATGTTGTTTCCTACTTCAAGCTCTTCAAGTTGTGCACTTTTGTGGAAAAACATCAGCTTCATGCCATCTGTTGACTAATACAAATCAAGGTTCAGACATTGGGGTGCATGGTTTTGTATATGCATGCACATTCACAGGTGATTCAAGTAATGTTTCACTTCGAGCATAATGCAGCACAGGGTGGTCAATATAAGACCATGCACTTTTACACAAAGGTATCAAATCTACACTGTCGGAGGACTAATGTCTAGCAATTTGTAAAAAAGATGTGGAGACATACGATATTGTATCTATGTGAGCATGTGCAGCTTCTTCTTTTGTATCTAGGTCAGACTTTAAACTGCCAATATGAACCCACCTTCTTGGCTTTGCCACTGGCCAAATGTAAATCCTCATTAGTAGATGTTTCCAGTAGTAACCAGCAAACCAGTAAATGAGTGGAATTCTGTATCTCTCTAAATCCACAAAGCATGTTGTTGTCTACCACAGCCCCCACTTGAGCATGTTGGTCTTACATTTAGGGACTCCGACCCTCAGCTTTTTCAGGGTCCTCCAAGTGACTGTAGGAGAGGTTGAGTCCCTCAGCCATATCCTCCTTGAATGTTATTCCTTATTCAGTGAACTCCTTTCTCCATCTTCTAATTTGGTTTTGCTAGCATGTGTAGCTGATTGATCGATTATAGATCAACTTGTAACTATTGTGTTCTTTTCAGGAAAGCCAGAACTTTGTGTTAATTTCAGACAAATACACGATTAATGTTTCAGATGCTGGTGTATGTGAGCTGCCTTGAAAGAACATGTCTCTTCACATGAGGTATAGTGCACATGACTTCTATATGAAAATGCCTGTAAATTAGATTTGTATGATTGTTCATATGATCCTGGTAGCATTCGTGAATGTTATACCATGCTCAGTTTATACATGTACAATAGCTCAAATCTCAATTTTGTTGTTGTTGTTGTTCAGTTGCACAGTCGATTCTGACCTTTCACAACAAAATGTTAATTCCATATTAGTCCACATATTTGGTGCAAATTTGTAGCTTTTCTGAAATAGGATGTGATTAGTCAGCAATACCATTCTCTCTCTCTCCCCCCCCCCCCCCAAATTCTGGTGTTAAGAGAGATACAATGTCCTTATTCTGGCACTTCTAGCAGCCTCCACCAGTGTTATTTGGTCTTCTTGTAATATGTCTTTGATGTTGTCGCTCCACCTTCCTCTGGGCCTGTCTCATGCTCTTTGACCTTCTCCTCTTTTCACATATGCCTGGTCAGGGCAAAGCTAGAGGAAACTTTGGTGGAGATCTGTAACAGTCCTGACATGCAAATCGGCCATCCAATCTGGGTAAAGGGGCAAAAGACTAATCAAACCATCTAGTAGCTGGTTCCCTCTGAAGTTTCCCTCAGGATAGCTGGTGCTCATCCCCTTCCCTGACACAGTTTTATCCAGCAATGCCACTCTGTCTCCCTAAAACACACTTTTAGAGGCAGAGGCACTCAGGGAAGACTTCTGCATAGAAAATCCAACCAAGTTTCCCCCAAACTGGTGGATGTTTAGGTTATGATGCTGATCATTCCTCAACAGACAGATCATTTCTAACCCACCCACCCTCCGACTATTGCCGAAAAAGCCTTCCTGAAAAGGAAGGTCATCTGATGGCAGAAGGGCAAGAGGAAAGGGGCCAACCTTCATAACACTAGTTATTTTAGATAGATAGATAGATAGATAGATAGATCTTTATTGTCATTGTCCTGCACAGAACAACGAGATTGGGGGGGGGGGAACACTTAACAACCCAACAAAACCTAAACAAAATGCTACTATACAAAATTATCAACATACTCCCACCCCACATATACACATTTAACCCCTAAAAAGCTCTAACACTCTAAACACTCTAAAAACTATATACAGAAGCTCCCTCATAGACTGCATTGCACTGCATTCAAAGCCAGAACCGCTTTTGGGTAGAAACTATTTCTTAAGCGGCTGGTCCTGGTCTTTATGACCCTATACCTTCTTCTAGAAGGCAGAAGCTGAAAGAGAACATTTCCGGGGGTGTATACTATCTTGCGCAATCTCTACAGCTTTCTTATAACACCTGGTGGCATAGATTTGATCTAGAGTGGGAAGAGTACACCCAATTATCCCCTCCGCAGTCTTTACGACCCTGGACAGCATTGTTCTTTCCCTAGCTGTACAACTCCCAAACCATGCACACAGACCATAGGTTAACACACTCTCTATGGTACAGTGGTAGAATGCCAACAGCAGGTCCTTTGAAAGGTTGTTCTTCTTCCTGAGGATTCTCAAGAAGTATAACCTCTGCTGTGCTCTCTTCATCAGATCTTTGGTGTTTGCTCCCCGTGTTAGATCATCCCTCAGCTCCATTCCCAGAAATCGAAACACCTGTTCCACACAATTCCCTTCAATAATAAGTGGCTGGATGTTTAATTTGCATTTTCTGAAGTCCACAATGATCTCTTTTGTCTTTTTTACATTGAGGAATAAATTGTTTTCCCTACACCACTCAGTCAGCATCTCAACCTCCTTCCTGTAAGCCGACTCCACCTCCCCAGCAGTAATCAGACCAACCACCATTGTGTCGTCTGCAAACTTGATGATCTTATTGCTGGGGTAACTGGGAGCACAATCATATGTGTAAAGCGTGTACAGAAGCGGGCTCAGCACACACCCCTGTGGCATCCCCGTACTTATACTGAGATCTGCAGAGACATGAGAGCCCATCCTGACTCGTTGGGAACGATCTGATAGAAAATCTAGTATCCACCTGCATAAGCATGGCGGAAGCCCCAGATCTAATAATTTGGGCACCAGTCTATGCGGAAGAATAGTATTAAATGCAGAACTAAAATCTACAAATAACAGTCTCACATAAGTCCCTTGTTTCTCCAAATGGGTCAGAACAGCATGTAGGGCCATAGCCACAGCTGGTAATCTCACATATCGATTACTGCAATGTTCTCTATGTGGGGCTTCCCTTGGCCCTGGTACAGAGACTTCAACGGATCCAAAATTCAGTAGCCAGGTTGATTACCAGAGTGAGAAAATTTGATCATATGTCATCTATACTGGTAGGGCTGCATTGGTTACCCATTTCTTTCCATATCAGGTTCAAGGTTCTAGTTTTAACTTTTAAAGCCCTAAGCGGTTTGAGACCTTCCTACATGACGGAGCGTCTCCCCATCAGGATATGAACCCGCATCACCTAATCCTCCTAAATGATGCAGCTTCAGGTGCCAACCCTGAAATTGGCAAGGAAGGCCATGATTTGCAGAAGAGCCTTCTCGGTGGCAGCACCAATCTTATGGAACTCCCTCCCGGCTGAATTGCACCAGGCCTCATCCCTGTTCACATTCAGAAAGCAGCTCAAAGTATTCCTGTTTAGAAAGGCCTATGAGAAGGTGTTGACAATTGCTCAGCATTAGGTTTTTCATTCGACCTTTTCTGCCGTCAATGGGGTTTTGTATTTTTAATATGTGATTTTAATTTGTTTTTAATATGTGAGTTGGTTTTGTTAGCCTCCCAGAGTGGGAAAACCTCCCAGATGTGTGAGGTACAATTAGAATAAATAATAATAACCTGGCCTCATATGACAGTCCATTCCAGCCCTATATGGCAGTGGGCCAGGATACCTGAGAGACCGCATCATCCCGAGAGTGTCTGCCTGTCCAACGAGAACGGACCGGAGGGGTTCCCTAGTTGTGCCTTCAGCTAGAGGGGCCCTCCTCTCTGGCACACGAAGAAGGGCCTTCTCCATGTCCGCACCAGCCCTCTGGAACCTCCTTCCAACAGAATTGAGGCTACAGACAGAACTGCTGCCCTTCAGGAAAAGTCTGAAAACCTGGCTGGCAGGTCAGGTGTGGGGCCTTAATGGGAATAAAGCTCCAGCCTGTTGGCTCATCCCCAGTTAGTACTTAGTTAATATCCCTCCCTTTGTGTTGTTGTATTCCCCCCATTCCCTTTTATTTCTTTTTATTCTTTTAATTGGGGTGGGCGGGTAGTAGGGTGGGGAAGTGAGTGGGCGAATTGGGATTTTAAAATCTGTTTTTATACATTTTTAACTGTTGTGCGCCACCCTGAGTCGGGTTCTCCTTATAAATTTAAAAATTAAATTAAATTTAATTCCAAAGCCTGGGAGCATCCTCAGAGAAGGCCCTCTCTTGCATCCTCACAAATGAGCCTGAGAGGTGTTGGGACTGAGAGAAGGGCTTCCCCAGAGGGGCCTTAAGAGCTGAGGATGCTCATAAAGAGTGATGCAGTTCATATAGGATCACACCGTGTGTGCACCACAAAAACCCTGTTTCCCTACCATTGAATAATTATGAAGCATTCTGTCATGCTTTCATATGAAAAACCTAAGCCACCCTATAAGTTTTTGACCAGTGTCAGCTTTATGGTATTCTTTATTTTGAAACAGGATGTGTGCATGTATTTCTTCAGGTATAGAAGAATTTACCTGCAGCAAAACATACAACATTACCTGTTTGCCTGAGAGCAAAGAAATTGTAAGTCTATTGTAGGAGCTATCAAGTGTGTCCCTCACCATCTCAGTTGGCGACATAGGCTTCTGTGCCTTTAACAGCAGGCAATGGGAGGGATTTAAGAAGAGAAGTTTAGATGCCTTAACCTTCACAGATCATAAAAACATGCAATGAAAGCAGATAGGTAAACAGAATTTCACTGTACTCATATTATCTGAAGGTAGGATTCCTAGGAGAATTTCTGCTGTAAGCATGCCCTCCACCCTGCTATAACCAAAACATTCCACATGGAAAGAGAGCAGTAGTCCAGATGAGAATAGAATTGTGATCTGATTCTGCCCATCTTTGTTGCTGATCATATTATCATACAAGCATATTCCGTTCCTCTGATGGCAAACCTTGGCACTCCAGATGTTCTTGGACTTCAATTCCCAGAATCCCAAGTCCCCATGAATCTGCACGAATGGGTTAACTGCGATTCATCCGGCCCGCGCCGCCTGCACGTTTTACTTCCACTTCCAGGAGCGATGAGGGCAGTGCAGGCCGGATGAATCACAGTAAACCCATTTGTGCAGATTCATGGGGACTTGGGCTTCTGAGAATTGAAGTCCAAGAACATTTGGAGTGCCAAGGTTCACCGTCACAGTTCCGTTCTATTACAATCCAACCTAGCAGTTCGAAAGCAAGAAATTGCAAGTAGATAAATAGGGACCCCTTTGGTGGGGAAATATCTTGGGGACATGAAAGGAGCCTCATTTGGGCACCCCCTGAGCAGAGTTTCTCCAGAAAAAAACCCTTTCAACCCAGAATAATTTCTGACACAAAATTATTATTGTTACATTCCAAAGGAAATATCACTTTCAGGTGGCTGCTTGTCTCCCTCACATGCTCCTGCTGCTGAGTGAAGAAGAACCCAGTGAAGGAATGCAAAAGGTCACAAGAGCTACAGCACAGACAGAAGAGATGCAGACTTTAAGGTACACCAGGATATAATTTGGCAGGGGAAAGAAAACCTTTAAAATACAGATAGACAAAATAGGGAGTTTGTGTGAGGAAGAGGCTTATGGTGTGACTAGATGGGAATTCGTCCTATGGTTTGGTCCAGTTTGGGGATGAGCTGGTCTCTGGGCTAGACCGGCATAACTTCAATTATGTACTTTTCACTCGTATGTCTGACAAAGTGGACTTGATCCACAAAAGCTATAATTAAAATATAGCAATTAGTCTTTAAGGTGCTACAATGTTTTTGGTCTTTTTGTTTTGTTTACTCTCTGATATTCAGTTATGTATGTATGCCAACCTGATCACCCACAGGGGCCCCATTTCAGTGGCCGCCATCTAACCCACAGCAGAAGAGCTGAACAACAGAAGTAATAGCACAATGCTATGCATAACAGCACAACAGAAGTAATAGCACAATGCTATGTGTATTTCTCTGGATGTAATTGCCACCGTTCTTCAGTTGTGGTTCTTAGGACTGAATGATGGTAAAGGCTGAAGAGGGGGAATGGGTGATAAAACAGAGTGCCCCGTCCTATAAGATCTTCCACTCTCATTCAAGAGGACATGGCCTCATTTTTCTACCTACTTGGAGCTCTTATCGGTTAAGGCAAATGCTAGAAGTTTGATAAACTCAAAACACAGGTACAGTATTGCTTTGAAAGAAAACCTACAGTGATGTGCTAAAAAAAAAGATAAACTTTTGGTGACAGTTCTTTCCTTCACCCCAAATGTTGTCATATTCAAACACAAATAGGATAGAGAACATTACATCCTAAGTAATAGTATCTTTATCTTCAAAGATGAGATTTAAAAGGATAGAATCTACAATGTCGTGAACTGTCAGCTCTAGGGGTTTCTGTTTTTTTAAAATCTGCATTTGAACACAATGACCTGAATTTATTTCTGTTCTGGCTGATTTACACATATTCAGCATGAGGCACTTTCTTCTCTGCATGGGAAGATGCACCTCTTCCAAGAGATATCTTGGAGGCACATGTTCAGCAGCTGCTGGGGGGAAAGATTTCCTTCCAGAAAATGCAGCTTCCTGAGTTTTATTGTACGTCTTATTCAAAGAAGGGCACTTTTATGAGACTAGGGATTCAGATGAATGGGGACTTTCTCTCCTATGTGCAGTTAGAGTTACATATGCATTGCTGGAGTCCATCTGGAGCTGTTTCAGAACACCACAGATATTCACTTAATGAACAGAGGGAAAGAAAAGAGGGGCAGGGTTAGAGGTAGTACAAAATGGTGAGGTTCTACACCAAACGTCTGTTTGATGATATAAAGACAGCTGCTTTTGTTGGATTCTAAGAGGATAGAGTTGTCAGTGTGGGTTGCATCCTTATCCAAAAGATGTCTAAGAATGCAATCCATAAATAGATTCTTGCCTCTGTGGATGTCAATGCTGTAACAGCTATTTGGTTTTAATGGTGTAAGATGGAAGTCCATTTCTGTACTACAGGGATTCTTATTGAAGAAGCTCCCAGTTAAAACAGACAAATTGAGAGGCTATTAGAACCTGAGATTTCAAAATAACTTTGGTTTTGATGGCTGAGAGGTGATGTTGAACCAATGGTATATTTTAATTGCACTGGAAATGGATTTTTAAATGCTAATGTAGTTGTGCATTTCTTGTAAAATCTTGGTCACATTTCCTTAGAACTAGACCTGTGGAGTTAAGTGGGATGTACTGCCAAGTAACTGTGTGCAGGATTGCAACCCTGGCTCTTCTGACAAGAATTGGGAATCGACTGTGCGACTGAACAACAGCAAGCTTTCCATATTGGGTGTGGTTCTCTATCTGGGGTGGATGGGAATCTCAGTCCAATTCCATTCAAAGAATCCCTCATTCTAATGAGAAATCATGGCCACAATGAAAATTCTGTGTGACAGCCTGTCTATCCTTTGCATTTGCTCAACTTTTCTTGCTCTGAGCTCTGTGGCTGTAGTGTAACTCAGATCAGTATGCCTATTCTTTCTGAGTTGTTCTGTTCAGCCTAGCTTTAGTCTTTCTGGCTCCAAATATTTTAGTCTCAGAAAGTTTAGTATTCAAGGATTGAAGAAGCAGACAAATGAAGTAGTGAAATTCAGCTCTTTATTAGTGGGGTTTGAACACAGTTTGGATGGGGCAAAACTCAGACTTATAGACACTATAAACAGTAACAGTAACAATAATACAAGCCCATTGGCTAACAGAGTGTGCACATTTTCGATCCACTTATTTGCATAAGAATAGATACATGAGAAAAGATACATTCTGCTCCTGTCAGAAAACACAGTTAACATACATAACATTCTTTCCCACTAGGTAAAAACAAAATCCTTTAACCAGGATAAGAACATAAGAACATAAGAACAGCCTTGCTGGAACAGGCCACAGCCCATCCAGTCCAGCATTCTGTCTCACACAGTGGCTCACCATTTCCTTCAGGGTATTCCCAAGCAGATGCCTTCACCTGCTTAGGATTCCCTGGAAATGGCATTGAGAGATATCCTGCCTATCTCTCCAACCCGGAGGTTGTCCTTAAGTATCCATAATTATAGCCATTGATACCCTTGTCCTCCATGAACTTGTCTAATCCTTTCTTAAAGCTGTCAAGACTGACAGCTGTCAACACTTCTTCTGGCAGGGAGTTCCATAGACCAGTAATCCTCTGGGTGAAAAAGTACTTTCTCTTATTTGTTTGAGAACTAGTACCCAAAAGTTTCATGGAGTGTCCCCTAGTTCTAGTGTCATGCTATAGGGAAAACAGTTTTTCCTTATCTACTTTGTCCACACCGTGCATGATTTTATAAACTTCAATCAGGTCACCTCTTAGATGCTGTCGTTCAAGAGTGAAAAGGCCCAACCGTTGCAGCCTCAGATGGTAAGGAAGGTGTTCCAGTCCACTAATCATTTTGGTTGCCCTCCTCTGCACTTTCTCCAACTCCATAATATCCTTCTGGAGGTATGGCGACCAGAACTGTACACAGTATTCCAGATGGGGCCTCTCCATAGATTTATAAAGAGGCAAAATGACACTTGCTGACTTATTTTCTATACCCTTCCTAATGATCCCTAGCATTGAGTTTGCTTTTTTCACTGCTGAGGCACACTGGGTTGACACCTTCATTGAGCTGTCCACCAGGACACCAAGGTCCCTTTCCTGGTTTGTCGCAGAGAGTTCAGACCCCATCAGTTTATAACTGTAATTGGGGTTTTTTGCCCCAACATGCATCACTCTGCACTTACTAATGTTGAAGCTCATTTGCCACTGTTTTGCCCACTCCCCCAGTGTCAAGAGATCCCTCTGGAGCTCCTCACAATCTCTCACAGTTTTCACTACCCTGTATAATTTAGTATCGTCAGCAAATTTGGCTACCTTGCTTTTTACTCCTACCTCTAGATCATTTATGAAGAGGTTGAAAAGCAGGGGTCCCAGTACTGAACCTTGGGGGACCCCACTCTTTACTTCCCTCCACTTGGAGAAGTGTCCATTTAGTGCTACCCTCTGTTTCCTGTCCCTTAGCCAGTTGCTGATCCAGGACAAGACCTGTCCCTTTATTCCATGACTGGTAAGTTTATTCAAGAGCCTTTGGTGTGGGACCTTGTCAAAAGCCTTCTGAAAGTCCAGATAAACAATGCCAACTGGATCCCCCTTATCCACATGCTTGTTGACACTCTCAAAAAATTCCAACAGATTAGTGAGCCATGATTTGCCCTTGCAAAAGCCATGTTGGCTCTCCTTTATCAGCGCCTTCTCTTCTATGTGCCTATTCTATCTTTTAGGATGGTTTCCATCACTTTACCTGGGACACATGTCAAACTGACAGGTCAGTAATTTCCTGGATCACCCCTGGATCCTTTTTTTGAAAATTGGTGTTACATTCGCTTCCTTCCAGTCATCAGGCACAAAGCCTGATTTGAGGGAAATATTATATATTTTGGCTAGGAGATCAGCAATTTCATCTTTAAGTTCCTTGAGAACTCATGGATGGATGCCATCTGGTCCTGGTGATTTGTTAGTGTTTAATTTAACAAGACATACAAGGTCCTCCTCCCTGGTTATTTCTATCTGGCTTAATTCTTCGGTTTCCCTTCCTACAAAGATAGGCTCTGTTTTGGGCATGTGGTCTCTGTCTTCTTCAGTGAATACTGAAGCAAATAATTCATTGAGTCTCTCTGCAATCTCTGTTTCCTCTTTAATAACCCCTTGCCTTCCATTGTCATCTAATGGTCCAATGGCCTTCCTAGTTGGGTTCTTACTTCTAATGTACTTAAAGAAGTCTTTGTTATTTCTCTGAGTATTTTTAGCTATACGCTCCTCAAAGTCTTGCTTTGCTTTCCTGATTGTTGCCTTGCATTTGCTCTGCCAGAATTTATGTTTCTGCCTGCTGTCCTCATTCGGACAAGCCTTCCATCGTCTAAATGAGCTTTTCTTGCTTTTGATCACTTCCCAAACAGCTCCTGTAAGCCACATCGGAGTCCTCTTGGACCTGGCAGTGCCCCTTTTCCTTTTGGGTATGCATGCCAATTGGGCCTCTGTTATTGTTTTTGTAAACAGCCTCCATGCCTCTTGGAGTGTTTGGATTCTCTCAATTTTCCCTTTCAGCTTCTTTTTTTACTAGTTTCCTCATCTTTGGGATATTTCCTTTTTGAAAATTTAAGGTCTCTGTGTTAGATTTTAGGATGGTGGTCTAGTTTCCCTTCTGGGTCGGACGCTTGGCTAAGCCGGCTCAGGGGCTCGTAGGATGGGTGACCCAACTGAAGTGAGGGATTGACTAGAGGTGGAGGATTGTAAACCCAAATTAAAGCCCAGTTTGTCAGATGGAGGAGCAGGGGATCACTCAAACCCAAAATCTAATTCTGTGGATGAATAAGACAACTCAGGGTCCCTCCTGTGTGTACTAAGAGTGGAGGGTGACTCCAAACAAAATTGGTCATCATCAATAAAGGAATCCAGAGTGCTAGGCTGGGACAGTGTAGGGGTACACATGGCCGGAGTAGGGGAGCATTCCACAATTTCCCCTTCAAATTGGTCCCTGGCAGTGGAGAACATGACAGGGCATCAGAGTGGCTGATGTCCTTGCCGGGCCTGTGCACCAAAGTAAAATTGTATGCATTTAGGAAAATTGCCCAACACAACATCCTTGGGGAGAGAATTTGAGGCGTGGGCTTCCCGTTCACAAAGATTCCAAGGAGGGGCTTGTGGTCAGTTACAATGGTAAAAGGCCTTCCATAAAGGTAAAGTCCACTGGAACTGTTTGTCAATAAATTTATTATAGCAGTCTTCTCAAGGTAACACAAAAGATCCGAAACCCTTTCGATACAGGATTTTTCAAAAGTTTTCTTCAAGGATCTAAATAATAAGTTGATGCAATTACTAATAGTCATAAACATACAAGATATATATACACACAAATATATATACAACTATATACATGATCTTGGATACATAGAATATACATACCAATAGTGTTGTATCAGTGATAAGGTTTTAAAGCAGTATATCGCGTCCTAGACCTCCCTAGTAAATTCTTTTGGTGTCGACGGACGTTATGTTATCTAACTCCAAGGACATTTTTAAAGAGAAAATCTCCCACAGCTGGTTAATCACAGAAAACAACTAAAATCAAGCTCTTGATTTAGCCCATATGGGTGCAGTGTGTTGAAACGGTGAATGAAGAAACTCTCCCTCTGTCTTAAAGCAATATCCATATTAATGTGCTGATAAGGTTGTTGTTTAATGATTTCCAAAACCACAAATTTAAAATCTTTGTCATTATGGTTTGCTTCAATAAAGTGGTTGACTAGAGGTGCAGACAGGTTCTGATTACGGATTTTAGACCTGTGTTCCCCCACCCTAGTTTTAATTTTTCGGGAAGTAACCCCCACATAACCCAATCCACAGGGACAGGTTAGTAGATAGATACTGCCCGAACTGTTGCAATTTGAGAAATGGTTTAGATGTAAAATATAATTGCTGCTATGGATCGAGACCATTTTAGTTTGCCAAGCCAAAGAACAATGTGTACATTGACCACATTTAAAATGCCCTGTTACTAATGGTTGCTTAGGTAAAGATCGAGCTGAATGGTCCGTTCTGCTAACTATCTGCTGAATAGATTTTGATTTCCTCAAGCCTATTCGAGGTGGAGAAGAGCAACCTGTTATACGGTTAACAATGTGCCAATGTTTGTTGATAATGTTCTGGATCTGGTTTGACAATGGAGAAAAAACAAATGAACAGTGAAGCCTGTTCTCAGGTATCCTGACTCTATTGTGGAGCAATCTGTCCCTTGGAATAGCCCTAGCTCTAATTAGGTTTTCTTTAATTACCTTATCTGGATAACCTTTCTGTTGTAGAAAGGAGGTAATGCTGTTACTAGCTTTGTCGAAGTCACACTCCAAAGAGGAGTTCCTTTTTGCTCTTAAAAATAATCCATAGGGCAGATTATATTTCAGGTGATATGGATGGAATGATTTGAAATCCAAATATGCATTTCTATCCGTCTTCTTTCTATATAAACTGACCCCCACTAGCCGCTCTGTTGAAATATTGGTATTAACATCTAAAAATGGTATTGAAGCTGCCCCAATGTTATGAGTGAACTTAAGATTCATATTGAGAGTGTTGACCCAATCCACAAATAGAGGTGCAATACCCAAATCATTAACAATAAAGAAAAGGTCATCTAAAAAACGTTTATAAAAAATAATGTGTTGAGAAAATGGATTATTCTCTTCATTAAGGAGAAACTCTTCTTCAAATTTAATCATATACAGGTTGGCCAGAGAGGGCGCTACTGAGCTCCCCATGGCCACTCCTTTAATCTGTAAATAAATTGTTTTGCCATATCTGAAGAAATTATGATCTAAAACTAAATCTAGAAGCCCCAGTAAAAAATGAGTGGGGGGTGTAGCTCTATGCGTGTTTCCAGAACCCCATTTACTATTTCTTTAATATCATCCAAAGGCACGTTGGTGTAAAGTGCCTGGACGTCCATAGTAATGAAGCCCCCACCTCTGGGTATTTGCACACCTTCTACTTGTGTAATAAAGTCTGTTGTGTTTTTGATGTATGAGGCAGTGTTCGTTGTGAAAGGATTAAGGTGGTAATCTAAAAAACGTGATGTGGATTCCAGAGCGGATCCAATCGAGGAGATAATAGGTCTTCCTGGCGTGATGCCATCGTCAGGACGGTCCCACCCCAAGAGGGGATGCCTATCTTCGTAGGGAGGCTAACAGAGCCTATCTTCGTAGGGAGGGAAACCGAAGAATTAAGCCAGATAGAAATAACCAGGGAGGAGGTCCTTGCATGTCTTGTTAAGCTAAACACTAACAAATCACCAGGACCAGATGGCATCCATCCACGAGTTCTCAGGGAACTTAAAGATGAAATTGCTGATCTCCTAGCCAAAATATATAATCTTTCCCTCAAATCAGGCTTTGTGCCTGATGACTGGAAGGTAGCGAATGTAACACCAATTTTCAAAAAAGGATCCAGGGGTGATCCAGGAAATTACCGACCTGTCAGTTTGACATGTGTCCCAGGTAAAGTGATGGAAACCATCCTAAAAGATAGAATTAATAGGCACATAGAAGAGAAGGCGCTGCTAAAGGAGAGCCAACATGGCTTTTGCAAGGGCAAATCATGCCTCACTAATCTGTTGGAATTTTTTGAGAGTGTCAACAAGCATGTGGATAAGGGGGATCCAGTTGACATTGTTTATCTGGACTTTCAGAAGGCTTTTGACAAGGTCCCACACCAAAGGCTCTTGAATAAACTTACCAGTCATGGAATAAAGGGACAGGTCTTGTCCTGGATCAGCAACTGGCTAAGGGACAGGAAACAGAGGGTAGCACTCAATGGACACTTCTCCAAGTGGAGGGAAGTAAAGAGTGGGGTCCCCCAAGGTTCAGTACTGGGACCCCTGCTTTTCAACCTCTTCATAAATGATCTAGAGGTAGGAGTAAAAAGCAAGGTAGCCAAATTTGCTGATGACACTAAATTATACAGGGTAGTGAAAACTGTGAGAGATTGTGAGGAGCTCCAGAGGGATCTCTTGACACTGGGGGAGTGGGCAAAACAGTGGCAAATGAGTTTCAACATTAGTAAGTGCAGAGTGATGCATGTTGGGGCAAAGAACCCCAATTACATTTATAAACTGATGGGGTCTGAACTCTCTGCGACAAACCAGGAAAGGGACCTTGGTGTCCTGGTGGACAGCTCAATGAAGGTGTCAACCCAGTGTGCCTCAGCAGTGAAAAAAGCAAACTCAATGCTAGGGATCATTAGGAAGGGTATAGAAAATAAGTCAGCAAGTGTCATTTTGCCTCTTTATAAATCTATGGTGAGGCCCCATCTGGAATACTGTGTACAGTTCTGGTCGCCATACCTCCAGAAGGATATTATGGAGCTGGAAAAAGTGCAGAGGAGGGCAACCAGAATGATTAGGGGACTGGAACACCTTCCTTACCATCTGAGGCTGCAACAGTTGGGCCTCTTCACTCTTGAACGACGACGTCTAAGAGGTGACCTGATTGAAGTTTATAAAATCATGCACGGTGTGGACAAAGTAGATAAGGAAAAACTGTTTTCCCTATCGCATAACACTAGAACTAGGGGACACTCCATGAAACTTTTGGGTACTAGTTCTCAAACAAATAAGAGAAAGTACTTTTTCACCCAGAGGATTACTGGTCTATGGAACTCCCTGCCAGAAGAAGTGGTGACAGCTGTCAGTCTTGACAGCTTTAAGAAAGGATTAGACAAGTTCATGGAGGACAAGAGTATCAATGGCTATAATTATGGATACTTAAGGACAACCTGCGGGTTGGAGAGATAGGCAGGATATCTCTCAATGCCATTTCCAGAGAATCCTAAGCAGGTGAAGGCATCTGCTTGGAAATACCCTGAAGGAAATGGTGAGCCACTGTGTGAGACAGAATGCTGGACTGGATGGGCTGTGGCCTGTTCCAGCAAGGCTGTTCTTATGTTCTTATGTTCTTAACTACAACTTCTTTTTTAGGATCAAAATGAGTTAATTCAGCATCCGAAGATAGCAGCCTTTTGAGTTCTAGGAACGCTTTCTCCTGGCAATGGCCCCAGTGCCAAACAGTATCTTTCTTAAGAAGCTGATGTAATGGTTCGGCAACTGAGGCTTTGTGATGGAGAAAAGTGTGATAGAAGTTTAACAATCCTAGAAATTATTGCAATTCAGCTTTACATTTCGGCCTGGGTGCATTCTGCACGGCCGTCACCTTGGAGTCAGTGGCATGATACCTTGGGGTGTAATACAGTACCCCAGGAACTCCACATCCTGGGCCAAAAACACACATTTGTCGCTTCTGAGATGTAGACCGGCCCTCTTGAAACATGAGAGGACTCGATTGAGCCTGGCTGCTAGTTTGACGGTGTCCTTAGTGGTGATCAGGACATCGTCAAAATATGACAGGACACCGGGCAAATCTTTCAAAATACGTTCTACAAGAGTTTGAAATATTCTGGTGGCCGCATTCACCCCAAATTATAGTCTAGTTACCTTAAATGCCCCCCATGCGTTACTATGGTCTGGGCTATGGCAGCAGCAGGAGACACAGTCAATTGTTGGTAACCCTGGGCAAGGTCAAGTTTTGCGAAGCAATTTCCTCCATGCAAGGAGGCAAGAAGGTGGCTTACCACGGGCACAGGCTATGCGTTCGGGCGAATAGCTTTATTGATGGTACATTTTTAGTCAGCGCATATCCTGACCTCCCCGTTACTTTTCAAAGCAGTTACAATTGGTGTCTCCCACTCTGCGGAGTCCACCGGCACTAGGATTCCCTGCCCCGCCAGTTTGTCCAGCTCAGCTACTATCTTCTCCTTTAAAGCAAAGGGTACCTGGCGTGGCTTCATCTGGATGGGCCGGATGGTTGGGTCAAGCTCAAAGTCAACAGGGGGGCCTTTGTATAAACCTAAAACCTTTTTGAATACCTCAGGATGTGCAGCACAAATGTCCCAGATTGGGTTAGAGTCTATTGCGTGGATGCCAGAAAGCCGGATTCCCAGGGGCCTAAACCATTGGGTCCCAATAAGACAGTTAGTGCCTTGCTTAACTACAACCAATGGCAAGGAGGTGCAAATGTTTTTGAATTTAACCAAGAAATTACTCACCCCCTGGACCGGAATCTGGCAACCTTGCACGTCCCAGAAGGAAGTTTTAAAGGATTTAAGCTTGGGCCGAGAGGCAGGGGGAATTCTCAAAAACTCCCAGCGTGGGATTATGGAAAAGGTAGTCCCTAAATCCACCTCCATCTTGAAGGGGATGTCCTGCAGGCTCAGGTCTGCGAAGAAATGCTCGCTGACAATGCCCACTTGGCACGGCTCAGGCTCGGGTGACACTATGGCGATGGACGTGTTGTGGTGATGACTCTTCTTGGGCACAGGCACTGGAAGTCTTTGCTTTTGCTGTTGGCATACTTTAGCAATGTGCCCTCTTCGCCCGCAGTTGTGGCATTCTGCGGTGTGGAAGGGGCACTTCTTGCGGTCATGCCGGGCTCCGCAGCCATCACACTTGCGAAGGGATTTCTTCTCCCAATCATCACGGTGCTCTAAGTGCTTTCGTCGGACCACTCGGACTTTTCCCTCTGCATCACTGGACTCCGATGAAGAGGTGGAACCAGGCGATGCTGAGGAGGATGAAGGTGAACTTTGCTGAGCTTGCACAGGTGAGTTGATGTCACTGGTGGTGGAGTAGCGATGCCGGAAAAGCTTTATCCTGGAACGTGCGGTCTCAGACGCTACTGCCTCTTCTAGGACATCCATGAAGGTTAGCGTCTTTCTGATCATGAGGCGACATTGAGCATCCACGTCCCTCATGCCGGCCAGCAGATGTTCCCGGAGTGCTTCTTCAATGTTGTCCCACTTGCACGGGGTGGCAGCAATGCACAGCGTGGCGGCATAGTCTGCAATGGATTCACCGGGTCGCTGCTCTCTTCTGTGGAAGGCCACCCTAGCTGGGAAGATCGAGACCTCTGGCTGCAGGTGCCTCCTCAGTGCGGACATGATTTCTGCGAGCGGCACCACATCCACGTCCCTTGGGAGAAAGAGGTGGGTTGCCAGCTCAAGCGTCTCAGAACAGGACTGAGCAAGGAAACAGGAGCGCTTCTGATTTCCGTCGGTGATCTTCTGCGAGTCCATTGCGTGGTGGAACCGGCGTTCGTATGTTACCCATTTCTCTGGATGCACTGGGTCGAATGGGCCAATGTTGCTGCCATGTGGGGACGCCTTCCCACCTTCGTCGCCAATTTAGTGTTCAAGGAATGAAGAAGCAGACGAATGAAGTAGTGAAATTCAGCTCTTTATTAGTGGGGTTTGAACAGTTTGAATGGGGCAAAACTCGAACTTATATACACTATAAACAGTAACAGTAACAATAATATAACAAGCCCATTGGCAAAAACAGTGTGCACATTTTTTGATCCACTTATTTGCATAAGAATAGATACATGAGAAAAGATACATTCTGCTCATGTCAGAAAACACAGTTAACATATATAACAGAAAGTTAGTAACTTTGTACTCTCTTGCTACCATCATTTGCTTGAGAGATTTTGCTTCCTGCCTTTTGTGATGAAAATGAAGTGAATTATTGTATTATATTTTTGCCCTCTAGCTGACAACTTTATTTGAACACAAGCCTTGTAAGTAAACATTATTTTTTTTCTGTCTGCTAATTCTGTGCCTGAGTATTTGTTCAATAGTTTCACTAAGAAGAAAGAAAAGGTGAATTCCGGAGGGCATGCATTTCAAAGTATTCAGCGTTAATATTATGGGACACTCCAGCTGCAACACTCTGCAAAGATTGTCCCTAATGCAGGGATGATAATAGTGTTGACAGAGGCAAAACATGACTCCTTCCCTGCAAATATTTTCTGTTTATTTTACACTACTATAGTGTATTTTGGTTCTATTTTGCCTTGCTTTGTTCCAGTCTGACCTTTTGAACCCTGTTCATGCATTACCCTGTGCTGATCCATGGACTTTTGTGGCTGGTTGTCATTTGATGACATTTCCTTATGTGCATTTTCAGCTAGTCAGTCTTAGGTAGAACAAGGAGGGAAGGCAGGAGAGGTATAGTAAGTGGGAAGAGGTTGAAGAAGACAGGAAAAACTAGGGGGAACAGACTGTGTTGGAAGTGAGATGTCAGGGAAGAATTCCAGATGCATGGGAATAGCCAGTACTGGAATGATACAGTACATCCTAGTATTAGCAACAAATAGCTTCTCTCTGTTTGGATGCAAATACCTTGATGATCTATTCATAACTGCAAGAAAATAAAAACCCTGAATGACAAGAGCAAAGACCACTTTGTGGGCAAGCCTAACACAGGGATTCTCAACCTGCAGCCTACAGGCCGGATGTGGTCCGTGGTGCCATTTCATGTGGCCCCACCACCACTTCCACCACACGTAGAAGTGCCATGTGGTGGAAGAAGGGCAAAATGGCCATTTGGCCCCCAAAGCTGTCTGATGTAGCATGACCCAGCCCCTGGCTTATAAAAGTTGAGAACTCCTGCCCAAACTCAAAAAAAGTCTTGCAAGAATTTAGTTTCATCCAAATGACTAGAAAGGATATCAAATGCCTACTTCGATTTATGTAAAGTACTAGCAGATTTCGCCCAGCGGTGCCGGGCTGTTTTAAATGGTGTTTGTATTTATTTATTTTTGTTAATGTTTGTAAAGGAGAGGCTAGTCTATATTTGAAATTTTTAATTTGTTTGTTTGTTTGTTTGTTTGTTTGTTTGTTTGTTTATTTATTTATTTATTTATTTATTTATTTATTTATTTATTTATTTATTTAGTTATTTATTTATTTATTTATTTATTTATTTATTTATTTATTGCCGGGCTGTTATAAACTGTGATTAGTTGTGTTTGGTTTTTTGCTTTTGTGGATTAAGAAAAAAACAAAGGATGATATACTTTTACAATAAAAATTTATTTAACCAAATAATGTTTTAGTATGTGTTTTTTAATAGTTGTACCGTAGGTAATAATTTTAAAAATGTGAAAGTACATGTTTTTTACAATAAATGTTTTTAAACTGTGTTTAGATGTTTTGGGTTTTTATTTTAGTTAAAATTCAGCACAGGATATTTGAAAAGTTTTTATTTTATTTTATTGTCATATGTTTGTGATTTGTGTTAAATTGTGATTTTGTGTTATTTTGTTGACTTGTTTTTACTGTTGGGGCCTTTTGTTTGGAGCTGTTGTGTCTTTGTGAATTGTTTTTACTTTTGTGGCCAGCACGTGGTGCTGGTAAGGTGTTTTCTTGTATTTTGACAGTTTTTTCTCTCGTGGCCTCTGGGTGGAGCTTCTTCCGGTAAGTAGTCTGTTTCTTTATTCATTTCGTTTCCAGCCGTCGTGGAGTGAGGACGTCTGCTGGTGAATTCCCTTGTTTTATTTATTTTGTGTGAGTGGGTGTGTGTGTGTTTGGATTTTGTGTTGTTTTGGTGTATTTTTTGTTGTTTTTGTGGTGTTTGGCTGGGTGCTGTTTGTGTTTTGTTATTTTTGTGCGTGTTTACTTTGTATGTTTTTGGTGTTAATTTTGGTGGTTTCTTGGTTTTTTTGGATGTTTTTTATTGTTGTTTTGTTTTAACTGTCTTTCCTTCCCACAGGCTGGGCTCAATGCCTGGCCCGTGGAAAGGAAGGGCAGCGGCCGGGGGGGTTCTTTCCTTCCTGCGGGCTGGGCTCGATGCCTGGCCCGTGGAAAGGAAGGGCAGTGGTGGGGGATCTTTCCTTCCCATGGGCCGGGCTTGATGCCTGGCCCGTGAAAAGGAAGGGCAGTGGCAGGGGTGGTATTTCCTTCCCGCGGGCCGGGCTCGATGCCTGGTCTGTGGAAAGGAAGGGCAGCAGCTGGGGGGTGTCTTTCCTTCCCATGGGCCAGGCTCGATGCCTCGCCCATGGAAAGGAAGGGCAGTGGCAGGGGGGTATTTCCTTCCTGCGGGCTGGGCTCGATGCCTGGCCTGTGGAAAGGGAGGGCAGCGGCAGGGGGGTCTTTCCTTTCCGTGTGCCAGGCTCAATGCCTGGCCCGTGGAGAGTGAGGGCAGCGACAGGGGAGGTGTCTTTCCTTCCTGCATGCTGGGCTCGATGCCTGGCCTGTGGAAAGGGAGGGCAGCGGCAGGGGGGTCTTTCCTTTCTGCGTGCCAGGCTCAATGCCTGGCCCGTGGAGAGGAAGGGCAGCGGCGGGGGGGTGTCTTTCCTTCCCGCATGCCGGGCTCGATGCCTGGCCTGTGGAAAGGGAGGGCAGCGGCAGGGGGGGTGTCTTTCCTTTCTGTGTGCCAGACTCAATGCCTAGCCTATGGAGAGGGAGGGCAGCGGCGGGGGGGTTGGTTTCTTTCCTTCCCGCATGCCGGGCTCGATGCCTGGCCCATGGAAAGGAAGGGCAGCGGTGGGGGGGGGGTGTTTTCTTACCGCGGCCTGTGTTACTGTGATGCACTGCATTTTTTATTTTCATTTTTAGCGCAATGGGTTTCTCAGTGTTCTGCGCGCTCATGGCGCGCAGGACACTGGGGATTGTAGTTTTTATTTTTTGTTTTCCGTTTGTGCTCCCTTTTTTTCTGCGGCTCATTTTTGATTGGCCACGGCGCATTTCCAAACGTTCTTTGTGCTGGCACCTCTCAGCCTGATTGGCTGTGGCGCGGCACGGTGTAAAGAACGTTGGGAAATGAAGTTGTTTCCCTTTTTCTGCACTCACCCGGTTCGGGTGAGTGCAAGGAGGGTCGGACAGGGCTAGTGGGGCCTGGTGCAACATCCTTTGTCACATTCCAACGGTTAATGCACAGATTTATAGGTATAGATTTCTAGTATTCGAAGTACCATATCTTACAATAATATGTAAAATCAAGCAGAATATTGGAAGCTTCCTAAGACTGACACCAGCAGTTTCCTCCAACCAACTAACTTGCAGAATAGAACAGTCAGAGAAATGTTCACATAAACATGTATATCTATTTTTTTCCTCATGTGCCTGGTAACTCTTAAGACCAGAAGGTCTGGATAGATGTTATACCATTGTTCATGAAAGCATTGGAGCAAAGCAAGTTGGAGGCTACAGACAAAAGACAAAAGAAAGCTTATAGTCTTTCTAGTCCTTGTAGATAAGAAGCAAAATATAGTATGTGCTTTTTTTATCCCTCCATTGCATTGGCAAGGCACACATGGTCCCTCTGTGCTCTTTTTTCATAATACTTAGAGGGAGGGCTGAAGTGTAGAAGCCAAGCAGGCAGAAAGTTGTTAAATTTAAATCAAAATAAAAAGTATATAAACATTAAATTTTCAAGTCTTTCAGGACTCTTTTTTAAGGTACAGATGATATAAAAATTTGAGGATTGAGAAAAAACAAAAAGTCCTGAAAGTTTCATTCATTCATTCATTCATTCATTCATTCATTCATACATAACATCTGGCTAGCTACATGCCATTCTTCCTGAAGACAGATTGACAAAATAAGGGGGAGGCTACAGAATGGAGCAATTATTGTTAAGAACTGCATTTTATTTGATTTCATTGGCTGCTAAGGTTATCTTGATGGATAGAAATGTCTGTTTTTTTGGGGGAAAGTTTACTTCCTTGGTACCACTTATTGTCCTTTACACATATATGCAGGAAGAAATGACCTGTCTTAAAAGGTTTAATAATATCTAGGAAGCAGTCATCTGCTTCTTTGCTCTGACAGCTTCAGCTGCCTAGAGGACTTCGGTTATTGGAATGATTGATCACTTCTGCTGTATGCCATATGTTAGATGGTATTAGCCAGAGCAGAGTTATCTGTTTCTTCTTTTGTGCACAATGTGTTAGGTATCTTTTATTTCAGGTTTTATGCCCGAAATCTTCTAGCACAAGCATTACATGCTCTGTTCACACCATCTGCTTTTCACTGTGAATACCAAATGCTGCAGGGAAGCAATAATACTGAGCAAAGCTACATAGAAAAGGTAAGGTGGATTGTTCATCTGATGTTTGCCTAATCGGGTGGTTCTCACCGTTTGGTGCTCCAGAGGTTTAGGACTTTAATTAACAGAAGCCCCAACCACTATTGCCAATGGTCATGGATTCTGGGAACTGGAGTCCCAAAAAAGATGAAGAGTCTCTGCTATTTCCTGCCTCTGATCAGAACAAAGAAAATGCTGCCACCTTACTGTACTTTCTAGAATGAGGCAGTGTATATTGTTGGCTTAATATTCGCTTACCTCAGGTCCCAGGTTCAGAAGTCCCACTCTAGCCATTCAGCCCCACTAACACACTTTGCACAACCTTAGGTGGTAGTGCCAGGGAGGAATCGGATGTGGTGACAGCAATGCACCATGACTGGAATCGTAGCATTCCCAACATGCTGGCCTCCCAAACTGGGCAGTGCTCCAGAGAGCTCTCAAAACAGAAAACAACAAGGCTGTTCTGCAAAGTAGCTGCCACTACTCCCACACAAACATAACCTCCAATAGCTGGTCAAGACAAAGATTGGTTGTAAGTACTGTACCATAAACCCTCTGAGACAAAAATCCAAAATGCTGCTTGGAAAGAGATTTCCATTCTATTAACAAGAAAAGGGAAAGGGACAAAAGGGCAACAATAATTCCACATAATTATGCAAAAAATATATTGACATCTAGATTTTATCTATATGAATACAGGAACAATTAAAAGATCATACTTAGAATAATTTAAGTGAACACATGAGAAAATAACAAAGTAAGCTAGCTACTCTAATATTCATAGATCCGAGATGTGCACAGAGTGCTACTCTTTCTGATACAGCATCAAAAAATGGCAAATGGACAACAGTTGAGTCAGCATTCCTCTTAAGAGGCAAGCTTGGTTTGTGGACAAGCATTTCCTGACTTTAGCCAGTAACTAAGTAGCAACTACATTTTCTACATAGCATAGCATTTGCGCTCCCATTCCAACTTCTTCCTAATTCTAGCATTGCCTTGCCAGTATATTAGAGAGCAATAATTCCTATCTTCCTACATTTCCGCCTGCCTCTTCTCCAAATCTAACATCCATTTCCTTTTCCACTCTGCCAATACATTCCAAAGTAAGTCCCCATGCTTAAAGATTGTTATGGTGGCAATCAAGGAAAGAATTCACTTCATGTGTCTTTGGAAGCAATCTCTGTTCTTATCAGCCACCTGGAAAAATGAAATTTAACAGAGCCAGGCATTTTCACACTTAACCACATTCCAATTGATTAACCCTTTCTGGAGAGAAAAAAGAACAAGCAGAAACCATTTTAAACCTTAAACATTGATACAAATTTTTGAGCCATTACAATATCTTGAACTCGTTCTCTTCTTAAGCTACTTCAGTATATTGGTGAGAAAAAGAAGAAGGTTTACTTTTGGATTGCTTCCAGAGATCACATGTGCTGGAATTAGACCTATATTTTACATACTCTGCAGCCAAAGATGGAAAACATCCATACAGTCAGCAAAAATGAGACCTGGAGCAGACTGTGGCTCAGATCACAATCTACTGATTGCAAAATTCAGGCTCAGATTAAAGAAAATATGGAAAACAAATAGGCCAGACAGATATGATCTAGACAGCATACCCAAGGAATACATGTTAGAGGTGCGGAACAGATGGTTTGGACCAGGTAGACAGAGTACTAGAAGAATTATGGACAGAGACGCAAGACATCATACAGGAGGCAACAAGGAAAACCATACCAAAAGTGTAAAAAAGCAAAGTGGTTGTCTGATGAGGCCCTTAAGATAGCAGAGGAAAGAAGGAACGCAAAATGCAAAGGAGAAAGGAAAAATACAATCACTTGAATAAATAATTTCAAAGAAAAGCAAGGAGAGATAAGGAAACCTACATAAATGAACAATGCAAAGAAATAGAGGAAAACAACACAAGAGGCAGGACTAGAGATCTTTTTTTTTTTAAAAAAAGGAAAGTCAAGGGAAAGTTTAAAGCAAAAATGACCTCAATAAGGGATAAAGAAGGCAAGGAGTTAGCAGATGCAGAAGAGATCAAGAGAAGATGGAAAGAGTACACAGAGGAACTCTACCAAAAAGACCCCAAAACCTCTGAAAATAACAATGATGGGGAATTTGAAATTGAACATCCTAGAGAGTGAAGTCAGAAAGGCCCTAAAAAGCACTGCAAACAACAAAGCCAGTGGAGATGATGGTATCCCAGTTGAATTTTTCAAAGTCCTAAAAGATGATGGAGTCAAAATACTGCATGCTATATGCCAGCAGATTTGAAAAACGAAACATTGGCCACAGGATTGGAAAAGATCGATATATGTCGCAATCCAAAAAAGAAAGTTCAAATTATTGTACAATTGCGCTCATCCCACAAGCTAGCAAGTTGATGCTCAAGATAATACAGGACAGACTGCAGCAGCATGTAGAGAGAGAACTACCAGAGGTGCAAGCTGGTTTCAGAAGAGGCAGGGGGACTAGAGACCACATTGCCAACATATGTTGGATCATGGGGAAAACAAAGAAATATCAGAAAAAGTTTACTTCTTCTTCATTGACTATACCAAGGTCTTTGACTGTGTGGACCACAACAAGATGTGGCATGTAATTAGGGAGATTGGAATGCCAGAACATCTTATATGCCTCATTAGAAATCTGTACATGAGTCAAGAAGCAACAGTTAGGACAGAGCATGGAATGACGGAGTGGTTTGGAATAGGAAAAGGAGTAAGACAAGACTGAATTTTCTCACCATCCTTATTCAACTTATACACAGAGCACATAATGCATAACAGAGGGATGGAGGAATCACAATATGGGATCAAAATTGCTAGGAGAAAAATCAACAATTTGAGATATGCAAATGATACCACCCTAATGGCAGAACGTGAGGAAGATTTAAAGAAGCTCTTGATTAGGTTGAAAGATGAGAGTGCAAACGCTGGTTTGAGACTCAGTATCAAGAAAACCAACATAATGTCAACAGGCCATATTAGTCCCTGGAAAATAGATGAGGAAGAAGTAGAAGCAGTGACAGATTTTACTTTCCTAGGATCTAAGATCACTGCAGATGGGGATTGCAGTCATGAAATAAAAAGGAGACTGATTCTTGGGAGGCAAACTATGAGAAATCTGGGGAACCTAGTTAAAAGTAGAGACATCTCACTACAAACAAAAGTTCGCATAGTCAAAGCAATGGTATTCCCGGTGGTAATATATGGGTGTGAGAGCTGGACCATTAGAAACGCTGAGCGCAGAAGAATAGATGCCTTCGAGATGTGGTGTTGGAGGAGAGTTTTGAGAGTCCCTTGGACAGTGAGGAGAACGAATAGGTCAATCTTAGAAGAAATCAGCCATGACTGCTCATTAGAAGGTCAAATAGTAAAGATGAAGTTGAAGTATTTTGGACATCAAATGAGAAGGGAGGACTCACTTGAGAAGGGCTTGATGCTGGTAAAGGTGGAGGGCAAAAGAAGAAGGGGATGGCCAAAGATGAGATGGCTAGATGGTATTGTGGACACAATGGGCACAGGGCTGGGCGGGCTGAGGAGTATGGTGGAGGATAGAGGTACCTGGAGGGCAATGGTTCATGGGGTCACAAAGAGTCGGAGCCGACTGTGTGACTGAACAACAAAAGAACAATCCTATCTGCACCAAAAATGTAGAAGTCCCTCTCAGAGGCCAAAAGGGTGTGGATGGGTAAGAACACTCTGGGGATAATTTGGTTCGCTCCAGCAATTACATAATGTGACCACTGTCAAAAAAGTGAACCATCATATCCTTGCCGTGATCAAAACAGCACAGTAAATGCCAATCTCATCACATCCTAACAGAGCTTAAGTAGGACTTAATTCCCACTGATTTCACTTAGTCCAGACATGACCAAATCTGTATCAAATAAGATTAAGCCTGGGTCCAGATCTATGGAACTGTACCTGTACAACATAAATAAGTTGAAGATTGGAGTCGGGTGACCACAGCAAGACGATCTGGTTTGTAGAGGTTTGCACACCTTGTTATTTAATTTTTAATTTAATTTAATTTAATTTAATTATCACATTTATATACCGCTCACTCGGCCAAAGCCAACTCAGGGCGGTTCACAATAAAAATTAAAAACACAAGTTAAAACAGTCAAAACAGTTAAAACTACCCACCCCCTAAAAACAAGGACTGCAGGATCCAAAGGCGCCATGGGGAAGAGTTCTTCTACACCAACCACCCAATGGTGGTTACCCTTCCACCTGCACCCCACACTTGACCCGCCAGCCAGGTTTTAAGATCTTTTCTGAAAGGCAGCATTTCTCTCCTTTTAGTATCTGTAAAATTGGTGAATAGAAGTTCACTATGTAAAGTGACTCCACTAAAATGTATGATGTCTCAGATAACATAGCTCTGCTGTTTGTGAGGGACTGTCTACAATGAACATATGTGTGTTGTCAGCCCCAAGTATCCAGAAATCAAATGAAGAAGGTGTATCTTAACTTGTGATTGATGCTATGATGCATCTGAAGTCACAATAATGTGGAGTGAGGTAGTGATAGGGAGTAGCAATCTCAATCACATCTTCTTGATCCTGGCTCACCTGCACTGGTTGCCTGCAGACTTTTGTGCCCAATTCAAGCTATTGGCACTAACATACAAGGCCTTTCATAGCTTGGGAACTCGATACCTTCTGGAACATCTCTCTCAACTGGATTCAATGTGGACCATTTGTTCCTCCCAGTTGTTGAGGCTCCAGATGCCTCCCCTGAAAGATGCCAAAAAATTGCTACAAGAGATCAGGTCTTTTTGATGGTAGCTCCAACTTCTTGGAATGTCTTACTATGCCAGGCCCCTCCTTTCAAGTTTTTCACAAATTTTTGAAGGCCAAGCTATACAAAGAGGCATTTAACAACATTCTACCACTCTTGTACAATCTTTGGTAAGATTCACCCTTCAATCAAGTGCATACAGAACTTTCTTCCCTTCTTCTCCCTCTTTCAATTCTCAGTACATCTCCAGTTGCTGTACTAGGTACCTACAGCTCATCTTTCTTGCTCTGGTCTTTTGTTTTATGCTTCCAACCTTGAGGATTGTAGGAATCGGGGCCGCTAGGACGGCTGTTGGGTCCCGGCGGAGACTGATCAAGGAACGACACGAGGCAATATGGAGCGAGATCAGATCAGTGGTTTATTGAAGGAAAAGCATCATCATATATAGATCAGAAGGCAATGCAGGAAAGAACCATCATCTGACAGAAAATCACATCACCCATTTACTCGGGTTAATGGGAAATCTCTCTTAGGGAAGTTAATTAACTCGGGCAAACACTGACAGGGGAAAAGCTTTGTCTGAGGCTTACACTAGGGTAAATATGGCTTCTATTTGCACCAAGGATTAGGCTGATCCGTGAGTCAGTAATTGCCTAATGGGTAACGGGAGGTTAGCGTTCTGCTCTCTCAGCAGAGCCGCCGGTCAGGTCAGATGTGGGTGAATAAACCCTTATGATTAACCCACCCCCCTTAATTTCTGTGCCCGCAGAGCCCACGGGCCAGGAGCGTTCTCGACTGAAGTGGCCTCTGCGAGGGCCGTTCCATGCCAACTGGGCATGGGGAATCCGCATCTCCCCTTTCTCTATTGTTTAGGGACCTGACAGGCGACTCTGCGCAAGAGAGGCATCAGCTGATGAGCGGGAATGACGCTTCGGGGTTCCCCCCATGAAAGACACCTTGATAACAGTGAGGGAATACATTGCATGAAACAGCATCCTGCTATGCCTAGTATAATCACCCCCACAATTACTTGAAGCGTTGTCTGGAGCCACCCCCACGGGAGCCACGACCATAACGAACTCCATCAATCCCATATCGAACCCTGCTTAATGTTCTTGACTAGGGTGTGGAGGTCCGTGAGCTGGCTCTGGACTTTGCGTGAGTTGTCAGTGAGATTAAAGCAACACATGCCGTGGACAGATTCGCAACCCAAATGATGTAACAACAAAAGATAGTCTATAGCTGCTCGATTGTCAAGGATGGCATGGCGAAGCTCTGCCTGCTCCTGGTTGAGCAGCGCTATTGCTGAGGAGGTGTGGTTAATGGCTTTTGCTAAACCGCAAGCCAATTGACCAATTCTCCGAGCGTTGCCGACGGCTAAGCCTGGCACGCCAAGTATGCTGACTGCCAACGAGACGTATTCAGCTGGGCTAAGAACCCTAATGTTGCTATCACACGAGCTGTCTAACTGGGTGGCACGAGCGTGTCGTATGGGTGAGGAAACATCTGAAACATTTGTGCTTGGGGTGACCATATCCTTAGTAGGGAGTAACAGTGTCAAACAACTGATACAACATATAGCATCTGATACATTTGCGGGTATGTAGTTCCAAGTGTACTGGTTACATGTAAAGAACCATCCTGAAGGTAGGGTAACATGAGCATACATTGAACCAAGTGTCTGTGGTTTGTCACAAGTCCAATTGCCGCTGCCAACTTCGAGGCAACAACGTCGGGTTCGGCCGACTGCGGAGCAGCCGGTCATTCGAGCACAAGTAGAGTTCGGACTGACCGCCACTCGGGGAGTGTGCAGAGTGGCTGCGTCAGCCGGCAAGGTCATGGTGAGCCGCATTTCCCAGCGAGCATATTCTGAGGAACCTGCTGGGATGTATGGTCTGAAAATCCGTTTCACGAGCCAGTCTCCATCCCTGGGGTGCACGCCTGGAGTGTGGCACACTGGGATGAGGCAGGTGCTCAAGATTGAGGCAGAACCAATGTCCTGCTTCAGGCAAAAATCGGACTGGTTGACGAGACCCGCCAACCTTTCCCATATGTTGTAATGCATCCTGGCAGAGAGGTCTCCACCGGGCATCAAATCGTTGGCCTTCAGTGAGGCAGCCTGCACGCCTCCCCCAGCAAGTAGGGAGAGGATCAGGATGATGGTGACTGCCACGGTGTTGGCAGTAATCAGGGAAAAGACTGTAGCTATGATGTTCTCCGGCGTTAGCTCCCTCTCCTCGCGTTGGATGACATCCTGGGCCTCAGTGCAAAGTGCCTTGATCATCCCCCAGGTGATCTTTGGTGCTGTCATCTGTGGCCACTTCTTCCGATGGGTCCTCTCGGTCAGAGTGAGGTCCTCCATCTCCGGGATCAGACTCGGGTCGGTCTGGGTCCACGCCATGTGGTTCCAAGTGAGGCTTGACACACCAAGCTGGAATCCAAACGACACCTGTAGGAGACATAACTGCAGCATACGCTCTTCCCCAGGTTACGAGCGGCGCCGGGCCCCTCCAGGAAGGGTCCGGTGGCACCCAGTAACGGACCATCGGTCGCGGGAGAGCTTCCGAATGGCGGAAGTGCTTCTCCTGCGGTGTGCAATCCGAAAAAACATTAAGGTGATTGTATGTGAACAATACCTTATTCAGACAATGCTGTGCCTGACCCTGTGACTTGGGGAGGGCTGGTGGCTCCCCCCTTTCTGTTTGTTTGTCAATATAGGACTTGAGTGTCCGATTGACTCGTTCCACAATCGCTTGCCCCTGCGGATTGTAAGGAACGCCAAAAGTATGCTTGATGTCCCAGGTGGCCATGAAGGCGGCCAGCTGCCTGGAGCTGTAGGATGGGGCGTTATCGGTTTTCACGTGCCGCGGCCTGCCCATTGCCGCGATGCAGGAAAGGAGGTGCTGCTCCACATGGGAAGCAGTCTCCCCTTTCTGCGCCGTTGCCCAAACGAATTGTGAAAAAGTATCTATGCAAACGTGCATGTACTGCCATCTGCCAAACTGCGGAACATACGTGACATCCATCTGCCACACCTGGTTAGCCTCTGTCCCTCGTGGGTTGACCCCCCACGAGCCCCCCCCCCCAGTGCCCCTGCACAATGCTGGCAAGAGCGAACTATGCCTTGGGCTTGAGAAAGTGGCAGATTGAACTGTCTGGCGAGCGCTTTGGCATTTTGGTGAAAGAATGCATGACTCTGAATTGGAGTAGTGAAAACACCTAACACTGAGCGTTGCTGAATTTCCTTTGCCGCCGCATCCGCTCTGCTATTGCCCGCGGAAATCGGACCCGGTAGGTCTTGGTGACTTCGGATGTGGGCAATATAGAGCGCTTCCGTGCGGTTTCGCAAATGAACTTGAGCTGTGAGAAACAAACTCAGCAAATTCTTGTCTATCGCGGGAGTGATGTATGCTCCCGGTAGACTGTGAAGCAAATTCCTGACATACTGACTGTCAGTAATGATGTTTAGGCGCTCTTTGGTGAAGGTGCGCAAAGCAAGGTTCACCGCTGCCAACTCTGCCCGCTGCGCGGACTTCTGTGGAAGAGTTAACAGCGTGCGCCAAGCCTGGCCTTCCTGCCAAGTCAAGACACCATATGTGCGACCCCCATCCGTGAAGACTGTCCTGGCCCCCTGAAGTGGAACCAGCGAGAGCAATTCGAACAAGCTGACTGTCTGCGTTTGAAGCGAGACAAGTCTGGGGTCTTTTGGCAAGTGGTATGCCAAGCATCCGGTGAATCCCTCCAACGCAATTGGAAGCGAGTCACCGAGCTGCATCAACTGCTGAACCTGCTCTTTGGTGAACGGGACCACGATCTTTGCTAAGTCGTGCCCTGAGATGTCCCTAGCTCTCAGCCTTCCGCGGTAAACCACCGCGGAGACCAATTCTTGGGGAGGAACGATGTTTCGGGAAGAGGTGTTCGGCAAGTACACCCATTCCACGATACTTGCTCCTTTCTCGGAGTCCACTCCTAGGGCTCCGGTGAACATGGATCCTGCCCAAACGATATACAAGTTCAGGATCGGGGCATATGGCCCCTGAGCAATCCTGTCCACCCACCTTTGGCTGAGAACTTGGTTGACTTTCTCGAGAGCCAAGCGTGCCTCTTGAGGAATTTGTATCCGGTCTGCCGGCTGCTTGCCTAATGTGAGCAGCGAGAAGAGCGGCTTCAAAAGATCCGTATCCAATCGGAAGTACGGTCTGGCCCAATTAATGTTTCCTAAAACCTGCTGCAATTCTACCAGGGTGACTGAGTCCTTCAAGTTGATTTGGGGCAAAACTGGTGCTGCGAAAGAGCGGAGAAGCCGATGACCCAAGTATGAGAAGGGCTCGGTTCTCTGCACTTTCTCCGGGGCAATGAGTAACCCTTTCTCCCCCAGGCTGGCCTGGAGGTCTGCAAACATTTTGCTGCCGAGTTGCAGCACCGCGACCAAGATATCATCCATGAAATGGCAAACTAAGGCTGTGGGATGAAGGTTTCGAAACTTTTCCAGTGCGTTGTGAACATAAATTTGGCACAGGGTGGGTGAATTGAGCATGCCCTGTGGCAAAAATTTCCACGCGTAACGCTGCGTGGGCTCGCTGTGGTTCACAACCGGCACCGTAAAGGCGAACCTTTCCCTGTCCCTGGGGTCTAAGGGAATGGTGTAAAAGCAATCCTTGAGATCTACAACTAGGATCTCCCACCCCTCGGGAATCATATTTGGATTTGGGATGCCGCATTGAAGCGGACCCATTGGCTGTATGCATTAATTTATCTCTCTGAGATCGTGGAGGAGTCGCCACTTCCCCGACTTCTTCTTAATGACAAAAATAGTCAAATTCCAGGGATTAGTGGACTGCTCTATATGTCCTGCGTCTAGCTGTTCTTTAACCAGTTGCTTTAGGGCGACTAATTTCTCTCCCACTACCGGCCATTGTTCCACCCAGACCGGCGTATTGGTGAGCCATTTAAGTGGCAACGCCATTACCCAAAGGTAAGCGTAGCACCGTACTGCTGTAAAATGTCTCACCCCCAAAGGTTGATATGCACGTCCAGAATGTGCGGCCGAATGACCGCTGTGCCGTCAGCCTTTGGAATCGTGACTTTCACCCACTCCCGGCTCCTAAACGCTTCTTGGATGCCGCCTACCCCCCACACATCGGAGACCGGCTCAATGGCCCACTCCCGTGGCCACTGGCTTCTGCTGATTACGCTCACATCAGCTCCGGTATCTAATAACCCTGAAAATGATCTTTTATTCAGAAATACCTCAATAACTGGGCGCTGTTTCCACTCAATGTTGGTCTCCACTGTCGCTAAGACCTGGTATCCTTGCACTGACTCACTGGCGCTCGAGCGGTCCTCTGACCAGGACTCTGAGCTGTCCCTGAGCCTTCCCTGGCTATCTGCTGGCGAGTGACAAGGAACCATAATCAGTTGCGCTAATGTGTCTCCTTTGTGAATTGTCTGGGGTAAGTGCGTCCAAAGCTGAACTTGGAGAACGCCTGAAAAATTGGAGTCAATGACTCCTGGAATTACAAGAATTCCGCGTGCTCCTGCTACACTGCGAGGCAAAACTAAACCTATAAAGCCCTTGGGCAGTGGACCCATGTACTGGGAATCCACCAGATAGACCGTGTCTGGCAGGTCGCATGTAACGTCTGCCTGGCAGGTCAATTCTAGCCCTGTACTGCTCTTGGGGCTGGCCTGTGCCTTCGCAATGCTAGGAATGTGATCGGAATCTAGTCTAGCTCTGGCGAGCTCAGAGCTTGGGAAACCTCTGTTTGGACCGGGGCCAGAGACGTGCCCGCGTTCTGGTTTCCCGAACTCGGACAGTATCTGGACCAATGGTAGCCTTTCTTACACTTCGGACACAGGGTGTTTGGAGCCTTGGAACGGCCGGAATTTTGTCAGCCTCCCTTGGATCGGCACTCCCTAGCGAAGTGACCGACCTTGCCACAATTGTGACATGCCCCTTGATTTTTATTCTTAGGTCTTCTACCCCCTTGCACCGCTGCTGCTAGCAAACCCATTTTATAGGATTCTGTGCCAACGTCGGCGCAAGCTCTAATCATGTCCGTGAGAGTCAAGTCGGGACGATTGCCCAGTGACTGCAAGATTTTACGGCAGTCTAAATTGGCGTTATCCTTGGCCAATTTCATCATGAGCTCTTGTTGGGCTTGCTCATTATCGATCTGCCTACTGATCGCTTCCTCTAAGCGATTGATGAAATCCATGTAGGGCTCCTGGGCTCCCTGTTTGACTGCAGTGTAATTTTTGGCTGCTTTGCCAGTTGCCGGGACCTTGAGAAAAGCCTTGAAGGCAGCCTCGGCTGACATCTGAAGAGTGGCTAGTGGCAAGTTGGTCTGCGCATCGATGGATTCGAAGGCACCTGAACCATAACAGGAAGTACTGCGCCTCCCATCCTGGCAGCCCTTGTCTGAGCCTCGAGGCGATACTCGCTGTCCCATAACAAATACTGGCTGGGGTTGAGCATCATCCGCATGACGGACTTCCAGTCGTGCGGGATGAACATGGTATTCTCGCACACTTGCTGAAGTGTGCCCCTAGTGAAGCGACTCTGGAGTCCTGTCTCTGTAATGGCCTTCCGTATAGCCATGAGAAGCTTATACGGGACTGGCGAATGAACTACCTGCTGGGCCCCTGTGAGGGCATCCATTTCCAAGCGAATTGGACAAATCTGACTAAGCTCAGCTAGTTCTTCCGCTGGCAAATCCCCCTTCTTGATCTCTTCCTCAATTGTGCGCTGAAGGGCACTCTTGGTCTGGGAGCCTGTAACTGTCAGAGAAGCGCCTGCGCTCCTCATTCCATGCATTCCGTCGGTGACGTCTGCAGCTGTCACCGAGGGAAAGCTCCCTACACTACTCTGCTTAAACTGCAATGACGGATAGAGCGCCGTGGGCGCCGATGGTTCGACTGGCGCTGGGGGTTCTTTGGCCTCTACCCGGACTGGTTCTATCTCCGCTAAGAGCTTCCTACATTTACCCCATGTGTGAATTACGCCCTCAGGAGCTTTCGGGGGTTGCTGAATGCAGTCTCCTATCTGATCCCAAAGCTGAAGGGTTAACGTACCTACTTCTGGGTAAAGCAGGCAGAGTTCCCTTAGGTACACCAAAAGTCTTGGTAGCTCTCCGCTGTGAAAACGTAACTGAAATACCCTGGCCAGGATTTTGAACTCTTCCTCATGAGTTCTTTGGCTAGTGGACGGACGCTGTCGCTGAGGACAGGTCCCCATATTACCTGCGGGGGTTCTCTGAAGATTCCTCCTCGGGACGAGTCGACGCGTCTTTTGGGCCAGGTAATAGGTTTTGGCGACGATCCTTTGGGTAGAGCTCGGAGCGTGGTCCCCTACCACGGGCCCTCGGTGGCCTCTGCGCTGTCAGGGGTTCACAGCTGACCCTGAGCAGAACGCGTTTTTCCGTGCCTGCAAGCCGCCGCGAAAGTCGGGAGCAAGCTGTAGGATGCCTCTTCTGTAATGCCTCGCCGCAGGGCCGTCTTCCCGACCGGCTGGCTTACCGGCTGGGCTGCTGCGCTGTCCTCCGGGATGGTCAGACGCGGTTCAAGTGCAGAACCGGACCGTGTGATCGCTTACTCTCGGGTAAGATCACGTCTCGGGGTCACCAGATGTAGGAATCGGGGCCGCTAGGACGGCCGTTGGGTCCCGGAGGAGACTGATCAAGGAACGACACGAGGCAATATGGAGCGAGATCAGATCAGTGGTTTATTGAAGGAAAAGCATCATCATATATAGATCAGAAGGCAATGCAGGAAAGAACCGTCATCTGACAAAATCACATCACCCATTTACTCGGGTTAATGGGAAATCTCTCTTAGGGAAGTTAATTAACTCAGGCAAACACTGACAGGGGAAAAGCATTGTCTGAGGCTTACACTAGGGTAAATATGGCTTCTATTTGCACCAAGGATTAGGCTGATCCGTGAGTCAGTAATTGCCTAATGGGTAACGGGAGGTTAGCGTTCTGCTCTCTCAGCAGAGCCGCCGGTCAGGTCAGATGTGGGTGAATAAACCCTTATGATTAATCCACCCCCCTTAATTTCTGTGCCCGCAGAGCCCACGGGCCAGGAGCGTTCTCGACTGAAGTGGCCTCTGCGAGGGCCGTTCCATGCCAACTGGGCATGGGGAATCCGCAGAGGATTTTGCTTTTTGGGGCATCTTTCTTTTTCTTTCACACTCCTTTTGAGCTCCTCACATTTCCAATCCCTTACTCTCTCTCTGATTTCCTCTTCATCCCTCTATGGTCTCAATGCTGGTGGAAGATTTGTACCTTAAACATGATGGTATCCCTCCAAGTAGGTATCTGTTGCCAATGTTCCAACCAACCAACCAACCAACCAACCAATGATGACGGCAATAATGACCAAAATTAGCACTGTATCAGATCACTGTTTGTGTGCTGAGGCTGCCTTGCTGGCTTTTTAGTTTGTTTGCTTTATCCTCTTGATAACTTCTTTTTATTTCTTAATGAAATCACTGTGCCTGCTCTCTCATTGTTGCAATTTGCCCTATCATCCTAATGAAGTTTAAATTAAAGTAATATTGTGCACTTGTATCAAGGTGTTGAACTAATGATGCACTATATCACTTTCAGATAAAAAAGCAAAACAGAAAAAAGTTAAACAATACACTGTAGCAACATGAATGTTAGACATATGCATGATGTGGAAAAGTAAATTGCCCTGTGTATTGTTATCCAATGGAAAATGGGGATGAATTATTCTTGCTATAAGGGCTTCTTCTTCTTCTTCCATGTCTAGGCCAGACGTGAAACTGCCAAACTGAAGGCACCCTTTGGTGAGTTCATTCTGCAGTTCCCTTCACCTGACCTAGTGTAAGAAAGATTAGCCGGCAAAACAAGGTTGCTGTTACCAGGATATGCCCGATGTGATTGAAGAATGCCACAAACTTCGAGGAGGCTAATTCTGTGTACCCTGCCATAAGGGCTAAAGGAGAGTGACAACGCAAGCGCGGCACCAAAATGGCCGCCGCGCTCTTTGCGGGCCCCCCCCCCACAGGACAAAGAATCCGGGTAGTTAGGGGCGTGGCCAGCTCCCTTATAAAAGGGGTGGCCACGAGGCAGCCGAGCTGCCATTTTACCTCAGCGACGGAGCGGAGAAGTCTTTTCCCCTGTGTCTCCGTCGCTCCTTAGCTTACCGGGAAGCCTTTTGGTAGCGGTTCTTCCTTTTCGGCTTTCCTTTGCTCTAGTAGAGATGCCTTCGAAGAAGAAGGCAGCTTCGAGTGCGGCTCGCGCTGTTAGGAGGCGCAACCCAGGTCGGAGGACCGCGGTGCCGCCTCCTCAGCAGCCGCCCTCGCAGGCCCCGGCCGGGGCTCGCGAAATGGGGTCTATTGCCCCTTGGCCCGGAGTGGGCGAACAGAATGCGGGCGCGGAAGGGATTCCGGCCCGCGGCCCGCGAGCGGTGGACACCGCTCCTGCACCTGCCCACCCTGTTGGGCCTGCTGCTCTTGGGTCGCAGCCTCCCCCTGGGCCCTCTAGCCTTGGGGGGTGGTGCGGCCCCCTGCCTTGGCAGGTTTCTCCACCGACCCTGCTGGGCTCCGGTGCTGGCCAATGGCCATATTCGGGTCCTGGGGTACAGGGACCTGTACCCACGCCTGGACCGGGCGGGCCGGCCGGCCCTTGGCCCCAGGTCGACGTGGCAACCTTACTGGCCCGTATTGCGGCCCTGGAAGCGTCGTTGGCTCGGGCCAGTCAGGCGGGGGCCCCCTTTGGGGTCCCTTTTGCGGCGATGTCGGCAGGAGGACAACAGCCGACAGGGAGGGTTGAGCTGCTGCAGGCGCGTGGCGCGGTTTCCGCCACTACCTCGCAGCTCCCCAGTCAGCAGCCAGGTGCGGGTCAGGCCCCGGTGATGAGCTCTACGTCGGTCGTGAGCTCCGACGCCCCCAGTGGGCCGGAACCCCCGGTGGGGGCGGCCCGCGGGGGTGCAGCATGTGAGTATACGGTGCAAGCAAGTACATCCACACACATTCCCAATATGGGGGGGGGGGCTTTTCAATGGCCTTGGCCTCGCGCGGGTGGTGCGGGGGCCACGCTGTCGGCACCCCACCCGGCGACGACGACTGCCACCCTGGGCACTGGGGTGGGTACTTCTTCTTACACTGTTGGGAATGTCCTGGGGGTGGCTGGGCTAGCTCAGGCCCCTTTTCCTATGCCTGCGGTGCCTTTTTCGGCTTTGCCGACGGCTGGGTATTCCTTACCACTGGGTGATCACTTGGCACAGACTACCAGAGAAAAGATATGGCGGGGGGAGTATGTAGATATCTTCTCACTCCTGAACAGAGAGCCCACCAAGGAGGAAAGGGAGGGACGGGATGAGAAGGACAAGGAGCTGGCACGTCGCCGTAAGCCGCCACGTACCTGGGCCAACTGGCTCCCTGCTTATTTAATATACATGGCGGTGTACTTGAGGGCGCGGCCGGATTTGGCTATTCCCATGGTCCAATATTTGGACAACATATACAGGGCGATGGTTGATTTCCCAGGCCCCTCGTGGTTAGCCTATGACGAGGAATTCCGTATGAGGATTCCCCTTCACCCCGAGATGAGATGGGACGAGCCATGCCAGAGGCTTTGGCTGTTGTACATGACGCCCACACGCCCCGCCCCGGGGGACAGATACCATTGTGGACATGCGGTCCAGCGAGCAGCTCCGGCGCAGGTTACCCGCCAAGCGGCGGGGCAGGGGGTTCCAGCCCGCCTGCTGTGCTGGACTTTCTCGTCCAATGGTTCCTGTAATAGGAAGAATTGCAAGTACAGGCATGAGTGTCCCACGTGTTCGGGCCCCCACGCAGCCTCCGCCTGTCCCAGGCCTGGAGGGACACGGGGCAGAGGGAGGGGTGGACAGCGGGCTGGCAAGACTGCCACGGATGGAGCTGGTTCTCCAAAAGGCCCCCTCCCCAATTAATGTGGACATGCTGGAGCGTTGGCTCGCAGCGTACCCGAAGGGGGAGGATGGGGAGTATCTCCTTCAGGGTTTTAAGCAGGGATTCCGTATCCCTTTCATGGGTGATAGGTCCCCTCAGGATGCCCCCAACCTTTTATCCCTCAGAGGTAGGGAGGACGTGGCTGCGGCCAGCATTAAAAAGGAGTTAGATGCGGGCAGGGTCGCTGGACCTTTCCCTGCACCCCCGTTTCCCAATCTTAAGGTGTCGCCACTGGGCTTGGTCCCCAAAAAGTCCTTAGGCGAGTTTCGCCTTATCCATCATTTGTCCTACCCAGCCGGCCGATCGGTCAATGATGCTATCCCTGATGACCTTTGTTCAGTCAGGTATACATCGTTTGACCATGCGCTGCGCATGGTGCGCTCGTGTGGCCCGGGTGCCCTGCTGGCCAAGTGCGACATTAAGTCGGCTTTTCGCCTCTTGCCAGTGCATCCGGGCGACTTTGAGTTGCTGGGTTTCAAATTTAAGGGCGAATATTATTTTGATAAGGCCATGCCTTTTGGCTGCTCCATATCATGTTCGGCCTTCGAGCGTTTTAGTACCTTCCTAGAGTGGGCTTTCGTCCGCAGGTCAGGGTCCCGGTCTGTAGCCCATTACCTGGATGACTTTTTATTCGGGGGTGAACGGGGCTGGGACACGTGCACACGTCTCCTCAACACATTTCAGACGCTAATGGAGGAACTCGGTGTCCCTTTAGCGCCCGAAAAGACCGAGGGCCCATCTAACAAGCTAGTATTCCTGGGGGTGGAGATTGACACAGTAGCGCAGGCTTCTAGGTTACCGGGCGATAAGGTGTCCAGGATAGTGGCCCTTATCTCGGATTTGCTGGCCAAGCGTAAGGCATCACTGAGGGAACTGCAGGTGCTGCATGGTCACCTCAATTTCGCTTGCAGGGTGGTCGCACCGGGCAGGGCTTTTGCCCGGCGCTTATGCGACGCCATGGCAGGGTTATCCAGGCCCCACCATAGAGTCAGGCTTACCCGGGGTATCAGGGCAGACATGTTTGTCTGGTTGCAATTCCTGAGGGAGTTGAATGGGGTCTCATTTTGGAGGTCTGACCTCCTGGCATCCCCCAATTTTCAGATCCAGTCTGATGCCTCAGGATCCCTGGGTTATGGGATGTACTTCAATGGGAAGTGGGCCTATGGTGGGTGGCCACCGGCCTGGGCAGGCACGGGTCGCCTGCGGGATCTCACATACCTGGAATTTTTCCCTATTCTGGGGGCTTTGATGCTATGGGGCGAGCAGTGGGCTAACTCGGTTGTGCATTTCTGGTGTGACAATGCTGCTGTTGTCCACATTGTCAATGCACAGACTTCCAAATCGCCCAGGGTTATGGAACTAGTGCGCCATTTTGTGCTGCGCTGCCTGCGCCTCAACGTCTTGTTCAGGGCCAGGCATGTCCCAGGGATTAATAATGATATTGCTGACGCTTTGTCCCGCCTGCAGATCTCCCGGTTCCGCGCCTTGGCCCCGGATGCGGAGGAATTTCCCTCGCCACTCCCGGACGAGATGTGGACTATTGGCAAGGAGAGGTGAACCGGGCGATTGGCCTGTCACTAGCGCCACGCACGCGTAAGGCGTATCAACAAGCATTCAATTCTTACAGGGCATTTTCTGCTCAATTTCACCTGCCAGAGACCTGGCCTATCCCGATGGACCATGTTCTGCGGTTCATGGTTCACCTGCATACACAGGGCCTCGCACCTCGCACCATAGCATCCAAGCTCTCGCCGTTGGCTTTTATGGCCAAAGTGGGAGGTCATGAGGACTGCACCTCTGACTTCCGTGTGAGACATGTTTTGGAGGGGTGGGTGCGCGAGTGCGGGCGTTGCCCGGACGACCGGCACCCCATTTCCCCAGGGGTTCTTACCCAGTTGGCCCGGGGCTGGCCAGGCCTCTGTTTTGATCATTATGAGGCAGCCCTTTTCCATGCAGCCACAACGGTGGCATTTTTTGGAGCGCTCCGCATCAGCGAACTTGTGATGCTGTCTAAGGCGGATGCAAGTTGTAGGGCACTGGAACTCGAAGATGTCTATGTTGCCAAAGACTGGGCCCAGTTGAGGATACGCTCCTCTAAAACAGATCAGCATGGCGTAGGCAGTGGTGTAAGACTGCTACGGTGTTCTTTGGCAGACATCTGTCCGGTTGGTGCCCTACAGGAGTACCTGGCACTGCGTGGCATGCACCACGGCCCGTTTTTCTGTCACCAAGATGGGTCTCCCCTTACTAAATTTCAGTTTTGGAAGGTGACAGGCAGAGCCCTCACCAGGGTGGGCCTACCAGGTGCCCGATATGGCACACATTCATTCCGTATTGGTGCAGCCTCTACAGCAGCTGCTTTTGGGTACTCTGGGGCTGACATACGTAGCATGGGGAGGTGGGGCTCGCAATGTTTTCAGTTTTATGTGCGCCCACTCCCGCCATGAGTACCAATCCAGTCACCTTACCGCCTTTTTTCTCAATTTTCTTACAGACCCTGGGTGTCGTATTACACCGGTGACAGTATGGCTGGTGGGCCACAGCTATGTGCACAGGGCAGCGCGTTACGCTGCGGCGACAGAGTGGGGACCCTGACTGGGACTGGGTGAACACGCCAGTCTCACATGGCATGGTAAGCCTGGGATGTTATGGCGGGAGCTGCGGCCTTTCCTTTTTTCTGGCCTGGGTGCTGACCCGCCTGACATTCTCATCATCCACCTGGGGGGCAATGATTTGGGCCAGGTCACCGGCTTATCGCTCAAGCATGCGATTTGCGAGGACCTCGCCTACTTGCATTATGTCTGGCCTGCCACAACCCTGGTTTGGTCGGACATTGTCCCGCGACATTCTTATAGAGGGGGCGTTAACCTCCTGGCCCTTGACCGCGCTAGGCGCACGGTCAATAGGGCGGTGGCGCGGTTTCTTGCCGACAGGGCTTGGGGACGGGTCAGTCATCACCCCGCTATTAGCCTACAAAATTATGACTTGTACGCAGGGGATGGGGTCCATCTGTCGCGAGGAGGTATGGACCTCCTGTTAGGTGATTGGCGAGCAGGCCTGTTGACCGAGCTGACGGTCTGGGGGGGGGGCGTCAGGCCTTCTTTGAAGCCCCTCCATGTGGCGGGTAGCACTGGTAAGGTAAACAGTATGACCCACAGGTATCCGGCAGGTTCGCAATTGACTGGACAACACTAGACAGGAATAAATTAGTTAAACGTTGTCCGGTCAACGATGAACCAGGCGACGGGGTGATGACGATAGCTAACCAGCATGCATCACCCCGTGATTTCACGGATACGCGTCAGAGGGTGGGGTCATGAGTTAGATATTGACTACGGTCAACAATTTGTTTGTTGTCAACAAACAAATTGATACAAATTGATACATTGTAGCCAACTGCCGTTGGCAATTTTGGGGTGGTACCTTACCAGTGTTACGTCGGCCTGCTTGCCTTAAGAATTATGATTGGTCGTTTTACCAATACAAATTTATAATTCGGACTAGGGCATTGAATCAATAAATGTGGCCCGATGCTGTTATCCACTTTCAATGTTGTCTGTGTCCGTTATTGGGGGGGTGCGCCTGCAACGCAAGCGCGGCGCCAAAATGGCCGCCGCGCTCTTTGCGGGCCCCCCCCACAGGACAAAGAATCCGGGTAGTTAGGGGCGTGGCCAGCTCCCTTATAAAAGGGGTGGCCACGAGGCAGCCGAGCTGCCATTTTACCTCAGCGACGGAGCGGAGAAGTCTTTTCCCCTCCACCCCCTCCCTAGTTAACAGTGTGATATTTTGGTCGCTTCGGGGCCGGGTGGGAATTTTTGGCCGGGACCCATATTGGCTTCCGGGTCCTGGCTTTTTTGCCCATCCCACACTGTTGCTATGGTTTGATATAGGGGTCTTCTTATGTTCTTACTGTTGACTTTGGTCACATTGGCGGGTAGCACTGGTAAGGTAAACAGTATGACCCACAGGTATCCGGCAGGTTCGCAATTGACTGGACAACACTAGACAGGAATAAATTAGTTAAACGTTGTCCGGTCAACGATGAACCAGGCGACGGGGTGATGACGATAGGTAACCAGCATGCATCACCCCGTGATTTCACGGATACGCGTCAGAGGGTGGGGTCATGAGTTAGATATTGACTACGGTCAACAATTTGTTTGTTGTCAACAAACAAATTGATACAAATTGATACATTGTAGCCAACTGCCGTTGGCAATTTTGGGGTGGTACCTTACCAGTGTTACGTCGGCCTGCTTGCCTTAAGAATTATGATTGGTCGTTTTACCAATACAAATTTATAATTCGGACTAGGGCATTGAATCAATAAATGTGGCCCGATGCTGTTATCCACTTTCAATGTTGTCTGTGTCCGTTATTGGGGGGGTGCGCCTGCAAAGGGAAGCAGGGTGGAATTATCAAGATAAAATTGTGATTCTAAGGGAAAATAAGCCAATAAGAAGTACAGTATGGACATTTGCATAGAGGAAATGTATGCTATTGATGCCTATGGCTACAGGAATTTGGGCAGTGGAAGCTACCAGAGGCCTGGTATATATATATATATATACCTATAAAAAGTGGCCTTAACCATTGGGTTCGTTCAAAGGCTCCCGCACCATCCCCGACCTAGCCCTCTGCACTCACTGTAACCCCCGCCTTCCCAACGCCGTGGGGTTTTGGTGGTCACCGGTGGGGCAGCAGCCCCACGAACATGACCAAAAAAAGAACTACTGGTCCCAGAGTCCTCTGTACTACACAACCCCTCAGCCAATCAGGCTGAGGGACGTGAGCACAGAGGAGGCTGGGAAAGCGCAGTGCGGCAGTTTTAAAAGACAAACCGCGCCGGCCCAGGAAAGACTTTCAAAGACCCAGCCGGAGCTGGAAAAAGATAAGTGTAGTCGATGAGGGTTGGGGGGGGGATGTCCCCGGTAACCATGCCGCCCCCCTGCTCCACCACCTAGCCCCCCTCCATAACCTATGCTGACCGCACTTACCCTTTGCCGGCTCTAGCTGGGTCTTTGAAAATCTTTCCCTCCCATTGTGGCCTTCTGCATAGGGAGAAGCACCGGACTGTCCTTCATCTCTGTGGGCGAAGTGGCAAAGGAGAGTCCAGTGCTTCTCCCTATGCAGAAGGCTGGGACAGAAGGGAAAGTGTTTCCCAGAGGAAACCGATTCGTCTTCCTAGGAGGATGGAGGCCAAAAGATTCAGCCCCCATCTTCCAAGGAAGACGAACACCTTAAAAATGGGAGACAAAGGCCAAGCACGGAGCACCATTCTTGGCCTCCATCTCTCATAACCGCCCCATAGCTTGGGGGGGGGGAATACTCCCCTCTCCCTCCAAGCTTCGGAAAGACAGCAGGGGAAAAAAAATTTCCCTGCAGCCTCGGAGGACGGGACAAGCCGCCACCGTAGCATGGGGGGTGGGGAAAAAGGATACCCCTCTTCCCCCCGACCCATGCTTCAGTGAGGCAACAGGGAAAAACTATGTTTCCCCCCGCAGCCTTGGAGGCCTGCCCAAGCTGGCCCGTAGCTTGGGGGGAGGGGATACCCCCTCTCCTCCCCAAACTCAAGCTATGGCAAGACACTGGCCGGCCCCCCTGTAAATATACATAAATAAATAAATGAATTTTCCCCACCCTAACAGCAAGGCAAGGCCACGTTAAATCCTCAAAACCCCCACCCACCCACCCGCACACTCACACTAACACACACTCAAAAACAACAAAAAACTCACCTACAGGGAACAACCGAAAAAGATGTCCTCCTTGCACGAATTCCTCCTCCCCCATAATAAAATTTTTTAATGTGTGAGTTGGTGGTTGGAGTGGTTTTTTCCCTAGGAGTGGTGATTGTGCAAAACCAAAACTACCCCAAACCACCAACACACACATTAAAAATGCCCAGCAAGGCCAGACCAACTATGCTATTATATATATATAAAGGTTAACACAGCCAATTAAATCCAGAATTCTTCTCCTGTATTGTTGCATCCTAAACATGTTGTTCTAGAAATTCTCATAGGTACAGAGTCCCAAAGTTCCCTTTTCCACCATCATATGTGTTTTGTGCATACATGCTTTTTATTTAGCTCTTGTCCATTAGATGTACCAGGTGCTTCCCAGGACCTGTTGAGAATCAGCAGGTGGGTGTGATCCACTGAAGGAAGGGAGTTTATTTTCTGATGACTCCATCTGTCCTCTAACTTTTATTTTCATATATCTTTAAAAAGATCAATCAAGATGCATTCAACAAGAGCGATGAAAAACATACTATAAAGAGGTCGCCCTTATGTCACTCATGTCTTGAACCTGGGGTTACTGCCTTTCAACCACAGCAGCCAATGTATTTGGATTTACACAGGTGAAGATAATAACCTAGAAGAATAGAGAACAAACTACTACAGCTTTAAGATGCAGAGGTTTGTTCTTCATATTTTTTGTATGAAAAGAAGAAGAAGCCAAAACAAAGGCAAGCAGATGGCTAAAGATGAAGGTCACATCAGATTGAGAAGTTTGTCAAAATGTGATGACATAGGTAATCTGTAAACTGTTATTGCACCTAGCTGGAGGTGGTGGAAAACATTTTGAAATTACAAAAAAACAGTGGAGTCGCCCGTGCAGAGGCAGGAATGATCGCCTGGAGTGGTTCTGCTCTATGGATGAATGCCAGATGTGCAAAGCGACATATCTGGAATTAATGATATTAAACATGCTTTTCTTTTATGCTCAATAATAACTCTATTATGATTGATACAAACCGCAGACACTTTATCTAGTACAAATGGAACCGTCTGTCATTGACTATATTAAATCATCAATTTCTGCATGATGAGGATCGTTTAGGGTAACTAATCATCTGTCTCATTCTGAAGTCTTTAAGGCTGATCAGATAACGTTTTGAATACTGCCTGAGCAGCCATGACAATCTAACCCTTCCGTGTAAGGACTGAGAGGGGCCCATTATGCCGTCAAAGCCTGTGGAAATATCACAGCTCTTTCTCTACATAATACCCTGCTGTAAATAAATCACTCTCCACCGCAAACTTTATTGATCACAACCACTTCCATGCTTGTGTCTAGTGAAGTCTCTACAGAATATAATGCTGCTTTATATTTTGTCTTGTCAAAATATTAAATGGCTCTGTCAAGCAGAGTCAGGCTCGCCGGGATGGTGTAATTCTGCCAGAGCCCTTCTCATTCTCCCTTTCTATCTCATCCGCCAAGCTTATAAAGCAGGCTGGGAGGTCCCCCCCCCCATTATTTTTAAAAAAACTTTCCAATTATACTCTCATAAGATTATGAAGCCTTAAGATAAAGTGTGCTAATTTAGAGAAGTGGAGTACTGAACTACTAGGCGAGCAGCTGTTAGATAAAACATTTTGCACAGGAAAGAGATAACCTACCTTATTTGTATACACAGCATTAATGGGTAACAGAAGATCGCCTAAACACATCTCTGTTATTTTGCAAAGGCAAGGCATGGGAGAAATGTTTAAATTAGCCTGAGTACAAAATGTTTATTATTCATGGATGAAGAAGTCACTTCAAAATGGCCCAGAAGATGACAACTTCCTCCCTGAGCCATTATGTTAGGTTATATATTTATCCAAATAATTCCTGAACAAAACCTGAGACGAGGTTTATTTTTCTAAAACACAATGGTTGAAATCCTATTGCTTAGTGCAGTAAGTTTCAACTAGAGTAGGCTCATATAAATAAATGGAACTTACAGAGGAGTTGATACACCAAATCCTTGGGCCTTAAATTGTGTTTCCACATCACACAAACACCCCCCCTCTCTCTCACACACAATGTTTTTTTTTAATTTTCTACCAATGAATCTGCTTATTTCAAGGATTGTTTTTCACATTTCAGAGGATGGGATGCTGCTGTTCTAACAACTGTAGTGTAGAATCATCTTAATTTCATTTCTCATGTGTACAAGGATAACAGAATTGGAAGGGCTGCGGTAAATTGGTGGTTAAGATGCTGAGCTTGACAACCGGAAAGTCAGCTGTTCGAGACCCGAGTGCTGCATGACAGAGTGAACTACTGTTGTCTGTCCCAGCTCCTGCCAACCTAGCAGTTCGAAAGCAAGAAATGGCAGCTAGATAAATAGGTACAATTTCATCAGGAAAGGTCACAGCATCCCATGCTTACCACATGACTGTGGAAATGTCTGCAGACACAAACAGTGCTGGCTCTTTGGCTGTATGCAGAGCTGAGCACCACCACTGAGAGTCAGCTATGACCAGCTTTCAAGCAAGGGAGACCTTTACCTTTTACCAGAATTGGTAATGCACCCTCAACTGTTCCTCATAGATTTTATTTCTTTTGTGTAACCTGAGCACTGGCTGTTTTCTTCTTGGTGTGGGGCTGGGATGGGCAAGGAGGAGCAATGTTGTGGTTACTGTTGGTAAGAAAGATTGTTTACAACCACAGAAGGCCTTCCTGTGAGCCCACCAAAACCTTCAAAGTGCACCATCATGCTGATTTATAATATTGTGGCTTTGCCCTTCATTCCACTCCACCAGCATCTACAATTAATTTTGGGATTTGCACAAGTGGAATTTACCATGGCTTTCAACCACAAACATTCAGGTCTGTTTATGCACATTAATTAGGACTCTGCACAAAAAATAATCTGTTTCTTTCTGTGTTGTTTTTGTCATGCTTTCATATTGAGGCACTAGCATTTTTTGTCCGGGCAGGGTGTTGGTGTGTGTGTTGGTGGTTGGGGTGGTTTTGGGGGTACACACACACACACACACACACACACACACACACACACACACACACACACACACACACACACACACACACACACACACACACACACACACGGGTACGGCCCTCACCTGGAGGGGAAGGGGACTCCCTTCCTCTGTAAGACAATGCCGCCCTCCTTCCCACAACCACGCCAAAGCCACTGGGCCACTTGCTCTATGTGCCTCAGGCTGGGCCGTGGTGGCATGGAAGGCAAGTGGCCCAGCTCAGAAGGCCATGCCAGGGAGGTGCAGAGTGCGAATGGCCCAGCTGGCAACAGGTAAGTGAGGCGGGGGACAGGGACTGGGGGGAAATGGGTGGGCGGGTGGGTGCATGTTCCCCCTTTCTCCTTCCAGACCAGGGTGGGTGGTGTGGTCTGTGGGCCTGTTCATCCCCCTCAGTCCCTGTCCTCCGCCCCACTTACCTATTGCCGGCTGGGCCGTTTGCTCTCTGCGCCTTCCCGGTGCAGCCTTGCGGGCTAGGCTGCTCACCTTCCTTGAGTCAGTGGCGTGGCCTGCCCTCCATCCCCGCTGGCACCAAGGTCTTCGCCGGTCGGGCAGGGGGCACCAAAAACAGGTGACCCAGCCAGCAATCAATGTGCCTGCCTGCCATGGTGGAGGCCTTCGCCAGTCAGGCGGGCACGTCGATTGCCGGCTGGGCTACCTGCTTTTGGTGCCCCCCGCCTGGTCGGTGAAGGCCTTGGTGCTGGCGGGGACAGAGGACAGGCTGTGCCACGGAGGCATGGAGGGAGAGCGGCCTAGCCTGCCGGCACATAGAGTTTGCAGGGGATGGCTTCCTTCTGGGAGACGATGTGTCTCCTGGAGGGAAGTGGTTTGTGCATTGGCCAGCCGTTTTTTTTAATGCACACACTGCTTGTCCTGCCTCCTCCATGCTCGCGTCCTTCAGCCTGATTGGCTGAGGGGTGGTGCGGCATGGAGAATGCTGGGAAGCATAGGTTTTTCTTTGTTCGTGGGGCAGTTGCCCCACTTTCGGCGTCCAGACCCTTGCGGCGATGCTCGCAAGGTCTTAAGATAAGTGTGCCCGGCTCGGTACAAGATGGTTGGGCCGGGTGTGTCCACATATGTCGGACATGCACGGCCCAACCCCCTTTTTATAGGTAAAGATAATAACTGATATGGAAGGAAAAGGCACACCCTGAAAACTGGAACCAAGTGTTGAACTACAAATTGGAGCAAAGTCAACCAAAACCTTAAACAAATAGCACCTCACTGCAGACAAAACCAGCAACTCAAAACACCCCAAATCCAGAGAGAAAGTTAGGCAGAAGATGTCACAAGCATCCCCAAAATCACATCAATACTTGCTGGAGTAAAACTATTGGGCAAAATTCTCTCTTCTTAACTAGAGTCTTTCTAAACATAGCCTTTCCTTCTCTGGTCCCCAACTTACAAGGAACCTCTTTGGCTCTATTGCTATGAGAAATGGTGAAAAATAAAAGTCATCCAGATGCCAAGATTAGGCAAATCTTGCTAATGTGCGAAAGGGAATCTTACAATGACTTCCATGAAACATGGACCAATCACACACTTGCTTTTCATATTATACTGTAGAACCCCATATAACAAAAAAAGTCAGTTCTGCGAGGCACTTCATTATACGATTCTTTTTGTTATACGATGCATGCCTCGTATAACGAAAATCCTTATGGGAAAAATCATACAACAAAAATCTCAATAGGAAAAACCATACAATGAAAAATTTTCATTGTACAATTTTTGCCATAGAGTTTTTTGTTGTAAGATTTCCCCCATAGAATGCATTGCATTGTATAATGAAAATTTTTATTACATGCGGGGTACAATGGTTTTCACAAATCCTCTTTGTTGTATGGATTTTTTGTTGTATGACGCATTTGTTATACGGGGTTCCACTGTATCTATATATCTACTGACTGTATGTTATCCTAACATTATTCTCATCTAATAGGGGGAAAAGCTGTCTGATTTTCCTGAAGGGAAAAAAAGCAAAACCAATCACACAGCATACCACCCCATAGTGTTTAATGCACTCTCTGGGTGGTTCACAAGTTAATTAGCATTTTGCCCCAACATGCTGGGTACTCATTTTACTGACCTCAGAAAACTGGAAAGCTGAGGATCAAACTCACAACATTTTTGTTGCAGTACAGAGGTTTAACCACTATGCCACCAGGGCTCATATCCTTTTTTCAGAATTTTCAAAGTCTGCAGTTTTTCTTCCACAGATAATGTTGCCCAGAATTTCCCAGCCAGTATGGCCAGAAACCATGCAAGCTGGCAGATTCTTGGAATGTTAAACTATGCACAAAAACAAGGGGGCCAGGACTTTGGCTCCAAAATTATCCCTAGGGAGTGCAGATAAATTATGACAGCCTTGTGACTCAGTGGTTAAGAGCTCACCTTGTTAGCTGGAAGGGTGGCAAGTCGGCAGATCAAGACCTGGGTACTCCATGACAGATTGAGCACCAGTCTCTGTCCCAGCTCTTGAGGACATGAAAGGAGCCTCATTCAGGCATTCCCTGAGCAGAGTTTCTCCTGTAAAAATCCTTTCAACCCAGAATAATTTCTGACATGAAATTATTATTACTGAATCAACACTCCTGTAATGAGGTCTAATACATGGGGAATCTGACAGTTCCTATTCAGGATGTGAGCCAATGAGCTACACCTTTTTTCTTGCCACTCTCTGGTCCTCTAGCTGGGTTTTGTGTCTGTCTGCAGAAGCTGGGGTCTCTCCTGGCCTGCCAATCCTTTACTCTTGTGTTAGAATTACTTATCTGCTCCTGTTGAAAATTTCATCCTACTACCTTCCAGAAACAGAGGTGGATCAACAGGGGAGGCTGTGCTCATGTTGCCATCCTGGATGGTCAGATGGGATCTGCTAAATGGAGAAGCATACATGAGTTTCATTGTTTTGTTCTCTTTCATCACCCTGACTTTGGACATTTTCTCCCCATGTCATTGAAGCCTGTGAGACGATGGCTATGGATAAAATTTTGAAATAATGGGGTTTCAAGCGATGGCATCATGTATATCCTACTCTACTCTTCCACAATGTTCTACATGTAAGGGAGAAACACTACTATCTGAGCAGATCATACACATTTGGTTTGTCAAAGCTGGTCATAGAGAGAGGGAGAAGACAGACCCCTCAAGAATCATCATGCAGTTCAGATGATTTTTTTTAAAAAAAAACAAACTTTAGGATAGGCGGAAAAGATCCTTGTGCATTCTGACATCTGAAACAGGTGTTTCTCCAGCTTCTTTTGTGGGCATAAGTTGCGAAAAACCTACTTTCTGCTCCTGAGACTGATGTATTTGCCAGTAAGGAGCTGTCTGTCTGTCACTTGTATGCATCTTTCAGCTAAGTTGGATATCCTCATGCAAAATGCACTTAGGGACACTATGTGGATTGTGACACTCCTCGTTAGGACATCTGGGAGGTAAACCAATAAACGGATTGGTATGATGGGGTTTTTCCTTCCCCAAACCATTCCCCTTTTATTGGTGACAGTTAAAATATGGCTGAACATTGAAAAGCAGTTGTAGTGCCCCCAGCCACCCGAGTTATACACAATAGAGCCATCTGGGTTAGAGAATGGATGTTTAGCTAAGGAGACAAAAGGCCAGGAATGTGCAAGGATGGAGGGTATGGTCTGAATGATGAAGACATATACTGTTGTAGCAGGCATATGCGCAAGCCGAGGAAGGGTTATTGAATGGAAGCCATCCTATAAACCACACAGACCAAGTACATCACTGACCCACCTCCTCAAATAAACATAATAATATAAATATAAATAATAGTTTTGTGTACACAATGATTTTCTGTGTAAATATAGGATTGACCTGACCTTACTGTTTTCAAAGTTGGAAAATATGACATTTTTACATTACATTTTATAAAGAATACATATGTGCCTATAGGGCTACCTGCTGTATCATCATATATTATATTTAATGCCAGGGTGAGAGAACAAGCAGTCCTCCAAAAGCAACTGGCCTTGAAATTCACCCAACTCCTGCATCCAACCGCATCTGAAGGGCCACAGATTCCTAGATTTCAAGGGATACTTCAGATAGACTTCACTTTCTTGTGAGTCAGAAAAACTGGGACAGGCCAGCCAACCCCCATTAGCAGAAGCTAGTCTGTCCAGTTGTGTGGAAATGATGGGGTTTACAGTTCCATGACTGCCTAGAGGACTAAAGGTTTACAAACTGTTTTGTTTCAACTACTTTTTGTCTGGCTTAGTAACAGAATATCATTCTATTCTAAGGTATTTTGTATCTTTTGTTTTAAAACCCCTCACTCTTGTCAGCCCAAAAGGATAAAATGGTTGTGAAGTGTTGCAAAACAGGGCAGAGGCATCAAGAGAAGTGAGTTATGGGGAAGGGGGAGCCATTTGACTGGTTGGGAATCCATTGATTCTTCACTTGGCCAGTCAATTATTGCTTGGTGAAGGAATTATGCTAACAAAAATGTGGGGAGGGGCTCATTTTATGGTATGATGAAGAGATGGTCCCTAACTGATGGCTTTACCCTTAAAGGTACACACAACAGTCCTTGTCTAATAAAATGCATTTATGCTTCCTAGGTTGGCTGCTTACACGTCCCCAAGAAGGAGGATGAAACAGGCCACTCACTGGCACAAATGCATATGCCAATTTATATACACAGGTGGATACAATATGTTTATGTTTATTGGATTTATACCCCACCCTATCCAGCACAAGGCCAACTCAGGGCAGCAATTACAACATATTAAATAAATACAATAAACCAGTACAAAAATACAATAGGGGAAAAATACAATATCAAGATACAATATCATAAGTGCAGTAAGAAAGTACAATACAAAATTACAGTAATAGTTATCAAGTTACATATTGGGGGGGGGGAGCACAGTGAGAAATGAAAAAATAACAGTGACTATCATCCAAATGAAGAAGGGCCTTTGCATGCCTGTTGAGACTATTGTCCACCTTAAAGGTGGACAACTTCTAGGTCCCCAAACGTCTTACTGTTGATCCTTTATCTTTCAAGCAAACTTCAATTGGGCAGTCTTACAAATGATGCACTTATTCAAAACAGAACAGTCTTCCGTAAAAAGCAATGGTATGTCATTCACCTTAATGTTGTCTGTGTTATGCCAAGCATTCCACTCAAATGAAGAGAAGCTGCCAAGCTGGCATGCAAACAATAATAAAAGAGGTCGGAGATCTTCTTCAACCTGGCAGTGAAGCTCAGACACATTTGTATAGTGTGCCAGCAAGGAAGTTTGCCATAGAGCTTGGAAACAGAGCTAGCTTGGTTGGTGCATTCAATGGGTTGGAGTCCACCACCACCACCACTCTCAAAAAGAAAGAAGACAAACCCAACATTATGGTTCCAAACTCATCAACAACCAGGAGTCACAGGAGGGCCAACAGGGTTGCACTTAGTTACCTAAAACTGCTATAATGCTACCCCAGCTCCTGCATCAGAGCATTGTCATCGTCATTGGTTGCTACTCGTATCAGAGCATGCATTTTTCCTGGAAGTCATTTTCTCAGTTGATGGATGTGTCTCTAGTGACTCAATAAACTGAACCTGGCATGAAACATGTGACCACACACATTACACTGAATAGATGGTGGAGGGTATAGTTGAGTTTTATGAAGCTTTCATGTTTGTCGCTTAGCCTCTTCATGTCTGTGGGGTTCTTCTTCAAAGTGATCGGTAGCAGCAAAGATTGTTTGGTGCCAAAGTGGGCTATCTATGGCCGCTGCTTCCCAGGTTTTTGGGTTTATACCTGACACCTTCATGGTTTGTTTCAGCTGGTCCTTATAAAACTTCAAAGGAGCTCCGTGAGGTCTTGTACCGGAGCTAAGTTCCCCATAAAGAAGTTGACAAGGAAGCCTGGAACCATCCATATGGTGTAATGCCCTATCCATCTAAAACAATGGCCTATGATGGAAGCGTCAATGCTATTTACATTTGCCTTCTCAAGGACTGCAATGTTGGTGACATAGTTATCCCACTTGATGTTCAAGAGCAACACACGGTACCAAAAGAGGCTATATTATTTTCTGGAAAGCATTTACAGTTTTTAAATGATTGCCCATGTCTTTCCACCTCCTTTCCACCTCCTTGTTAGAGCACAGACCAGCAAACCAGGCAGGGATCTTTTCAGTGTAAGCACTTCTCTCTTCTTTTACTTTTTGTCCTTTCCCCCTTGTCTGGTATCTCAAGATATTTTTCATTGTCCTGCCTGCCATCTTTTTAAGAGGGATGGGCTTTGAAAATGGAACTTAATCCTTTAAGTGGCTTGAGTATCTTCTTGAATAGAAAGTAAGCATATGCAACCCCTGGCAGGAAGTCCTTATTAATAAGAACAAAATTTCTTTCTCTAAAGGAAAGCTCTTATTGTGTGAATGGTTTAGGCTAGAGTCCTATGCATTCTTACCTGGGACATTGTTAGGAGTAGAAATGTGTAGGCTTCTGCTCCTAGCCATTTTCTGTATTACTCTGTTGCTGTGTTATTAGGTTTAGTTTAATCTTTATGGAGCATTGTTGCATTTTTTAAATGAGATGTGTTTTATGGATTTTTAAACTTGCTTTGGGGGGCACGTTTGGCCTGGAAGTGGGATAAAATACCTGTAGTAAATAGATGGCATCTTGTTTGAATGCTTTGATGAATAGATCCCTGATGCTTGCTCGATTGTGATTGCTATTCATGGTCCTATTTGGGGAGAGTGGGAGAAATCACAAGTGCCATTTTATTCCTGTCAACTAATAACTAATAAAGTAATCTAACAATAAACCAAATCCCAATCTATTAAATCTTAAGTACAGCAAAATCCTGTACAAATCCTACAAGCCAGTAATCTTACAATAAAAACAAATCCAAAGCCACCAAACAATATTACATCTTATTGATGGAGATAAGCCATCTGCTGAGAGCAATAAAAATCATGGGAGAGGGCTTGGGTTACATTAATTTGTTGCACAGGCTTAAGTAACATAGCACCAATGTTAATTTTTGTTCATTATTATCTTCATTCATATCAAAATTTTCTTAAAGATGCTTGAGACTCTCTATTTCTCTATAAAACATGAGTATTGTGAATGTATATCAAATCTTTCCCTATCCAGCTGAGAGGATTTTCTTTTATTGCCCACTCATATATACTGGATTTAATGGAAGAGCAAGCCATGTCTGTGCTACAAACAATGCCTGGGAGTGGTGAGAGCATCTCTCAAGTGACAGTGGTAGCCACGGTGATGCACTCTGAACACACAAGAGTCCTGACACATTACTTTGATTTGCTTTATTTTTTTAACCACATACAAACCTTCTAGAACAGTGATGGCAAACCTTTTAGAGACCGAGTGCTGAAACTGAAACCCAAATCACAATACAGGGGAGGAAGGAAATGCTCCCTTTGGGCTGCTGAGCAGACGGGTGTGGTGAACTCTGTACTGGGGGAGGGAGGAAGTGCTCCCATTGGGCTGCTGGACAGAGGGGCGGGGAAAACTCTGTGTTGGGATGACTGCATGGGTGCCCACAGAGAGGGCTCCGAGTGCCACCACTGGCATACGTGCTATAGGTTTGCCACCACTGTTCTAGGACATCTCCATAATCCACTGTAGGATGTAGGAGTCGTCGCTTACACCTAATTTCACCAGAAGGGAGGCAGTAGTAAGAGCACAGATAAAAATTACTTTTGTGGATAACAGCTGCACAGAAAAAATTACTTTCATGGACAACAGCTATAAGAATCCACAGAGATTTTCAGAACTGCAGTTCTAATAACTGACACCTTTTCTAAGGTCTGAAGATAAGAGGTCCATGTGTGCTATTTTATTAGATAAAGTTGCTACTGACTCTTCTCTGCTGGGTCCTACATTGTTCACTAATTCTTTGAAAATATCTACCTTAGGAAGCCAATGAGGGCTTTCAGCTAGCAGAGAGTTAAGGAAAAAAGGTAAAAATAACACCTTTGGTGCCCTTCTGTGCACCCTTCACCATCTGGTCCACAAACTGGCTTTGCTTTCTGCACTTCTCTATGCCCATGAATAGGATCTTCACAGAGCATCAGGAACACACAAATACTATCATGGACACAGACAAGGATCAGATGGGATTAGCCTCAGAAGGACATAGGATGGTTGTGGGACCTCTGCACATGCCTAGCCAAAAAGAATAATAATTGACCACATAGAAGGAGTTATGAGCTCTGAAGAGTGGAAAGTGGGATGGAAGTATTAGGGTCCAGTATATGCCTATAGTTCTAACTCATGTACAAAGGATCTTAAGAACATAGGAATGTACTGAAAATTTTAAAAAAAAGTCCTGACCAGACCAAAAATACTTTTAAAATTGCAAAAGACCACAAAAATTCCAGGAAATTCCAGACATGATTGTCCCCCCCAAGGGAAACAGTCCCGAATGGACATACCCCACCCCCCAAAAAAAAGGCCAGACGCAATCTTGCTACCTTTTCCACGCTGTTTGGGGACCTCAACCACTCCATTCTGACCTGGGGGAGGCATGCATTGAGCGCAGTTTCCACCCCTGCCAGCACTGGGACAGTCTGGGGACCTTACCCACTCGGTTCCCACATTCGTTTGAGCTCCCTGGGCAGCACTACAGCAGAAAACATGCACCTCCCCCAGGTGTGCACCTGTGGAGACGCGTGTTTTTGGATGCAGCACTGCCCAGGGAGCTCGGAGGAAGGTGGAAACTGAGCAGATAAGGTCCCCAGACTCTCCCGGTGCCGGCAGGAGCAGTGGACAGTCCAGAAACTGTGGCAGAAACAACACTGCAGCCACTGATGATGGCACCTCCACAGTGGTAAGCGCTGCATTGCAGAGGGGGCGGACACCATTCTAAACTCTAAAATGGCAGTGGCCACCATTTTAGAGTTCAAAAACATGTGATTTTCGGTCATAAACCAAAAATCAGTCATAACCTGGGGAATTATTTTAATAAAATTTGCTGCTGTTAACCACAACAAACGCAACCCAGGGCACTCGTATGCTGGGGTTTTCTTGTACTGTACATCATTGTCCAAACCAATCTTTCTTATTTGTTTATTGAGTAGTAACCCATCTTGAATAAAAGTTGCTTGTACAGCTTTCTTTTCATCCAGGAGACTTTTCAGCATTATTGTTATTCTTCCCCATCTGGTAACAGATGGCAGTTTCAGTGTTCTTGCAGAATTCTTCCGAGACCCTTTTCTCCTTTTGAATGTTCATAAATGTTTGTTGAACGATGTGATGTTTCTTAACAAATTTGATAATTTTCTTGGCATCTGACTGAAGATCTTCCATTGCTTTTAATTTCATTATGTCATGAAATAGCAAATTTAAACCATGTGCTGCACAACCAAATGTTTTCACTTGTGGAAGTTTTTTGTGAATGATGTTCCATGCACGTTTCATGGCTGCTAAAAGTATTTTTTAGTTTCTTATATATGAAAAAATCATTTTATTACATATTAATCTTTACCAAATGCACATTTCTTGTACCGTTTATACACATAAAAATAAAAAATCTGAATGTAACTTACAGAAATAACAAAGAAATAGTATTTCCCTATTTCCCCCAATTTTCTGGGTTTCCCTCCCAAAATTCCTGGGGTTTTCCCCTTCTTTCAAAATTCCCGGGAATTTCTCTAATGAGGCCATACAACTCCTGTAGCTACAGAAGTAACTAAAAAGTTAGCATTCCACTGTAAAAGGAGTTTTAAGGTACAATCATAACATGACTTTGTTGTACCTTAATTATTGCAAAAAGCAATGAATAGAAAGAATGAGTTTTTTAAATAACATGTAGTTTCCAAAATCTAGAAATCCCAGTGCTCTAGTGAATGCAATGGGACCAGAAACACTTCCCAAGATTTTTCATTCTGGTTCTTGGTTAAAACTGGAAGAAAATTTAAAAGTTAACAAAAGTTAAAAAAACAACCACATTTATGATCCGACCTAAAGTGTTGTCTGCTGACAAGGAGTTGCTTTTATTAACAAACCACCTTCTCTACAACATCTTGGCCTTCAATGCTATCCCCAGCTCATTGCCTCCACCTGTCTCCTTGTATGGTGGGGCATGCTGCTTACCAGCAGGTTCTGGCCATGAGGTTCATTTTGCTGCTGAGTTACTCATCAAACATCCTGCAGTATGCAGCACATTCCAGCCTCTAAGTATTTCATGCTGCAGACAGCCCTCACTGTGAGCTGGACAGGACTCTGCTCACTGACTTTTGTTGCAGAAAAAGAAGGCAGGTGGAACAGCTTCATGGGCAGGGGTGAGGTGATTACTTCACTCTTCAGATTTACAGGATTTTGTGATAATCCCTCCTGAGCTTCCACCACATATTGATTGGTAGATCTGTGTTATTCTAAGAGATTCAACATTATTCCCTCTTCCAAAAGAAGAACATGGAAGCTGCTAGTTCATTTCCCTTCTCCTGCTTCAACTTCACAACCCTATTTCCAGATAATTTTTTGAAAACAGCTCTATGTAAATGGGCACGGCTTGGAAATCGTAAGGTTACACTTGTTAAAAACAGGAGTACAAATCAGTAGGATTCAGACTGTGATCCAGATTAGGTAGAGTTAGAATGCAATTAGATGGAGAGATTGCTTGTGTTTTGGACCACCTGTGGCTCAGTCTGTTGCAAGCTACTTTCTGGTGATCAGATAACATACAGAACCCTCCTCCTTGCTCAATGCAAACCTTTTGGTCCATCTACTCTCTTTTGGAGCTGAGCTGGAATGATTTCTGAATGTACAGAAGGATTGCTTTAAGGGTGGTCACCCCCAGCAAAATGACTCTTTTGAATGCTATCAGATGTGATCCTTTATTGCCATCTGATCTCATCCTTAAAAACAGAAATGAGCTGAACGCAAGCGCGGAGCCAAAATGGCCGCCGCGCTCTTTGCGGGGCCCCCCCACCGGACTTGGACATCCGGGTAGTTAGGGGGCGTGGCCAGCACCCTTTAAAAGGGGTGGCCACGAGGCAGCCGCGCTGCCATTTTGCGAAGCGACGGAGAGGAGAAGTTTTTCCCCTTTTGCTCCGTCGCTCTTCCCTTTAGCTGGGAAGCCTCTTTTGGGCAGCGGTTTCTTCTGCGATTCTTTTCTTCGGCTTCCCAGCGATTTGCAGCAATGCCTTCCAAAAAGAAGGCGATGGCGAACGCGGTTCGCACTTCACGGAGGCGCCAGACGGGTCGGAGGACCGCGACTGCGCCCCCTCAGCAGGCCCCCTTTCCGGGGGCAACCACCGGGACCGGCGGGATGGGGTCGATTGCGCCCTGGCCTGAGGCTGGGCAGCCTCAGACCATCCCTGCAGGGGATGCGGCCCCCGGCCCGCAATTTGCGGCCACCGGCCCGGGCTTGGCGCATAGCCAAGCTGGGCCTTCGGGCCTTGGCATGCAGCTTCCAGCGGTGGGCTTTAACCAAGGGGGTTGGCTGGGTTCCCTTCCCTGGCAGGGCATGCCCCCGGCCCCCCAGGGGCCGGTGGTTGGGGCATGGCCATATTCGGGCCCCGGGGTCCAGAGACCTGGCCCGGCGCCAGCGACCGGTGGGCTGGCCGGCCCTTTGCCCCCATCAGCGTTGGGGGCTATGTAAACGTGGATGCCCTACTGGCCCGCGTGACGGCCCTGGAGGCATCTTTAGGGGTAGTTAATCCATCCGGGGCACCTTTTGGTCAACTCAGCGCCTGCCGGTCCTCGGCAGGCGGCCGAAAGGGTTGAGCTGCCTGAGGCAAGTAGGTCGGCGCCAGCCGCAGCCTCGCAGCTCCCCACGCAGCAGATGCCGCCAGCAGGTAGTGGTCAGGCCCCATCTACGAGCTCGGTTGCGGTCGCAAGCTCCGACGCCCGCAGTGGGCCAGAACCCCCGGTGGGGGCGGCCCATGGGGGTGCAACTTGTGAGTATACGGTCCAAACTAGTGCACCCACACCACAACCCACAACGGGGGGAGGTTTGCAGTGGCCGTGGCCTCGCCTGGCTGGGGCGGCGGGTCAGCCGCCGCCGGTCCATCCGGGAACGGCTCCAACACTCCAAGGCCCCTCTTGGGGTGGGGTACCCTGTCCTGCGGGGAACTTACTGGGGGTGGCGGGGCTGGTCCAGGCTCCTTTCATGGTGCCCAGCACTGTCAATGTTCCGGTGTCGGCTTTGCCGACAGCAGGTTATTCGTTGCCCCTCGGGGATCACCTGGCCCAGGCCACCAAGGAAAAGATCTGGCGGGGGGAGTATGTGGACATTTTCTCCCTCTTGAATAGAGAACCCACCAAAGAGGAGAGGGAGGGGCAGGACGAGAAGGACAAGGAGCAGTCTCGTCGACGTAAGCCGCCATGCACGTGGGCCAACTGGTTACCCGCGTACCTTATATACATGGCGGTGTACCTCAGGGCCCGGCCTGACCTGGCAATTCCGATGGTCCAGTATTTGGACAACATATACCGGGCGATGGTTGATTTCCCTGGCCCGTCGTGGTTGGCTTATGATGAGGAATTCCGTATGAGAGTGCCCCTACACCCAGAGATGAGGTGGGATGAGCCCTGCCAGAAGCTGTGGCTTCTGTACATGACCCCCACGTGCCCGGCGCCAGGGGAGAGGTACCATTGTGGACATGCGGTCCAGCGAGCTGCTCCAGCCCAGGCACCCCGCCAGGTGGCGGGGCAGGGGGTTCCAGCCCGCCTGCTGTGTTGGAGCTTCTCGGCCAATGGTGTGTGCAACAGGAAGCAGTGCCGATACAGGCACGAATGTCCCTCTTGTGCTGGCCCCCATACCGCCTCCGCGTGTCCTAGGGCAGGCGGACTGCGGGGCAGAGGTAGAGGTGGACAGGGAGCGGGCAGAACTGCAGCAGAGGGAGCTGGTCAAGCGAAAGGCCCCCTCCCCAATTAATGTGGACATGTTGGAGCGTTGGCTCACGATGTACCCGAGGAGGGCAGACGCAGCTTACCTGCTTGAGGGTTTCCAGCAGGGGTTTCACATTCCTTTCACAGGGGTCAGGTCCCCTCAAGATGCACCCAACCTGTTATCACTCAGGGGAAGGGAGGAGGTGGCTGCCATGAGCATTGCTAAGGAGGTTGCTGCTGGCAGGGTCGCTGGCCCTTTCCCTGTCCCACCATTTCCCAATCTCAAGGTTTCCCTGTTGGGGTTAGTGCCCAAGAAGTCACCGGGGGAGTTCCGTTTGATACACCACTTGCCTTACCCGGCTGGCCGTTCGGTCAACGATGCTATCCCTGACGACCTTTGTTCGGTCAGGTATACATCTTTTGACCAGGCCCTGCGCATGGTGCGCTCATGTGGCCCGGGTGCACTACTAGCTAAGTGCGACATTAAGTCTGCGTTCCGTCTCCTGCCAGTGCACCCGGGCGACTTTGAGTTGCTGGGTTTCAAGTTCCGGGGTGAATTTTATTTCGACAAAGCCATGCCTTTTGGCTGCTCCATTTCATGCTCGGCATTTGAGCGCTTCAGCACCTTCCTCCAATGGGCCTTTGTTCGCAGGTCAGGGTCCCGGTCTGTAGCCCACTACCTTGATGATTTCTTATTCAGGGGTGAACGGGGCTGGGACATGTGCACGCGTCTCCTAAATACATTTCAGGAACTCGGTGTCCCTTTAGCGCCCGAAAAGACCGAGGGCCCTTCAACCAAGCTCACATTCCTGGGGGTTGAGATTGACACGGTTGTGCAAGCATCCAGGTTACCTGTTGATAAGGTTTCCCGGATCGTTGCACTCATTTTGGACTTGCTGGCAAAACGCAAGGTGTCCCTTCGGGAGCTCCAGGTGTTACATGGTCACTTCAATTTCGCTTGCAGGGTCGTCGCACCTGGCAGAGCATTTGCTCGATGCTTGTGCGACGCCATGACTGGCTTGGCCAGGCCCCACCACAGGGTCTGACTGAACAGGGGCATGAGGGCTGATATGCTCATCTGGCTCCAGTTCCTGAGGGAATTCAATGGGGTGTCCTTTTGGAGGTCCAACCTTTTGGTTTCCCCTCGTTTTCAGGTTCAGTCGGATGCATCAGGGTCCCTGGGTTATGGGATTTACTTCGAAGGGAAGTGGGCCTATGGCAGATGGCCGCCAGCCTGGTGGGGCACGGATCGTTTGCGCGATCTCATGTACCTGGAATTTTTTCCCATTCTGGGAGCTTTGATGCTATGGGGCGAGGAGTGGGCCAATTCGGTCGTCCATTTCTGGTGTGACAATGCGGCAGTTGTCCACATTGTCAACTCACAGACGTCAAAATCTCCCAGGGTTATGGAACTGGTTCGTCAGTTTGTGTTGCGCAGCCTACGCCTCAATGTGCTTTTTAGGACCAGACATGTTCCAGGTATTAATAACGATATTGCTGACGCTTTGTCCCACCTGCAGATCCCCCGGTTCCGTGCCTTGGCCCCGGACGCAGAGGAATTTCCCTCGCCGCTCCCGGACGAGATATGGACGCTTGGCAAGGAGAGGTGAACCGGGCGATCGGCATGTCGCTCGCCCCCCGCATGCGTACAGCGTATAACCATGCATTCAGTTCATTCAGGGCCTTTTGTGCCCAATCACGGCTGCCTGAAAGTTGGCCCATCCCAGTGGCTCACGTCCTCCAATTTATGGTTTACTTACATGCCCAGGGCTTAGCCCCCCGCACCATAGCATCCAGGCTGTCAGCGCTGGCATTCATGGCCAAGGTGGGTGGTTTTACTGACAGCACAAATGATTTTCGCATACGATATGTTTTGGAAGGGTGGGTGCGGGAACGTGGGCGTAGCCCAGACGACCGCCACCCTATTTCTCCAGGGGTACTTACCCACTTTGCACGGGGTTGGCATGACCTGTGTTTCGACAGGTATGAGGCAACCCTGTTTCACGCGGCTACTACGGTGGCCTTTTTTGGGGCGCTCCGCATCAGTGAGCTGGTGCTACTGTCTAAGGCGGATGCGAGTCGTAGGGCACTGGAACTCGAAGATGTCTATGTTTCCAATGATTGGGCTCAGCTGAGGATACGCTCCTCTAAGGTTGATCAGCACGGTGTAGGCAGTGGTGTAAGACTGCTACGATGTTCCATGGCTGACATCTGTCTGGTTGGTGCCCTACAGGAGTTCCTTGCGCTGCGTGGTACGCACCCTGGCCCGTTTTTCTGTCACCAAGATGGGTCTCCCCTTACTAAATTTCAATTTTGGAAGGTGACCGGTAAGGCACTAGCCAGTGTTGGCCTCCCTGGGGCTCGTTACGGCATCCATTCATTCAGGATAGGGGCGGCTTCCACCGCAGCGGCGTTTGGGTACTCTGGGGCTGAAATATGCAACATGGGATGGTGGGGATCACGATGTTTTCAGTTGTATGTTTGCCCTCTTCAACAGTGAGTACCAGTTAAGTCACTACCCTGTTTCCTTTTTTCCTTGACAGACCCTGGGTGTCGTCTTACACCGGTGACAGTATGGCTGGTGGGCCACAGCTATGTGCACAGGGCAGTGCAGTTTGCTGCGGCGACAGAGTGGGGACCCCGACTGGGACTGGGTGCATCTGCAAGTCTCAGGTGGTACGGTAAGCGCGGAATGTTATGGCGGGAACTGTTGCCATTCCTTTTCTCCAACAGGGATGCTGACCCGCCTGATGTCCTGATTATACACCTTGGGGGTAATGATTTGGGACAGGTCACGGGCCTATCGCTGAAGCATGCGATTTGCGGTGACCTGGCCTACTTGCATTATGTGTGGCCTGCCACAACCCTGCTTTGGTCGGACATGATACCGCGGCATGCTTACAGGGGAGGGTTTAACCTCCAGGCCCTTGATTGGGCTCGGCGCTCGGTGAACAGGGCTATTGCCCGGTTCTTTCTGGACAAGGGTTGGGGGCGCGTCATACGACACCCCACCATCAGTCTCCAAAATTATGAGCTTTACACAGGGGATGGGGTCCATCTGTCGCCGGGAGGTATGGACCTCTTGTTGGGAGATTGGCGAGCAGGCCTGTTGACCGAGCCTTTATTGAAGCCTCCCCGTGTGGCGGGTAGCACTGGTAAGGTAAACATTTATGACCCACAGGTATCCGGCAGGTTCACAATTGACTGGACAACACTAGACAGGCACAAGTTGGTTAACGTTGTCCGGTCAACGATGAACCAGGCAATGGGGTGATGGCACGAGCTAGGCAGCATGCATCACCCCGTTATTTTACGGATACGCGTCAGAGGGTGGGGTCAATAGTTAGATTATTGACTACGGTCAACAATTTGTTTGTTGTCAACAAACAAATTGATACAAATGGATACATTGTAACCAATTGCCATTGGCAATTTTGGGTGGAACCTTACCAGTGTTACTTCGGCCTGCTTGCCTTAAGAATTATAATTGGTTGAATACCAATAGAAATTTATAATTCGGACTAGGGCATGAATCAATAAATGTGGCCCAATGCCGTTATCCACTTTTACCAGTGTCTGAGTCCTTTATTGGGGGGTGCGCCTGCAATGCAAGCGCGGTGCCAAAATGGCCGCCGCGCTCTTTGCGGCCCCCCCCCACCGGACTTGGACATCCGGGTAGTTAGGGGGGCGTGGCCAGCACCCTTTAAAAGTGGTGGCCACGAGGCAGCCGTGCTGCCATTTTGCGAAGCGACGGAGAGGAGAAGTTTTTCACCTCCACCCCCTCCCTAGTTAACATTGTGATATTTTGGTCGCTTCGGGGCCGGGTGGGAATTTTTGGCTGGGACCTACAATTGGCTTTCGGGTCCTGGCTTTTTTGCCCATCCCACACTGTTGCTATGGTTTGACATAGGGGTTTTCTTGCTCTGCTGTTGACTTTGGTCACATGGGCGGGTAGCACTGGTAAGGTAAACATTTATGACCCACAGGTATCCGGCAGGTTCACAATTGACTGGACAACACTAGACAGGCACAAGTTGGTTAACGTTGTCCGGTCAACGATGAACCAGGCAATGGGGTGATGGCACGAGCTAGGCAGCATGCATCACCCCGTTATTTTACGGATACGCGTCAGAGGGTGGGGTCAATAGTTAGATTATTGACTACGGTCAACAATTTGTTTGTTGTCAACAAACAAATTGATACAAATGGATACATTGTAACCAATTGCCGTTGGCAATTTTGGGTGGAACCTTACCAGTGTTACTTCGGCCTGCTTGCCTTAAGAATTATAATTGGTTGAATACCAATAGAAATTTATAATTCGGACTAGGGCATGAATCAATAAATGTGGCCCAATGCCGTTATCCACTTTTACCAGTGTCTGAGTCCTTTATTGGGGGGTGCGCCTGCAATGTGAGTTAGTACTACTTATTGAAGTTCTGTGGGTTTATGTTAAACATACCTTTAGTACCCAACCCAATATCTTTCCTGGAGTGGTTAGGAACTCTTCTAAAGCATGTTGCAGTAAAAGCTAAACACGTTCATTTATTCATCCAGCAATTTAAGGATGTGATGGTTGTTGAAAAGAATATCCTAAGCAATGCACACTACGACAAACGTTGATTGTTAAAACTGTCATTTTAGGTTGAATATTTAAACTACAAAAGACAATAAAACAGTAACAGGAGAGAAGAGCTTATCTGTGTGGTTTTTTTAAAAATATACCAGTACAAGAGCTTGGTAAAGAAGACGAACTGTATACAAGAAGGCAGTAATGATTTAATATGTTTTATCCATACCTGGTGAGATGAGACCCATGTCTGGAAGGCAAATCCTGAAGCATATAGCTTATTCAGAAGGAGTAGACTAAAGAGGAAAGGATGAGTAGCCTCATTGTGTGTAAAGGAGATGTGCACCTGTAAGTCAAGAACTGTGATTTGTTTTTAGATAATAGATGGCATGGCAGGGGGTAACACTGTTATGTTTTTAAGGTTTTTTAAAAATTGTTTTACCTGTATATTGGTTTTAACTTGTGTACACCGCCCAGAGTCCTTTGGATAGGGCGGTATCTAAATCTATTAAATTAAATTAATTAAATTAAATTAAATTTGTGAAAGGGAAGCTGATGGGAAATGTTGAGGTGAAAATCAAAGGAGAGGAGAAAGACAACAGTGGCATAATTGCAGCAGTTTGTTATAGACTTCCAAGCCAGACAGACTTCCATCAATTTAACAAACAATCAAGGAGGAGGGCTATGGTAGTATTGGGAAACCTCAACTGTCCTGATACTGTAAGCAGCCGACAGATTCTTCACATGCCTTCCTGATGATTTCATCTTTCAAAAGGTGCAAGAAACAACCAAGGGATCAACTATCCTGAATATAAAATGAAAACTTCAGGTAGAAATGATTGTGCCCTCTTGAGATAAATTATACTGAGAAAAGAGAAGGCTGCACATAATATGACATGCGCTCAGCTGATATCAGTAAACATACGGAAATAGTGGGTGAGAGCCAAGGGTCAGAAATAGCCAAAAAGAGTGTTCACAATGAGTGGAAGTTCATTCTAAAGAAAATGGGTGTGCATGCACACATGAACAGCTGTCATGTAAGCTAAGCTATGGAAGGGGCACGTGTAGAAGAGAAGAAGAGGGAAATCATCAAACATATTTGTAAGAAGAAGCCTAGGAGTGTTAATGCTCAGCATGGGCTGAAAGGAAAGAATAAAGAAGCAATAGGTTTGCTATGTGAAGAGGCTGGAGAAATGGGTGAAAGTCAGAAGGCACAGCTGTTCATTACCTCTTGTGCCTTCCCTCTTCTCCTAGTGTTCAACCTGATGCAAATAGATTACAGCAGCTGACAGCAGCTGACCAAGAAAATAAAAATTTTCTACAGGAACAACTAGTTGTTTTAAATAAAAAAGTTTTCCCAAAGGCTTTAAAGGAAAGTGCAAGTACAATCTCAGGAGAGAAATATCTGCTAAAATCTTTGTGAATTTGTGAGAAGATGAGAGGATCTGGACAACTACTGATCTGTTGGTTTGACATGAGTATCAGAAGAGGTTCTTGAAGAGATTTTAAAGTGTCAGCAAATACTTAAAGAGAGCATTGTGATTACTAAGAGCCACCAAGGATTTTTCAAAATAACTTGTGTTGAACCAGTCTTTTCTCTCTCTTTTGTTTAATAGAGCTACAAGCTTGGTAGATAAGAGACTGCTATGATTCAGGCCAGGCCGGCACACAGAGGCATCCCTCGGACTTCCACAAAAGAGCAGGGCGCTGTGAGACAGAGAGAAAGAGAGAGGTTTGGGAAGCGTCTGCCTCAGCTGAGCTCACCCTTCAGTGACTTTGTGGACGTGGAGCGCTGGTGCTCAGCTGAAGAGATTTTTATTTATTTATTTATTGTTAAATTTTTATACCGCCCACTCAGCTAAAGCTGACTCCGGGTGGTTCACAACACTGGGTAAAAACAGATAAAAACAAATAAAACAGATAAAAACCAGCAATAAGAACCCACCCCTAAAAAGAGAGGGGTGCAGGAACTGAAGAAACCGTGGGGCAGGCATCCTCCACTATATTAACCACCCAACGGAAGCCACCCCTCCACCTGCACCCCAAACTTAGCCCACCAGCCAGGTTTTTAATTCTTTTCTAAAGAGCAACAACTCCGTCTGGAGACTCAGTTTCACAGGCAGGTGATGTGTAGCTGAAGGGGCAGGAGCCTGCATGGTAGTAGAGAAAACCTCACAGGCAGGCTGGCTTTCCTCCGCAGCCGGCATGCCCATGTCCTTAATGCCCGTGTGCTCACCCACCCTGTGGCCTCACAGAATAAAGAAGGATGAGTCTTTCCTGGGCAAGCTCGGAGGGATGCTGGCCAGGAAGAAGAAGGCAAAAGAGTGAATGTATTGAAAACCAGTTAATCCATTCTTTTTTTAAAATATATTTTTATTAATTTTTATAAATGAACAATATATAAAACAACACAAAGAAATAAAACATATACAAACATACCTAAAATACAAAGTAATCAAAACATATCACGACCTATCCTAATACATTGTTCCAACTATCTTTGTAAATTTGAATACTACTAACTCCTTCACGTTACCCCACTTCAACCACATCCTTAATATTCTGGATAGGAAGCCACAACAAAAAGAAAACTTATAACACCCCGTGTTTATATAAATGCCCCGAGGACTCTGAGTGGCGCATTATATTATCTCCAAAAACTACTTTGATCTGGTACAGGTCTGTTTCTTTCACGTCCCATAGAAGAATGATCCAGAAATGGTTTCCATATCTTCTAAAATCTATTCTCTTTCAGATGACCCCTTTTTTCTTTTATTTCCCATGTTAATTTGTCATTCAATGCTAAATTCCATATTTCTTTATACCACTCTACAATCTGTATATTTAGATCACTTTTCCAATTTCTAGCAATACATTGCCTACCCGTTGTAAGCATTATTTCTAATAATTCTCTTTCCTCTTTATTTCTACAAATAGATTCCACATTCGTTAACATGGTGGTACTCAGCCCCAGTTTAATTCTTTTACCCATTATTTCACCCATCTCTTTTTCATTTCCCCCCCCCCCCAAAATCCTTTACCACATTACAACTCCACCACATATGTTCATATGTCTCTAATGTTTCTTTACATCTCCAACACATTCCATCTTTTGTATTATCCATTTGATATAACCTCACTAGGGTCAAATACCATCTCCATAACATTTTAAAATTATGCTCCTTTATTCTAACAGACATAGTTCTCATTATTCTCTTTTTCCATTTATTTTTCCAAGTATCTTTATCAATCTTTATTTTTAGTTCTTCTTCCCATATCAATTTCAAGTCCTCCTGTGGATCATCCACCTTATTCAACAATGTATATAAATTACTAACCAAGCCTTTAATATTTTTAACTCCCTTCCTGATTTTTAGAACCAGCTCCTCAAATTCCGTCTTTTCTCTTTCCAGGTCAAGTTCTCTCATATATTTACTATTCCAATTATTAACCCTCATAATCTGTAACCAATTCAATTTCAATTGATCAAACAAGTTTGCCCTAGCTACATCATCCCTACAAGCACATACCCAATCTTTCAACAAAAAAATTTCATTCTTGACCAAGTTTCTTTTACCACTTTATCAATCTTAATCGGAAAACCCGCCATATCTGATAATTCTACAATCGGAGACAAGTTTGGGACCAAATCCTTCTTTACTTTCTTCCATACATTTATTAAACATTTCATAATGGCATTTTTGGTTGCTACCTTCCCAATATTAGCTCCCAAGAAAACCAATTTACCTATATGTCTATATTCCTTCATCTCAATTTCCTCCCATATTACCTTTTCTCTAGCCAAGATTTTCACTACATTCTTTATTTGAAATGCTCTATAATAGGCCAACAAATTTGGCATACCCAATCCCCCTTCCTTCTGAGGCAAGTACCATAACTTTTCAGATATTCTAGGTCTCTTTCCAGCATTGCAAAAATTATTAATCAACTTTTGAAGCTCCCTGATTTCCTTAATTTTCAAATAAATTGGCAATGCATCAAATAAAAAATTGACTCTGGGTAGCAACATCATTTTAGTAAGCACAATTCTCCCAAACCATGACAACTTCAGTTTTTGAAAAGTTTGTATTCTGTTTTTTATTTCGAATTTCAAGCTGTCATAGTTCAAACTTTTGAGTTCAGCCAAGCTATTAGATATTACTATTCCCAGATATTTCAATTTGTCTTTAACCTGAATATTAACCATTCCCTTTATTTTCTTCTGATCATCCTCTCCCATATTACAGAGCATCATTCTAATTTATCCCAATTTATCTTCAGGCCTATGATATCCTCAAAATCAATTAATTTCGCTCTAATTCTGTCCATTACCCTCTCTGGATGTTTAACAATTATCATAGTATCATCTGCATACATACTTATTTTGTTCTCCATAATCCCCTCTATTTTTCCATCTTCTCTTATAGCTTTTGCTAATAATTCCATAGCCATAATAAATAAAATTGGGGATAAGGGACAACCCTGTCTCGTACCTGCCTCTAGCTTTATCTCTTCGGTAACCTCATTATTAACTCTAATAGTCACTATTCCTTGCTGATATAATTGGTCTATTACTTTTCTAAATTTGTCCCCAAATCCATAGGCTTTAATTATTTCCTTAATTGAAATCCATAGTAAAGAGTCAAAAGCCTTAAATATATCCAAAGAGATTAATCCTGCTTTTACCTTTGATTGACTCACAACATCTATTAAATCTACCACTCTTCTGGTGAAGTCCGCCATATGTCGTCCTTTCAAAAACCCCACCTGGTCCGTATTTATATAATTACCCATAAAATTATTTAAACGATTAGCCAGTATTGCTGTAAAAATCTTGGCATCTTGATTTATCAATGAGATTGGTCTATACGATTCCACTTTTTCTAGATTTTTTCCGGGTTTTGGCAACAATACAATTGTGGTCCTATACCATGAAGCCGGAATTTGTCCTCCATCTAATATACGATTGTATAACTTTACCAATTTAGGTACCACTGTATCTTTAAATTCCTTATAAAAATCGGCAGGTAATCCATCTTCACCGGGAGCTTTTCCCAACTTCAAACCTGTAATTACCTCTCTTACTTCCTTTTCAGACACTTGGTCCTCCATTCTATTTTTGTGTTCCTGTTCTATTCCCCCGGCGATTAACCTCTAATTGTTTTTTAAGCTTCATCAATTTCTTTTCTCGTATATAGTGATTGATAAAATTCCTTCACAATCCTACATTTATCCTTAATCTGATTGCATTGTACCCCATGTTTATCAATCAAAACTCCAATTTCCCTTTTTCCCCTCTTATCTTTCGTTGCTTTTGCTAATAGTTTTGAGTTTTTATTACTATATTCAAAATATTCCCTTTTTAAATACACCAAATCTCTCTTAACCTTTTCTATGTCTTTACCTATCATTTCAGTTTTTAAATTTTGTGAGTACTGCAGGACGGAAATGAGCTCCCGTCTTCATCCCAGCTCCTGCCAACCTAGCAGTTCGAAAGCAAGAAATTGCAAGTAGATAAATAGGGACCACTTCGGTGGGAAGGTAACAGCGTTCCGTGCGCTCCGGTGTCTAGTCATGCCTGCCACATGACCACGGAAACGTCTGCAGAAGCAGACAGCGCTGGCTCTTCGGCTTAGAAACAGAGATGAGCACTGAACCCTAGAGTCGGATACGACTGGCTTTCGAGCAAGGGAAACCTTTACCTTTACCTAATTTTGCAAAAACCTTATTATCTTTTGTCTTGGCATGCTCCCCCTGTAAATTTTTTATCTCCTCTTCAATTTTGCCCTGTGCCAACTTATACTTTTCGTGTCTATTACTTGCCATTTTTATACATTCCCCTCTAAAAACCGACTTCATGGCATTCCAGACCATATTAAATTTTATCTCCTCATTATCATTCAGTTGCCAAATTTCATTCCAATACTCTAGGATTTGAACCTTAATCTTTTGATCCTTGAATAAATTAGCATCATATCTCCAACTCCTTCTCCCTCCACTTTCACTCTGCATTCTTAAGTCTAACACAACTTCAACATGGTCGGACTCCTTAAAAATCCCAATTTCCATTTCATCCATATTTTTGACCATGTTTTCAGTTAGGAATATATAGTCTATTCTGGAATATGAGTTGTGAACACTTGAAAAATAAGAATATGCCCTTTCTGAACCTTTAAGTTGTCTCCATGAATCTTTCAAACCTAATGCTAGCATCCAATCATCCAGAATCCTTCCTTTAATTCCTTTTCCTCCCCTTTGTATATTTGTACAGTCCAAGTTCGATCTTACTAAATTAAAATCACCAGCCACAATCATCCTTGTTGTTTGTTCTTTTTCTAAAATTTTGTGCATTTTTTCTAGAAATTCATATTGTTGTTCATTTGGGGCATATATATTCACCAAGGTTAACTCATCATCATCAATTTTACCTTTTACAATCAAATATCTACCTTCTGAATCCACAATAGACTTTGTTATCTCAAACCCCAGACTAGTTGAAATCAAGATTGCGACACCTCTGGCTTTTGATGTACCGTATGATTTCTCATAGTGCTGCATCCATCCTAAAAAAAGATTGTTCGTATCTTGAGATTTTTGGTGGGTTTCCTGTAAGAAAAGAATATCCGGTCTATCTTTCCTCAGGGCTGATTCTAATCTCCTCCTCTTAATCAAAGAACCTGTACCCTTTACATTCCAGGATAACACCTTAATTGCTCTCATAATTCCCTATCTTTCCTCCATTTCCACCACATCCAAGTCCTCCAAAGGGCGTGCTACCTAATACCCAGCAATAATCAAAATAAAAACTAAAAATAACAATACTACAAAAGTAACAAAAAACATTCATTTTTCCCCTCCCCACTTTCATCACAAAAAGATCACCTTTGTCCACCAAAGGGGGGAGGGGGGAGCATGGAAGATGCACGTGTTACTTACTGCTCTAGTGCACCTTAACCATTCTTAAATTGCCCAATTTATCTCAATGGAGTTTTTCCCCAATCTCGTCCAACACTGTCAGTGACAGCTCTTCTTCCCCTGTACCTGGTTGTTCTCCTCCTGCAGCACCACCCTCATCCATTCTGTTGAATTCCCTTCTTATTGCTCCAGAGTTCAACAAGTCTTTTCTTAACTCCAACCATTCATTTGAAGACACCTTAACCAAATCAATTAAAGTCAAAAGTTCCAATGCATCAGTATCTGTATCAATCACCTGCATTTTCTTATCATAAAAAAATCTTAATTGTTGCGGAAAACGCCAATTGTATCTTATTCCTTTCTTTACCAACAGTTTTGTAACCGGTTTCATCTTATATCTCCAACCACGCTCATTAATTGAGATATCATTATACACCTCCATGTCACAACCATCAATTATGAGAGCACCAGAACCAGCTTGTTTCAAAAAGGCCATTACCCTCAATTTATCCCCCCAATTTGCAAATTTAACCAATACATTTCTTTGAACAGCTTTCCCCTTCCTTGACCCCACCCTATAAGCACTCACAATGTCCTCATTAACAAAATCTTTCCCCAATTTAAGACTATTTAGCCAATCAACTAATCTATCCCTTTAGCTGTCTGGCGTTCTCTCCAACAAATGGTGAATGACAATATTTTGTTTTCTCATCGACTCTTCCATAGCATCTATCCTTTTTTCATGCTCCTCCATTGTCTTCTTCTTCTCCCTCACTTCCTTCTTAACCTCTTTTTTCCCTTCCATTCCCTTCATTTCTCCTTGCATAATTTTAACATTTCCCTCCAACTTTTGAATACTCAAATCCACTTTTTTAGATAAGTCATGAAACATTGCAGCCAATTTATCTTGCCTTCCCAAAATCTCACTTCTGTCCTTCACCCTTGCCTCATCCATACTTTCAAACTTCTGAAACAATTTGCCAAATTCTGCCATTATTTGAGACTTATCAAATGCCGTTGGTTCCGGAGATGATGATGTTGATGATGCCATTAATGGTGTCTCCACAGCTGCTGTTTTATCCTTCTTCTTAGCTTTCACAACCTGTTCCTCCTCCTTCTTACCCTTTGCAATCTTATCCATGGTTATATCACATAAAAGTTTCAAAGCTGCCACTGTTTTAGCTCTTCTTGGCCTCTCCCCTTGATATTGATCCAGAGCTTCAGCCCTCCAAAATCTTTTATCCAAAATTTATATCCAAGGGCCCGAAAGGCCAAAACTCCAGATGCAAAAACCAATTCCCCACGTTGCAGCCTTGCAAAATTTAAAAAAAATCACTGTAAAGTCAAAATCCAAACTGAATTGTAGAATGATTTATATTTATAATCCAAATGTAGTTTATAATCCAAATGTAATCCACTTGTAATCCCAAAAATTAACCCAGGTAATCAAAAGAAAGAATCTTGTCCTGAAACATCCACATAATATTGTATCCACTAGGTTCAATATCTTGCTTGTAAAAAAACAACAACGGAAGAAGTAATATTGTATCCACACAGCATGCAGGTCTTATATTTGCCAAAATGAAGGGGAGGAGAGAAGGGAAAACAGAAGAAGTACACTGTATTTGATTATTCAAAACAAGGTGCTCCAAGAGGATTAAATTTTCCAAGAAGTAAAAAGTAAGAATGGAAGGAAGCTCCAGATTACAACTCCATCACAAAAAAAATTGTATATAAACTCCTCATGCAAAAATTGTATCCAGCAACCAAGTTCCTGATATTTTCAAGCCCGTTCCAAGTTTATATAATCCCAACAGAGTATCTGTAAATTCCAGCTGCAGCAGTCTGTGTCTCAAGGTCATTTAGGCTTCCCACGGAAAGAACAAGAGCAAGATAGCGCCACCATTAAACACCATTCGGTTGTTGGTCTTCAAGTTGGAGCCTTACATTCGCTTAGATGAAAATACCATTGATTCAAGAAAACATCCTTCTAGATTCTCCAACACAAGACCAAGGGCACAGTAGAGGTTTAATGAGCATTCCTTCTGGTAGTGAGGATGTCCACATTAGTCTTTGGCCTGCCAGAGCAAAAAGAACAAAGAATCTTGTTAAAGAGTAACAACTTTGAGGAACAGTGTGCATTTGGTGAAGAAGACTGCAGTCCACAAAGACTTATCTATACCTATTAAATGGAGTGGTTTGGAATAGGAAAAGGAGTAAGACAAGGCTGCATTTTATCACCCTGCTTATTCAACTTATACACAGAGCACATAATGCACAACACAGGGATGGAGGAATCACAATATGGGATCAAAATTGCTGGGAGAAACATCAACAATTTGAGATATGCAGATGATACCACCCTAATGGTAGAAAGTGAGGAAGACATAAAGAAGCTCCTGATTAGGTTGAAAGAAGAGAAGAGTGGTCAGCTGACTTGAGATTCAATATCAAGAAAACCAAGATAATGGCAACAGGCCCTATCAGTCCCTGGAAAATAGATGGGGAAGAAGTAAAAGCAGTGACAGATTTTACTTTCTAAGGATCAAAGATCACTGCAGATGGTGATTGCAGCCATGAAATAAAAAGGTGACAAGTTCATGGAGGACAAGGGTATCAATGGCTATAATTATGGATACCTAAGGACAACCTCCGGGTTGGAGAGATAGGCAGGATATCTCTCAATGCCATTTCCAGGGAATCCTAGGCAGGTGAAGGCATCTGCTTGGATGCAAATACCCTGAAGCAAATGGTGAGCCACTGTGTGAGACAGAATGCTGGACTGGATGGGCTGTGGCCTGTCCAGCAAGGCTGTTCTTATGTTATGTTCTTATGATTGATTCTTGGGCGGCAAGCTATGAGAAATCTTGGGAACATAGTGAAAAGCAGAGACATTACATTGCAAACAAAAATTTGCATAGTCAAAGCAATGGTATTCCCAGTGGTAATGTATGGTTGTGAGAGCTGGACCATTAGGAAAACTGAGTGCAGAAGAATAGACTCCTTTGAAATGTGGTGTTGGAGGAGAGTCCCCTGGACAGAGGAGAACAAATAGGTGAATCTTAGAAGAAATCAACCCTGACTGCTCCTTAGAAGGTAAAATATTTTGGACATCAAATGGGAAGAGAGGATTCACTTGAGAAGGCTTTGATGCTGGGAAAGGTGGAGGGCAAAAGAAGAAAGGGGTGGCCAAAGATGAGATGGCTAGATGGTATTGTAGATGCAGTGGGCACAGAGCTGGGTGGGCTGAGGAGAATGGTGGAAGACAGGGGTGCCTGGAGGTCAATGGTCCATAGGGTCGCAAAGGGTCAGAATCGACTGTGCGACTGAACATCAATAAAAAATTAAAGCAAAGGTGTGGGTGGCGTGTCTGGAATGGGCTGCCGCACTCCTTGACCAAACCCCATGAAATTCGGCACACACGTACCTTGTGCATGTGAGCATGTCACTGTTGGGGTCCTGAAGCCCAGTGGGGGGTATGCCCCCCAAATTGACCCTCTACTCCTCAATCAATCACAAGGGCTGACCAGGTCTGGGCCTTTGTGATGTCATGCCCTTTGTGCTGTCTTGCCCAGACCTGGTCAGCCCTTGGGAGTGGTCAGCCAATGTGACATCACAGGACTCCACCCTTTGGCCAGGCAGACCAGCTGGCAGGGTGGGGCAGGAGTCCAGTGAACAGAGGTCAGCCCAGAAGAAGGAGTACCTGGGCAACGCGACCCCGGGAGGTAGGACAGCGCACCCCCAAACCCCACCCGGGTGAAGCCGGGCACCCCTTCTAGAGCTAAATAAAACCTGTTAAGTCAAAATTCAGTACTAGTCCCAACTAGAATAGAATCCTAGACTTAATAAGATTTTCATGAGTTGTCTCAGTGGGACTTTTCTGGTTAGATTTACCCAACTAGGTTTAAGTGTTACTCTTTTAAGATGCCAAAAGACTCCTTATTGCCTTGCATTGAAATCAACAGGATTTAACATACTTATGAAATATGTATATTTCTCAGTGTGTCTATATGTGTGCTGCCTTAGCACCTCTGTAGGCTGAGAAATTAACACAGAAGTACATTCGCAATGAGAAAGCATTCCGTCATGCACATGTAAATGGAATCATTTTCTTTTAAATTCCTAAATACTTCCATTTATGACTAATGATTACTCTAATACCTGTCTCTCCTCTTCCTTTTTATTGCCATCTCTGGTGCTATTTGCTGTTGGTTGAAAATGCAGGCTAAATGCTCATCTTTCTCCCTGAAGACTTACTGCTTTTCTTCCGACTCCCCAATAATGAGTGTGAGTTGAAGATCAGAGCATATGTTAAAAGGCGTCTGATGCATCTTTTTAAACATTACCTTCAAATGAAATAACTGCCCTTTACCCTTTTACTGCAGGATAGACGGGGAGAAGAGATGTGCTAACACATGAGAATGGGCGACTGACCCATCTCCTATATAGCACTATCTTTATCCTTGATGCATCAAAGATAAGTAGAAATCATTCATAAATGTTTCTGGCCAGTCTTGCCGCATTTAACCCCGAGGGGAGATGTTACTTCTCAATTTCCACAGGGAACAATTTAATGCCCTTGTGCCCTGCAAAGCTCCTGGGCTGTTCACTTAGAGGAGGCAAACTTTTCTCTCTTTTTCACCTTCTTTAATCACGGAGCTTAAAGAGTTGTCATGAGTTCAATCATTGCTGGGCTTTTAATAACCAAAGAGCATTTGTTCACATTTATTAAAAGCACGAGCTGTTCCCTCTATTAAGTCTGGGGTTGGTCGGGTGCTGGGGAAGGGGGAGAGGAGAGAGAGAGCGAGTAATGCGGTCATCACTTCAATTACATTTACACCTTCAGGAGTGAACCTGCTCAAGATGAGAAGGAGCCTTCCTGATTATCCACAGGGTGGGAGCAAGTGACCAAGCTCCTCTTTTCCCTTGATCTTCAAGAGTGGCCTGTTGAGATGGAAAGACTTTGCAAGGATAGGGAACTCTGCACTTCCTGCTGGACTCCCCACAACAAAGAAATTCATAGCTGTGAAACAAGAGGGTGGCCTCCTTCCTCACAGATGTCCTATTTTATTTTTTGCTTCCAGTCAAAATTTAGGAAACTCATTGTTTTGGAGAAGGAGCTGAAATTTCCAGAAAACCTTAGCCAGCAAATTTGCAAAGATCTGCCTCCAAGAGGAGCAATGATGCTTACTGTTGCAGCATGGAACCCTCTTCTTAATGGCTAGTGTTGGCAGGAAGATAGCACCCAGTGGCATGGGGTTCTGCAGAGTCATCTTGCTGTCCATGCGAGCTAGAGATAGCACCATTGAAATGACTGTTGGCATGGACAGTCAAAGGTCTTGTGCGCAGGAACCTGGCCTTATTGGGTTTCCTGATAATGATTGCTGATCCTGCAAACTCTGTGGCTTCATTCCACTGAACATGTTTACATGCTTCTCTTGGAGTTCCACATCACGAGACTGAAAACGTCTGCCTGACTTCTGGAGGAAGTAAATTGGGGTGTACCCATTTCCCCAACATCCCTTTATCCTTCTCCACATCTAGGTGACTGGCTATAAGGATAGGGCATGCATACATATCCTTGTCCTCACAACCCTTTTAGCTCTCTCCATAAGTTGTAGGTGCACCACCTAGACATGGCTATTGAATGGGCATGTCCAGTTTTTAATACCAAGACCTCATAAACACAACTATTGACTGCAAAGATGAAACTTTCTTTTAACACTATGTGAGTCACCGATACCCAATGTGGGGAAGATCCTTTTGTGGTCTAGAATGAAAAGAATTAAGGCATTATGATTGACCCCATCAGCTTCCCTCCATCATATCTCCCTGCTGATTAAATGACACACCTACAAGACAAAGAAGGAAAAAGTAGGGGCTTTGGTTACTTAAAAAAAATTAACTTTAAGGAAATCAGTTATTTGTGACACATCACATGTTTGCTGCTCATTAGAGGTTCTCATCCTAAAGTTTGTGTGTTGCCTTGCAAGGAAAGTGTGAGAGCTGATTCTCCTTCCCCTGCCCTGATTCATTTATACATATGTATCCTGCTGATTTACTGCATGTTGCAGAAAGATCTCTACATTCACTAGGAAGAGGAAATAATGAGCTTAAATCAGCTGAACCTCTGAAAACAGTTGGCGGTTAGATAATGATGGATATGTGAGAGAATCCTGGAAATGTAGCACTGGAGGAAAAATGAGGTCTATAATGAAAAGAAGGATGAAAATGGTCACCCCTGCTAGTATAAACATACAGTGTGCAATTCAGTGTGATGCTGATGGTGGAGCACAGCCTAATAAGTGTTGCTCCCTCATCATAAAGTCAGGTTTCTCCCCCACAAAAATGGTATAATAATTGAATAGAGAATACATGTAAATATTTCTAAGATGCTCAAAGTTTGAAAGTGGTTATCTGCAGCCAAAGTATTTTAAAAAGGAACTATAACAACAACAACAACAACAACAACAATAACATCAGCAACATCAACATCATCATCATCATCATCATCATCATCATCATCAACAACAACAACAACAATATGGCAAATCTCCCACTCAAATGTCTTGTCAGGAGCAATTTTCCATGGTAAAAGCAAGAAAATGCCTTTTTTGGAGGGCGTGGTGGAAATCTGAGGTTAGGGTAAACTCATATGACCCACAGGCTAACTTTGTCCACCCCTGGTGTCTCATGTGAAATAGCTCAAAATATTCCCTCAGCAGAAGGCTTATTTGTGATTCCTAGGAACGCTGGCCACATGTGACAGGCATCTTGAAAACTGGCAATGACGCCAGAGCTTCTCCAGCTAGAACTGACTCTTTGATTCTGCTCTGCTTCTAGGAGGTAATCTCTCTGGACTCGTTCAGGTTACAGTGTTTGGTCTTCTTCCTGTGATGTCTTACGTGGGCAAACACAGAGAAGGAGACAAAACAACCAACAGGTGAAATAAAGAAAAAATAACAAGGAAAATGCCTCTGTTTTTGTTTTCAAAGAAATATGTCAGTTTGTCAGCAGCAGACAGAAGAGACCCATTTGGGAGGCAAGATTTCTTTGACAGGCAGACACGAATAAATACCGTTTCATTGCTTTATTTATGACAGGCCACTTTTTCCTCTGTTTGTCTACTGGCATTTCTGTCTGAACTCCATATCGGGTGGTAGCATCTTCAGATCTGAATACTGTGAAGTGATCTTTGCTTTCCAGGCAAAATGAATGTGCAGCTACACTAGTAGCAGGGAGTGAAGCGCTAGTGTGGGTCACTCTGGAACAGTCAGGTTTGATTAGAAAGGAGTAATCAAGCCTGACCATTCACACAGAAATGGCTCCTGCCAATATCATGCAATGGCTTACTGAGTGAGCCACTTCACGTTACTGGCAAATTAATCACTTCTTCTGCTTGGCAGACAGCAGGGGAAGTGATTTTTTTTTAAAACTGTATATAGATTGTACACTGATACACTGTATCAATTATAACATTTCTTTTACTTTGGCTTCTGTCAAAGGGCCAGATGAAAAACTGCCTGCAGGTGAAACCATCACTGTGGATTTGACTGCAGCTCTTTCTCAACCGACACTTTAAGAAGAGGCAAAGAAAATAATTTAATTTTTTTAAAATAACTGATCAGAGATACTGTATTTAGGGTTTTTTTTTAAAAAAAGTGGGGTTTGGGTGGCTTTTTTTTACTTCTGCCCTCTACCAAGCAGAGGAAATGATTGATTTGCCAATATGCTGATGTAGTTCACTTATTAAGCCAATTCACGATATTGGCAAATTTAAATTGGAAAGTTTGCTTTGGTTTAGTTCCAACAACCACACACAATGGAACCAATCTACCTGCACCAGAAAAGTAGAAGCCCCTTGGCAAGGGCCAGAAATGTACAGCTAGAAATACTCGCGGGTGGGTGGTGGTGGTGGGGGAGGCTGATCCACTCTAGCAAAGATGTCATGTGATCACTGACTTTAAGAATGGCCAATCCAGTGGTGGGAAACCTGCGGCCTTGAGGGGAGCCTGTGCTTCTGGGAATCGAAGTTCCAGAACACCTGGAGGACTAGCCTGTTTCCTCTAGGCCAGGGTTTCTCACCCTTCAGCCTCCAGATGTACATGGACTTCAATTCCCAGAAGCCCAGGCTCCCCTCAAGGCCGCAGGTTCCTCACCCCTGCGTCAGCCCATTCCAAACAGCAGGCTTAAAAACCTGTGCAGTTATCTTCATACTTACCTCACATTTGCCATTCTGAATAAACAATTAACAGAAGAGGCTAAAAGAAAATTAGGCCCTTTATAGAAAGTGGATGTTTAGCCAAATAAAGTTTCAGCTACCTTATAAGCATAGCGGATACAAGCTTGGCAATGGAAGGCTGCAAGTGGCTGGTGTGGGCTAGGGAGTAACCATGAAGTGTTTATTGCTGGTATAAATGGTATAAATGAAACAAAAATATGCTGTTATGACAATCTGAATTGACAAAAATGGACAATGGGCAGATGTTCAGGGTGGCCTAGCACATGGCACATAGACAAGATTGTGGCTGGTCCAGGTTTGCTCTCTTGAGCAAGTGAGGGTTAAAAACACATGAGAGCTATTTTCCGAGGCTTCTGCATGACTAGCAATAAGTGCTAATAAGATTCTTTCTCTCTCCCCCCCCACCCCATTCCCACTCCACCCTCCACCCATCGCAAGATTCACAGAAAGCCCTCAATCCATGCCAAGCACATTCAAAGACAAGGGACTAAGCGCTCTCCTTGCCGCTTCATTATCATTCACTAGCTCTCCCCTGCCAAGTGAATCAGGGAAGCAAATGAATTAGGGAGAATTAAGGAGCCTCTGTGGCCTCAACCCTCTCCAAATCCCAGTCAAGATGAAAGGGAGAAAGACCCACGTCTCACATCCCAGGCTGCTCAATGGAGGCACTCTAGGTCCTGGCTGCCTCCTCCAGAGCCCTGCAGAAAATGTGCAGGCCAGTGAGGGTGCAGAATGACTATTGGTTTGGCCTTGTGAGAGAAGTTCTGCCACACTTCAACCTCTCTCACATGCAATCATGCGCACGTGCACGCGCACGCATGCACACGCACACACACACACACACACACACACACACACACACACACACACACACACACACACACAAACAAACAAACAAACAAACATGCACACGCACACAGTCAAAGTTTCCCTTGCTGGACAGCCAGTCTGACTCTGTATGTGTGCTCATCTCTATTTACAGCCAAAGAGTCAGTGCCGTCTGTGTCTATAGACATTTCCATGATCATGCGGCAGGCATGACAAGACACTGGAGTGCACGGAATGCTGTTACCTTTCCCACCAAAGCGGTACCTATTTATTTACTTGCAATTTCTTGCTTTCAAATAATTAAGTTGGCAGGAGCTGGGACAGACAATAGGAGCTCACTCTGTCATGCAGCACTCAGGTCTTGAACTGCTGACTTACCAAACTTTCAGTTGCCAAGCTCAGCATCTTAACCACTAAGCCCAGAGCCACCATCTGGGGGGAGACAAGGGGGACTGCCATCCGGGGCCCAGTGCTGGCAGGGCCCCAATGGCGCTGTTAATTTTTTTAATTTTAATTTTCTAATTTTTTTTAAAGGGCGGCATGCAGCGCCATTGCAATACCCCGCCAGAGGGCTCCACCTCGACCTGGATATCCAGGGTCAAGGCTTCAGCCCACGAGGTGAGCCAGTCTGACAGAGTCTTGGTGCTGGGGCTGGAGGAGGAGGAGGAGGAGGAGGAGGGGCAACTGTGCCCCTGGAAGCCCTGAGCAGTGTGGGCAGCCATACTGTGGGGGGAACCCGACACTCGGGGCCCTGGCATGGCGGTGGCAGAGGGCGCCTGGCAGTTAGGAAGAGGGGCAGCAGAGTGATGCCAGGGCTGTCCAAGGCCAATGAGGCAGAAGGGAATGGGCACGCAGGGACTCTGTCCTCCTCCCTCACCTGCTGCGCTCCTCCTGGGGCCTTGCAGAGCGTCTTCTGGTTGGGGATTTGGGCTACCCCCTACCCCTCCCAGCAGTTCAGGTGGGCCGCTGCTGTTCTTTGGCCTGCCCCTCCCCTCCCAGGCGGGTCCATCTGTCTATCTATCTATCTATCTGTCTATCTATCTTCACTAATCCACTCTTTCTTTCTTTCTTTCTTTTTTCTTCCTTCCTTCCTTTCCTTTCCTTCCTTCCTTCATTGAGGTGTCCTGGTGGACAGCTCAATGAAGGTGTCAACCCAGTGTGCCTCAGCAGTGAAAAAAGCAAACTCAATGCTAGGGATCATTAGGAAGAATATAGGTAATAAGTCAGAAAGTGTCATTTTGCCTCTTTATAAATCTACTAGCATAGTTTGCTCAGCCCTGCTGGGCATTTTTAATGTGTGTGTTGGTGGTTTGGGGTGGTTTTGGTTTTGCACAACCACCACTCCTACGTAAAAACCACTCCAACCACCAACTCACACATTAATTTTTTTATTATGTTGTGTGTGTGTGTGTGTCTGTGTGTGAATGTAGTCCACCAGAGGGTGCTATTTTTAGTTAATATTTTTTGTTAACTAAAAATAGCACCCTCTGGTGGACTACATTCACTAATGTTCAGTGCGGAGGAGGCGTTCGTGCAGGGTGGACGTCTTTTTAGGTTGTTCCCTGTAGGTGAGTTTTTTGTGGTGTTTGGGTGTGTGTTAGTGTGTGTGTGTGTGTGGTTTGAGAGGGTTTAACGTGGCCTTTTCTTGCTGGCCAGGGTGTGGGGGGATTTATTTATTTATTTATTTATTTTTACAGGGGTGGTGGCCGGTGACTTGCCATAGCCTGGTTTGGGGGGGGGAGAGGGGGTATTCCCTCCCCCCAAGCTACGGGCCGGCTTGTACTGGCCTATGAGGCTGTGGGGGAAAAATATTTTTCCCTGCCGCCTCACTGAAGCATGGGTCGGGGGTAAGAGAGGGGTATCCTCCCCCAAGCTATGGGGCGGTTGTGAGAGACGGAGGCTGAGAATGATGCTCCGTGCTTGACCTTTGTCTCCCATTTTTAAGATGTTCGTCTTCCTTGGAAGACGGGGCCCGAATCTTTTGGCCTCCGTCCTCCTAGGAAGATGAATCGGTTCCCCTCAAGGAAACACTTTCCCTCCCGGCGTGGCCTTCTGCATAGGGAGAAGCACCAGCCTCTCCTTCAACCCTGCGGGCATCGAGGCCGTTTCGCCCACAGAGACAAAGGAGAGGCTGGTGCTTCTCCCTACATAGAAGGCCACGCCGGGAGGGAAAGACTTTCAAAGACACAGCTGGAGCTGGCAAAAAGTAAGTGCAGTCGGCGGAGGTTAGGGAGGGGGTCTAGGTAGTGGGGCAGGGTGGTGGTGGTGTGGTTACCGGGGCCGTGCCTCCCCCCACTCCCTAACCCTCATTAACTGCACTTACCTTTTCCCAGCTCTGACTGGGTCTTTGAAAGTCTTTCCCTCTCGTGCTTTCCCAGCCTCCTCTGTGCTCATGTCCCTCAGCGTGATTGGCTGAGAGGTTGCGCAGCACAGAGGACTCTGGGACTCACAGTTTTTTTGGTCACATTCGTGGGGCGGCTGCCCCACTGGCGGCCTCTGGACCCCCACAGTGTTGGTGAGGCGGGGGTTAAGGTAAGTGCAGAGGATCACTGGTCTATGGAACCCCCTGCCAGAAGAAGTGGTGACAGCTGTCTGTCTTGACAGCTGTAAGAAAGAATTAGACAAGTTCATGGAGGACAAGGGTATCAATGGCTATAATTATGGATACCTAAGAACAACCTCCTGGTTGGAGAGATAGGCAGGATTTAATTTAATTTAATTTAATTTAATTTAATTTAATAGTCATATTTATATATGCCGCCCACTCAGGTAGAACCCGACTCAGGGCGGCATTACAAAAAGTTCTAAAAACACATAAAAACACTTAAAAAAACCCATATCCTACCCACCCACCCATCCCAACCACTTCTGCCCAGAGAGCAGAAAAAGGGGAGACACCGCCGTCCCGGAGAGGGACTCCCTGTCTTGCCTGGAAGCCCACACCACCGGCTCCCAGGAGTGGAGACAGGTGGGAGAGCCAAACCCCCCCCCCCACAGCTGACTTCGCTCTCTGGGCCGGCCCGCCCAGAGAGCAGAAAAAAGGGGAGACGCCGCCGTCGTGGAGAGGGACTCCCTGTCTCACCCGGGAGCCCACACTACCGGCTCCCGGGAGTGGAGACAGGTGGGAGATGCTGCGGGTTGTCCTGGTTGGCCCCCTGGGATGTTTCACTACCATCTTCTTGTTGTTGGCTAGGACTTGGGGCCAGCCGCGCCAGGTGGCTGGACTTGCCATGGTCTGGACCTCGGTGGAGGCGAGGAGGCTGGTCGGCTTGGAGCTTCAGGACTTGTGCACGCTTTTGTCCCACCCACCCCCCTTCTGGAAGGACTAAAAGGACTGTGCTGGGTATATTTTTATGTTGTTATTTGACGTTTTGATTTTTTTTTAATATTGTGTACTCTTTGATGTGATTAACTGATGTTTAGGATTTTATTGTATTGTACCTTATATATATATATATATATATATCTGCAATTTTTGCGGACAGGGATTTGTAACTGTACTTTTGGTGATTGATTTTTTGCTGTATTTATTGTATGTTATGTCACTGTATTTCGTATTATTGTCCGCTATGTAAACCGCCCTGAGTCGGGTTCGCCTGAGTGAGCGGTATATAAGCACGAAAATTAAATTAAATTAAATTAATTAAACTGGCAAATCACCCGAAGTTGGGAAAAAGTCCTCCTGGCCACAGCCGCTACCTGTTCTTCTAGCAGCAGCCGCGAGTCCAGAAGGACCCTCAGGTTGCGCACCGGGTCTGTCTGGGGCAAAACAGCCCCATCCAGTACCAAAGATGGTAGCTCCCTGGATAACACGGGCCCCCTTATCCATAGCCACTCTATCTTGCTGGGATTCAGCCGAAGCCCATTGGCCCCCATCCAGACCCCAACAGCCTCCAGGTATCCGGATAGGATTTCAATGGCATCACTGGGGTCCCCACGGGCCGAGATATACAACTGAGTGTATATCATCTGCGTACTGATGGTACCGCACCCCGTGGGAACGAATGATCTCACCCAGTGGCTTCATGTAGATGTTAAATAGGAGAGCAGAGAGCACCGAACCATGAGGCACCCCATACTTGAGAAGCCTAGGGCTGAACCTCTCAGTCTCCAACCACACTAACTGGGTACAGACCTCTAGAAAAAAGGAAAACCAGGACAACACAGTGCCCTGGATCCCCAGTCCTTTGAGCTGTTCCAGAAGGATACCGTGGTCGACGGTATCAAAAGCCACTGAGAGGTCAAGAAGAGCAAGGACGGATGGATAACCCCCGTCCCGCTCCCACCAGAGATCATCCATCAGTGCAACCAATGCCATCTCTGTACCATACCCGGGCCTGAATCCTGATTGAAAGGGGTCTATATAATCCGCTTCCTCCAGGACACTCTGCAGCTGGCGCACCACCGCCTTCTCCAATATCTTATCCAGAAAGGGAAGGTTGGAAACCGGCCTGTAGTTGTTAAGGACAGCTGCCATTTCCTAAGCAGGTGAAGGCATCTGCTTGGAAATACCCTGAAGCAAATGGTGAGCCACTGTGTGAGACACAATGCTGGACTGGATGGGCTGTGGCCTGCTCCAGCAAGGCTGTTCTTATGTTCTTATTTTCCTTCCTTCCTTCCTTTCCTTTCTTTCTTTCTTCCTTCCTTTCATTTCTGAGCCCTAGTGGCGCAAAACTGTGGTCATAAGGACTGCAGTGGCTCAAGTGGCTAAGACACTGACTGGGAGGCAGAAGGTCAGCAATTCAATTCCCGAGTACTGCAGGATGGAGTGAGCTCCTGTCTTTGTCCCAGCTCCTGCCAACCTAGCAGTTCAAAAGCAAGAAATTGCAAGTAGATAAATAGGGATCACTTCGGTGGGAAGGTAACAGCATTCTGGGCACTCCGGTGTCTAGGCACGCCTGCCACATGACCGCAGAAGCAGACAGCGCTGGCTCTTTGGCTTTGAAACAGAGATGAGCACTGCACCCTAGAGTCAGATATGACTAGCTTTCGAGCAACGGAAACCTTTACCTTTTAATTATATTTGTGTTGATATAAAAGTCTGTTTTTTGGGCATAATGTGTGGTACCTTAAAGACTAACTGCTGTATTTTAATGTGAGCTTTTGTAGATCAAGTCCACTGGCTCTTTGGCTGTGGCTTTCAAGCAAGACTTAAAAATTAAATTCCACTTGTTTCCAGCCTGCTTTTCCCCTTCTGATGCAATTCTCACACCTTCATGTGCTCTTTTAGTGAAATTCTACTCTACCCCTCCCCCTTCCACAAAAAATGCAGGCCCTTTTCTTAGGAACCAGGCCCTTTCCAACAAAAATAGTTTTTCCGCTCCACCTCTGCCCATCTATTTTATTTGGGAAATTGTGTATTCCACCCGCCGCCGCCACCCCAATGTGAGGAGACAGAAAAGTATGTGTGTGTGGGGGTGTGGGGGTGTGGTTATAGGATTGCTCAGTACGGGGCCCAGAAATTTCAGGTGGCAGCCCTGACTAAGCCACTGTGTGCGCCCCCTCCAGAGTTAATTACACATGCCTTGCTAAAATCTCTCTCTGCTAGGCAGGCCATTACTAATATGCTTGGGCCTTATCTTCATCACTCAACAGTAAGGATCCAAGTTGTCAGGGCAAGGCCACATTGTGCACATGACTGCCTCAAGTATTGGCTCTTCTGGGGCAGAGGAGCCATACTTTAAATCACTCTTGCATGGTGCTTCTCTTCCACACTCAGATGTTGCCTCCTGCATGTAACTTTCCATGAGGTCTAAATGCAATTTGCCTTTACTTCTGTGCTACCCCAGTGCCTTGTCTTCCATCTTTTTTTCCTAATTACAGAAAATCTGTGGAGGAAAAAAGATGGAAGAGCTGCTCCATGGCTTTTGAACACACCTGAAAGCACCCACATTCCGATACATTTCATCAGGAAGCATTGTTTATGATCAAGGGATGGGAAATGGCTGATCAGGAAAATTCCCATTACATCACTGGAACAGTGCCTTCCTTCTAAAGCAGGAGTTCTCAACCTTTTAAAGCTTGGGGCTGTGTCACGCTCCCTCAGACAGCTTATGGGGCTGGATGGCCATTTTGTCCTTCCTCCACCACATGGCACTTCCAGATGTGGTGGAGGTGGTGGTGGGCCACATGAAATGGTGCTGCAGGCCGCATCCAACCAATGGGCCACAGGTGATTATATATTTTAAAAATTATTATCTTGGATTCTACTCCCCATCATTATATCTATTCACTAGTATTTTTTGCCCGGCAGTGCTGGGCTTTTTAAAATTGTGTTGGATAGTAAAGGGTTTCATTTTTTTTTCTTGAACCAATGGTGCTGGGCTGTTTTAAATGGTGTTGTAAGGTTTTGTGATTTTGTGGCTTCGAGGCGCTGCGTCTGCCTGCGGCGGACTTGCGCTCCCAGTGGTTTGTTTTGGTTCTTTTTTGTTTGTTTTTTTTGCGTGCTGGCTTCCTCAGTGCTGGGCTCTTTAAATTGGTTTTTTGAAAGTTTTTGTTTTATGTTTATGCAAATTTTATTTTATTTTAATTTATTTAATTTAATTTAATATTATTTAGTTTAAAATTTAATTTTGGTTTTTAAAATGTTTATTTTTACGCATTTTTATTTTTTGTTTTGGTTTCAACCTGACAGTTACCTGCAAACCGGGTTCGGGCGAGTGAACGGAGGCCCATTACGGGCTAGTGGGGCCTGGTACAACATCCTTTGTCACATTCCAACGGTTAACGCACCATTTTATAGGTATAGATAAAGCCCTGCAGTAATTAAAACACTTTTAGAAAAAGGTTACCGTGTATACTCGAGTATAAACTGAGTTTTTTATCCCCAAAAATTAGCCCCCAAAAGTGGACCCAGCTTATACTCGGGTCAATGACTACAAGGGTCCCAAGACCGCACCAGATTAAGGTGTGCCAACAATTTAATTAATTTAACCATATTTTCAGGTATTTTGATTATTGAAACTTACTATTCAATTCAATTTATTTACCCAGGAACCAATTCAATTTGAAACTCACTAGCAGCTGCTGCATTTCCCACCCTCGGCTTATACTCAGATCAGTCTATTTTCCTGGGTTTTCAGGTCAAAATTAGGTACTTTGGCTTATATTCGGGTCGGCTTATACTTGTGTATATATGGTAAACGATTTTGAGGAATTGGATGTGTGTGTGAAGGGTGGTTGGGGATGACAGTGGAATATATGCATAGTGGATGCATCATATACTGTCTTACCTCAAAATACAATATATGGAGAAGGTTTCTGAGAAATAAAAAATTTTCATTAAAGAAGTTATACGACCAATCATATCCAATTTCAAAAAATACCATTTAATTAAAAAAACCACACAGACACACCCAAGGGATGGGGTACAAAGATGGATACATTTCTGAAGAGTTGACACTGAATTTTGCCTTTGGCAGGACTGAAGAGAAATGGTTGGCTTTGTGAAGGCTGTGTAGTATTAGCAAATGTTGAACGAGGAAACATCCATTTAATTAGCTACTGTCGTTGTGATACTTATAATAGATGGGTGTAATAATTTCCTATCATACGCTGTTCAGTGCTACTTATTTGTGTTCTGATGCATTTAGTGTGAACATTTAGCACAGACTGATGATAAATTAACATTTTGCTAATGACATTAAAATAGGCTCTATCAACATCTTCATTTCATTTATTTCTTTGGTAAGATGGTGAACTGTTGCATTTAGTGTGAAAAGTTCAGCATGCAATGACACATTTGTCACAAAAATGCCCTGCATGTGAAATTGTTAACATATCCTTGGTGTGTGTGTGTTTAAAAAAGTAATAGTAATCTAGCTCCATCTTGCCATATTTTAGCCCTTCAGTTTCATTCATATTAATGTTTTTTTTTAATCCAATATGTGCCTATTCAGAATTAACTCTCAGTGAGATTTACTTCTACGTAAGTGTGCATTATAGGGACTGAGGTGGCTTGGCGGTTAAAATGCTGAACTTGATGACTAGAAAGGTCAGCAGTTTGAGACCTGAGAGCTGCATGGGTTGAGGATGGTGGATGATAGTGGTGCTTGGCATGCAATGGTCTATGGGGTCGCTATACGACTGAACAATGACAACAACAAATATGTCTTTTGAGGTAAATGAGGTATTTAAAGAGGGGCTTTGCCAGTTCCACTCCCCCAGTGAGTTTCCATTGCTGAACATGGATTTGAACCCACACCATCTGAGTCCTGGTCTGAGTATCCCATTCTTCCTTTGAGATCATTTATTTATTTATTTATTTGAACTTATAGCCCGTCCTCTTGCCCTAGGGCAACTCAGGGCGGCGCACAATCACACAAAAATATTTTTAAAACCCCATTAAAACAGCAATAAAAGACTCTTTAAAAACCATCCCACATCTAAAAAGACTCTCCCCTCCCCACATGCAGTAAGAGGGACATATAACTCTAACAGAGCCAATGAGCGGGAGTCAACACCACGTCGGCTCCCCAGACTTGCCCTGCCAGCCAGGTTTTCAACCCTTTCCTAAAAGGCAGCAATTCTGACTGTAGCCTTAACTCTGCCGGAAGGAGGTTCCACAGGGTTGGGGCAGACACGGAGAAGGCTCTCCTCCTTGTGCTAGCGAGGCGAGCCCCTCTAGCTGATGGAACACTGAGGGTGCCCCTCCAGTCTGCCCTGGTAGAATGGGCAGACTATCTTAGGGTGATGCGGTTTCTTGGGTAACCTGGCCCACTACCTTGAAGGGCTTTAAAGGACATTACCAGCACCTTGAATTGCACCTGGAGACAAACTGGTAACCAGTGCAACTCCCGGAGGAGAGACAAGGCATGGGCATACCACCCGCACCCCATCACTGCCCAAGCTGCCGCATTCTGGACCAGCTGCAGCCTCCGAATGGTCGTCAAGGGCAGCCCCATGTAGAGCACATTACAGTAATCAAGTCTGGAGATGACCAGAGCATGTGTGACCATGAGCAAAGAATCCCTATCCAGGAGTGGGCGCAACTGGCGAATTACACAGAGTTGTGCAAAGGCCCTCCTGGCCATGGCCATCACCTGCTCTTCCAGCAGCAGTTGCGCATCCAGGAGGACCCCCAAGTTGCGCACTGGGTCTGTCTGGGGCAAAGTAACCCCATCCAAGACCAAGGATGGCCGATCCCGGGATAGTGTGGGACCCCACACCCACAGCCACTCAATCTTGCTAGGGTTCAGCTGTAACTCGTTGGCCCCCATCCAGACCCCCACAGCCTCCAGGCACTCAGACAGGACCTTGAAAGCATCACTTGGGTCCCCATGGGCCAAGATGTACAACTGTGTGTCATCCGTGTACTGATGGTACCGCACCCCATGGGATCAGATGATCTCACCCAGCGGCTTCATGTAGATATAGGAGAGGAGAGAGCACTGAGCCCTGGAGGCACCCCATAATGGAGGACCCTAGGGCTGGACCTCTCACTCTCCAACCACACCGATTGGGTCCAGCCCTCTAGGAATGAGGAAAACCAAGACAGCACAGTGCCCTGGATCCCCAACCCTTTGAGCCATCCCAGAAGAATACCATGGACGACGGTACCAAAGGCCGCTGAGAGGTCGAGGAGAGCAAGGACAGATGGATGACTACTGTCCTGCTCCCTCCAGAGATCATCCACAAGTGCGACCAATGCTGTCTCAATACCATGTCCAGGCCTGAAACCAAACCAGACTGCTTCATCCAGGACTCCCTGCAGCTGACACACCACCACCCTCTCCAATACCTTCCCCAGAAAGGGGAGGTTGGAGACCGGTCTATAACTAGAGAGGACAGCTGGGTCGAGGAAAGGGTTTTTTTTAGGAGAGGGTGCACCAAAGCATGTTTTAAAGGTGCAGGGACCACCCCCTCCCATAATGATGCATTAATTATTGCCAAGACCCAGCTACCTGTCACCTACTTAGAGGCTTTCACTAGTCAGGAGGGACAGGAGTCCAGTGGGCAAGTAGTGGTACGCGAACCTGCAAGGAGCCTGCCCACTTCATCAGGGCCAACTGGGCGATTATCAGCGGAGGCCATAAGGGTGGTGAGATATTGATGTTTCACCACCCTCATTGCCACTTGATAGGCCTTAATAGCGTCTCTAGCAAGTGTCCGGTCAGTATCCCTCCGAGTTTGCACCCAGCGGCACTCTAGGCATCTCTTATCCCATTTGAGCTCCCATAGTTCTTCAGTGAACCACAGGGATGATCTAGCTCCACGGTCTGAGAGAGGCCATAATGGTGCGATTTCATCCAAGGTTGCAGTCATCATCCTGTGTGCCACAAGTCAACTAGCACCTCGGGAGAATTGTGTTCCTGATCCAGAGGAAACCCCCCCCCCAGCTTCCTCTGGAATCCATCAGGATCCATCAGTCGATGAGGGTGGGCCAGCCTAATAGGCCCGCCTCCCTGTGCTGGAATGTCACCCCCAGAAAGTCCAGTCACCAGAAAGTGGTCTGACCATGGCACAGGTGTTATATCCAATTTCTGTAATTTCAGATCACTAAGCCACTGCTCCGACAAGAAGACTAAATCCGGTCATATAATTCTTCCCTTCCTGCATTTGTATCATTACAACTTTATGAGTGAACAAATATCTAACCATAAATATAAGCTTCTATAGCAACATATTTCATTTTAAACTGTATGTATAAATATTCCTAGAAATAAATATGTATTTATGTATGTATATAACACAAAAAAGAACATTTAAATCCCCCCGAAGTATTTATTTGTTTTCAAACAACAGATTGCTAAAGAGACCAATATATTAATCTCTACAGCAAAATTAAATGCACCAGGGGAATCACAGGAGAATTTTACCATAATTTAGGTGCTTTTAAAAATGAGAAGGGCATTATTGCTCTGGAATGTAAGTGTCTGAAGCATTTTCTTCTTTGTTTCAGTTACACTACATTTTAAACAGCAAAGCAGTTTTTTTTTTAAAAAAGAGAGAATAAATATTTCCCTCTGTCTTCCTCTCCACTTCCTCTGAATCCCTAACAATCTAGGCACTAAATTAGTTTACAAAACGACAAGGATTAATGCATTTATATGCCTCCCCAAGTAAATGGTGTTGTTCTCTTTTTTTTAATTAAATTTATTATTGAAAATATTAATTTTCTTGCTATAGATATGTCAGCCACCTCTCTCTCATCACAAAGGAAACATCTGCGGGGAAGGGGGTTATAAACACACAACATTAAGTAAAAACAAACCTCAACACTTATTCCTGATTATTACAGTATTTTTCCTTGCATGTCCTCCTGGGTGGAAAGGAGCGGAAAGGAAGTTATGTGTTTAATGGTGAGAACATTTTAGCAGCATGGTTTTGTGCTTTGCCACAACAACAAACCAATCCATCTGATGTAGCTCTCGCTCTCTCGCTCTCTTGCTGCATCTGAATACAAGTTTGGATACCTTTAAGATACTTACACACAATTTTATATAAACACCGAGCATTTCCTATCTGATTCAGAAGCAATTTCCCTTTCAATGTAGATGGTTGGAGAAAAGCAATTATAACAGTTATATACACTGTATATATTACTACAAAGGTTTGGGGAGAATGTTTTATAGAATACTAGCTGAGTGCCTGGCTTTGCCCGGGGGGACCTTTTGTAGGGTGCGGTGCGTCCAAATATTATGCTTATGGGCCTGCAGCTGCCGCCCCTCAGCTCCTGTTTTTTTTATTGGCGGCACGGCCTCCTCCCCCAATGTTCAGTTTGCCGAGTTCTTGCCGACCTTTCTGAGGGTGATCCCAGGAGGTGGAGGCATCACCACAGTCTTGCCGCCCAGTATGTCGGCTCTCGGCTGGCCAACCACCCCCTCCCCACGCAGTGCACCCCACTTACTGTCATGCTCTGGCGTCGTCAGCTGGCCTGGTGTCGGCGTCGCAGCCGGCCATAGGCCCGGCATCCCGGACCCCGAGGGCAGGCTGATTCTCTTCCCCCCGGGTTCCCCGTTAGGAAGGCTGGTACAACATCAGAGATGTGGATGCTGGGTACAAAGGGCGCAGGCTTGATGGTGATGGGCCTTGCCCAACCCGTGCCCAGCAGTTGTGCATCATCATCGTCAAGGGAACCCAAGGGGGTGCCTCCTTGGCAGCCATGCATGGTGAGGGATCCATTGCAGTGGAGCCTGGAGACCTGCTTTTGCTGCTGCCCTGCATGATGTTCGCTTGTTCCCAGCCTCTTCTGCCCAGCCCTCCTTCTCCGCTGTCGGTGTGTACGTCGCTGAGGTTGCCTCAGGTGCGGCTATGGTGGTGGTGGCATCTTGGCCCAGGTTGCCTGCAGGGTCCTGGGAGGGTCTCCCTCCTCCACGTCTGCTGCCACCTGGGCTCTCATTGAGGCCTGCTGGGCCCGTCCTGGTGCCTTGTCTTCTGCTCCCATGGTGGAGGATTGTCATGGTCATGTGTCTGTCCATCCCTGCTGTGGGGTTAGTCGCCTCCTGCGTCCACTGCTGCCCTGTCGCCCCGCGCCGGCTCATCCATCTCAGCCTCCTCCTCAGCTAACAGCAGTTGGCCCTTACTGCACGTGCGCATGCGCTTCGGCACCTTGAATGGGTTTTCCCCAAGGCACTATGGAGTTGTACTTTTTGCTTTCCCCCTTTTTGGGGGCGCACACCCCGATGCGGGCTGCCAGATTCCTTCTGTTACCATTTCGCATGCGCCAGGTATGTTTGTGCGAAGTTTGGATGCAGACAGTACAGGGGTGTGGATTTGTATTCAACACACACAAGAGGACACCTCTGCTTTATATATATAGAAGATAGATGATTATATATGAATATCATTATGTAAAAGGATGATATAAAGGAGCAATGTTCCAGCTGCATCCAGTGTTAACAACAACAACAACAACAACAACAGCCCTGCATTAGCAAAGCAGCCCGTGTGCCCTGCCCTTGCACAGGTCACAAATGGCCAGCGAAGTCCCAGGGGCATGCGTGCTTGTCTGCCTTCTTATTCCATTGGCTACAAAAATATCTGTCATTCATGTCCCACATAGTGCAAAGTTACTCCTGCCAGTCTTAAGATCAAGGACAAATTCATATTCTTTCTTTTCCCACCAACTGCTGCTTTGGTTGTAGCTGGCTGGCAGTGGCGCGAACAGTCAGCAGTTCAAGTGTGCTGTTAGAGTTTGCTGCACTGGCCTTCCTCAGCTTCATTTTAGGCCACTGCTGATGTCCTATCAGGTCATTGCTGAATTCTAGCCATTGCCTGAGAACCCTTTAAAGATTACTAAGTAGTTTGGGGGTGTTTTGACTGCCGACAAGAAGCATTCCTTTTATTGAAAACAAGAGGAGGAAGAGATTGGGTCGTGCTTCCTCTAAAGTCTTCTTGTAATGCACAGATAAGCCAGCCGGTTTCTTTCAGCAAGGACTCAATCACCCTCAAAATCTTTCAGAGGCACCCAGAGTGACTAGCTCTAGGATTTCTAATATATCATTCTGATGTCTGTCATCATGTCACTTTGTGTTATGCAATATTATATCAGTCCGTGACGAGATGCAATGTGACAGGACGTAATACAATGCAACATATCAAAAAAAATGTAAATAATACACTTTTGGGGATTAGATATCCACTGTCAGTTCCTATAGCATGAATCTGAACTGAATTTATTGAGGCGGATGAATGCTCAGTGAACGCCAAACTGTCTGTGGTGTTTGTGGACCCAGCACACACCATAGTTCACTGACTTTCCCAATCATTTTTGGACAGTTTGGCGCATTTCTGAGAAAGGTGTTACAATGTGAAACGAAAGTTTCTGTTGTTGTACACTTTGGTAAGGGACAGGAAAAGGTTGCCCTTGCTTGAAAGCCAGTCATATCCGACTCTAGAGTTTGGTGCTCATCTTCGTTTATAGCCAAAGAGCCTGCGCTGAATGCCTCTGCAGACATATCCATGGACATGTGGCAGGCTGTGATGATAGAGATCTCCATTTCTGCACTCTAGCAGAGTTTGAACCCGCTTCACCTTCCTGACCACACCACACTCCTTAGCCTCTTTAATCAGCAGTGGCCTGTACCTTTAGTGTGGGGCAATTCCCCCTTGAATTCCCATGTACAGTACTCCACTTGGCTTGCAAGCTTGAGTGGGTGGGCAGAGTTGATTGTGGTAGCGTTGAGCCTCTGGTACATGATCAAACTCAGCTCCTTATTCCTGATCAATAAACACAAAGGGTCTATATATCTATAGTTTTATTAAAGCTTAATTAAGAATATCGTTATAGGATAGGTAATCAGACTTTGCAAACTAGTTATTTCATAGTAAAAACAACTGATTTGCTTCAGGCCTTTGGCCTGTGAAAATTACACACATCCATGTTAGGTTGAGGTTCTCCAGCATCCACAAGGCGAAAGAGAGCAAGGTCCCCTTCACAATCCTTTTTATTCCCATCTCTTTCTCCCATGTCTGACACCTCACGTGTGGGGATCTAGCCAATTACAGATAGCTTTCTCTAGGATGCACATTCCATTCTGGACCTATTATGTCTGTGATAGCAAAGGGGAAAAGCGAAAGTTTTTTTTAAAAAGCTGGAGCTTTGCCCCTGACACAGGCATGACTTGACACCGGAGTGCACGGAGTGCTGTTTACCTTCCCACTGAAGTGGTCCCTATTTATCTACAGTACTTGCAATTTCTTGCTTTTGAACTGCTAGTTTGGCAGGAGCTGGGTCTCAAACTGCTGATCTGCCGACCTTCCACTTGAGCCACCACAGTCCCTTGATAAGTGTTGAGTCCGAGAGTAATTAGCAATGCGACAGCAAGTTCAGGGTTAAACATCAGTGATTTATTATCAGCTCAGTTAAGACTTGTTCAGACTGGAGAATAAGGGGACGAGGTGGCTACTTATATACAGACAGAATGGCAGTTACAGAGATACATTTGCCCGGGCTTTTAATAATGCGGGAAACCTGTGTTAGAACCAATCAGATTATATTAACAACAACACGAATCACGCCTTACGGCTTTTACAGCAAAGACTTAATGGCGATTACAGAATTAAAGCAATAAAGCATTTGTACACAACAATAAGGGACAAGGGATGCTTAACTGATAGCAGAGTCGTCGGGAAAGCATATTTTTGCTATTTCTGTAGAATGTTCAGAAGACACAATTGTGCCACTGGATCTGCTTTCAGTAACATGCCTTGTGTTCATCAGTTTTTACATACAGTTGAGCTCATGGTGTTCAAGACAACAAAAGTTCACCCATACACAGGCCTGAATAATATTAATCCTGTCTAGCTTTGGAAGCTAAACTGGATTTGGCCTGGTAAGTAGTTGGGTGGGCGGCTACAAGGGATGCCAAGAATCTCCAGGTACAATTAGGAAAGAATTCTATCTCAGAAGAAAGCTGCTGGCCAAAATTCTGTTGATTAGGGTGGGAAATAACACTACAGTAGGTTCCTTTGAATCAGTGGGGTTTTGGGTGAGTCACCTCCTCTGTAATTGCCACTGATTCAAATGGGCTTGCTCTGACACATATTTGCTGCTTTTTGTTAGTTTGGGAGCCAGACTACTAGCATAGAAAATCACAGTTAAAGTAGGCCTGTTTGAATCAAGAGAACATGCAGAGGAGGTAAGAATAGATTCCCACTGAATTCATGGGCCTTCTTTGGTATGATTACTACACTAATCAACAGGATTTTGTCCACTGGATAGTGTACTTAACTTGGATTATGGAGACATGGATCCAAACCTAACCCCAGAGCTGTGATGAAGCCTTTAAGTGGTCAAGTCACAGCTTCTTCCCTGTACTACAACTGCATTATAAAATGGTTGGCTCACCTCTTATTTTCTGCCTATTGTGTACTTGGCAAGCCTTGCTACTTAAGTCTGCTGAAAACACATTGGCTTATAAATTAAAAGTTGATGTTGAGCAGCTGAACAGCAGGAAGAAATATAGCTATATGAATATATTTTAATGCAAAAAGCATTTTTATATAAAGTGGTCAGAAATGGAGGCAAGTGACCTGAACTCAAATCATTGATGATGTGTGATGTTTCTAGTTTTGGTTGTCCACAGTGTCTTAGCCAAGCCTACCTCACAAAGTTGTAGAAAACATAGCATATGGTGGAGGTTGTGGTAGGTTAGAAGTTATGCATTCTACCCTAGGTTCCTGTGGGATCCTTGATTATACCATATAGGGGGGATATGTGATAAGCAATGCCTTCTTGTTGGAAAGAGGAAATTCTAATTACCTTACAGACACCTAAATGTGGCTGACTGGGGAGAAACGGTCTAAACTGGAAGACTTTGAGGCTTAGGGGTCTGTGAGCTATGTGTAAGTCAGGTAAAGTAAGGGTCACCCTTGCATGAAAGCCAGTCGTATCAGACTCTAGGGTTCAGTGCTCATTTCTGTTAACAGCCAAAAAGCCAGCGCTGTCTGCATCTGCAGACTTTTCCGTGGACATGTGTTTGGCATGCCTCAACACGGGATGTTGTTTACCTTCCCACCGAAGTAGTCCCTATTTATCTACTTGCAATTTCTTGTTTCCAAACTGCTAGGTTGGCAGGAGCCAGGACAGAGATGGGAGCTCACTCCATCATGCAGTATCTGGGACTCAAACTCCAATCTTCCAGTCAGCGAGTTCAGCATCTTAACCACTTGAGCCACTGTAGTCCCTGTAAGTCAGGTAGAACTCCCAAAATGGGGTATTTGTGGGATCTGAAGTCTAAGAAATCCAAAATTTCCATCCCTATACCATCACTACTGCTACTGGTAGGATTTCCAAATACATTATACTGCAATCACCCCAATGGCATGATGCAGTGGTCTATGCCTGGTGAATACAAATGCATTTCAGTTAAGCTTCTTTAACCTTAGTTGTCATCAAATCTGCATGGAGCCTCCCATTATGAATGACATCAGAACAATGAACAGATCAATGAAGTCTGGATGCATAGGGTCCCACCGTCTCTCTCAGTGGTACCCAGTGCCAGAGGATCTGAGAGTAGACTCCATTTTTCACACCTTTTGAAGAAAACCAGGAGCGGTCAGTAGTGGACTGCCAGTTTCTCAACACCTTTTCCTTTGCCCCACCCACCAGCCCAGTCTCAGAACAAAGACACAGACACCAGATTGGGAGTTGAATAAAGGCCACAACTTTATTAACTGTTAACTTCTAACCACCCTTTCCTGGGCACCCCGGAGTCAGCTCCTGAAGTATCATGGGACCTCACCGATGATCCTCCCGCACTACCCGCCAGTTGTGACCTATTTATGGTGTCCCCCAAGATTAGCCCATATAGTCCTAATGGAAACAACAGGGTGGGACAGGCAAAAAGCACCTGCCCCAAAGGCTAATCAGGAGCAGGAGCAAAATTTCTATCCAGCCCCATGCAACCAGCTAGTCTCACACTGAACCACAGGGTGGGCGGGCAGGTCTTTTGCACCTTCAAAAGAGACCGGAAATCAGGAGGGAACAGCCTTTAAGGCATTTGCTTCCTCCTCCCCCATGCCAAATCAAAAGCCCCAATTGGGGCCCTGGCCCTCCCACTGGAGGGGGATATCTGGGGAAAGGGCAGCAAAGCTCTTGTGTCCAGCTGCTGCACACCTCAGTGGAGGTGCCTTTCTGTGGCTAAAATAAGGTTTGGTGATGGGAGTGCGAAGGACGTGCCTAACAGTGCAGAGTGTAAACAATGCAAGAAATGTAACAAATCCTTTTTTGCACAGATGTGTATTGTATAGCTACACCTGCCAGGCAGCCATCATTATTTTTCTGTAGCCTCCTGTTAAGCCAGGGGTGGGCAACCTTTTTATGCCATGGCCTGACCACGCCCCTGGACAGCTAGGCTGGCCAGACCATGCCCCCTGGAAGCAGAAGCGGGCACATTTACGGATGTCATAAATGCACCTACTTCCACGTTTATGCATGCATGGGTGTGTTTTATGGCTGACATAAATGCATCCATTTCCACTTCTGGGTGTGGTGGTTGGCCACATGAAATGGTGCAGCGGACCGGGTCTGGCCTGCGGGCTATAGGTTGGGAACCCCTATGTTAAGCTTACATCATGACAAACCTAGGTTTTCCTTTAGGTTGAACTGACATTCCTCTCTCTATTTTTGTTTTACTACATTGTCTTATTGCATTCAATGGCACTTTCCCCCCCAAGCTAATGAGTGTCAGGTTTCAGCTATTTGGACGTTCACATTTCCTTGTAAATCATCAGTGGCTTTCAAACTGAGCAGTGAGGCATTTTAAGCGGTGGTGGTGGTGGTGTTTCTTTTTTCATTAAACACTTCTCTGCGTTAGGGATGTTTTGTCGAAATTTCTCATCATGCTGACACACACCGGCTGCTTTTAGCTAGTTTGGGAGCCAGAAAGTCAATCAGCAAGGTTCTGTGTTCATTAGTTGAGGCTAGATTGCTTGGCACTTTAACATGTCAGTGGTTTGTCGGTCCGAGGATGGGAGAGAATTTAGGAGAAGTTTAGAGGGGCAGAAGGGGTCAGATAATGCTGAAAAGTCCTTGCAGAATCTTTCCGAGCATAAGGGAGCTTCGGTAAGCAGGTAAGCAGTTACAAACCAATGCCATCCCGTACAGGCAAGCTTTTGATTCATTGTCTTAATGATGGCTTCTAAATGTCCCACTTAGTGTGTATGTGTGTTCCGTGTGCGTGTTTTAAGCTTCTGAAGTGTTCTCTAATAACACACTTTAGTCTTTAGCCGTAGAAATGCAGAAATAATTAGAAATGCCATTGTGTACAGTGCCTTCTGGACTGGGCTGAAGGTGAAGGAGAAAGTATCATGCTATCCTTGTCAGCTGCAAGGGTAATTACTGCTGGCTGAAATTACTCAACATTTGTTTATAAGCTCCCCAGAGCATGCTGTAAATAGATTGTCTGTTATAGTCCAATCACATTAAAACACTGCTCCTTGCAAACTGCTACCTCCTGTTTTCTGTAAGCTAGACACAGAGAGCTCGCTGCTCACTTATTGAGTGCCAAACACCATAGAGCTATGTTTAATGTGGTTGTTTTCATTAGTTCCTCTCTGTCCAGTATCACATTTATAGTTTATAAGGTCTGAATACTGGCAGTCTGCATTGCTTTCTTAAGTGACATTGTTGGATCCCAATGTCTTCATTACCAGAGGGCATTGGCAAGAGGAGTATCTTCTGAATGGCAACAATTTTGAGAACATCCCCTTTCCTTCCTTTCGAGAAGTTTTTGGTAGCCCTCAACAACAGATTTAAAAGAGTCAGAGTTGTGCTGTGTTAGTCGGCTCTTGACTTAGCTAATAAAATACACAGCACTGAACAGGCAGACTTAATCAGATGGTAATTTCAAAATTATATGTACAGTATATCTTTTTGAAATAAAAAAAGTATCGCACAGGACACGGCAAATGCTTTCCTAATTTGAAAGCAAAGGCAGAATGATTGCTTTCATAGTGTACATCTATATACTTTTCAGTGATATTTGAATCAAAGTTAAATGATTCATGTCCATGCAATTAGTCGGATAAGATTTTTAAAACTAGAAAATAACCTTAATTACAGTACAAACCCCAATTCTGCTCTAAGACCAAGTTACAAGCTTCGATTTTCACACACATGTTTTTCTAAGCGACCCATTTCACATTGTCCTTGGCTGGTATATTGTTGTGTCTGAATCCTGGAAGAATTACTCGGACAGAGCTGGCTCAAACAACAACATGGTTTATTGCAAGGAGCAAAAGAACAGAGAGCAGGTGCAGGAACAGCATCTTTTATACAGAACACAATAGTTACATTTACCCGAGGCTTCCAGAGAAGCAGGAAAACATTAGCGAATCAGCTTCCTCAGAACTGGTGCCTTTTTTTGCAAGGCACGCTGAGGCATAAGCAACCTTAATGCACAACATTCCTCCCCCTAATGGGGGACCCAATCCCCATATCTTTGGGATGGCCTACAGGCCCTTTTAGGCCACGCCAGCTGGGGGGAACTCTGAAAAGCTGGGCGGTCCCTGTAGAAACCCCTGGGTGGCCAGAACCTTGGGTAGACCCGTGAACTTCTTGGTTTGGTGTTAACTCTAAACTCGGAGGACAGGGAGCTGGCTCTCCCTCAGCTCCAGAGACAGCCCGTTCGAGGGGGACTACCTGGGGAGACCTGTGTAGGCAACAACTCAATTGGAAGTGGCTGACTAAAGAAATCCAAACCCATTTCAAAATCTGGGCCCCGCAAGCCTTCCTCCGATCGACTCGAACTAAAGGACTCGTCAAGCTCTACCTCCGGGGAAGCGTTTTGCCCAACAACTCGGGGGCATATTTGGTCCGCGTGCCTTCTCCAAACTAATCCATTGTCCATGAGCACTTTGTACGAGACTGGTCCCGTTTGCTCTAGGACCTCCCCCCCAACCATTGGGTCCCCGGGACATAATTGCGACAATACACGGACTGTCCCACCAGAAACCGCTTAGAATTCCATACATTAAGATTTCTTCCTTCATCCATTATACGGTGTGGGTCTAAACAGTCAAAGACCGAAGACAACTTCCTTTTCATTAACAGATCCGCTGGGGAGAATCCAGAAGCTAGAGGTGTAATCCTGTGGGTGAACAGGAACTGACATAGCTGCAAGTCCAAATCACCAAACCCCTTTCTCTTAAGGGCCTCCTTAACTGTTCGGACCTGCCTTTCTATGTGCCCATTTGTGGCTGGGTGGAAAGGAGCAGCCATTATGTGACGAACCCCATTTCGCTTTAGAAAGTCCTGGAATTCTGCCGACATAAAGGTCGACACATTGTCGGATATGACGATGTTGGGCAACCCGAAGGTGCAAAATAGCCTCCTTAGTTTGTGAATGTTGACGGCTGCCGAATTATTTAAAACTGGGACCACTTCCAACCATTTGGAAAATGAATCAACAATCAGTAAGAATAAGGCACCACGGAATGGCCCGACAAAGTCAATGTGAACCCTTGACCAGGGGCCTTTACCGTGTCTCATTTCCTGGTGGGCTGGTGGATCTCTTCTGACCTTGTCGACTGGCACTCTCAACAACGCTCTACTCAGTCCTCAATGTCCAAATCGAGCCTGGCCCACCAGAAGTAGCTTCTAGCAAGCGCCTTAGAGCGAACAATGCCAGGGTGACTCACATGTAACGTACGAAGGACCTTTCCTTGAAGTGTTGGTGGAATGACCACTCTTTTCCCCCAAACCAAACACCCCCGCTCCAACAAAAGCTCGTGTCATTGAGTGTAAAAGACTCAAAACTCATCAGCCACTGGGGGCAATGGCCAACCTTTTTGTACCCATGACATAACCTTAGACAGAAGGGAATCCTTCTTAGATGCAGCCGCAATGTCGTCAACAGACACAGGTGGGGAATCTAACACTTGGATCATAAGGACTTGGTGGTCCACTGCAACCTTTCCCACAAACTTGATGGGGGACCTGGAGAGTGCATCCGCATTTGAAATGGAAGCATCTGAGCGATGCTGCAAATTAAACTGATAGGCATGCAAAAACATTGCCCACCGAAGCATCCTTGGGGACAAAATCTGCAGCGTAGGCTTATCAGGGGCGAATATGCCCAGGAGCAGCTTGTGATCAGTAATGATCATGAACAGGCACCCATAAATGAAATCATGGAATTTCTTGTTCCCCGCGATAATGGTTAGGGCTTCCCTATTGAATTGCTCGTACCTCTTCTCTGTATCTGACAGGGATCTAGAAAAGTAGGCGATTGGTGCCTCTCTGCCCTCCCCATGTCATGGCATAGAACAGCCCCAAATCCCACAGGAAAAGCATCGCAGACCAGGACAACAGGCTTACCGGGGTTGAAATGAGTGAGGATAGCATTGGACATAAAGAGTTTCTTAACCTCCCAGAATGTTTGCTCCTGTGGGGGACCCCAACACCACACTGCTTGCTTTCGCAATAGACTGTGAAGGGGGCTGCCACTGTAGCCTTTTAAGGAAGGAAGGAATGATAGAAATTCAGAAGCCCCAAGAAGGACTGCAGCTGTTTTAGAAGCCAGCCGCGGGGCATTCAAAACTGCTAAGACTTTAGAATTGGCTGGCATGACCCCCTCAGCGGAAACCTTAAACCCCAGGAAATCCACTGTAGTGGCGAAGAAACAGCACTTCTCCTTTTTCAGTCGAAGACCTGCATTTTGGAAACACACCAAGACATTTCCCAATTTGATAGCAAGGTCCTCCCTATCACTTCTAGAAATTAAGACATCATCAAAGTAGGGCAAAACCCCAGGGAGCCCCTTAAGCAATTTTTCCACCAGGCCCAGGAAAATTCCCAGGGCCACGTTGACCCCGAATTGGAGGTGATTAATCTTAAAAGCACCCATGTGAGTGGTGATTGTTTGGCACAATGCCGAGGCGGGGGTGACAGGCAGCTGCTGATAAGCCTGAGCCAAGTCAAGCTTGGTGAAACAGTTACCCCCATGGAGTGAAGCAAGGAGGTGGCTGACCACTGGTACAGGATACAAATTCGGGTGAATGGCCTTATTTATGGTACATTTGTAATCCACGCAGATGTGGATATCGCCATTGGACTTGAGCAAAAAAGTCCAGAAATTTATCACAGACGGACTGAATGGGGTCAGACCCCACTGAATTAATACCCGAAATGGCAATACCCAGGGGCCCAAACCACTGTGTCCCTAGGAGGTTGTTCTTACCAGTCTTGACCACAACAAGGGGCAAAAGAGCAGACATGTTACGGAACCGCACACAAAAACACCCAATGCAGAAATTTGTCTGCCCTGCATGTCGCTCAGCCTGACCTTCAGGGCCCGTAACCTGGGATGGGCTGCTGGGGGCAGGCGGAAAAACTCTTTCTGGGTGATGATAGAGAAAGATGTTTCTGAGTCAATCTCAATATTGACCTGGCACCCCTGGATGTTGACGTCGACGAAGAACTTCCTGGAGACCATTTGAAAATTGGAGCTGGAACGGCAGCCCTCAAAGACCTTGGATATTGTGTAGTCCTTCTCCCGGCGAGCGCCTTCCTTGTGCAAACCCCTGGACTCCTGGCAGCAAACCTTGGAAATGTGCCTCTTCTTCCCACACCGGTAGCACTCAGCATCTCTAAAGGGACAGTCAGCATGGAGGTGCCGTCTTCCGCACCCTCGGCATGGTGCGATGGTGTCCTTGTGTGGATTCGAAGGCACCTGTCACCGCTGCCAGACTTGACCTATGTCGTCTTCTCCCTCTGAGTCGCCGGAGGACAATGATGGGCTGGACACTCGGTGCTTGTGAACAGCCGTGCTCTTCTGTATAAGGTTGGCCGGTCTTGCCTGTAAGAACTGGACCCCAACATTGGCTATCTCCGCAGCTTGAGCCTCTTCAAGCGCTGCCACGAATGTTGGAATGTCCATTTCATTAGATGCCGTTGCATGGCCTCACCTCTAATGTCCACCACTACCCTGCCCCTCAAGCTATGTCAAGATTCTCCTATTGACAGGGGATGACGGTATGTCGGAGCACGGCAACGTATTCCGCAACGTATTCCCTGGCCTTCTGGTCATGTCTATAGAAAGCCACCCATGCCGGAATCACCGCAACCCTGGGCCTGAAATTGTCCCATAGGATGGTCAGAATGTCTTTGAGTGCAATGTCTCTGAGCAGCCTCGGCAGCACAAGATCGTTGAGGAGCTCACGCGTTGGCAATCCGCAAAACGCAAGAAACGTTGTCTTCTTTAATGCTGGGTCGATCCTCTGAGAAGTACAATAGTTTTCAAATTGTAACTCATACATAGTCAAATTCAGGATTTGATATGTTGAAGGGGCCCATCGACACTGAGGCGGCCATCGCCATTGTAATCCCACCTTCGTTGCCAATTGTTGTGTCTGAACCCTGGAAGAATTACTCAGACAGAGCTGGCTCAAACAACAACATGGTTTATTGCAAGGAGCAAAAGAACAGAGAGCAGGTGCAGGAACAACAGCTTTTATACAGAACACAATACTTACATTTACCCAAGGCTTCCAGAGAAGCGGGAGAACATTAGCGAATCAGCTTCCTCAGAACTGGTGCCTTTTTTGCAAGGCACGCTGAGGCATAAGCAACCTTAATACACAACATATATAGAAACAATACTGCTGCAATTCAGCCGGCTTTTTTAGCTCTTTGTATAACCTATCATAATATATGTCTAATATTGAAGAGCAGAGTAGATAGCTCCTAGAAGGATAGCCCCTAGACTAGAGCTATCGAAGAGCACTTGTGGACCTATTCTGTCATTACCATTGACAGATACAGATGTAGATTTATATACAGGTATAAGCTGGAACTAACTTGATGACCCACAATTATTTATTGTTATTATAAATATAAGTATAAATTAGAGATGGAAGTGGTGAGAAAATATAGGAGGGCTATATATGAAAGAGCATGACATCCAGACTCCTTTTACAATTCAATGGGTTCGTACCTTCCTGGTGGAACGTCTTCCCCTCAGGACAACAGCCCGCACAACTCACTCCTCCCTGATGCCACAGCTCCAGGTGCCAACCCCAAGAGGAAGGCCGTGACTAGGAGGAGAGCCTTCTCAGTGGTGGCACCAGTGTTGTGGAACTCCCTCCCAGTGGAGCTGCGCCAGGTACCATTTCTCCATATGTTTAAAAAAAACAGTTGAAAACATTCCTCTTTAAAGAGGCCTTTGGGAATATTTTACCAATGGCCAATTGTTAGGCTTTTTATTCTGTCTCTCTACATCACAAATTGGTGATCTAGGCAAGAGAGTTAGGATGTGAGAAGTAGACTCTTTCCTGTGTCATTTTTCCTTGTCTATATTCACCATTTCAAAGTTGCCTTGTAATGTTCAGGCAGTGATGTTTACACATTTACCTAAAATTATATCATTGTTAAAATGTAGGTGCTTGGTTTATATGAATCTGTGATGTGAACTTGGGCAGTTTACTTTCACAAAGCATCAATATAATAATGACACACTTATGGATACCATTGCCGAATTATTAGTAGTGGATTATGCACATTCTTCTTGAAGACAAGTTTCCTATCAATCTTTGGAATAATCTGTGCATTGAACAAGGACAATTTTTTTGGGTGTGTGTGTGTGTGATCTTTGCTCAGTCTATAGGCTGTATATGGCACAGACTTTAAGGCAAAGGGTGCCCAAACTTTTCAGGCCAAGGGCCAGTCATGCAGTATATTGGGACGGTCATGAGGTTCAGCGGGCCAGTCAAGTGATTCAGCAGGCCGGTCATGTGGCTCCTCCCACCAGAAACGGAAGTAAAACCTGCCTTGCAATCTGTTTTGCAACAGGCTGAGATAGATTTTAAACCATTTTCTCTGCTTAAAGCAGGGGTGTCCAAACTACAGCCTGTGGGCTGGATACGGCGTCCAACATCAATTCACCCAGCCCATGCCAACCTTGTCGCTGTCGTATGGCCGTGTTTTAGTTCCGCTTTCGGGAGCAACGAGGGTGGCATGGGCCAGATGAATTTACATTGGGGGCGGATCTGGCCTGCCGACCGTAGTTTGGGCACCCCTGCTTTAAGGTGTAAGAGAGAAAGAAAAGTGGGCCTTATATCTAAATGTTGTTTTTTTTTTGTGGGGGGGGATCAACTAATTTGATCAAGATATAAAAATGTGTCAGAAATTACTAGTAACTAGTAATTACTACACTGAAATTATTTGACAAGAATCAGCCTTTATTTTTTATGTGATTTTTTTAAGCTTATGGAAAAATAAGAGGAAATGATAAATAATTATATGGAAGCATTACTTGACCTATGTGAAAATGCAGAAATAGGGGGACAATACTTTTGCAATAGCAAAAGTTGTAAACATGGATCAGATGAGAAATGCTAAGGAAAATTTCCACAATTAGTCTTCGTATAAATGAAATGTAGGCAGCAGTGCCACAAAATGCTTCATGTAATGATTTAAACTTAAAAGAACAATATACTTTGCTATTACTTTAAATGGAGATACAAGGAGATGGATGGAAGGCATTATATATTATCTAATATGCACGAAGCTATGGGAAGTGTTCCCCCAGTCCTGACTGTCAATCAGTCAGTCTTCAGTTAACTGCAAAAAAGGGGGCTATCATTTGTGTTTGGTTTTCAAATAAAATAAAATAAAATAACTAGATGGCCACATTTTCTCTTAACTAGAATCATTGCCTGTGGAAAACTATACTTCTGGGAAAGATGTTGAAGTGCTAGAAATGATGATTCAATTGCATTAAAATAATTCCTGGAAGAAAGCTTTGGCTTCCTGGAACAGTAGTCACAGCTTGCCAGTTACATAGGTGTATCCATAAGCAGGCACCAATCATTTTGTATTGCCTCCATCTCCCATTGCTCTGAGCACTGTTTTGACATGTGGTTCGATTTGAACACATGTATGTACATGCTTGTGCACTCACACACACCCTTTAACAGAATCAAAATCTCAGAGGAAAACAAACTCTAAATGTTTTGCCAAATTATGTGATTATAAGAAAAACATTGAAAGCTACAGCTGTGAATATTATCTTCAAAAGTTTTAAAGCCTTAGCAGAAAGATAATTTTCAGTGGTTTCCGGGACTAATTGTATGATCTAACTTTATCTATTTTCCTATTGATTGAGGTATCAGACGATCAGTGAACTCAATTCCTTATTATAAACCTTCATCCAGGTATCATTTTAAACAAAAAATGCCATAGCTGAAAATCCTTACATGAAAGTAAATTCTATGTGTTTTACAGGTATATCTGTTTGATCCCACCCACTCACATACTACTGAAATTTCTTTCCTTCTCTCTCTTTTTCCAGGTAATATTTTACAAGAAAATATACAAATTAAAATAAATTCAACAGAAACTAAATTCTAAATGCTTTACAGGCCAAGTTTTGTGACCTCTCTCTCCTTCTCTCTCTGACACACACACACATACAGCACAATACTGAAAATTGTTGCTTCAAATAGATATGAATATTAATACATGAAAACATTAATAACTCCAAAAACTCAACAGAAAGCCAAATTAGTGTCTAATTATGTGAATACACACCACATACGCCTACACAAAGACACATGAAGAAGCTATTGCTTAAAATATACAAATTCATATCCTGGGAGATTGCATGTGATGAAAGATGTTGTCCCATTAAAGAGGCATTGAGCCCTTAATGAGTATAGAGCTTCCTATACCTAAGAGAGCTACTTCAGCTGCAGAGGGTGATGGCGGCGGTGGGGGGGGGGCGCTAGAAGCCCCAGTGACAGGTACATGGAAATCGCTATCCTCTTGTTCCCTGGAAACCAGTCAAACACTTATCTCATCCTGCAGTAGTTATGTCTGAGCCTTTGCTTCAGCCATCCCCCTAATAATGGCAGCCACAGAGGTGACTCTGTGCAAATAAGGGCTTCCAGCCACTGGACATCCATCATGTATCTCCAGAGCAACATTAGATAACTCTAATGGGTACTCCCGTCTTCATTATGATATTAATTCTCTAAATTTCCCAAAGTGATTTCATTTGTAAAATGACAATGGCTGGCTGCTCAGGAGACAAACTGTTTTCATCACATTCCTGCTTGCTTGCAAAGGTTCCTCCTCGTTAGTCTTTTGGGATGGGAGGGGGGGGAATGGAGACAGAAGAAATCTGAGAGCATCAGATATCCTGTGATGCACAAAACTGCCTAACAGCTATGCCACCTGCCCGCCCTGTATGCCTGGCCCGGCCGGTCTGTCTGAAGATTTTTCCAGCGGCGACCATTCAATGGCAGACTGAATTTGCATTGAAGAGAGTGGAGAGGAGGAAACGAGGCAGAAGGAAACAGAGTATGTGTGTGCTTAACATAGTGGTGTGGTAAAATGATGCCCTTACCTCATGAGGACATTGTATTAATTTGCTTTAGTTAAACCTGGCGCAAGCCCTATATGTTCCTCGTACATCAACATACTGGTAGTATCTATAGAAATCAGTGACAAGTAAACAGCTAGCTGTATCTCTCCCCAGCTTCCTGGGATTTGGAAAGAGCCAAGACTTAAGAAAGCTGAGGTAGTTGTGTGAGCCATAATACCAGTTTTATTAGGTAAAAGTAAAGGTTTCCCTAGCTCAAAAGCCAGTCATGTCCAACTCTAACGGGTGGTGCTCATCTCAGTTTACAGTCAAAGAGCCAGTGCTGTCTGCATCTGCAGACGTTTCCGTGGTCATGTGGCAGGAATGATGAGATGCCTGAGCGCATGGAATGCTGTTACCTTTCCCGCCAAACCCGTACCTATTTATCTACTTTCAATTTCTTATTTTTGAACTATTAGGTTGGCAGGAGCTGGGACAGATGCCAGGAGCTCATTCTGTCATACAGTACTTGGGTCTCGAACTGCTAACCCAAAAGGCAATGAAATGTGTGCCAGCCTTTGAGTTCTCCACAACACTTCATCAGACAAGATGTTTAAAAAGCAAGTGGGGTGGAAAAGGGATGGCTCAAAAAGGTAGTCTTGCTCTGATAACAAAACCATATCATCTGCCTTCTGTCTTAAAATGTGATGGAAGAGAAGCTCTCCTGAGGGGTGGGTGGGTGTTATAGAATAATGTATAGGAATTGTAATTTTCTTTACGCAGGTGTAAAAAGGCCATGAGATTCTAGGTAAGAAGTCCCACTTGCAGCAGTGGTAGTAACTTGAATATCAGTTACTACTGCAAGTATTTTACTGGTTTATCACTGAGACACTTGAGTGATCAGATTCAGGGCTACTTAGAATTAAAAGGGTAAGGTGGTAATGCCTTCAGTTGAATCAAGTTGTTTAAAAAAGGCTCTGCTATCTTAACCCCTTAAAATTCTACTGCTTGTGCAAATGACATTTGATTTACATGATAAGACGATCCCATTGACTTGACTGTTCAGGAGACCCACGGCAGTTCTTTTGACAGTGTTCTGAGAGGAGGGAACTTGTCAGCTGAGGAAGTTGTCAACGGAGACATGAATGAGATAATTTTAAAGGCTGAAGGAGTTGGTCTGCCTGACAAATAGCTTTTTCATGAAGAGAGGAAAAGAAAGGGGAAAAAAATATGGCGGAACTTCTGCAGTCAGAATTACAGATGCTAGGCTCGCAGCATCCCAAAACCATAGATTTGAGGCTTAAAACATGAGACTCAAGAAGTGCCCTATGAGACAATGACTCATGCAGCTGTGTGCACACAGACTATAAGAACATAAGAACATAGGAACAGCCTTGCTGGAACAGGCCGCAGTCCATCCAGTCCAGCATTTCTGTCTCACACAGTGGCTTACCATTTGCTTCAGGGTATTATTCCCAAGCAGATGCCTTCACCTGCTTAGGATTCCCTGGAAATGGCATTGAGAGATATCCTGCCTATATCTCCAACCCGGAGGTTGTCCTTAGGTATCCATAATTATAGCCATTTAATTTAATTTAATTTAATTTAATTTAATTTAATTTAATTTAATTTAATTTAATCTCATGATAAATCTGAACATGAGTCAAGAAGCAACAGTTAGGACAGAGTATGAAATGACAGAGTGGTTTAGAATAGGAAAAGGAGTAAGACAAGGCTGCATTCTGTCACCCAGCTTATTCAACTTATACACAGAGCACAAAATGCGCAATGCAGGGATGGAGGAATCACAATATGGGATCAAAATTTCTGGGAGAAACATCAACAATTTGAGATACGCAGATGATACCTCCCTAATGGCAGAAAGTGAAGAAGACCTAAAGAAGCTCCTGATTAGGTTGAAAGAAGAGATTGCAAAAGCTGGCCTGAGACTCAATATCAAGAAAACTAAGATAATGGCAACAGGCCCTAACAGTCCCTGGAAAATAGATGGGGAAGAAGTAGAAGCAGTGACAGATTTTACTTTCTTAGGATCTAAGATCACTGCAGATGGAGATTGCAGCCATGAAATAAAAAGGCGACTGATTCTTGGGAGACAAGCCATGAGAAACCTGGGGAACATAGTGAAAAGTAGAGACATCACCTTGCAAAAAAAAAATCCGTATAGTCAAAGCAATGGTATTCCCAGTGATAATGTATGGATGCGAGAGCTGGATCATTAGGAAGGCTGAGCGCAGAAGAATAGTCGCCTTTGAGATGTGGTGTTGGAGGAGAGTTTTGAGAGTACCCTGGACAGCGAGGAGAACAAATAAATCAGTCTTGAAAGAAATCAGTCCTGACTGCTCCTTAGAAGGTCAAATAGTAAAGATGAAGATGAAGTACTTTGGACACCAAATGAGAAGAGAGGATTCACTTGAGAAAGCCTTGATGCTGGGAAAGGTGGAGGGCAAAAGAAAAAGGGGACGGCCAAGGATGAGATGGCTGGATGGCATTGTGGACGCAGCGGGCACTGAGAAGAGCAGGCTGAGGAGGATGGTGGAGGACAGGGGTGCCTGGAGATCAATGGTCCATAGGGTCGCAAAGGGTCGGAATCGACTGTGCGACTGAACAACAAAATTTAATTTAATTTAATAGTCATATTTATATATGCTGCCCACTCAGGCAGAACCCGACTCAGGGCGGCATTACAAGTTCTAAAAACACATAAAAACACTTTAAAAGACCCATATCCCACCCACTTTAAAAAACCCATATCCCACCCACCCATCCCACCCACTATAAAAAAGCCATTGATACGCTTGTCCTCCATGAACTTGTCTAATCCTTTCTTAAAGCTGTCAAGACTGACAGCTGTCACCACTTCTTCTGGCAGGGAGTTCCATAGACCAGTAATCCTCTGGGTGAAAAAGTACTTTTTCTTATTTGTTTGAGAACTAGTACCCAAAAGTTTAATGGAGTGCCCCCTAGTTCTAGTGTTATGCGATATATGTTGTTCAGTTTCATAGTTGATTCTGACCCTTTGCGACCCTATGGACCATTGCCCACCAGGCACCTCTGTCTTCCATCCTTCTCCTCAGCCCGCCCAGCTCTGTACCCAGTGCATCTACAATACCATCTAGCCATCTCATTTTTGCCCGCCCCCTTCTTCTTTTGCCCTCCACCTTTCCCAGCATCAAGGCTTTCACAACTGAATGCTCTCTTCTCATTTAATGTCCAAAGTACTTCAGCTTCATCTAAACTGGAGCATACTCAAAACCTGTGTGGAAATCTAGCCCTGCAGATAGAAAATGGTGGCCTTAGGCCAGGGTGCCCAAACTTATTGGGCTGTGGGCGCATTTTACTTCCGCTTCTGGGAGTGACGAGGGCTTCGTGGGCCAGATGAATTGGTGTTGGGGGCTGGATCCGGCCCCCATGCCATAGTTTGGGCATTCCTGCCTTAGACTAATGGTGAAACCTCTCACGTCACTGTCCCGTCTTGTGCCTGTTTAACTCACCTTCTGTGTGTATGAAAAACAATCCCCAAATGTTGCCGCTTCAGCCTAATGAATCCCTCTTTCTGCTGTGGCCATCCGCCTGCCTGATGCATGAGGGCCAGCCAGCTGCCCTTTCTTAAGCACTTGCAATGTTCGACATTAATCAAACTCAGAACTGGAGTAGCTGGTGCTGTCTGCGTGGACTGCCTGCCCCATTAATGCAGGAGGAAATTAGCTCTGTTCAGAATATTTTAGGGCCTTAGTTAATTTTTTGTCATTCCTGTACTTAAGAGAGTCTGGACACATGACCCTTCAGGGCTGCTCCATTAAGAGATGGTGGGCAGAAGAGGTTTACATGGTGGAGAATCTTCCCCCCACCCAAAAATGGAAAGCTGTTCACCCACAGCTCAAGTTTTATTGATTTGTTATTCAGAATGCACTTAAGCACTGCCATTTGTGTGCTTCTGAAGTTTTCAAATGATGGTAGTGACCCTATATAATGAATCCAGTTCCAACATTCTCAGAACTCTGGGGAGATTAAGGTTTTTTGAAACATGAAAAGCCTCCACATTATTGCATAGCTTCAGTCACAAGGTTTACTAATGGCTGTTGTGGCTTTTTAAAAAAGAGATGCATTTATCTGCCAGTTTTTCCTATAATGATAGGGGCTGCGGTGGCTCAGTGGTTAAGAAGCTCACCTTGTTAGCTGGAAGGTTGGCAAGTCGGCAGTTCAAGACCTGGGTACTGCATGATGGATTGAGTGCCCATCTCCATCCCACCTGTTGGGGACATAAAAGGAGCCTCATTTGGGAATTCCCTGAGCGGAGTTTCTTTCGCAAAAATCCTTTCAACCCAAAATAGTTTCTGACACAAAATTATTATCCTAAAATGATGTCAAAGAAGTTACATGCCTTTTCCTCTGCTCCTAACAGTTCTGCAAAGTAGGGTCAGACTGAAAGAGGACAACTGGTCATGGCTCCGTGGCAATTTGGATGTTCAAAGAGTCAGCCCAGCCTTCTAACTGCTACACCACACCATCAGTTGCTGGTCCAGAGACATTAAAGCCTATTCAGTCATTACCTCTCCAGTAGTAATCAACATACTAATTTCCTTCAAGTGTTTTTTTTCTCTCCATGTGGAAAAAAGACATGTATGGAGAAAACTAGGGCTTATGTGTAAGCTTGCTTGTCTGTAGAACCTACACATGATTTTTTCCTCTTCAGACATGTTGGCCTCCACGTGAAGGAAAAAGACATTGGAAATGTAAGGAGCCCACTCTCCAAAATTAAAAAAAATGTTAGCAAGTAAATAAAGGGGGGAAATGTCAAAGTCCACCCGTAATACTAAAGTAACTAAAATATGGGGAGATTTTACTCTCCCTCACTGTTTCATGCCTTTTCTTCTCTTTGATGCCAGAAGGCATACAGCAAAAATAATCCAAGAAAGCGGAAGCTGATATAATGATGTCCTGCCATTCTAGCTCTTTGCATTGGGATCTGCATGCTTGTGAAGAGGAATGTCAGCATGCAGCTGTGGCATGCCACAATGCCTTTGTCACAGTGTTTGAATTAAGGGCTGCAGTGGCTCAGTGGTTAAGAAGCTCTCCTTGTTAGCTGGAAGGCTGGCAAGTCAGCAGTTCGAGACCCGGGTACTACTACATGATGGATTGAGCACCCATCTCTGTCCCAGCTCTTGGGGACATGAAAGGCCTCATTTGGGAATTCCCTGAACAGAGTTTCTTCTGCAAAAATACTTTCAACCCGGAATAATTTCTGACATGAAATTATTATTATAATGTTTGAATAACCCACTAGTGATTGTGATGGTGAAAGGAAGCAGAAAAGGGGAGGAGGATTTGAGAAAGTGTAAGTCAAGAAGTGTCAGAGAGATCTGGTAATACAGTACAGTATTTGTCATGGCCATTTACAGCCTCTTTTCACACAAACCAATAAATAAGGGCATGCTATCTTGGTTGCCACCCACCCACCCACCCAGAGAAGGTAGGTACTCCAATCCAGACACAGCCTTCTCAGTCATGGCACTTAGATTATAGAATGTACTGTATAGTATTATACCTTGCTAGTTCCATTGCTTATTTCTTTTGGTAAACAGCAAAGCCTGAGATACTTCAGTAGACATTAGCCTGGGATTGGAAGTGCTGGTGTCCGTGGTTATGGAGACATAGGTTCAAATATCCACTTAACGGAGCAGCTCACTGGGAGGACTTAGGCCTGTTAATATTACCCAGCCTAATTGTTGTGTATTAAGTTTACTTATGCTTAAAGGCATCATGCAAAAAGGGCGCCATTATGGCTGATGCTGATTCGTCAATGTTTTCCCGCTTCTCTGGAAGCCTGGGTAAATGTAACTATTGTGTTCTGTATAAAAGCTGTCGTTCCTGCACCTGTTCCTTGTTATTTTGCTCACTGCAATAAACCATGTTGTTGTTTGAGCCAGCTCTGTTTGAGTAATCCTTCCAGGGTTCGGACACAACAATTGGCGATGAAGGTGGGATAACAATGGCGACCACCGCCCCTGTGTCGATGGGCCCCTTCAACATCTAGAAACCAGAGTCATGAACAATGTACGAATTCCAGTTTGAAAATTATTGTACTTCCCAGAGGATCAACTCGGCTCTTGCATTTTGCGGATTGCTGATGCTAGAACTCCTTAACAATCTTGTGCTACCGAAGTTGCTAAGAGACATTGTGCTCAAAGATATCCTAACCATCCTACAGGACCACTTCAGGCCCAGGGTTGCTGTGATTCCGACACATGTAGCCTTATACAAATGTAACCAGAAGGCCGAAGAATCCATTGCTGAATATGTTGTGGCACTCCATCATGCCATCATCCCTTGCCAATGGGAAAATCTGGACATAGATCTGATAGTAGACATTAGTCCCGGGAGAGGGACTACCCAATATCGAAAGTCTTTGAGGGCCGCCGTTCCAGTTCTGGTGTCCTGACTGTCTCTGGAAAGTTTTTTGTCGATGTTGAGATCCAAGGGTGTCAAGTCAGCATGGAGTTTGACTAGGGGATGTCCTTCTCTATCATCACACAGAAGGAATTTTTTCGTCTGTCCCCATCTGCCTGTCCCAAGCTGCGGGCCTTGAAGGTCAGGTTGAGTGACGTGCAGGGAGGACATATTTCAGTGATGGGCATTGGAAATTTTTGTGTGTGCTTCCGTCACTTGACTGCCCTCCTTCCCCTTGTTGTGGTCAAGACTGGTAAGAGCAACCTTCTGGGGACTCAGTGGTTTGGGCCCCTGGGTATTGCTATTTCGGGTATCAATTCGGTGGGGTCTGACTCCATTCAGTCTACTTGTGATAAGTTCCCAGATGTTTTCTGCTCGGGGTTGGGTACGTACAAAGGCCCCCTGGTCCATTTTGAATTGGACCCTAATGTTGCCCCTGTCAGGATGAAGCCCCACCGGGTGCCTTTTGCACTGAATGACCGTATTGAGGCGGAGCTCAATAGACTGGTTGCGCAGGGCACTTTGGAGCTGGTGGACTCTGCCGACTGGGAGACTCCGATAGTTACAGCCATCAAATCCAATGGTCAGTCACCTTCTTGCTTCACTTCATGGGGGGTAACTGTTTCACCAAACTTGACTTAGCTTAAGCTTATCAGCAGCTGCCTGTTACTCCCACCACCGCAATGTGCCAAACCATCACAATGCATATGGGTGCCTTTAAGGTCAATTGCCTCCAGTTCGGGGTTAATGCGGCTCCAGGTATTTTCCAGGGTTTGGTGGAAAAGTTGCTTAAGGGTCTCCTGGGGTTTTGCCCTATTTTGATGATGTCTTAATGTCATGAAAGGATATGGAGGACCTTGCTGTTAAGTTGGGTAATGTGCTGGAGCATTTTCAAAATGCAGGTCTCCGCCTAAAAAGAGAGAAGTGCTGTTTCTTTGCTACGGAAGTGGATGTCCTGGGGTTCAAAGTTACCACTGATGGTGTCAAACCGGCTGATTAAAATGTTTCGGCGGTTTTGAATGCGCCGCGACCGACTTCTAAGCCTGAGCTACAGTCATTTTTAGGGCTCTTGAACTTCTACAATTCATTTGTTCCCCTAAAGGCAACCGTGGCGGCTCCTCTGCACAGCTTGTTGCGGAAGCAGGCCATTTGGCATTGGGGTCTCCCGCAGGAGTAGGCGTTCAGGGAAGTTAAGGAACTCCTTACATCCAACGCTATCCTCACTCATTTCGACCCCAGCAAGCCGGTTGTCTTGGTCTGTGATGCTTCCCCTGTAGGGGTTGAGGCGGTTCTGTGTCATGAACTGGGGAAGAGTAGAGAAGCACTGATTGCCTACTTTTCTAGGTCTCTGTCAGATACGGAAAGGAGGTATGCACAGTTTGATATGGAGGCCCTGGCCATTATCGCAGGGACCAAGAAATTCCATGATTTCATTTACGGGCAGCTCTTTATGATCATTACAGATCACAAACAGCTCCTGGGCGTTTTCGCCCTGGATAAACCAATGCCACAGATATTGTCCCCAAAGATGCTTTGGTGGGTGAAGTTTTTGCAGGCCTATCAATACAGGTTGCAACATCACCCGGGGTCATCGATATCAAATGCTGATGCCCTCTCCAGGTCCCCCATCGAGTGTGTGGGCAAGGTCACCATAGACCGTCAAGTACTAATGATCAAGGTGTTAGATTCCCCGCCAGTGTCCGGAGAGGACATTGCCGCAGCATCTATAAAAGATTCCCTGTTATCCAAGGTTATGTCATGGGTACAAAAGGGTTGGCCATCACCACCTGTGGCTGACGAGTTTAGGGTCTATTATACTAAACGGCATGAACTGTTGTTAGAGCGGGGATGTTTGGTATGGGGGAAAAGGGTGGTCATTCCCCCAGCACTACGAGGCAAGGTTCTACGCACGCTACACGTGAGCCACCCTGGCATTGTACACTCTAAGGCGCTTGCTAGGAGCTACTTTTGGTGGCTCAGACTCAATTTGGACATTGAGGATTGGGTGGGGCATTGTCAAGAGTGCCAGTCTTCAAGGCCGGAGGAGACCCACCAGCCCACCAGGGAGTGGGACACGGCCAAGGGCACCTGGTCGAGGGGTCATATTGTTGTGGGGCAAAACATTTCCCGGAGATTGAGTTTGATGAGTTGTTTAGCTCAAGTTGATCGGAAGAAGGCTTGGAACCCCCAGATTTCGAAGTGGGCTTGGATTTCTTTAGCCAGTCAGAGTATACAGAGTATAAATTATTTTAAGAAATAACTGTACACCGTTATGTTTCCTTGGGATAGAGTTATAAAACATTGAGTCTCAGCTCTGTGTATGCACAGAGGTTTAGTAAGCCATTTATCATTCCCCCTCACTCACCACTTTCAAGTCAAGTCACTATGACAATATATCCACTAGTGAATTAAATTATTCAAGTGAGTTCTTCGCATTAGAGTCTTCCTCCAAGAAAGATCCTTCTTCCAAATGTTCATAATGTTCCTCATAAATAAATGTTTGAGAATTCAAGCATTCCTAAATGTTAAAACCACCTAGTTTGTGACCAGCATTTCACCTGCTAGCACAGAACCTGGCTTCTTAATTAAAACAGATGGTATCTGTGTGTCATTTCATTCACATTATCTGTAACTCTTCTGTCATTGGAAGGACAGCACTGGAACTAAGTTGCTACTAACTTTGGTCAGAATAATAGACCCTAACTGTACTCAGGCTAGTCTGGGATCATAGGAGATCAAATAGGAAAACATTCTCTTCTGACACTGATACACCTACACCGGAGCGAAGACATCCAACCTGATTTGGAGCATCAAAGGGTGTAAGCTTCCCACATGCAGTTGAAGTGATAACCATCACATTCGCCGTGATAGCCAACACAGTGGGAGGTTTCTCGCTTCCCAGCTTGGCTGTCTGAGGTGAGACAAGACAAAGCTCCAAGACGACTGATCGCTGTGGTAACAGAGATAGCAGCTTGACACATTCAGGATGCCAAGTGATAACTGCAATTATTGCATGAATAATATGTGAACCCACCGAAAGAAGCACGGGGTGGTGAGGGGGAGACACAGAAAGAGGTCAGACAAAGCAAACTGTGTTTCCAACTCCAGAGATACAGTGCTTTCTGGCTTGCCAAGATTCATGATAATGCAAAAAGTTAAAATCAGAGGTGAGAGACTGAACATAGGAAGCAAAGGAGAAGGCGGGGTACAGAGTTTGTGAAAGATGGTTTACTGGCTTCTAGAAATCCCTCAGTGAACTGGCCTTATTGACTGGGGGATTCACTATACCAAGCCACAGCCTTGAGTTTATAAGAGGATATGCAATTTCTGAGACAAATTCAAGAAGAGGTGATATCTTTATTACATGTCTTTGAAAACCAACCAAACAGCTAGCTTTCAATATTAATCCATCTTCCTCATGCCATGCAACACTATTCCATAAATAGTGAGCACGTAGAAAAAATTTAAAGTTCCCAAAATTTATGGCACATCAGCATCAGTTGTTCAGCGTACTCTATCTCCCCATGCACTCTGTTCAAATTGCTGGCCATCTTTTTGATTCTGCGAATGCTGAATGGTAATCTGGCCAGGTTATCCTGCTATGGTAATAGAGTAGACCATACTACCAGCAACTCAATACCAATTATCAGGCAGTGGTTAACTAACCTGACAACCCTGAGGTCTGACAGCCTTGGGTGGCAAAGTCCACAGGGAAGGGTGATGGACCCCAAGTGGATTAAAACCCACTTGAATCCATCTGGATGGAGGGCAGCAGCTTCCTCAATACTGGCCTGGGGCCGATGAGGACTTTGCATGCCAAAGGGCTCAGGACTAGAGAGTGACTCACAGAACTGGATCAGTGGTACTGTGCTGCAATACAGAAGGCAAATGGAAGACCACTGCATTACTGTATATTCTCAGGACAATCGTCATGGCTGATCACCATGTCGTCATTGTTGGCTGCTACTCATATCCGAGCACACATTTTCCCCGGAGGTCATTTTCTCAGCTGGTGGATGTGTCCCTGGTGACTCCACAAACTGATCTTGGCATGGAACATGTGACGACACACAGTACACTGAATAGATGATGGAGGGTGTGGTTGGGTTTGTCAAAACTTCTGTGCTTGTCGCTTAGCCTCTTCATGTCTGCGGCGTTCCCCTTTGAAGTGATCTGTAGCAGCAGAGATAGTATGGTGCCAAAATGGGCGATGTTCAGCCGTTGTCTCCCAGGTTTGTGAGTTTATACCTGACACTTTCATGGTTTGTTTCAGCTGGTCCTTAAAATGCTTCAGAGGAGCTCCGCAAGGTCCTGTACCAGAGCTAAATTCCCCATAAAGTATTTGGTGGACATGCCCTATCCATCTATGATGATCACCGTGAGGATAGCCAATATTCAAAATTGGAATGGCACAAGAAGAAGGAGAAATGCTGAATGTAATTCATAGTGACAAGGTAGAGACCAGTGACTCCTTGATCTACCCAGAGTCACACAAAGACCCCTGACAGATTTGGGTTTGTAAGCATTCGTCCAAAGACCCTATTTTCCATTCACAATTTTTTTTACTTCACAATATAAGAGTTTCACATCAGCATTTCTCCTGTGCAACAGCAGAAATATTCAGTTGTTTAGCTTTTTTTAAAAAGGGTATATTGTGTCTCCCAACAGTTGTGAGGTGTTGGGATTATATATATTTATGTTGTAGTTAATTTAAATGATACTTCAAGGTGAATTTGGTGTGCAGATCTTTTACTTTGTTAACAGATTGTAAAACAGAGTTATATTACAGGGCATGAATGCATATAGAAGGGGGTGCCACTGGATCATGGATAGTCAACACCAACCAGAGAAGTAAAGGTAGCATAAAAATAAACATTAAAGTTGCATTGCATTTTTTTTGTGTGAAATACAATCTCAATGTGAGCTGGCTGTGATAGCGCAGTCATTTAGGAACCTGACTGTGGAGCCAGAGATTGGAAATTTGATTCCCCACTGTGCCTTCAGGCAGAAGAGCCAGCCTATATAACAATGGGCAAGCTGCACAGTCTCAGAAAGGAATGGCAAAGCATCTCTTTGTAATCTCTTCCTAGACACCCTGAAAAGGATTGCTGCCAGTCACAACTGACTTGATGGCATGCAATTATTAATTATGATCTCGAATGTAGAAACCTCCAAAGAGTACCTCACAGAAATCTGAATTTCGAGGAGAGCTATGCACACATATCCCATCCCACTCTTTTCCTCCCTCATTTTTGAACTCTATTATTTATAAGATTCAAACCCCTGAGGTTTAGAATGGCAGGTTTATTGTCAGGTACAATGTACTTCTCACTCTGAATGGGGGAAAGTCTTTCAGCTTCCCGCCGTCTGCATGGAAACCTTATTGCGTGTGTGCCCTTAGTGCAAGTGCGTGTACTCAGAGAGGATGCCATTGCCTCTGGGGTGTCAGACAAGTATCCTGTAGGGCTCTCCACTGGCTTCATGGGGAACAGCCCGCTGCGAGAAGTGTTTTCTCTTTACCAAAGCTGGGAAGCTGACCTTCCTAGAGAAGCCAGTAAACAAGGAGATGCTCGTTGAAGCAAATAAGGTCGCAGTTCTCTTTTTACTTGTATTTCTGAAGGAGCTGCATGAGAAATTCCTGTATTTAACGATGAGCCTGCCACGGGAGACAAAGGTGGCTGTTATTTATGTGTCAGAAGGAAGGAAAGAAAGATAGATAGATAGAAAGAAAGAAAGAAAAAGGAAGGAAGGAAGGAAAGGAAAGGAAAGGAAAGGAAAAGAAAAGAAAGAATACTTAAGTTGGCATAAAATGTCCTAATGCTAGTTTATGAGGTGCCAATGTAGGAATAATTGCTCTAATTTATAGAATAGTACAATAGATTATCTCCTATCAGAGTCTGTGTGCTCTGGTAGCTAGTCATGCCTGCCACATGACCACGGAAACCTCTGCAGAAGCAGACTGCACTGGCTTTTCAGCTTTGAAACAGAGATGAGCACTGAACCCTAGAGTCAGATACGACTGGCCTTCAAGCAAGGGAAACCTTTACCTAGAGTCCAATCATTGACTGATTCATGTATTTCATACATTTAACCTCTACATACTCTGGTTTCTCCTCAGAACATATACTGTATATCTTCCACCTTTTACATTTAAACTCTATTTTTGCTCCAGTGACATCACTTGTGATATACCTTTAGAGGTTTGGGTCCCTTCAGAAGGAAAAAAAGATGCCATAGAAATGAAATAAATAGAGAAATGGTTTTCCTTCTCACCATTTTGTCTTCACAACATCCCTGTGAAGTTGGTCCAGGGGATGGAACTGACCCAAGGTTATCCAGGGAGTTTTGTGACTGAATGAGGGAGTGGAAACTGCCTCAAAACTCAAAGCACATGTGCCTGCTCTATCAACTATCTGTTCTATTAATGGGTGAATTCAGGGCTCTTTGTTTCTCTTTTTTATACTTCTTGGCTCCATATTCAACACTTTGCTGGTAATGTAGCTGTGGCACAATTATTGTGGCGGTTGTTTTCCCCACTTGTACTTTGATTCCCCCATGCCACCCTTAATGCTATCCAGACACAATTCTGGATGGGTTCCCATTCCATTGGAACATGTTTTGAGGTTTATGGGAGACTATAGTTGTATCATCTTAGAAGTAGCTCTATTTCTTATTACTTGTGCCTGAGTATTGCACAGGTCAATTGGCATCTTTTTAAAAATATGTGAATCTTTGGAGTTTGAATTCATTCATTTGAATTCACCTTTGTAAAATTTCATTTTTATAAAAAAACAACAACAACCCTATATTCAGTTGATGAAAAACTGACTGGTTGGGGAGGAGAATCTGCTAAGAGGAATCATACTTTTGCTAATTTACCATCATTAATATTCTATGAATTGACTGTGTGATCTGTATCTTAAAGAAAGCTAATAAACTCCCTGTCTTTTGGGGCACAGAGAATTCACATTGTAGTAGGCTGGGTTGTTGAATATCTCCTGTAATATTTGGTCTACTTGCTCATCCCTTTTTGGAAAACAGTAATTAGAATCTTGTAGAAGAGCTGCCAAAATGTCTATGTCCTGATGCAGACAATCTGAACCAGCTAACTGAGTGATTTTGCTACCAATGTATTATCTCGGTCTTCAACATGTTCAATAATCATTCTCTTCTTACCGGAGGTGATAATAGAGAAGCATAAACAGATACTTCAGTTTTCATGTAAGATGGAACTGTTATCAAACAGCAGTTATCAAAGCGTTTCTCATGTTTTAAGATTAGGTTTCCTTTCCCCTCATTTTCACAATTTGTGCAGAGAAAATTAAAAATTCAAATGCACCCACTTATAATAGCAGCAGCTGGGAGCAAGGGAAATGGAGATAGATCTCAGTCCGTGCCCTTGGTCAAAAACCAGGAGGAGGCAGAAAAAAACTTGAAGAAATAATGAGGATGAAATTATTTTAATTATCAAAAATTATGAACGTATTGCATTGACTACCAGGGGAGAAATACACACTGAGCACAACTAACTGAGAAATCGCTAGTCTCAAGAGCAGCTACTTTTTACCAAGTCAGAATATTTGCTCATATACAGTATCCCTGTGATCATCCACTAGGCTGGCAGCAGCACTTCATGCTGTCAGAGCAAGCATAGTCTACCTGTTTCTGACTTCCTTCTGAGCAGAGATGGAAAGGATTGAAGCTGAAATTTTCAGTGCGCAAAGTATGTCTTGTCTTGTGTGGCCACTGATTTCTGAGTTTTCCATGTAGCGGTTCCGCCTCAAAAATTGTCTCCAGTTCAGGATCCAATACCAGAACTTGGAAGCATTCCCTTAAAACCACCACCGCTACAACTATAACTCCCAGAATCACTTGCCATGCTGCCTGTGATATTCCAGGAACTGAAGTCCAGAAAAGTTACTTTTCCATGCTCTACTCAAAGTACAGTCACAGTGCATCCATGTGTGACATCCACCTCTTTAGGTAGCAAAGATGCAGATTGGAAAATGACTTCCCCCTCTACAGCCATGGTTTGTGTTCAGTTCTGGACATCACCAGGAATTATGGATGTCGGCAGCTGGCTGAGTACAGTTCCCAGTCCTACCCCAGTGATTGAGCAGTAGCAGGTACTGCTAGCTGGTGCTGCCGACAAGCCAGGGAATGCCAGAGCTTCTAAAAAAGTTACATTTTGTGACCACAGCTCCCAGGAGCATGCTATCTATGAGATTTAGCAAATTATGTCCGCTCCCCAAAAAATGCTTTCCCAAGCTGCTGGTTCCTGTGACTGTCTTGTACAAAGCTTACCCTATGCTTTGGCTAACCATATAAACTAGGCACTGTTCCTTTCCATGATTTCAATCAAGCAGTTATTGATAGAACATGACTGGGACTCTTTATCCCTAACTCCTTATCTTCCACAAGAATCTGGCAAGGAGCCCCTGCTAAGGAATGGTTAGTTTTTCATATTATAGCTCCCATAGTAACCTATACAGGATGGCCACCAGTGATGCACTGAAGCAGGTCTTAGCCTGTTTGGGAGAACCGGTAGCGGAAATTCCCCAGGCCACGCTCCCTGGCTGTCCATGCCCACCTCCATACCCCATTGTGTTGGCCATGCCCACAGATTTGGCCCTGCCCACAGAGGTGTTAGTAAAACTTTTTAGAGTGCATAACTGATGGCCACATATTGATGGTCAGAGGAGGATTATATTTGCTACTTCTTCTACAAAATGCAAACCTTTTGAGAGCTCTGTGTTTGACTCAGTGCAGTACAATTTCATACGTCTCTCATCAACTATGGAGAAACTCCTGCAAACCTATCCACTTGCTTGAAATTTAAATAATGTGTGCATGACCTTGTGTTATCCTGGCATAGCCATGTTGTTCTTCTGTGGGAGAAAAATCTATTGGCCAAGCCCTCAACGCTCTCCGCTAATCCCTAAGCATCTGGCCCGAGTGCTCAGTGCTGGACTGCTATCAACCCTTTTGTTCTTGCATGGGGAGATGTGGGCATTCGACATCAGGAAATAAATATGAGAGGATTGGATCAAGTCGAGGCTGATCAACATCATTTTCTACATCATATTATATCAGATCCAGTTTGTTAGTTATTGCTTCAGTCTATATTTATTGACTAGCTGCCTTGCAGTCCAGGTTTCAGAAATAAGCTGAAATTTTAAATTCGCTAGAAATGAAGCCTCCTGTGTTCATTATGTGTTCATCATGCCCAGTGGTATTTTGGAACAGACACTTCTCAGTCAAAGAGGTGCCATCCTGTATTAATTCTCTCTCTCTTTTTTTTAAACTGGAAAATGGATGTGAGATGGCATTTACATCACCATAGCTGTTGTGAGTGACAGACCTTGGTGCTCAAGTAAAGCTGAGACTGTTTGTCCAGCCAGAAAGAGAGTGGAATGGCACTCAGGGGAAGATGCTTTGTTTTCCGACTGTAGCTGTGCTGGGGGAGACATGAAGACCGGGAAGTTTCTCTTTGGAGCAGATATGAAATCCTTCACACAGACAATTTTAATAGCCAGTAGCCAAAAATATCCTATCCAAAGTGATATGTTCCTGGCATTGCAGTTCCTTAATCTTCAAGTGCTCTTTAAAACATCTGATTAGAAATCTCTCTCTGACCCTTGTCTCATTTAATATTTTAAACCTGACATTTCATAGGATCATCTTTTTTTTTTTTGAAAAAAAATCTCTTTAGGAAAGGAGAAAGTTCTTTCTAAGCAACTTTCTAATGTTTTCTTATTTATAGATAGTCAGGTTTTTCTCTCGTATTTATGCACGGATGCACCACATAATGACTCAACAGACAATGTCCCTTCTTTTGTGAGGCTCAACTGACCAATTGCATACAATTTGTTGTGTGCCAAACAAAAAGTATTTTAGTGTGTTTGTCTGTCTGTCTATCTGTGTTCTGTCATAACAATTCTGAGTTATGGCAACTCTTTTAGATCAGGGGTGCCCAAACATTTCAGGGCATGTGCCAATCACGTGGTTCAGTGGGCTGGTCATGTGGTTCAGCGGGCCGGTCATGTGGTTCCTCCCACCAGAAGCAGAAGTAAAACACAACTTGCAATCTGTTTTGCCACAGGATGAGATAGATTTTAAGCTGCCATTTTCTCTGCTTAAACTAGGAGTGTCCAAACTATGTCCTGTGGGCCAGATCTGGCCCCTGACACCAATTCATCCAGCCCATGCCATCTTCATCACTCCCGAAAGCGGAAGTAAAACACGCCGTATGGACGTGTTTTACTTTCCGCTTCCGGGAGCAAGGAGGGCAGCGTGTGCCAGATGAATTGGTGTCGGGGGACGGATCTGGCCTGCGGGCCATAGTTTAGGCACCCCTGGTTTAGAGAGAGAGAGATGAGTGTAAGACAGAGAAATGTGAAAGTGAAACTAACTGCATACAGTAGGATGGAGAGACATAACTATAGAAACTATCCATATAAATAGTCATGAAATGAAAAGTTTCAGATTTGTATTGAAGTTTAAAAAAAAAACTACTTAGAGAAAGGCCAGCAGGCCAGACTAAATAATCCTCGACTTAACGTCCAATTCTGAATCACATATTAGCTGCAGAGATTTTAATGTAAATATGCCATTACACTGTCATTACAGTGATCAGGCTGCATGGCTCACAGGTCACATCTCAGCCACTGTTAATTTTGCAGGCAAAAGCTTTTTTTCTCTTGAAATGTTAATAACTTTCTATTAGTTAATGTAGCGTGACTAAAATTCAGATTAGATATAATTCATTTTAATATCTGTGACTGGCTATCCCGATCATTTAGCAATGGTTTCCAGCTGAATACAAGATGCTAAATTGGAGTCATTTGCATAGCCCTGTTAAAGCAATGCCATTCTCTAAATGTAGGCATCTTCAAATTAATTTAAAAGATTTTTTTCCTCTGGTTTTGCTACCAGGAGACAATCTTTTGCTAACAACTAATTGAAGCTACCAAGAGCATAACACACTTCTTTTTCTCTTTCTCTGGGGGTTTTTAAAAAGAAGAAAGAGAAGAAGAAAGTTAGTTAATATCATTAGCTGATAGGATAAAAATGAGTCGAAGGAGCCTGGATTCAAATCTCTGCTAAGTGGTGAAGTTGACAAGGTGACCATGGGTCAGTAGCCAACTTTTAGCCTGACCTATTCCATAGGGTAGTTGTGAGAACAAAAATTTGAGGTGTGGCCAAACTCCACAAACTTCCTGAGGCTCTTTGGGTGCAAGGCTAGTAGCAAAGACCAAAACTCTTGTAGGATTTTACCACACACCTAAGTGGTTTTTATGAATTGTGGGATCTCTATCACACATGTAAGTGTGTGGTTGATTGTACAACCATGGCATGGTGAAATGTGCAATGGTTAGCCCCTAAACACCACATGCCTCTTGTACAAAACTGCCCATATGTAACTCCATGACATCAACAAGATTCTGCATATAATCAGTAAATATATATATTTAACAATTGTTATAGTTATGAATGCAAAGATCCCAGAAACCTATAACTTGTTTATTTGTAGCTTTATTTATTCATCTTTCAAAATGCTTAACTCTTGGTCAAAAAACAAGCATTTGCAATTTGGACCTGTGAACCAGATTTAGTATTAGTAGAACCATTAAAATCAATGGGACTTACAGATGTGTTGACTGACAAGTCTTGTCGATTTCAATAGGTCTGCTTCAGTTGGACAAAATGATGATTTAGCTCATAGGTTATAAAATTCTATAGAATGAAGTTTGATTTCCACAAGCACACATGAGTGATTGTAGCAGTAAACTGAAGATGTCCTGCCCAAATCCTAGGCACAGGGTAAAGTATGTATAGATCATGCATATTCAGAATATCATGCTAACCTAACCTACCTCCTCCATCCTTGCTTTAATCATAGAAATGTAACTACTGGAAGACAGGAAGGCTGTGGTAGCTGGTTACCCTCTCAACATGTGCCATAACCTCAGTATTTTGGAGTCTGGGCCTCCTTCTCTTCCATAATTGAACAGATATCCCAGGGGGTGCACCTAACACACCATCCTCTATGCATGTTTTGACTCGTGTGTTAAAGAATGACTGTACTAGGCTAAAGGTGAGGGAGCAAAGCCAACATTTGTCACACCAACAGCTTTGTGCCATAGGAATAATGGCTTTTTTTCATATGAAATATTGACAGACAGACGGACAGACAGTGAGTTAGATTTTTAGTTTTTCTTGTTAGCTGTTTGGAATTCTTAAGGGGAAATGTTTAAAATGATTTTTAGAAGAGTAATTATTTGAGTGGTGCTGTAGTCTTGAGTTTATCAACATGAAAATAAGGCCTAATGAGTTCAGTGGCATTTACTCTAGGGTTAGGATGTAGAGAATTATAGCTTGATTTGCTTATTTCTTCTTCAAAGGAAAGGAAAACAAAATCCCAACCCCAAAAGGTCATTCCTTGCTATTTTCCCCACCACTACCCTGCATACCTGTCAACCCGTGGCTCCGGAAAAAACGGGACCTGCGCAGAGCGGTTCCGCGCAGGTCGCCTTCCACGCATGCGTGGAAGGGTTCTACATGAGTGTAAAACTCTTCTACGCATGCGCAGAAGGCGACTTGCGCAGAAGGGCTGTGCAGTACTTCCTTCCCCCCGCTGCCAAATTACGGGGTTTTGGCAGTACGGGTCGGGAAATGACATCAATCAGTGCAGGATTACGGGGTAATCCCGGCCAAATCAGGAAGGTTGACAGGTATGCTACCCTGTAAATTTCCCAAAGAAAACTTTGATCAGACAGTCATTATTTTAGATGAGAACATATTTGGTGAAATCCTGTTGTTTACATTTACACTAATGTGACCAGGAACAGGTGATGAAAATACTTAATTCAAACTAATGGAAATCTTACTAGTCTCCCCACCGATTTCAGGTTCTGTGCACCTTGAAGAGAGCCTTTGGGAATTTCAGGATAGAGGAAAGAAGCTTTTGAAAAACTAAAACTTAAGGTGGATCACTGCTGCTGGGATTGGGAGACAGCAGTGAATTGTGGATGATTAAAGTCTCTCTACAACTTTGTGAGGCTCTCAAAGGCTTCCTCAAGGTAAAAGGGAGCCCCAATAAGCCTCAGGGCCTGAAAGGCAAGGATAGGAAGCTTTCCATTAGTTTAAATTAAATTTAAATTCCAATACCTGCCTTAAACCAGCATAAATTTATGCCAAAGACATTTTGCCCATTGTATTAGAATTTGAGTTAGAATTGGTTGACAGGAAGTACAGTAATACCTCAGATAACAACCAAACTTGGTTCCACAAGTCTGGTCGTTATCCGATTTTTAGCGTTATCCATTGCATGCCACTCTTTAATATCTCACATACAGTACCCTCAAAAACCCTCTAAGAATCATGCATAAGTCAGATGCGACTTGACAACACATACAAACAAATCCCATTTGCTACATGAACAATAAAACCAACTCTAATAATGTCATTAATATCCAATGTGGCATAGTAGATAGAGTGATGGACTGAGAAGCTCTGGTTTTGAGTCCCTGCTCAGCCATGGAAAACAACCGGAGGCATGGAACTGATAAAGCCACTCCTTAATTAACTCAGTTACCTTGAAAACCCTGTTACTGTCATTATAAGTTGGTTCCATCCTGACAACAAATAACAACAATGATGTTATCAGTTGTTAGGTTACTTACAAAATGAATGTTGTTCACCTTGTTATCCAAAAAAGTAGGCAAAGTTATGACAGGTAAAGTGATCGGAGCTGCACACTACTTATGAACACAATGGGTAGTTTACCTGTTCCTCACGGAGCCATTTCTTATCTCTCCTGGCATTTTTTTAATGGATGCTTGAGCTACTTGCTTGTTTTCAGTGGTGATCTACAAAGTAGATTCTTATCTTCTGGTGGTTCTTTCCCTTTCTGATTTTCTATCTTTGCTGAATGTTCTAGGCTGTCTCTCTTTGTGCTTCTACATGTTACAATTATTATTTTTATAATTTTATTCAAAATAAATGTAGAAAAACAACCTACAAATACAATATGAAAGAAAAAAAGATACACAAAATCATAAAAACTTTATAAACTACTATGTGCACCCATCACCAATGGGACATTATATATCTTCATTTAACTATTTTCTATTGGGAGGCAAGCTATGAGAAACCTAGGGAACACAATAAAAATGTAGATACATCACCCTGCCAACAAAAGCCTGCATAGTCAAAACAATGGTACTCCCAGTAGTAATTTATGGTTCGAAAGCTGGATCATAAGGAAGGCTGAGTGCAGAAGAATAGATGCCTTTGAAATGTCGTGCTGGAGGAGAATTTTGAGAGTACCCTGGACAGCAAAGAGATCAAATAAGTCGATCCTGAAGGAAATCAACCCTGACTGCTCCTTGGAAGGACAAATATTGAAGCTGAAGCTAAAGTACTTTGGATACCAAATGAGAAGAGAAGACTCACTTGAGAAGGTTTTGATGCTGGGAAAGATAGAAGGCAAAAGGAGAAGAGGATGGCAGAGGATGAGATGCTTAGATGGCATTGTAGATGCAATGGTCGTAGAGCTGAGCGGACTGCAGAGGATGGTACTTGGTGTGCAATGGTCCATGGGGTCGCAAAAGCTTGGACTTGACAGTGCGACTGAACAACAACAAATATAATTGTATTTTATTTATATATTTGTTCCCTCGCTCCAAAAGGATAAACAGTCTTGCCTTGGTCTTACGTCTTTCCCTTTCACTAATATATATTCTGTTACAATTAGAACCAGCAGTGGCTGTGACTTGGTCTGTGTGCTGTTGACCTTTTGGAGCATCAGTATATGACATTATCTTTTGTGTGTGTGTGTGTGTGTGTGTGTGTGTGGGGAAATAACTTTAAACAAATCTCAATGGTACCTGGTTTTTCTTTCTTTTTTTTAAAAAATGTACCAGAGTCCCAACTAACCAGCTTTGTTCAAACAGAATAAAAACCCCACAGATAGCAGTTAACAATCAAGTTAGAAAATATGTCAAGTGATTTGGAATAATGAATAAATGTGAGGAAATCATGGGCCTGCTTGCTGCAAGCAAGAAAATGGTGCTAAATTCAGTGGATAAATTATGCATTACAAATTACTCCCTCCGGCTCCGGCTTATAATACTATATTGTCAGTCTCAGGTTTTTATTTATGCCTCTTGACCAGCCTTTGAATGGGAATAGCACCGCTGTGTCTTGTGACTTCGAGGAGCCCTCCAGAATAACTAAGCAGGGAAAATGCAGTGTGGGGAATTGTCCCTTCCACTAACTAGACCCGTGATGGTGAACCTTGGCACTCCAGATGTTCTTGGACTTCAATTCCCAGAAGCCCAATTCCCAGTAGCATTTTACTTCTACTTCCAGGAGTGGCGAGGGCAGTGCGGGGTGGATGAATTGCAGTAAACCCATTCGTGTGGATTCACAGGGTGCTTGGGCTTCTGGGAATTGAAGTCCAAGAACATCTGGAGTGCTAAGGTTCGCCATCACAGAACTAGACTGCTTAGATAGCAGTCAGGTTAACCAAGGGATGTGGGCTTTCCAGCTGTTCCCATTGGTCCTAGTCAGCAAACTCACTGATGACAGGTCACTGGGAACCTCTGCCCATCAACACCTGGAGACACAGACAGGTGAAAAGGACCTTCGTGTTTTGACTTCCTTTGGTCAGGAACAGCTGAGGAAAAATTAAGATGGAACTATCCAGTAATTTAGAGCTGTGGTTCACAATTGGGGGTGGGGGGAATGCCCAACAGGGAGGCAATTTGATTTTTTAGGTGGTGCAATTTGAGAATGAGTTAGACCAATTTAATGATCGATTGCTTGATTGATTGATTCAATTTGTATGCTGCCCACTCAGCATACACCAGCTCAGGGTGGCTCACAATAATCATGGCATAAATCACCAATGTACAAAGTAAATCCACCGTAATACAATAAATAAATAAATAAATAATACAATATAGTCGGTACAATCAATATAACTAACACAAGCACAAAAATGCAATACAATAAGGTCCACAGTGATACAATATACAAAAACCGATCACCCCACAACAATATAGCAGCAAAACATATCAAAACAATGCATACAGTTAAACAACAATTCAGACCCAGACCCCACCACCTGCACTAAGTCCACTCCCTCCAGGCGAAACAAGCTAAGGGAAGAATCAAGAGCCTTGGCTCCATGGCTGCACGAGCCACAACACAGCTGCTCCCACTTCCCCACGGCCGGCCGGGGGAAGGAGTCTGATGTGGCAGCGGCGGCAGCGGTGAGGTCTTATGGCCACGGAGCCATGGCACAGCTGCTTCCACTTCTCCACGGCTGGCGGGGCTGTGGGAAGGAGTCCATGGGCCGGATGTGGCCCACAACATTATTTCATGTTGCCCCCCACCATCTCAACCACACCCGGAAGTGCCATGTGGTGGAGGAACAGCTCTTGGAACTTCCGCCAATATGTACAGAAATAAGAACATGATTACAGTCTCTGTGGATATCCCTTAGCCACTTCCACACCCAGCAGTTCTCTCTCCTCCTCTCTCATAAGTGTGTACATTTAAACACACATAGAGACATAGAGTCTGGCCAGGTTATCCTGCAGTGTTAATAGAGTAGACCATACTGCCAGCAACTCAGCGCCAAGTGTCAGGTGGCAGTTAACTAACCTGACAACCCTGAGGACTAACCGCCTTGGGTGCTGAAGCCCACAGGGAAGGGTGATGGTCTCCAAGTGGATTAAATCTTGATGGAAGGCAGCAGCTGCATCCATCCTGGCCTGGGGTCGATGAGGACTTTGCTTGCGGAAAGGACTCAGGACCAGAAAGTGACTCACAGAACTGGATCAGTGGTATGGGTGTCATGCTGCAACGTGGAAGGCAGATGAAAGGCCACTGCATTATATTCTCAGGACAGTCTTCATGGCTGATCGCCATGAAGATTGGCAATATTTGGATTCGGATATGGTAGAGGAAGAAGAGACATATAACAGCTACAAATTTTCCAGAATTCCCCCCCCCCTCATTATCAAGGAGAAACCAACAACATTCTGTAGCACTAGCATGGGCTAAGATTTCACCACCTGTTCTTCAGAGGATTGTAAGTAAGTTTGAGTAGGGTCACAAAGGGAGCCATTGCCTATTTAATCAAAATACCTTCTTGTTTTCAATTACAATATTGGATCCATAAGAAGTCAAGGAGCATGTTCTAAATATTTTCTTTTGGGTGCCTTACTTATGAGTGTTGTACAGTAAGATGATTTTATCGCTTTCCCCATAAAAAGCCATAGACTTAAAGGACTTTTGTAGTCAGCATTTACATAGGTTAGAAATACTCCATGCCACTCTCACTGGTCTGCTTCTGGAATGGGCTGCCTGTATTTCGCCAGATTGAGCATCCAAGACATCTGCTCATATGTTACAAAAAGGTGGAGAGAGAGTGAGAGAGAAGAGTATCCATAGCATACATGCAAAACTGAAAAGAAAAGAAAAGTTTGGTACATTGAGGTGATTTATGGGTCATTTTTAATCCTTTAGATCAGGGATTCTCAACCTGCAGCCCTGGGCTGGATGTGGCCCACAGTGCCATTTCATGTGCCCCCCATCCCTTCCACCACACCAGGAAGTGCTGTGTGGTGGAGGAAGGACAAAATGATTATCCGGCCCCCAAAGCTGTCTGAGGGAGCATGACCCGGCCCCCGGTTTTAAAAGGTTGAGAACTCCTGCTTTAGATCCTTCTTCTTCCCTTAGAAATGGATGGAAACTACATTTGCCCTATCAAAGTAAATTTTGGGAAAACGTAGGAGGAGCTTGAATGTTGAATTTTTCAAGTTTAAAGTTGAAATGTTAAAATACTCAACTCCAAATAATCTTTGCAATTAGTTATATTTATATCTGTTTTTATGGCATAGAGGAAAAAGGAAAGGAAAGTCAGCACTCACTTCAAGAAATACAAGTTAAAGGTGTCCTATCACTTAAAATGATATATCATGTTAGAAAGGAAACTTAAAAGCTGGCATATTCAATCTAAAATTAAATACAGATTTTGAATTTCAGGCCGTGAAGCTAAAAAGATCAAAGGAAACTCTTTGCAGTTCTTTCGAATTTGGTATTATACTTTCCGGGAGGTCATTTACTCCCATAATTTAGTCTGACTTATTTTGGCTTCAGTTCCATTAAAAGTATGTAGCAAAGAGAGAGCCTCTCTTTACTTAAATTTTTAACTTCAACCTGTCAGTAAAAAAGAGAAAAGTGTCTGGAAGAGGATGATCTACAGAACTGCTAATAGCTTTCAAATCTTTTTGACTTTCTGAGCCTGATAGAGAAATTTATCTGGAACGATTGTATTTTAACCCTTTTTGACTGTTCTGAACCACAATGGGCCCATTTTATTGAAATGGAACTTTTCCATTGCTCTTAAATATATGCTGCGTATCCTATTGCTTCCAGCATAACTGCTCCCTTGCCTGCCATTACTTTGCTTTAGGTAGACAAATTACAGGGGAAATTCTGCCATGTTTCTGTTAAGGTAATTGGAGACAAATACTAAAAGACTAGATGATTCAAGACAGATGACTATCTAAAGGTGATTGAAATGATCTAACTCTCCTGAGATGAGAGCAGCTAATGAGATTGCTCAGATAAACTGTTATCTTTTTGCCTGGGCTGATATACAACTTTTCTGTGTTTCAGGAGCAGGCATTTGATCAACATATAAACCCAACTCCAAGGAAGGACAGATCCTGAGGACTGTCAGATGTGCTCAGACACATTCTATTTTATTTTTACATACGAAATAGCTCCATCATACAGTACTTGGGTCTTGAACTGCCAGCTTGCTGACCTTCCAGCTAGGAAGACAAGCTTCTTAACCATTGAGCCTCCACCACAGTCCCTACCACCTTAAATGAGTTATGCCTTTTAAAAATATTTTGAAAAGAGTTTAGAGTATCAATATAAGAAATAAGTTGTTTCTTTCTCATGTTTTAGCATAAAATGGAAGAAAAGAGATTGACCCCATTTTTTCTTTATGGGTTTCAGCATGGAAGGGGAAGGACAAACAGTGTAGGAATGGCTGGCAGCAAAGGAAGACACGCGGAGGCAACGTGCGGTGAAATATGATCCCCAAAGGGTGAGAGATCCTGATCGTAGACTTAAAGGACTGCTTTTACACAATTCCTTTAGACCTTAGGGACAGGGAAAGGTTCATGTTTACAGTGCCAGTCACTAACCATAAGGAACCAACCCAAAGGTTCGCATGGAAGTATTTGCCACAGGGAATGCTCAATTCACCGACCCTGTGCCAGATCTACGTCCACAAGGCCTTGGAGAGGTTTTGGAACCTGCACCCCAGAGTCCTAGTTTGCCATTAGACAATGGCATATTTCAAGACCTCCAGAGCACACTGGGGGAGAAAGGATTAGTCATAGCTCCTGAGAAAGTGCAGAGAACTGAACCCTATTCATACTTAGGGCACCGGTTGCTCCGATCTTTCGCAGCTCCAGTGCAGCCCAAGATCAACATTGAGGACACAGTCACGCTCGTAGAGCTACTGCAAATTTTAGGGATCATTAATTGGGCAAGGCCATATTTTAAAATAGACACAGACCTTTTGAAACCACTCTTCATGCTGCTAACCCAAGGGAAACAGCCAGCTGACTGGATACAAATTCAGACAAAGGAGAAGCTAGATACTCTGAGTCAACAAACATAGATCCCGAGATTAGGGCAGGAACAATGGGTTTTGCCAGCCCAAGGGAATTAACTGTGGGCTGTCCATTAACCACAGGGCAATATCCAAGAGCTGACATTGTAGCTGACCACTGGAAAATGCCACGTATGCAAGTCTTCTGTATAGGGGTGGCACGAGTGCCCTAGACACATGTCACAAACCCCAAGGCAGGGTAATAAATAGTATCCCCGACTCTGATTGGGGTTGGACTTCACCGCACGTTGCCTCCGAGTGTCTTCCTTGCAGCCAGCCATTCCTACATCTGGTGACCCCAATGTGATTCTTATCTGAAGCCACAACGTGATTCCTGTCGGAAGGCCCGACACAATTCTGGGGCAAGACTGACATGATCCTGAAGCGAGGAAGCCAACGTGATCATAAGCCCGGCCGACCCCACACATCGGAATGGACGCGTTGCAAAGCCAGGGGAAAGCTGCAATCCTGAGCAGCAGAGGCAAAGCAGAAGCCCGCGGCAGAGAGCCATAGCCGCGATCCCGATCCACTGACCAGACCCAAGGGACATCGTCCTGTGCACCACCCGCCCCGACTTACTGCCTCCAAAGGCGCGCCAACTCATCCCATGGCAAGCGAATCTGGGGATACCCCCTCAGGTAGTATGGGGGCTTGCATGGGGGAGCAAAACTCATCCGTCAGGCAGCGGGCTCACATGAGAGAGCTCAAAGACCTGGCCAGGCAGCATCAGATAGGGTTGAGGAAGAAAGCCCTGATGGACTTAGTGGTGTATTTGGGAGAACACTGTTTGTTTTACCCAGAAGCAGGCACAATGGATCTGGAGGTATGGGATAGAGGGAAATACCTCAGGGAAGAACCCCGAGCACCTGCCAAAATCTTAGGGGCTTGGAGCAAATGCAGGCAGATAATTGCAGCCGTCAGTTCAGCCCAGGTAGAGACCAAGAAACCCCCAGCTTATATAGAACCATCAGCCCCAGAGCGTCTCTATCCGACCATCCAGTTTAGACATGGGGGCTTGGAGGACTCCCCTTCCATGGCAGCTGCAGAAGCCGCGGGGGTGGGTAGGAACCTAGGAAGCGCAGGCGCTTCCCAGGTCACTAAGAGTAGAGGAGGAGTTGTGCAAGGGGGAATTGCTGGCTGCAGAACTGGCCGAGCTCCAGAGGCTGTGCCCAGCATCTCTGTTTCATTGATTACATCAAGGCCTTTGACTGTGTGGACCACAACAAAATGTGGCAAGTAATTAAAGAGATGGGCATACCAGAACACCTTATATGCCTCATGAGAAATCTGTACATGAGTCAAGAAGCAACAGTTAGGTCAGAGTATGGAATGACGGAGTGGTTTAGATTAGGAAAAGGAGTAAGACAAAGCTGCATTTTATCACCTTGCTTATTCAACAAATACACAGGGCACATAATACACAATGCAGGGATGGATAAATCACAAGTTGGGATCAAAACTGCTGGGAGAAACATCAATAACTTGAGATATGCAGATGATACTACCCTAATGGCAGAAAGTGGGGAAGACCTAAAGAAGCTGCTGCTGAGGTTGAAAGAAGAGAGTGCAAAAGCTGGCTAGAGACTCAACATCAAGAAAATAAAGATAATGGCAACAGGCCCTATCAGTCCCTGGAAAATAGATGGGGAAGAAGGAGAAGCCGTGATAGGACTTTACTTTCTTAGGATTAAAGATCACTACAGATGGTGATTGCAGCCATGAAATAAAAAGGCGACTGATTCTTGGGAGACAAGCCATGAGAAATCTGGGGAACATAGTTAAAAGTAGAGACATCACCTTGCAAACTAAAATCCGCATAATCAAAGCAATGGTAATGTATGGTTGTGAGAGATGGACCATTAGGAAAGCTGAACCCAGAAGAATAGATTCCTTTGAAATGTGGTGTTGGAGGAGAGTTTTGAGAGTCCCCTGGACAGTGAGGAGATTAAATAGGTCAATCTTAGAAGAAATCAACCCTGACTGCTCCTTAGAAGATCAAATAGTAAAGATGAAGCTAAACTACTTTGGACATCAAATGATAAGAGAGAATTCACTTGAGAAGGACTTGATGCTGGGAAAGGTGGAGGGAAAAAGAAGAAGGGGCGGCCAAAAATGAGATGGCTAGATGGTATTGTATATGCGATGGGCACAGAGCTGGGCGGGTTGAGGAGAATGGTGGAAGTCAGAGGTGCCTGGCATGCAATGGTCCATATGGAACCCAATGGTCCATAGGGAACCCAATGCACCTTTGGGAACTGTTTTGACAGCTTCTCTCTCTCTCTCTCTCTCCCTCCCTCCCTGCCCCCCTCCTTTCTCAAAATGCTTCCTCTCTATTCTTGTATGTACTAAGTTGTGTACAGAATTTAGAAGGATGTATCTGACCAAAAGACTGATACTCTTGACTTCAATAAGAGACTCATGCCATTATGAACTATTTATTTTTTCCCAAGAGGATGCCATTAAAATGCTCCCTTGTAAGGTTGCTCCAATGTTCCATTGTTTCCCCCGAAAGGTACTTATGTATCTGGGTTTAGAATCCTTTTCCAGGGAAGAATCAAACTGATCATAAAAGGACATGTACTCAGACACCCATGTGTGTGGTATACTCATGTGGCATCCATGCTGAAGAGGCTGCATATTATATTATATTATATTATATTATATTATATTATATTATATTATATTATATTATATTATATTATATTATATTATATTATATTAAACTTGTTGTTTTAGAAAATGTCAGCTAAACTGATTTTTGTGCATTTCAGTTTTTCTATAAAATATGTGCATCTGTTGAAGGAATGCCTTTCACTGAGCAGCTGTCCACACAATATGAAAACTGAAAGGATTCAATCTCTGTTTATCAAAGTCCAGGCAAAAAACAACTTAGGTCCTGTCTACACTATAGCTCCAATCAAGAAAATGCCCACTGTCATGGTTTTGATCAGCACTACAGAGAAAAAGAAAGGGAACAAATTAACTGTTCTAACCAATACAATGAACAAGTGGGCAAATAGGAGGGGGAAAATAATTACACTTTCCTTGCCCATCTGCAGAGAAGCAGGGGAAGTGTTTAATTTCAATATCTGATATGCTGAATGGGCTCATTATCCCCATCAACATATCAGATGTTTACACAGAAAATATCTATTGCTGCTGCAAGGCTTCCATATATACGGTTCCCTGTATCCACAGGCAGTGGGAACAGCATGTATGGGAGCACACTAAAAAAAGCTGAACCACCTGACAGACACTTGAAAGGTGTGCCTTGGGGGCAACTGGGAGCACTCCAGTGTTCAACAGGTGTGGATGCTGTAAAAAAAAAGTGGACTGGACAACCCCCCCACTCCTAAAATTCCATAGAGAGCAGACTTAATGCATGTTTGGAGAGGCTTTTTCTCAAGCACTGTTATTGTGTTGCTTGCTTTGAAGTAATATCATATTTGACTATGTAGGTGAGTTTTCCACCACACACCAGTCACTTGTAACATTTTAATTAAAAAGCAAATAAATCTAACAGCAACTGTTTATTTTCAAAATGCAACCAATTAAATCAGAAGCATGACTTCAATTGGTTTTTAAAAGACACCTTCTAAGTTATGTTTATATTCTTTGAGTTATTCACTTTGCTAATTAGGCTAGCCTGGAATTCAGGAAGAAATCCGATTCATGGCCAGGAAGGCAGATAAAATGTTTGCTTGTTTGCTCTGCAGAAGTCTGTTGGGTATTAAAAGTAAAAATGATCTGAATTGTTTTTGTTAATAAATTAATGCATTGCAAAAGCGAAAGTATGGCTGTATGTGGTAACAAATACTTGTAATATATTTGTGACAGGAACAGTGTGAACCCAGCAGAAAATTGAAAAGATGGGACCTAAGCAAATAATATAATATAGGTAAAATTCTTGCCTTTTGAGATGCAATTGTCATGAAAGTGTGCAGAATCTGGTTGGAGTGTGCCAGTTTGTGTGCATATGCAGGGAAAGGTATATATTCAAAGTATTTCCTTGGTAGCAGCCTTAATGTTCAATACAATTCAGGCTGGTTCCATCACTCTGATATTTTGGTAGGCGGTCCAGACTATTCCAATGGATTTTAACAATGAGTTTTTAATCTATTTTAAAATAATTTTTAAAATCTCTATGTTATGCATTATTGTAAATATTAAGGCCTCACTTGCTCAAAAGCCAGTGGTATCTAAATCTGGGATGCTCATTTCCATTTACAGCCAAAGAGCCAGTGCTGTCTGCATCTGCAGATGTTTATGTGGTCATGTGGAAGACATGACTAAATGCAGGAATGCACAGAATGCTGTTACCTTTCTTGTCGAAACAGTACCTATTTATCTACTTGCAATTTCTTGCTTTCAAACTGCTAGGTTGGCAGGAGCTGGGACAGATGACGGGTGCTCGCTCTGTCCCCCAGCACCAGTGCCGGCCTGAGGCAAATTTTAGGATGGAGCAAGATCCAACTATGGCACCCCCTTGGCCACCCCTAACATACATGCCATACGCTCACAATCAAAATATCGGAACCCCTCCCCCCATTTTTTCGTTTACCACTCCGGCGCCCCCTGGGAGTTGGCGCCTGGAGCGACCGCTCCATTCGCCTTATGGTAGGGTTGGCCCTGCCCAACACTCAGGTCTTGAACTACTGACCTTCTGATCATTAAGTTTAGCATCATTAAGAGAAAAAAAAGATGAATATGTACTCCCAAGAATTTAAATACAGTCGAATGTATATACAGTATGTTGCCATGAAAGAGAGGATCTTTGTGTACATGGGTGTGTTTGCCACTTTGAATCTGAATTTAGAAAAAGGGGAAGGAAATCAATACAAGTGATCAAAATTCCCTTAGATTGGTGTTCCTCTGTTGGTTTGTGGTTGACTTGGCAAAACCTCATGTAGCTATCTCTACCTCTATTTGTACAATTCAATTATGCATGCATTATGTGCTAAACGGTAACAAAAGGCCTTTAATATTAATCACCTCTGTAGACAACCATATTGCAATCATAAATTGCACCTGTATGGCTTCCCAGCTAGATTTTCACTTAACACGGATGGAAGGGAAGTCTTGTGCTAAATTGAATTACATAAAAAGGTAGCTACATACAGATTCTCAGTGGCTTGTTTTGTCAAAACACTTTGTCTCCTCTATCATTTCTGATGCTGTAGTCAAAAGCCTTGACTGCAAGTAATGGGTTCATAAAACCTATCTTTAAAATTTTACCTGACAGTAATGCTGTGCAAATATCTGCACTTCTAGTTCACCTTCTCCACTTGTTTACATCAGGATTTTAATAGAGTGGCTGTCACAGAACAACAGCTAAAGGCCAGTGTTTGATAAGTTGCTGTAAAATAGACTGTTCAGAATGAGAATTCTCTTCTTCAGTTCAGCCACCGTAAAAGGTAAGGGTGAAGTTTGTGGTTAGAAGAGACAGTCACTGGGAAAACTGCATTGAAATCCACCGCAAGGATTTCAGAGATATGAGATCTAAGTAGGAAAGGACTGCATTTCCCATATATCTTCAAGCTAGAAATAACTTTTATGCAAATGAAAGAATCTAAGAAGAGAACACCCATTGTCTCTCTGCATGGGAATACTGATACTGCCAGTCCCAACATGATCTCACGTTTTATGCGCTCCTCTCCAAACAAGAGGCACGGGTCAGAGGCAGGATGGCTGCAGACCGAATGGCTCATTGTCCAACTTCCAGGACGGCATGATCCTGTAGACTGGGAGAGATCCAACAGACCAAAGTTCTGCATGGCAAGTGGGTGTACATAACAGCAAGTGTCTTCTTAGTACACAGTATACTACCTGCCCTGGAAGAAGAGGTGAGAGACCTTTCTTTTCCTTCAGACAGGAATGCTGACATCTACTTGAGTGAAAGCACTGCTTAATGGACTTTGTCCTAAAAAAACTTAGCTTTTCCTCTGAGAATCAAACAATGGTATTCATATCTTGTGTGTACATTGTGAAGAAGGTAAGGTATAAGGGGACTCATCAATATGCTCATGTTTTGAGTAAGGAAGTAGATCTATGAGGTTTGTTTTATGCAGGGATTGATCTGTGGTTTGGGGGAAAATTCAATACCGTGTGAACCATTATTTGTTGTTTTCAAAGTGAAGGCTCCCCTTTGGAATAAAATTCAAAATTATATAAATAATTCAGATCAGTGTGGTGTAGTGATTAATATGTTGGGCTACTCAGGCGGTAGAGTATGGAAGGAAAGAAGCCAGCCAGCCAAACGTGCTCTACTGCTGAATGTAATAATGGAAACCATGTTTCTATGACAGAATTTTAAGGGGAATGGCTTTCTAACAACTTTCCTTACCTTGTGATAGACTGCAGATTGCAGTTTCCCTGGAGGATGAATGCTTCCAGCTGGAGGATTTTGGATATACCAAGAATGTTGAATCAGTGCTCTTGATGCCTGCAAGGCTCATGGGGAATGAGTTCACTACACTTATTTCTTTGCCAGTTTAAGATATTTTTTGATACCCAAGCATTTGATGGGTCTTTTTTTAAATTATGCAATATCAACAATTATTGATATTTGTTGTTCTTTGGGAAGAGTAGGAAGTACAGTTCTACACAACAGAAATATTGCAACAAAAAATGGACTGGACAACTGGGACATAAGAAGGCTACAATATTATTCATGGCAGATTGTAAGCAAAATAGTTACACAGTTGAATTAGTTGAGAGTGTGGAAAGGACCCATGTTGTAATTAGCCTTGTACATCTTTGGGCTTTGTAGGCTGATGCTAGAGATGTCTGAAGTGGAGCTCAGCCTACAAAGGTTCATGCTCAAGCTTTAGGGTACACCACACCTGCAACTGCCTAGTCCTCTCAGGTAACTGTCCTAATACCTCCTTCTAATATTGAGCTCCCCATTCTTTTCAATCACATGCTATAGGATGGGGACAGTCTATCTTGGAATCCCTTTTTCCTCCCCCACCTGGATATTAGTGGATACAGATGTATCATATTTATTGTTCCTGTTTTTAATTTTTACATATTTGAATATTATTAAGAGGCTTGTGGAGTTTTTTAAAGGCATTTAACAATGATGAGAACAATGTTGCTACTCCAAAAGAGTGGAATACATATTATCTGCCATTATGGCCACTTTACTCATGATCTTTCTACTCCTTTTGGTTAGGTAAAAAATGTATTTCCTTCCATGCTCAGGGCATGAGTGGGGTCATTCAAAAACCTAGTGCAAAAGAAGGACAAACCACCCTTGTTCTCTTGAGCGTTAGTATCATAATGAATACTTTATTTGATGACTGCTTCTGTGATAAGGACATTTCATATTGATGGCAAAATGTAAAGTATTCTACAATATAGATATTGGGGTGAGAGAGGTTGACCCTCATCACCTCTTATTTGTATAATTTTAATTAGTCTTCCCTTAATTTAAGCAGATGACACACACTTGCTAAGGTGTTCAGAAAGCTAATAGGGTGATTGAGAAAGGACTTTCAGGTTATGAATAGGTCATTCAGATCTTATATTACTCAAGGTGGATGCATTATTATTATACTACTCCTATAAATTGTTCTTTATGTATTTGTTGCATCTTAAAGTAAATGTAATATGCATATAAAATGTCTTAAATTATATAAAATGGTCTCTTATTAAATCTGCTTCTCCAAAGTATATGCTGGTTTATACAACTTGCATAAAATTTCCTCTCTCATTATTATGACATATAGTCATCAATTTGCTGACAACCATTTCTGTCGAGATGTCACATCTTAATTTTACCATGCTTAGGTAAAATTGATGTATTGACAGAAGGTTTCATTCTGTTTTCTTTCTTTCTTTTTATCTTTTTGCATGGAGAGTGAAAAGTTTCAAGTTTTGAGAGGGACTGTGATAGTTATAGTTCTTTCAGTGATATTTTGTATTTTTCATACAAAAAGTTGCAGTTTGCAGATGCAAAGTTAAAGGATTGGCAAAATAAAATAAATAAATTTTATGATGGGGAGAAAAGATCACGAATAAAAAATGATATAGGGCGGGTTAGGCATTCTCAATATCAGCTATTACTATATTGCTCATCAAATGAGAAATATTCCTAATATTATAATTAGTCTAAATGACTTATTCTAGGGCACTCCAGGTGTTCTTGGACTTCAATTACCAGAAGCCCAAGTCAGCGCTCCTGCATGTGAAAGTGCATGCAGATGTGAACATGCATGTAAAAAACTACGCTGAGAACTGCCTTTTCAAAAAATTACTTTCCTTCTACTTCATTGATGATGTTTAGGAATTACACAATTGTAGAACTCTTGTAAGAATAAGAGACTGAGAACCCAGGCAGGTAAGAGTTCACAAATGTTGTAAATCATAAACAAACAAAGAAAATCCCATGACATTAATACTAAGAACTGTCATGTAGCAATCCAAAAGGTAGCATAAAAATCTCAGAGCAAGGAAGAAGTGTTGCTACCAAGAGACTGAATTGCTTTAATGCTTCATAGCATGTGATTTTGTGGTCAAAGATAATATGAAATACAGTATATCATCATTGTTCTCTATTTTAGTGGCAGGTTGGCTGGAAAATTCAATCTGGAAGTGACTTTATAAAAAAAAATTCATCCCTGTATCCCAGTAATATACATGGTGTTGATGTGTATGATTATTAATGGATGCAAAATAATTTGCTTTGTGATGATAATTTTTTAAAATTCCTTTCAATTTGCTGCTTTTTTGTGAAATTCCCAGAGCAAATGAGAAAGTATGCCCTATCAACACACAAACATGTGTGTGTGTGTGTGTGTGTGTGTGTGTGTGTGTGTGTGTGTGTGTGTGTGTGTGTGTGTGTGTGTGTGTGTGTGTGTGTGTGTGCAGGCACACACACAAACATATACACACAGAGAGGGGCATCTTACCTTTGGATACTTTCTTTTTAAAATAAAATGTTGTTAACCTTGGGGAAGGAACATAATCATTATGTCATTAAAACCATCCTCCATAATTTTTGCACATGAAAGAGGGCTCCCTCCCAAGTGAGTTGCTTTCCTGGGAAATGACTCATTTAGGAAATGGCAGAACCAGAACGAAAAGTTTTCAAAGTGATAGCTCTGTCTGTCTGTCTATGCAAGTATATCAGACAAGAAACAAAATGAAACCAAAATAAACGAAGACAAAAATGTTGTGGCACATTAAAGACTGCTGTATTTTCATGTGAGCTTTTGTGAATCAAGTCCACTTTCTCAGACGTACGTGACCATATGGCAAAAATTTTACATGGCCTGATGACTATTTGGGGATGCAAAAGGAAAAAAAATTAGTAAGTGTTGAAGACGCAATTGGCAAACTGTGTGAGTCACTGTGGCACTTCACACTTGGTAATGACTGAATTGATATTCAGATATTTTCCTTTGAAGGTTTGTTCACTAAAAAGTGGCAAATGCTTAGTAGATAAGTAAGAACAGCAGGTAGAACATAACCATTATGACATTATACAATTGGTAATGAATTAAGAACCATTGCCTTTATTTTCCAGACTATACGGCTGCAGTGGCTCGGTGATTAAGAAGCTTGCATTGTTAGCTGGAAGGTCGGCAAGTCGGCAGTTTGAGACCCCGGTACTGCATGATGGATTGAGGTCCCAACTCCTACCAACCTAGCAGACAGAAAGCAAGAATTGCAAATAGTTAAATAGGGACCACATTGGTGGGAAAAGATCTTGGGGGCGTGAAGGGATCCTCATTCGGGCATCCCCTGAGAGGAGTTCCTCCAGCAAAAAATCTTTCTTCTCAGGATAATTTCTGACATGAAATTATTATTATTTTCTAGACTTTGCATTTTGCATTTACAAAAGGACTCCAGGCTATAAATAACAGCAGTAACCATAACATGTGGTAATGGTTAAGAACTGAAATACCGTTGACGTTTGTTCTGTAAGGATGGTTGTGAAGGAACCTGAGCTATGGAAAATCACAGCAGATTAACAACATACATATTGTGGCATTTCACATTTGGTATTAGCCCTAGACTAACATTCAAAACACTGAGATGGGTATTCATCATGACTATATATTTCATATCAGCTCTCTCTCTCTCTCTCTCTCTGTGGATTCTTGTCTTGTTGTGTTCCTTCTCTAGAATATCAACTGTATGGCAATCCCATAGAGTGACTAGGTAGGTAGGTAGATTGAAATGATTTAAAATAGGTTTTTCTGTGCTGCTGTTCCTGATGTCCAATTTATGTCTATTAATCCTTTCCCACAGAGATTTTCCTGTTTGTCCTGTATAGTGTAAAACTTTAAAAAGTTACTTTTCAGACTTTGATTTCCAGAATTCTTCAGTGAGAGGAATAGTAGTTTTCAATGGTAACTTTTTCAAATGCTGGGTATAGTACATGCTCCCCATGGGTTATATATTAGTACCCAGTCCCTGGTATCTTCTTGGAGGATTGAGAAAAATCCTGCCAGGAACTGTGGGGTGCAGCTGCTACTCTGTCACTATGAACCGTGGCAGAACAGGGGTCAGTTTTTGTCCCATGGACCCTCAGGTACCAATAGCAATAGCAAATAAATTTATATACCACCCCATAGCACTTAGTGCACTCTCTGAGCAGTTCACAAGCTACTTAACATTTTGGCCCAAACATGCTGGGTACTCATTTTACTGACCTCAGAAAGATGGGAAGCTGAGTCAACCTTGAATCCCATCAGGATTGAACTCACAGCATTTTGGCTGCAGTACAGCAGGTTAACCACTGCGTCACCAGGGTAATGATGTCCCTCCTCCCAGTGGCCAGACATTAGCTTCTGATTTTTTTTAAAAAAAAACACAACACTTTGAACTTTGTTTTAAGGATAGCTGCCTGTTGCAAAAGCTTCCAGGAGTGGACATTCTCAATTTTCCCTTCCCAGTTGAGCACTTGGTTGCACATCAAGCAATGATGGGCTTGCCTTGATCTGGGATGAACCAAATGACCATTTGCCAGTAGCACAGATCTTGTTGGCAGGAATAACCATTAGCCAACCCTCATCACACCCCCACTCCAATTTTTTCTGCAGGAATGAGGTCACATCTTTAGAACATTGCTGAGGAGCATGCGAGGAGTAGGGGAGGAGAGTGAGAAGAAATCTATTCACATGAAGTTGGATGTCACCCTCTTTCTATGTTTGGCCATACAGTATCAGTAAACAGAGTCGGTCAGTCACCTCAGTTGGGAGGGGAAGCAGTGGCTGTTCCCTGGCTGCCACTCCTCGGCCATCTCATCTTTCCCTTCAGTTAATGGGCAAAACTGTATTTGCCACATGACCTGTACCTCCTAAACTAGCTGGCTACCCTCAGATGTATTGAAGAGATTGTCCTCTTACTCCATGGAAGCCACGTTCAAGTGACTGTCTAGTTTACTCTATATACAAAAGTTGCTTGGAAAACATTACTTTGCATTTTGCCTCAGGCAGCAATATGACTTTCAGTCTGGCCAGATTATCCTGCTTTGTTATCCTGCCAGTGATTCAACATTGATCATCAGGCAGTGGTTAACTAATCTGACAGCCCTGAGGACAAGTGGCCTTGGGTGGCAAAATCCCACTTAAATCCATCTTGATGGTGGGCAGCAGCTTCATCAATACTGGCCTGGAGCTGATGAGTGCTTCATGTGCCAAAAGAGGTCAGGACCAGAAAGTGACTCCCAGTGCTCGATCAGTGGTACAGGCATCACACTACAATGCAGAAGGCAAATGGAAGGCCACTGTATTATATTGTTCCCAGGACAATCTTCATGGCTGATCACCATGATAATAGCCAATATTCAGAACTGGATACAGCACTTAAAGAAGAAGGTTACCTATGACATCTGTGAAAATAAAGTGTCTCATTTGGGCTGTGAATATTAAACAAGATCAAATATGTACATTCCAGCTATTAGTAAGTTAACAGCTGCTGTCAAATCCTGGACAAATTTGTGGGCCTCCAGATGTAAGAATAGCCATCATTCTGAATGGGATACGGCACAAGAAGAAGAAGAGCAATATGTCTTAGGCTAGAACAGCAAAAGAGCAACATTAATTAAAGCAATGTAGCCAATCCCCAAGCCCAATAAATTATATACCAAAAATGGAGTTTCTTTGCATCAGAAGTTGTGTGATCCCAGATTGTTTCAACCTCAGATTCTTGTTCAAAGATGCAGAGAGAAGATAAAGCCCACAAATATATATATGTAAATGACAGGGTTTTTGAGCTACCATTTTTCAAAGCTATGAGAACTCACTGGCACCCAAATGAGTCTTTATTGTAGCACATTGAATACTTCACAGTGTGGCTAGCCAGTTTTTCCTGGCCATTCCAACACTCGCCGTGCTTCCTTCCTTTACGCAGTTCCAAAACATGTGTGAATATAATTAATTTTCCCTAAATAGGCTTCTTGTCTTTTCTTCCTTCCGTTCTTTATTTTCTTCCTTTCTACGGCCATAAATATTATCATCCCACTGAGATTTGTTTCTGCTTTCTCTGGTTAATTAAAGACACTGTAGGATTTATCTTATGGAACCACCAGGAGGGCACAACTAGTGAAATATTATATTAGCAGATGGTTCATCTATTAGCATTTTTAAAATCTGTGCTTTTGAATATCTGTGCTTCTAACATGTCAGTTGTGGGGGGTGCGGGGTTGGGGAGGAGAAGCGATTCATTCTATAAAGCAAAATTATTCCCACAGTATCAGTGGAGCAAATGTGGAAATTGGCATGCTTATTTGGATGGGGAATTATTAAAAAGCACTTGTAATTGTATATGAGCCTTTTAATAATTCCCCATCCAGATAAGTGTGCCAATTTCTAAGTAATCGTGGCTAAAGGAAGATCTTGCAGTTTAGTAGAATTTAGATTGAGAATGAAGCTTACAGTGTTATTTTTAAAAAGCCCCTTTGGACCCCCTTCCAGTCATTCTTAGAAGTAGGTAGTTGCCCACCATTTCTACAGATGGGAACTGGAAGTAAGGCTGATTGTGAATGAGGTCTCCAGTAGCCATGCTCCATGCATTGAAATATACCCCATTTCAACTCACATTCATTTTACTATTTCTGCATAATAGCTGGAAAGAAAAATATCCACTGATCCCAAGATCATTCAAATGCAAGACCTGAGAGGATTAGAGAAAAGAGGCAGCCTCATTCAGCATTTTGTTTCCAACTACTAGTCAGATTTCAGGGGAAGCTTGCAGATGGGGTGATGAAAAAACTTAAGTTCCCATGAGTTGGTAGTACATATATTAGGGAAGAACGAATGCATATAGTAGAAATACATTATCTGCACATCTGTGATTATCACCCCCTCCTTCACACCATAGCTCCATGTTCCTTCTCAAAATTTGTTTTGAAGAGTTGGAAAGCTCTCTAAAAGACCATGGAAGCTCCTGGATGCTTCAAATAGATCCTATTAAATTTCCATTTTTTTTGGACCACAGCTCTGAGAAGCCAATAGTTATGGGATGGTGGAAGCTTTTGTCCAGAAAAATACAGTAAGTTCTACAAGTTTTGAGAAGGGCATATCTGATGGTGGTGGAAGATGTTTCTTTTTTCCTTTTGACTTGAAGACACTTCCGTTGGATCAGAAGCTGTCTGTTCATGAAAGCACAACAGAGAATTCAAGGAAATATCCTAGTTTGAGGGACATGCTTTGACTCCTTTCCATCCACTCCCTGTCTTCCAAGTATCCTGCATGCTATGAAAATCACACAAGAGACATAAATGAGATTTAAATTTTTGTTAAGTAAAAACCTTACATGTCCTCTCACAGCAGTTGATTGTTTGTGACATGGCTGAAATCTTTTCTCACAGTAACACAAAGGGGTACACAGAAAGAACCTCCTCAAAGATTGTGGTATTTTTGACCCACAATCAGGTGTACTCTGGTAATGGCAACCTTGTGTTGCCAGCTAATCTTTCTCACACTAGGTTGGGTGAAAGGAACTGCAGAATGAACTCACCAAAAAGTGCCTTCATTTTGGCAGTTTCAAATGGAAAACAAAACAACAGGAAATAAAGCCTCCATTAATTTCATTCTCATTGACACAATGTTCCAAGAAATCTCAACATCAAATAAAAATAGCACCATGATCAATTTTCATCTTCCATTTCTACTTACTTAGATAGGAAAAATAAAACTTTTAGATGTTAAAACTACAGATGTTGTCAGGATAGCCAATGATGAGGGGCTGTGAAAGTTGTATCCAATAATGTTAGGAGGGCCATATGTTCCCCACCACTGCTTTACTCTCAAAGGCTGATGTTCATTCTTGGTTAAATGACTGAATACAAGAATATCAAAAGACCCAAGTGGGAAACTAAGATGGTCCATTAAAAAACGGGATTCCATCATGTACACCTTTATGTAGTACAGTTATTCTGCGATGCTTCCTATCTTTTGTGGGGAAGTTATCAACACATAAGTCAATCTTTTTGAGGAATAGCTAAGAATCCAGGGTAATAAAAGTCAATGGGCAGACACATGGCTTAAATCTGGAAGTAAGTTTCAACTCAGGTTGGCCCATTGAATCAATGAAACATGGAAGAGTTGACTCACCAACCCCCCTTGATTCAATGAGTTTACTCTAGTAATGACTTACTACTGGATTTCAGCCTTTCATTATCAACCATTTATTTTGTGCCTCCTTTTGGGGGGCATGCTCCTTAATGGACAATGGACAATTGATATTGCTGCTTTTTCAGGGTACTGTATATATGATGTATATATGTATTAAAGAAAAATATCCATCTTCAATACTTCTCTTTAATCTGTTACTACATTATCCACCAGTGTTTAAAAGAAAAGGCATGGAGGAGGGGTACACCAACAGAATGCAGCCATTTGGGAGAATATTTTAATTCACTATATGAGGAAATTCTGGGCTTAACAAATTAAGAGTGTGTTGTGAACAATAATTAGCCAAATCCCGGAGACCTTTTCTCCCGATCAAATCTCTAATCTAAATTAGGTTTGGCTGAGAAACTGTTTAGGAGTAGGGTAAAGACTTCTGGATTTCAATAATTAAAAAGAATTTTTCCTATTAAAATTGCTCTGCATGGTTAACCCTGAACATCTACTCTTCAGAAGTGGATGTGTCAAGGGAACATATAGGTACATGTCTGACATGAACAAACATTTTGTTTCAAGCTTGGAGGGTTTGTATTTATACATACTGTGAAGTTGTTTTCATGAGTTATCATGGCTAGAGGTAATTAAACATCTTTGTTCATGGTCACCATGGGGTTGCATGGAGTAAATAGGACAAAACAGAAATGTTGGGGGGTGGCAACAAAGCCGGAGGGCACACTTCATTGATCAACACAATGTGATGGAGACTTCAATGTGTTAACCATTATGTTAACCATTATTTAATTCACTGTTCAATAGCTTAACTTCCTCAAAATACAGTCTAGTTCCAGTACCCACAGGCAGTTAATAACTCAATATGAAATTGTACCCACCTCTGCCCCAGTTCAGGCCATGAGCAACCACCACCAATAAAACTCTTTTAAAACCCAGCATTCTGAAGTGTCCTTCCTCTTAGTGGCTAGAGCCATGCAAGGAAAAAGTAAATTCATACAGATGTCATAAACATAGCCAGGACACTAGGGGTGGTAACACAAATAGGTGACTTCATTGCCTTTTCAAGTCAAGATAAAAGATGGAGGGTTTCCTTCTTATTGGGCTAAAAGAATAGCAGAGTGCATTTAAAAAGAACACCCCTCCTCCTTTTAAGTGCACATTATACAGTACTCCATTTGGAGTTGGTGGGGTTGTTAACTACCATCAGCAGGAGAACTGCCTTTTGCCTGCAGAGGTATCTGTAGCAGTGGGGGTGTCCTTCTCAGGCAGAGACTGGCAGAAAGAAAAGGCATTTTCAAGGATTAGTGCTGATGTGGACTTTCTAAACAAGGTAACAAAACAGGTTTCAACCTAGAAGCTGATCTCGATCGGAGGCAATGCCTTTCAATGAAAACTTGAAAAACTATAGTCCACAACCTGTCGCCTCATGTATCCTTCCATGCTGTATCACCACTGTTGTTAAAACAGATACCAGATGTTCTCATACCATAACAAAATGTGTTTTGCATTCAGAGAAATAGTAGGGAATAGAAAAGTGGTGACAGAAATAATATTCTAAATATTTATCTAATATTGCGGAGGATGATGATTAGAAAGTCTTGAAAATTGTGGTGTATTTATTTTGTTGTTCAGTCCCACAGTTGACCCTTTGTGACCCTATGGACCATGGCCCGCCAGGCACCTCTGTCTTCCATCCTCCTACTCAGCCCGCCCAGCTCTGTACCCATTGTGTCTACAATACCATTTAGCCATCTCATTTTTGGCTGCCCCCTTCTTCTTTTGCCCTCCACCTTTCCCAGCATCAAGGCTTTCTCAAGTGAATCCTCTCTTCTCATTTGATGTCCAAAGAACTTTAGCTTCATCTTTACTATTTGACCTTCGAAGGAGCGGTCAGGGTTGATTTCTTCTAAGATCGAACTTTTTGTTCTCCTCGCTGTCCAGGGTGCTCTCAAAACTTTCCTTCAACACCACATTTCAAAGGGATCTTTTCTTCTACGCTCAGCTTTCCTTATTGAATTGTTTGGTTTGATTTGATTTATTGGACTTGTATGCCACCCAACACCGCTACACAACTCAGGGCGGCTAACAACAATCACAATACATCAATAATACAAAACAATAAGATATCCTAAAATACAATACAGTAGAATAAAGCCCCAATGTACATCATCAAAATTACAAAAACATTGCAAAAATTATAGAAACATTACAAAAAAATATTGCAGAGAGGGGGGGGGGAACAGCAACCAGCCCTCGACCACTGTATCTACTTCCCTCCAGCCGGCCAGGCACAGGTGGGTATCCACCAGTGGCACAGTTTTTAAAGCCACTAGCTGCCCACACAGCTGGGTCTTCTTCCCTCCAGGCCAGAATGGTCAAGGGCGGGAGTCCGGTGGGGCTCTCACAACCATACATTACCACCAGGAATACCATTGCTTTGACAATGCGAATTTTTGTTTGCAAGGTGATGTCTCTACTTTTAACTATGTTCCCCAGGTTTCTCATATCTTGTCTCCCAAGCATCAGGCGCCTTTTTATTTCATGGCTGCAATCTCCATCTGCAGTGATCTTGGATCCTAAGAAAGTGAAATCTGTCACTGCTTCTTCTTCTTCCCCATTTATTTTCCAGGGACTGATAAGGCCTGTTGCCATTATCTTAGTTTTATTAATGTTGAGTCTCAAGCCAGCTTTTGCACTCTCTTCTTTCAACCTAATCAGGAACTTCTTTAGGTCTTCCTCACTTTCTGCCATTATGGTAGTATCATCTGCATATCTCAAATTGTCATAGACTGTCGTTTGGCAGGAATCTACGACTGTCAAGTATCCCGTTTTGGCCGGGAAACTCATGTATTCTACCGTCTTTCCCACCGTCCTCCCGTATTAGCTAGACTGCAATGCCACCACTGGAGGTCAGCACAGGATAAGTATAGCTGTCAAGTATCCCGTTTTGGCTGGGAAATTTCCCTTATTTTCAAATCCAAAACTTGACAGGTATGATCTATGAGTAAAGCAAAGACCAAAGCAATCACACTTATATACCGCCTCATAGCACACAGTGCACTCTCTAGGCAGTTCACAATTAATTAGCATTTTGCCCTCAACATGATGGGTACTCATTTTACCCACCTTGGAAAGATGGAAAGCTGAGTCAACTTTGATCCCTGGTCAGGATCGAACTCACAACATTTTGGACAGCAGTTTAACCACTGTGCCACCGCATCTCTCCCAGTCTGTTTGGGGGATTAGCTGAGGGACAGTTTGCTGAGGATTGAGGGCTGGAAATGAAAGAAGGGAAAGAAAAAGCCTACTGCACAACTCTGGAATGGCATTTTCAAGTTATATTTACATTAAAATATCAGTTCATAACCAAGAAATTGCAAATAGATAAATAGGTACTGCTTTGGTGGGCAAGGTAACAGTGTTCCATGTGCTTCAGCATCTAGTCATGCCTGCCACATGACCACAGAAACAGCGGCAGAGGCAGACAGCGCTGATGCTTTGGCTGTAAACAGAGAGGAACACCCCCCCCCCCTGGAATTGGACATGACTGACTTTATAGCAAGGGAGACCTTTACCTATCACTACCACAGAGTCCTATCCCCCCCCCCCCCCCCATTGTGAAGGTGATTCTGGGCATCCACTGGCTAGGCCAGGGATATGCAGACGTTTGTCAGTGCAGTTCAACCTGTAAAGGTCTAAGTCATGGCTTGTCCAATTCTTGCATCTAAGGACATGGAACTTTAGAGCTGTTCCTCTTGCTCTGCAGGAAGGAAAGTGATTCTGAAACACTCTCAGCAACAAGAGAAAAGGAGAATGAGGTTGATTTTTAAAAAAATAAGTAAGCAAAATTACACAAATAACGCATAGTGCCAAATAACACTTATGCAGAATGATAGTAGTTGTGGCTTTGTTGCATAGACTTTAAAGTATTAGAAGCATTGCAAAGATTTTTTTTTAAAAAGCAACCAACCAGTTATTTTATAATTGAATGTGTTCACTGTTTTTTTAAATTAAAGAATACTGGTTTTGTGCAGATATTGTTCAGATTACAGAGATACTGATGAGAAAAAAATATTGTCTCACTATTGCCTGGGGTATTTTGCCTGGCTCATATATTTCCTGTTGCTATGTCACATTAAGTTGAGACAGGTTAAATTAATTAAAATAGAGCATGTAATTGGCATTATTTACATCACGAGCAAGATTCTACCAAACTTCAGGTATAGACCCAACTATAAGGGCTACATATCTGCCATCTGAGAACCAGTTTAGCTAAATATGGAAGTTAGCACAAGGTTATATACCAAGTAGCAAACCTCTTCATCAACTATGAACACAATGGCAGTAGGAATTAGTTGTGATCTGCATCATTGGAGGAACTATTGCACTTACAAGATCACAGATCTTCTATTCAAGGTATCACTTGCTCATTCATTTATGCACGTCTGAATCTCACGACCACGAATGAAATGTGAAACATCAGTTTTTCTTTTTGTGATACCTTGAGCAAAATGGCATTTGAATGTATCTTTCTAAAACTCTGCAGCTTGCTGTTCAGAAACCACTGGCCTCATGCCTATTGTTGAATTAGCTACGCTGTAATTAACTGTGTTTTTAATGAACAACATCTGGTTTCTATGTGATGAGGAATTATCTGTGTTTTCTTTTCAACGTAGTAAATTAACATTGGCAAATACATTAAATGTTAGCATTTGCAATTGCAGCACCTGTGTATACTCTCTACTGGTGGTGTTAAAACACATCCAGGTGTGAGTGATAATCTTCACATAAAAAAATATTCATCTTCATTATGATCAGACTGCCATGATCAATTTTATGCCCATTGTTCCAAATCCTTCCAGGGGATATCTTAGGTCTTCGGCATCTTCACACTGCAATTCACAAGAACCCACTGTTGGAGAGAAATTCAGATAGAAAGGGCAGTATTATCTATTTAGCTTTTGAGATTTGCTGGCTTAACACAGTGTGAACTGTTGCCTACATATTTGGTTTGTATGGAAGCCATCTAACTCTCTCTGTAGCTGAAAGAAAGGCACCGAGAAGGTGGGTCATACACTCTGTACCCTTTAGGAAACATTATGTCCCACTTCTTGTCTGAGTCCCTGATGTTATTAGTGTGTTTCTGGATCTCTGTTTTTTTAAATTCTGTGAATGGGGAAATGCAAACAGCTATGAACTGGGGGTTGAATAGGGGCTGCTCAGCACGATTGGTTTCAGACACATGTAGAAATAATGAATGTAGTGTGCTTCATTGGGACATGCACTTTCTCCAATTGTCTCCAAAGCTATGCTAGTGCCCAGACCCAAGAAATGTAGAATGATCCATATCATCCTTACTAAATGGCTTCCTCCACTCCCTGACCGTGATAATCTCCTTGTGTAGTTCTAGTAAATACATTTTAGAAAACTAAGCAGAGAAAATGAAAAAGCTCATTTATAAAACTCCCTCATTTTGTCTTGCTTTGCCACAAAATGGCTGACCAAGTGTAACACTATCTATCTATCTATCTATCTATCTATCTATCTATCTATCTATCTATCTATCTATCTATCTATCTAATGAATATTGCAAACACAAACTTACAAATTATTTTTCTATATATACTTTTATAACAAACAACAACAAAAGTAATCTAACAAAACTGGATGCTACACCTTGTACACCGTGAGTTCAGAGGTGGTTTCCTCCTGGCTGAGTTCCATAAAGTAACCTCCTTTCAGGTCTTTAAGAAGTTATTAAACACCCAACTATACAAAAAATGCTTTTGCAAAGTTTCTTCCATAGGGAAAGGAACTTTAAATTATGGTTTCTATTTAGCTCCTCTCTGTCGTTATATGATATATTAAATTGCTGTCAACAAAATGCAATTTTGCCACCATCTGGGTTTAAACTGTGTGTAGGTATTGTTATGTTTGTAATGGGGTGGGGTTAGCTAAATTATTATGTTAAGTGTACAATATTTGTTAACTGCCATGACTAGTGCATCGACACTAAATCCAGCAGAATATTAAATTATTTAAAAAAACAATACTTCTAAAACTAAAGAATTGTAAGAAGTTACATAAAGCATTAATAATAAAACAACACCAACATAATAGGCATAGATTGCAAGCGCGGCCCAAAATGGCCGCTGCACTCTTTGTGGGCCCCCCACCCACCCGGACTCGGACATCCAGGTTAGTTAGGGGGCGTGGCCACCCCTCCATAAAAGGGGTGGCCGCGAGGCAGCCTGGCTGCCATTTTGCAAAGCGACGGAGCGGAGAAGTTTGCTCCATGGCTTCCTCCCCTGCTCGCCTCTTTGGGAGGCTCCTTTTTCTAAAATTTTCAGATGAGAGACATTTACATGTCTCTCTCTTTTAAAATCAGCACTGGACTGCAGTGGCTCAGGTGGCTAAGATGCTGACCAGAAGGTCAGCAGTTCGATTCCTGAGTACTGCAGGAAGGGATACGCTTTACTCAGGCGGCCCCCTTGGTCGCGCCTGGGGGGGGGGCTCAGCCCACCCTCTCTACTTTTTTGGGGTGCCACCGGGCCATGGGGCTCGGACGGCACCCCCGCAGGTGGGTAGTGGGGTCATTAGACGCGCTGCCACCAATGGGCCCAGGCTGAGGGCTTGGGCGGTGGGCAGCATAGGCCTGCCCCACTCGGGTTCTTACCCCCGCTGCTTCTTTGCCCCCCCTTGGGGCATAGCGGCCCACTTGGGCACGGTGCGGGTTTCCGCCCCGCCGTCATTCCTGCACTTCATGGGCCAGATTACTGGGCATCCCCCTGTTCTGGCCAAGGATTATCATATGGGTTTATCCCGCATCAATTACCCGGTTGGGCCATCCGGCCCATCCGGCCCACCTTGTCCCGGTGGGTTAGATGCTGTGGATGCTTCCCTGCCTGCAATTCGGCACTGGGGGCATCAATGGACATTGCTCCACCACCTTCGATGGTGGGCATGCCAACTTGGCGGTTCCGGCCCACGGGCCGGCCATGGCTGCGCAGCGGGCTGCCAACAGGGTTGAGCTGCTGAAGGCCATCAGGCCAGTGCAGGCTGGCACCTCGCGGCTCCCCATCCAGCCTGGACGTACGGGGACACAGAGCTTGAGGGCCATCGTGAGCTCCGACGCCCGCCACGGGCCGGAACCCCCAGTGGGGGTGGCCTGTGGGGGTGCACCGAGTGAGTATCCTGGTCAAATCAGCACACCTGTGACACTAGCCCATCACACTGGGGGGGTGGGTATAGTGGCCATGGTCGCAACAGGCCAATTACACCCTGGTTCTTACTGGGGTGACCGCCCCTATGTTTTTACTTAATTTCTCTGGGGCCCGAAGGGCCGATTATGTGTTTGCTCACTGTAATCCGTGCCAACGGTGGTTCTGCCAACGGCCGGTTACTCTATACCCCTGGGTGACCATTTGTCCTGGGCTATTAGCAAGACTATGGGACTTGGGGGATATATTCACATTTTCCCCCCTCCTTCAACGTTAACACACTGATGAGGGCATTGAGGGGCAGGACGACAGGGACAAGGAGTTGCCCCGTTGCCGCAAGCTGCCTCCCTATGCGCCAATTGGTTACCGGCCTATTGGGCATACGTGGCAGGATATGTAGGGGCCCGTCCTGATTTGGCCATCACAATGGTCCAGTGCTTGGACAATGATTACCGGGCTGTGGTGGTTTTTCCCTGGCCCGTCATGGTTAGCTTAGATCAAGACCTTATGATTAGGGCGGCCCTTCACCTGAGATGTCAGCGATGAGCCCGGCTAGCACTTGTAGTTAATATATATGACTCCTACGTGGCAGCGCTTATGCTCCGTATGGAGGGCCTACTTTCGGGCAACCACATTTGTCCCTTGATCTGGAGCTCTCAGATTAAGTTAGCTGCTGCCATCTTCAACAGGGAACGTGTTTTTGCAGGGCACTCGAAATGGATTATGTGCTGCTTGATTAGGAGTGAGCTCTGTGGAGGCTTCACTCCTCAAGGGCCGATCAGCCGGGAGAGGGTACTAGCCTGGCGCTGCCATAGGTCCGGTTGCTTCCCCACAGGTGTTTGTGGCAGCGCGTGGTTCATGCCCTGGCCTGTCGTTTGCTACCAAGCCGGGTCTACCCTTACTGAACTAGAATTGGTACCCATTCCTTCCGGTTAGGCGCCGCATCAACTGCGGCTGCGTTTGGGTGCCTGGAGCCTGACATATGTTGCATGGGCAGGTGGGGGTTTGCCCAATTTTTCTGTCTGTCCGTCCCTTCACTGAATGAGTGCCTCGTTCTGCCCTCTATTCCCCCTCCTGATTTTACAGACCCTGTGTGTTTCCGCACACTGGTAGAGGTGTGGCTTGTGGGCCACAATTCTGTGCACTGGGGCGGCACAGTATGCTGCTTTGACAAAATGGGGACCCCCATCTCGGGCTACACATACCCGCGCGTATGCAGTGGTATGGTGTGCACGGCATTTAGGTGGCGGAAACTGTTGACATCCCTGATGTCCATTGGGGATGCTGGGCTGCCACATGTTTTAATTTTGCACCTCGGAGGCTGTGATCTGCACGGATTGCTGGCCCGGACTTATAGACTTCCGAGTGCAGTGACCTGCCATTTTTTTGGGCCATTTATGGCCGTCTACACGATTGCTATGGTCATACATCATGCCGAGGCAATATCATAGGTGAGACTTTGACCCAGCGGTCGGACCATGCCTGACGGTCAGGGGACAGGGCTGTTGCCTGGTTCCAGGTCTAGAATGGCTTTGGGACAGCCATTTGTCGCCTGGGGATAGGGTTACAGGTATCTGGCCTGTATTCTGGAGATGGGGTTCACCGGTCAACAAGTGGCTGCACCTCTCTTTTGAATAACGTGCAATAGGGCCAGGTGACCAAATTGTCGGTCAAGGGGAGAGGCCCATGCTGCACTGTGGCAATGTTGCAAGGTGGAAGGTGCTTCTCCGAGAGTCGCAGGTGATGCACGGCCACATCAACTTCGCCTGCAGAGTGGTAACACCAGGCAGTGCCTTCGCCTGGTGTCTGGGACACACTATGGCGGGTCTTGATAAACAACACCGCAGGGTACTGCTGATTAGGGGTCTACGAGCGGACCTGTTGGTTTGGCTCACATTCCCCGGGACTTTCATGCTGTCTCCTTTTGGAGGCATGAGCTTCTGGTCAGCCCCAGTTCCAACTACAGTCGGATGCCTCCGGCTCATTGGGGTGGGGGGATTTATTTAAGGACAGTGTGCCTATGGTCATTGGCCCCAGGGATGGGAGGGCACGGATCGCTTACGCGATCTTATGTTTCCAAAAAATTTCTCAATTCTGGGTCCCCTTTAGGCTCTGGGAGGACAGATGGCTTAATTCTGTGCCTCGCTGTTGGTGTGGCAATGCTGTGGTATGCACATTGTCAGTGCCCAAACGTTTAAATCCACCGGAGTCATGGCCTTAGCTCGCCTATTGTTCTTGGGTCCGTGTGCTTTAAGGCGCTCCTTAGGGCCAAACATGTGCCAGGCATTAATAACGATATTGCTGATGCTTTATCCCTCCTGCAGATCTCCCGGTTCCGTGACTGTGCTACAGACGCTTGGGAACTACCCTCTCCACTCCTGCCTGAGATATTGTCATTTGGCAAGGAGATGTGACCCAGGTGAGTGGCATGCCTTGGCAACTTGCATGCGCACAGCGCATCAGCATCCACTCCTTCGCTTTAGAGTATTTTGTGGGCAAAGGTAATTGCCCAAACATGTAGCTGCCATTGGTCACCTAGGTTTTATAATGTATCGTCCGCCCTTATGATCTGGCGTTGGCTCTATGCACCATAGCCACCAGGCTTTATGCCTTGATATTCATGGCCAGGGCACGGGATTTTTCCTGACTATGCAAGGGTTTTTTGCATACACCATGCAATCGATGGGTGGACACGTGTACGTGGCCGCCACCCGGACACATGTCACCCTATTCTCACAGATATTATTACCCACCTTGCACGAGGTTGGCATAGATGATGTTGCAGTAGGTAGGAGGAGTCTCTTTTCCTGCAGCTACCGCTGTAGCCTTTTTTTTGGAGCTCGGCGATTCAGTGAGCTGGTCCCATGGTCAGTGTTTTGTAGGGCACTGGAACTCGAAGATGTTTCTATCAAACAGGAATGGGCTCAGTTGAGGATTTGTTCCTCAAAGGCCGATCAGCATGGAGTAGGCAGTGGTGTAGACTGCTATGATGTATATTTGCTGACATCTGTCCAGTTGGTGCCCTACATACAGTTTTGATAGTGTCTGCTGTGCGCCCTGCCCTGTTTTTTCTGCCACCATGATGGGTCTCCCCTTACCAAATTTAAGTTCTGTAGGGTGACCGGTACCACGCTTCACAGTGTGGGGCCCGTTATGGCACCCATTCATTTAGGATAGGCGTCGCATTGACTGCGGCTGCGTTTGGGTACTCGGAGGCGGATATGGTGGGTATGTGGGGGGTTTGCGTGTATTTTCCTTATATGTACGTCCCCTCACTGTATGAGTACCTAGTTATGTCCTTACTTCTTTTTCCTCTTTTACAGACCCTGTGTGTATCCGCACACCGGTGGCAGTGGGGCTGGTGGGCTGCAGCTATGTACACTGGACGGCAGAATATGCTGCGGCGACAGAGTGTGGACCCCAGCTCGGGCTACGTGTATCCACACGTATGCGGTGGTATGGTATGCGCGGCATGGAAGGGCGGGAACTGTTGCCATTTCTGATGTCCATCAGGGATGTTGGACCGCCTGATGTTCTTATTCTGCACCTCAGCGGTGATGATCTCACACGGATCACTGACGTTTCCTTAAAATGTCGGGGTGCAGTGACCTGGCTTTTTACATCATTTATGGCCGTACACGTGGTTGCCATGGTCTAACATCATGCCGAGACACCGTTTTAGAGGAGACATGGTCCTCCGTGGTTTGGACCATCCCCGGCGGTCAGTGGACAGGGCTGTTGCCCGGATCCTTGCTGAGAATGGCTTGGGGCAGCCAGTAGACATCCGGGGATAGGCTTGCGAAAAATTTGACCTATAGGCAGGAAATGGGGTCCACCTGTCGGCCAGAGGTATGAACCTCTTTCTGGAAGATGTGCAAGCAGGCCTGGTGACCGAGTTGACGGTCTGGGGGGGGGGGGGCGGTGAGTCATCATGGACGCCTCCCCGCGTGGCGGGTAGCACTGGGTAAGGTAAAGGTTTATGACACATAGGTATCCGGCAGGTTTGCATTGACTGGCCAACACGTAGATAGGTACAGGGGAAACAGGTTTGGCTGGTAAAGGACATCCGGGTTAGTTAGGGGGCGTGGCCACCCCTCCATAAAAGGGGTGGCCACGAGGCAGCCTGGCTGCCATTTTGCGAAGCCACGGAGCGGAGAAGTTTTTCCCCTCCACCCCCTCCCTAGTGGACAGTGTGATTTTCTGGTCGCTTCGGGGCCGGGTGGGAATTTTTTTGCTTGAACCTACATTGGCCCTTTGGTTCTTGCTTTTTCGCCCATCCCACACTGTCGCTAGCGTTTGAGATGCGGGGTAAGTTGACTTTGGTCACTTTTGGCGGGTAGCACTGGGTAAGGTAAAGGTTTATGACACATAGGTTTCTGGCAGGTTCGCATTGACTGGCCAACACGTAGATAGGTACAGGGGAAATAGGTTTGTCCGGTCAAGGGCAAACCAGGCAAGGGGTGATGTCAGGAGCTTCACAGCCTGCATCACCTTGATATTGAACGGATACACGTCATAGGGTGGGGTCAGTAGATAATATATTGACTCCGGTCAACAATTTGTTTGTGTCAACAAACAAATTGATACAAATTGATACATGTAGCCAATTTTCATTGGCATTTAGGGTGGAACCTTACCAGTGCTACTGCGGCCTGCTTGCCTTAAAGAATTACAATTGGATGATACACCAATTGAAAGTGATAATTTGGAATAGGGCATTATTCAATAAAAGTGGCCCGATGCCTTTAATCCAATACAGGTGTCTGAGTCTTTCTTTGGGTGGAAAGTATCAAAATAGTGAATGAATTTCATTATCACTTTTAAAAATGACAGTGATGATGATGATGGTGGTGGTGGTGATCCAAGTCGTTTGTTGGCATTTGCTTGTCTACTTACTCTCTCACGTCTAATAATCTCACCAACATGTGTTCCAGTATGCTACCATCACCACTACTTCCAGCATACCACAATAGTTATGTCTTCATAAGTGTGCCTGGCACTAACACTCAGTCAACAAGGATTGTACAATTCAATTGTGTAATCAGATGTGCTTTTCTTGTTGCAACCAACAGGACTTCAGCCATTGTATATGAAAAGATGGAGATTCAACTTCCAACACATGTGTCCTAGTAAGTGTTTGTTTAATTGTACTGTATTCACATACCTTTTTTTCTGACATCATCACTTATCAACTACAGGGGTGAGGTACCATGCCAGCTGCAAACACCACAACTATAATCTGCAAGTTCATGATATATATGATTTCTTTGCTGGGCTATAAGGTTCCATGACTGTTCTTCCATAGGTCTGGACTAACTAGGAGAAAAAAGGTTGATAGAGGCCATCAACATAATTACAGTATATTCAGGTTCTCTTTTCTGCATTTTGACAGCATGGGTCTCTCTTATACTGTGCATAGGAATCCTAGGACAACACTTGGAGATACTGTACATAAATCTTTATTCTTGCAATGTGGCAAGTTATAAATCCAAGCAAGTAACTGCTATGTGATGTGGTTGAATAAAAATAATATAAGCTGAATTTTGTAGGAGGAAAAATGTTTTCCTTGTCTTTGAATGTCTCGAGAATTTGGTAAGTGAATAGTTTACTGTCAGCAATCAACATGTTATCTCAGCTGTCTGAGCAAAGACTTCATTTTAAAACATTATTCTGCTGGAAAGTACTAGGTTCCTGATTTTTCACAGCTTGCATCAGATAACACAGGGAAATGCAGAGTTACATTTTACGCTGGTTATGTTTTGCTTTGGACTTTCTGCTATTCAGTGTTGGCTGCCAAATTTACAAAGCTTTGTCTATGAGGAACTTGTTTTTTTATGTGAACAGAGCATCGGATGGACTTATTCCCCAAGCCCCCATAACCTAAGTGCTTATAGATTAAATAAATGTATACCCCTCCCCAATTTATTCATGCCTTCCACTTCCATCCACTTTGATCAGTTCTTTCTCTTCTATTTAATTATAAACCGGAGAGCTTCAGGAGGTGTCCAGTATAGAACATAAATAAAAGGCAGTGAGGATAGTACCCCTAGGAAGCAATACAGTGGCTTCCTCACCGTGAACATAGTGAGAAATGAAAGCCTAGAAGAAAACATACCCAAAGATCTTGTCCTTGTTCTGGTAATGGAAATGAGAGGGTCTGCAGGCATGTGCTTGTGGGCCAGAACTCTTGGAATTTGGGGAATTCTGATATTTGAAGTTCAAAAAACCTCTACAGCCTCCTTAAAGCATGTGATGAAGCAGGACTTCTCAACCTTGGGCCCCTAGATGTTCTTGGACTTCAATTCCCAGAAGCCCTGATCAGCAGGAGTGCTGATTTGGGCTTCTGGTAATTGAAGTCCAAGATCACCTGGAGAGTCAAGGTTGAGAAAACCTGAATTAATGAGTACCCGGTATGTTGGGTGCAAAATGCTAATTAACATGTGAACTGCCCAGTGAGTGAACTAAGCATTATAGAGCAGTATATAAGTGTAATTGCTATTGCTATTATGCAGGATCTCACACTAGCATGATTCTACTCGCAAAGGACCTAGCAGTATGCAGGCATGGACTGGACCACCGGGACAGTGGGATTCATCCCGGTGCATCCTCACCTCTGGTGCCATGGGGCACAAATAATAATTTTATTATTTTATCCACCCAGCACTCTGCACTTTAGATTAAGCCATTACTCCAAGCTCCCTCCTTCAGCCTGGAGCAATGGTTTATTCTAAAGTGCCATGTGCCGGACAGAGCAAGTGAAGAGCGGCGACCAAGCAGTTCCCAGGGGCAGCCTTATCCCCCATCCCTTGGTTGCTGCCCCTTGCCCCTGTCCAGCACACTCCTGCCAGTATGCTTCAGTATTCAGTACCAATGGCACTGAGTTTCATTCCATCCCTCTCCACCTCTGTTCACCTAAAATGCTATCCTTACCCTATTTTATTATATGGGATCTGTGGTGAGGGTGCTACTTTTGGTAGAAGTGGGTGAATCTGGTATGAATTCATTACTAGATCCTGGTGAGAATATATATATATATATATATATATATATATATATATATATATATATATATATATATATATATATATATATATATATATATATATATATATATATATATATATATATATATATATATATATATATATATATATATATATATATTCTGCTCAACATGCTGACAGATAAACCTCATTAAATTCTCTAAATGCTGCTGCTTGTTCACTAATCACGTCCTTGTCTGAAATGCACTCTCAATTAAAAGATAACAAGTGTCATTAACACAAGATTTTTTTGCATTGGTCTTGAGAAAGTGTTCAGATGCATTTATACACCTTTTTTTTATCAACGGTGTTTGGGGACAATCGCACAGTTTTTTTTTTAAAGGACAGCTTCCTCAGTTTATCATCAGACCAGAAGAGAAGTGAATTTGAAATGGCCAATTTGAACTGGGCAGGGATTCAAATTCACAGCTCACCAAGGTGCCATCTGCTAGATGAAAAGATGTGCACCCAGGTCTTAGCACGCCAATAAAATACCTCTAGAATGGCCACCCGAGTTCGTACTCCTTAAATCTATTATCATAGCAAGAAAGAGACAGCCTCTAGTAGGAAACAGCAGGAAAACTCATTATTGAAAGAAGCTCAAGTAAAAAGAGCACAGACAGTCTTTATGTTTCTGACCCTTTTCCTGCATAGATTATGTCACACAACTGCCCTGTGGTTGTAGTATAGGGAGAGATCAGCCACTGCACATATATCATAAGGCAAATCTCATTTAGGGGGTGCTCTGCTGGTCACAAGCAGTTCTGACACGGAGAGTCAAAAGCGGAGGAAATGTCCTTGTTTGCGTCTGCCCGCCCTTCACGAAGCAAGACTGTTTGCAGTTGATGAGAGGCTATAGCATTTTCTTTTCTGGGAGGGGAGGAGGAGGAAAGAAACATTGCCCAAATGTATTCACTCTTCAAAGGCAGAAGCAGATAAATCTCGGCCATTGAGATGAAACACTCACGTATCACAGAGTCCTTGCTTTGCTAATTCTCCCCTAAAATAGATATATCTATAGAGTGGCATCTATTGAGGCAAGAATTCTAAGTGAAATTTCTCTTTCTTGTTCTCTCTTGCTTTCACTCTAAAATTGCAATATTTGCCATGCTCGATTTATTAGGATCCTCCTATACCCAGTTAAGGACTCGTCAGCATCACTGAACTTGGACAACATGGCCCATTACTTTACAGATCCAACAACTAGCTATTCCTCTGCCCACCCCCACACCCTTTTAATCAAAAGGACACATGCAGGATCCAGACAGGTTTGGGAGCTACAGAATTATTATTATTATTATTATTTTGGGGGGTTAACCCTTTACCCCTTGCTGTGGTCTTGAAATAGATCAGAGACATGACACCTTCATTTTGTGTTTCCAAAATGGAAGACGAGAGAGAAACAACATGTCAATGAATTCTTTTTAAACAGTGCAAATGGCAACTCTTCCAGACTAGGGTCCAGAGCAGGGACAGAGATATTAGTGGAATCCCAGTCCTGTTCAGTTCCTTTGTATTGACTTCTGAGGCAAGAGGGGCAAATTGCTGCTAGGTCTCCCTTGCTCGAAAGCAAACAACTCTAGGGGATAGTGTTCATCTCCATTTACGGCCAAAGAGCCAGTGCTGTCTGCATATGCAGGCATTTCCATGGCCATGTGGCAGGCATGACTAGATGATGGACCTCACAGAACCCTGTTATCTTTCCCACCAAAGCAGTACCTGTTTATCTACTTGCGGGTGGGGATGGGGGTGGGGATGGGGATGAAGGTACCGTTGGGTGGTTGGTATAGAGAAGTGTGCCTTCCCCCAAGGTCCCTTTGGTACTTGCACACCTTTTAGGGGTGGGTTTTTTAACTTTTAACTTTGTTTTATCATGTGTCTTTTTATGTATTTACTGTCCGCTATGTAAACTGCCCTGAGTTGGGTTGTACCTGAGTGGGAGTTATATAAGCGTGAAAAATAAAAAAAATAGCAAGGTAGCCAAATTTGCTGATGACACTGAATTATACAGGGTAGTGAAAACTGTGAGAGCTTGTGAGGAGTTCCAGCAGGATCTCTTGACACTGGGGGAGTGGGCAAAACAGTGGCAAATGAGCTTCAACATTAGTAAGTGCAGAGTGATGCATGTTGGGGCAAAAAACCCCAATTACATTTATAAACTGATGGGGTCTGAACTCTCTGCGACAAACCAGGAAAGGGACCTTGGTGTCCTGGTGGACAGCTCAATGAAGGTGTCAACCCAGTGTGCCTCAGCAGTGAAAAAAGCAAACTCAATGCTAGGGATCATTGCAGGCGCACCCCCCAATAAAGGACTCAGACACTGATGAAAGTGGATAACGGCATTGGGCCACATTTATTGATTCATGCCCTAGTCCGAATTATAAATTTCTATTGGTAATTGACCAATCATAATTCTTAAGGCAAGCAGGCCGAAGTAACACTGGTAAGGTACCACCCAAAATTGCCAACGGCAATTGTTACAATGTATCTATTTGTATCAATTTGTTTGTTGACAACAAACAAATTGTTGACCGTAGTCAATATCTAACTAATGACCCCACCCTCTGACGCGTATCCGTAAAATCACGGGGTGATGCATGCTGTCTAGCTATAGCCATCACCCCATCGCCTAGTTCGTCGTTGACCGGACAACGTTTAACCAACTTATGCCTGTCTAGTGTTGTCCAGTCAATTGCGAACCTGCCGGATACCTGTGGGTCATAAATGTTTACCTTACCAGTGCTACCCGCCACACGGAGGGGCTTCAAAGAAGGCTCGACGCCCCCCCCCCCCCAGACCGTCAGCTCGGTCAACAGGCCTGCTCGCCAATCACCCAACAGGAGGTCCATACCTCCTCGCGACAGATGGGCCCCATCCCCTGCATAAAGGCCGTAATTTTGTAGGCTAATGGCGGGGTGACGACTGACCCGCCCCCAACCCCTGTCGGCAAGGAAGCGTGCCACAGCCCTATTCACCATGCATCTAGCGCGGTCAAGGGCCTGGAGGTCGAAACCTCCCCTGTACGTGTGCAGCGGGACCATGTCCGACCAAACGAGGGTTGTGGCGGGCCACACGTAATGCAGGTAGGCAAGGTCGCCGCAAATCGCATGCTTTAGCGATAAGCCGGTGACCTGGCCCAAATCATTGCCCCCTAGGTGTATGATCAGAATGTCAGGCGGGTCAGCATTCCGGCCTGAAAAAAGGAATGGCAACAGCTCCCGCCATAACATCCCGGGCTTACCATGCCATGTGAGACTTGCGTATGCACCCAGTCCCAGTCGGGGTCCCCACTCTGTCGCCGCAGCGTAACGCGCTGCCCTGTGCACGTAGCTATGGCCCACCAGCCATACGGTCACCGGTGTAACACGACACCCAGGGTCTGTAAGGAAAAAACGAGGAAGAGAAAGGTGCGGTGACAAAACTGGTACTCACGGTGGAAGAGGGCGAACATAAAACTGAAAACATTGCGAACCCCACCTTCCCATGCCGCGTATGTCAGCCCCGGAGTACCCAAAAGCAGCTGCAGTGGAAGCCGCCCCTATCCTGAAGGAATGGGTGCCGTAACGGGCCCCTGGGAGGCCAACACTAGCCAGCGCTTTGCCGGTCACCTTCCAAAATTGAAATTTAGTAAGGGGAGACCCATCTTGGTGACAGAAAAACGGGCCATGGTGCGTGCCACGCAGTGCGATAAACTCCTGTAGGGCACCAACCGGACAGATGTCTGCCAAAGAACACCGTAGCAGTCTTACACCACTACCTACGCCATGCTGATCTGTCTTAGAGGAGCGTATCCTCAACTGAGCCCAATCATTGCCAACATAGACATCTTCGAGTTCCAGTGCCCTACGACTTGCATCCGCCTTAGACAGCATCACAAGCTCGCTGATGCGGAGCGCTAAAAAAAAAAAAGGCCACCGTTGTAGCCGCATGAAATAGGGCTGCCTCGTACTTATCAAAACAGAGGCCATGCCAGCCCCGGGCCAATTGGGTAAGAACCCCTGGGGAAATCGGGTGGCGGTCGTCCGGGCAACGCCCACGCTCCCGCACCCATCCCTCCAAAACATGTCTCACACGGAAGTCAGCGGTACTATCCACATGACTGCCCACCTTGGCCATAAAAGCTAATGCTGACAGCCTAGATGCTATGGTGCAAGGTGCAAGGCCCTGGGCATGCAGGTAAACCATGAACCGAAGTACATGGGTCACTGGGATCGGCCAGGTTTCTGGCAGCCGGAATTGGGTACAGAAATCTCTGAAAGAATTGAATGCGTGGTGATACGCCTTACGCGTGCGTGGCGCTAGGGACAAGCCAATCGCCCGGTTCACCTCTCCTTGCCAATGGTCCATATCTCGTCCGGGAGTGGCGAGGGAAATTCCTCCGCATCCGGGGCCAAGGCACGGAACCGGGAGATCTGCAGGCGGGACAAAGCATCAGCGATATCATTATTGACCCCCGGGACATGCCTGGCCCTGAAGAGGACATTGAGGCGCAGGCTGCGCAACACAAACTGGCGCACTAGGTCCATAACCCTGGGCGATTTGGAAGTCTGTGAGTTGACAATGTGCACAACAGCCGCATTGTCACACCAGAAATGGACAACCAAGTTGGCCCACTACTCGCCCCATAGCATCAAAGCCCCCAGGATAGGGAAAAATTCCAGATACGTGAGATCACGCAGGCGACCCGTGCCTGCCCAGGCTGGTGGCCACCCACCATAGGCCCACTTCCCATTGAAGTACATCCCATAACCCAGGGATCCCGAAGCATCAGACTGTATCTGAAAGCAAGGGGAAGCCAAGAGGTCAGACCTCCAAAACGATACTCCATTGAACTCCCTCAGGAACTGGAGCCAGATAAGCATATCTGCCCTGATACCCCGAGTGAGTCTAACCCTATGGTGGGGCCTGGATAAGCCTGCCATGGCGTCACACAAGCGTCGAGCAAATGCTCTGCCCGGTGCGACGACCCTGCAAGCAAAATTGAGGTGACCATGCAGCACCTGCAGTTCCCTCAGCGATGCCTTGCGTTTATCAAGCAAGTCCAAGATAAGGGCCACTATCCTTGACACCTTATCCCCCGGTAACCTAGAAGCCTGCGCTACCGTGTCAATCTCCACCCCCAGGAATACTAGCTTAGTAGATGGGCCCTCGGTCTTTTCGGGCGCTAAAGGGACACCGAGTTCCTCCATTAGCGTCTGAAATGTGTTGAGGAGACGTGTGCACGTGTCCCAGCCCCGTTCACCCCCGAATAAAAAATCATCCAGGTAATGGGCTACAGACCGGGACCCTGACCTGCGGACGAAAGCCCACTGTAGGAGTGTACTGAAACGCTCGAAGGCCGAGCATGATATGGAACAGCCAAAAGGCATGGCCTTATCAAAGTAATATTCACCCCGGAACTTAAAACCCAGCAACTCAAAGTCGCCCGGGTGCACAGGCAGGAGGCGAAACGCCGACTTGATGTCGCACTTAGCCAATAGCGCACCCGGGCCACATGAGCGCACCATGCGCAGGGCTTGGTCAAAAGATGTATACCCGACTGAGCAAAGATCATCAGGGATAGCATCATTGACCGATCGGCCGGCTGGGTAGGACAAGTGATGAATCAGGCAAAACTCGCCCGGTGACTTTTTGGGCACTAAGCCTAAGGGTGATACCTTAAGATTGGGGAACGGGGGTGTTGGGAAAGGGCCAGCGACCCTGCCCGCATCGACCTCCTTAGTAATGCTGGCAGCAGCTACCTCCTCCCTCCCCCTAAGGGACAAAAGGTTGGGGGAATCCTGGGGGGACCTATCACCCACGAAAGGAATACGGAACCCCTGTCTAAAACCCTGAAGTAGGTAAACCACATCCTCCTCCCTCGGGTACAATGCGAGCCAACGCTCCAACATGTCCACATTAATTGGGGAGGGGGCCTTTCAGTGAACCAGCTCCCTCCACGGCAGTTTTGCCGGCCCCCTGTCCGCCCCTTCCTCTGCCCCGCATCCCTCCAGGCCTGGGACAGGCGGAGGCCGCATGGGGACCAGCGCAGGAGGGACACTCATGCCTGTACTTGCAATTCTTCCTGTTGCAGGAACCATTGGACGAGAAAGTCCAGCACAGCAGGCGGGCTGGAACCCCCTGCCCCGCCACCTGGCGGGGAGCCTGTGCTGGGGCCGCTCGCTGGACCGCATGTCCACAATGGTATCTCTCCCCGGGTGCAGGGCGCGTGGGAGTCATGTACAGAAGCCACAGCCTCTGGCAGGGCTCATCCCACCTCATCTCGGGGTGCAGGGGAATCCGCATACGGAATTCCTCGTCATAAGCCAACCACGACGGGCCCGGGAAGTCAACCATCACCCGGTAAATGTTGTCCAAATACTGGACCATCGGGATTGCCAAATCCGGCCGGGCCCTGAGGTAGGCCGCCATGTATATGAGGTAGGCCGGCAACCAGTTGGCCCAAGTACGTGGTGGCTTGCGACGACGCGCCTGCTCCTTATCCTTCTCATCTTGCCCCTCCCTCTCCTCCTTGGTGGGCTCTCTGTTAAGGAGGGAGAAGATGTCCACATACTCCCCCCGCCAGATCTTCTCTTTGGTGGTCTGGGCCAAATGGTCCCCCAGTGGCAAGGAATACCCTGCTGTCGGCAAAGCCGACACAGGCACGGTGGAAACTGCGGGCATCTGTAAAGGAGCCTGGACTAACCCGGTCACCCCAAGAAGATTCCCGACTGGGTAAGAAGCACCCCCCACCACGAAGCCCTGGGTGATGGTTGAAGTCACCGGGTGGGGCCTAGGCGCCACCCGTGCGAGGCCAAGGCCATTGGAAAGCCCCCCCCAACGTGGCCATGTGTGTAGGTGCACTAGTTTGGACCGCATACTCACATGCTGCACCCCCATGGGCCGCCCCCACCGGGGGTTCCGGCCCACTGGGGGCGTCGGAGCTCATGACCGCCATAGAGCTCGTCGACGGGGCTTGACCAGCACCGGCCTGTTGATTGGGGAGCTGCGAGGCAGTGGCCGAAGCCGGGCCACGCGCCTCAGGCAGCTCAACCCGTCTCGCCGCCTGCTGCTGCCCAGCAGACGATGGATCGACCTGCACCCCAAAAGGGGCCCCAGGGTGACTAACCCGGGTCAGGGATGCCTCAAGGGCCGCAACGTGGGCCAGGAGGGCCTCCACGCTGACATAGCCACCTAAACCAAGGGGGGGGGGCAAAGGGCCAGCCAGCCCACTAACTACAGGCGTCGGTACAGGTCCCTGTACCCCGGGGCCTGAATAGGGCCACGATGCTAAGCCCGGGCCCGGTAGGGCCGGGGAAGTACCCTGCCATGGAAGGGGGCCACACCACCCCCCAAGGTTGGAAGCCCCCGCAGTAAGCTGCGCCCCAACGGAGGAAGGCCCAGCGGAATGGGCCACGCCAGGAGCGGTGGCCACCGCTTGCGGGCCGAGGGCCGCGGCCCCTACTGGGCCCGCACGCGGACCCCCAGCCTCCGGCCAAGGGGGAATTAACCCCATCCCACCGGTCCCGGTGGGCTCGGGCATAGGAGGCTGCTGGGGAGGCGCAGCCGCGGTCCTCCGACCCGGATTGCGCCTCCGCGCAGAACGAGCCGCGTTCGCAGTCGCCTTCTTCTTTGAGGGCATTGCAGCCAGCCAATGGGAAGCCGAAAAAGGAGAAAATCAGCAGCCAAGAGGCTTCCCGGTGAGGGTAAAAGCGACGGAGGTAAGAGGGAAAAACTTCTCTGCTCCGTCGCTTCGCAAAATGGCAGCTCGGCTGCCTCGTGGCCGCCCCTTATATAAGGGTGCTGGCCACGCCCCCTAACTACCCGGATGCCTTCGTCCGATGGGGGGGGCCCCGCAAAGGGCGCGGCGGCCATTTTGGCACCGCGCTCGCATTAGGAAGGGTATAGAAAATAAGTCAGAAAGTGTCATTTTGCCACTTTATAAATCTATGGTGAGGCCCCATCTGGAATACTGTGTACAGTTCTGGTCGTCATACCTCCAGAAGGATATTATGGAGCTGGAAAGAGTGCAGAGGAGGGCAACCAAAATGATTAGGGGACTGGAACACCTTCCTTACCATCTGAGGCACTCCATGAAACTTTTGGGTACTAGTTCTCAAACAAATAAGAGAAAGTACTTTTTCCACCCAGAGGATCACTGGTCTATGGAACTCCCTGCCAGAAGAAGTGGTGACAGCTGTCAGTCTTGACAGCTTTAAGAAAGGATTAGACAAGTTCATGGAGGACAAGGGTATCAATGGGTATAATTATGGATACCTAAGGACAACCTTCGGGTTGGAGAGATAAGCAGGATATCTCTCAATGCCATTTCCAGGGAATCCTAAGCAGGTGAAGGCATCTGCTTGGGAATACCCTGAAGCAAATGGTGAGCCACTGTGTGAGACAGAATGCTGGACTGGATGGGCTGTGGCCTGTCCCAGCAAGTCTGTTCTTATGTGCTTATGTAATTTCTTGCTTTTGAACTGCTAGGTTGGCAGGAGCTGGTACAGGCCCTCACTACATCACACAGTACTCAGGTCTCCAAATGCTGACCTTTTGGTTGTCAAGCTCAGTGTCTTAACCACTAAGCCACTATAGCCCTTAAATTGTCACTAGCTACTCTTTAAAGTAAGAATATAGTTTGAGCACATGTTTTGAAGTGGCCATAGGTATTTTCCCATTGAATACCACTTTTCTGTTTACAAGAAAAGGAGTCACTCAATATTGAAAGCATCACCATTCATTCTTCTTCCTGTTCCAAAGCATAAAGCTGATTTTTAAGTCCCCAGCAGTGAATCCTGATAAGTGACATCTTGTTTTTGACATAACCAGTCAACATCTGACGCTTCTATTGTAATACCATTCTGATGCTGTCTCCCATCAGAATGGAATGGAATGGAACGGAATGGAACAGAAGAGAAGAGTGCATGAATTGGATCCTTACCCAACAGATGGAGTTTAAAAAGGACAATGATGGCAGAAATGTTTAAAAAAGCAATTGTCACTCATATATCACAGTCTTTGAGTCCTTAAGCTACCATTGCAGCTGTCACTCTTCTATTAGTCATATTTGCACTTTCTGATGCTCCTTGAAAACTATATTCTTGTACAGCAGAGATGCCTGTCAGGGTGGAAGCTTGGGAGAAAACCATCAGGATTAGGAGTTTTTTCTAACATTTTGTTTATGGCTCTGTAGGGTAAAAGCATTTTGTTAGCTTCTCGTTTGAAATGTGAACTGGCCAGTGCTGCCAATACAAATTGTTTCTACTACTTCATGTTGAATTGCATGGGTGGAGGGACCAATATGTTTTCCTGCTGTTGTAACTGAACTGATGTCTCTTTTGATTTCAGATGTACTAAATTGTTTAGGAAGAAGGTCAGTTGTTGGATAAATGATAGTACACACTTCCTATTTGTACTATTAACACCCGTTTCCATTGTTGAGAGTGCTGGCAAAAATGATAAATACATCTTTGGCAGGTCCATGAGGAACCCACCTGCTCTATATATACCATGATAACCAGCAAATCATGGTTCTGTTGTCCAAAGGGATATCAAAACTTGTTGAGTCTGGTGCTTAAGAAGTATTCTGACCAGCAGGATTGGGTCAAACACAAGTGATTTATTATTCAGCTCACAAATACCGGACTAGGGTACATGTACAAGGTGACCAGCTTATATACAGTGAGAATGGCAGTTACACAGATCGATACATTTCGGCGGTTTAGTGTATGAGAACCAAGACACAGGAAACAGCCACGGGCTGGTTTAACTCAGGTTTATTGCATGGTGGTCAGAGGGAACATGAGGTAATGGCGGATGCATAGCTCAATATATACAGTAGTAAAACATTCGAATGCGGCTCCACGATAGCCTATTGGCTATTGTCTGCGTGACGTCATTGTTAGTCACGCCCTTCTTGTCCAGGTGTAGGTAGTGGCGGGAAACTCCGCGCTGTAGCCTTTGATGAGTATGGACCGAGAGAGCTTGGACGCTCGCCGCTGCCCACTGGTGGTCATTAGCTCGCGTCCTCATACAGGGTTTATAGTGATACAGCTGAAGGCTATATTGTTACTGGTAGGAAATGATACATTGTTATCACATGAAGATGGTTACCCTATTAGAACACAACACTCCTCCCCCCTAGGATGAGACGAAGTCTCTCAGCCAAGATGGCTTATTTCGAACACGCTGGGGTCTCGGTGTGGGCTGCCCTGCCCCGGGTTTGCTACCTTCTCTTTGTCCCCTGGCTTCCTGTCCTGTAATTGGAGAGGGAGACTTGTTAGTGCCTTGCCGCAGTTCTGCGGCTTTGTCGGGAGGTGCGTGCTTTATTTGGGAATAACCGGGGGCACTGGGGGCTAACGAAAAACCCCTCTTCTCGCTTGGATGGGTGGGGGAACACTCCCAAAAAACCCCCCGGCTCGCAAAATCAAAATCAAATTCGGGGGCAGCGGTCGCAAACTCCTCCCCCTCTCCCCCGGGCTCCGATAGGGAGTCGGGACCGCTGTTTCTCTTTGATAGGACTGGTGTATCCAAAGGATATGAGTCGGGACCGCTCCCTCCCCCCCTTGTTTGGGACTGCTGCCCTTCGTTTTCCCCCCCTTGGGATAAACGGGTGGGGGAGGACCCTAACGCTGAGGCAATCTCCGTGCCGTCCGTGGCTTGCTCCCTGGGAACCCGGCTCCGGAGCTGATCCGCATGCCGCCTCCACAGTAGGCCGGTGCTCGTTTCCACCCGATATGACACTGGCCCCGTCTGTTCTACGACTCTCCCTGGTACCCAGGCTGGCCCGGTGCTGGCGTAGTTCCTGCAATGCACAGGATCGCCGGTGGCGAAACCTTTCAGCACCGCTACCCCTACGTTCTTCCCTTTGTCCTCGACCCTCGCCGGGTCTAACCTGGACAGAATCGTGGTCAGTTTTCTCCGCATCAGCAGCTCTGCCGGCGAGTATCCAGATGCTAAGGGGGTCACCCTATACGCTAATAAAAACTGACATACTTGGTGATTCAGGTCCCCCGAGCCCATGCGCCGCAGCGCATCCTTTGTTGTCCGCACCAGCCGCTCCACTTGGCCATTCGTGGCTGGGTGAAACGGCGCAGATGTTACGTGCCGAATGGCGTTTGCCTCCGTGAATGCCCTGAACTCAGCGGACGTGAAACAACTAGCGTTATCGCTGACCAGAGTGTCGGGTAAACCGAACGTGGAAAAGACTCTCCTTAGTTGGCCAATTGTGGTGGCGGAGGACGTGCTCTTTACCGGAATCACCTCCAGCCACTTAGAGTACGCATCCACTACCAGGAGAAAAACGGTTCCTCGGAACGGGCCAGCGAAATCTACGTGCACTCTGGACCACGGCCCCCTTGCTGCGTCCCATTCCCTATGCGGGAGGCGAACCGCCTCCGGTCGGGAGCCCTGGCACGCCTCACAAGTGCCGACCATGTGCTCTATGTCTGCGTCCAGCTGGGGCCACCAGAAGTAACTCCGGGCTAGCGCCTTGGAACGGACGATCCCCGGGTGGCTGACGTGCAGCAGTTTGAGCACCCTCGGTCGTAGGGCTGTAGGGACCACCACCCGTTGGCCCCACAACAGGCACCCCCTCTCTAGGGACAACTCTATTCTTTTCCGAAAAAATGGGTTGAATTCCGCACCTGGGGAGGACGCCGGCCACCCCTTCTGTACCCATGAGCTTACTTTCTCCAGCGTTCTATCCTTGCCTGTCGCCCTGGCAATGTCGGCTGGTACTATTGGGGGTGAATCTAAGACCTCTATTAACAATACCTGGTGGTCTCTCTCTACCCCTGCCTTTTGGTCGCCCGACAGGGGCAAAGGAGACCTTGAGAGTGCGTCTGCATGGCTGATCTCCTTCCCTGGCCGGTATTCCAATTCATGTTGGTATGCGTTGAGAAAGATAGCCCACCGCAGCATCCTCGGGGACAGGATCTGTGGCGTGGGCTTATTTGCAGTGAAAATTCCTAACAGGGGCTTGTGATCGGTCACGATCTTGAACGGGCGACCATACAGGAAATCGTGAAATTTTTTGGTTCCCGCTACTATCGCTAATGCCTCCCTGTCGGTCTGTGCGTAATTCCGCTCTGCTTGGGACAGGGACCTTGAATAAAACGCTATCGGGGCCTCCCTTCCGTCGTCCAACACGTGGCACAGCACCGCCCCCACCCCCACCGGGGATGCGTCACAGACTAAGACCACTGGCCGTTTGGGATCGAAATGAGTCAGGATTGCCTCGGATGTTAGGAGTTGCTTTAACTCTTTAAACGCCCTCTCTTGCTCGTCCCCCCACAGCCAAGTTTCCTCCTTTTTAAGCAACCGATGGAGCGGTTCGGCCACCGACGCCTTCCGTGGAAGGAAGGTATGGTAAAAATTGAGGAGCCCCAGAAATGACTGTAGTTCGGTTTTGGATGTGGGGCAAGGAGCCTTCTTGATGGCGGCTACTTTGGATTTGGACGGCATAATTCCCTCGGGCGTGACCCGGAACCCTAAAAATTCAACCTCTGTTTCGAAAAAAACGCATTTGTCTTTTCTCAGCCGCAGCCCCGCTTTCTCGAACACAGTCAGTACTTTATCCAATCTCTTTGCCAGTTCGGCCTCACTCCCCCCTGTTATCAATACGTCATCAAAGTAACACAACACCCCCTCCAGCCCCTTTAGGAGGCGTTCCACAATCGACTGAAAAAGGCCGGGTGCCGAGTTCACGCCGAACTGTAAACGCGACACCTGGAACGCCCCTTTATGTGTGACTATTGTTTGTGCCGCTGCCGTAGCGGGGGTTACAGGGAGTTGCTGGTAGGCTTGTGCTAAATCGAGCTTAGCGAAACACTTTCCCCCATTCAGCCTGGCCAGAAGGTGGCTGACCACCGGTACCGGGTATGCATTAGGGCGGATCGCCTTGTTAATTGTACACTTATAATCAGCGCAAATGCGCACCTCCCCGTTAGCCTTCAGTGCTGTTACAATTGGGGTTTCCCACTCCGCGGAATCCACAGGAACAAGAATCCCCTGGTCCACCAGCTTGTCCAGTTCCGCCTCTATTTTGTCCTTTAGTGCGAACGGCACCCTGCGTGGTTTGAGTCTTATCGGGCGGACCTCCGGGTCTAGGTCGAAGGCTACAGGGGGTCCCTTGAACTTTCCCAAACCTTTTTTAAAAACGGCGGGGTGCGCGTCGCAGACCGCTTGTATTGGGTCCGCACCCACGGCATGCACCCCCCCTATGAACAAACCCAAAGGCTGAAACCACTGCGTCCCGAGGAGGCTACAACTTCCCCCTTTGAGAACAACTAGGGGGAGTTCCGCAGAATGTCTCTTAAAACGGACCCGAAATTTCCCGACCCCCAACACTGGAATGCTGTTCCCCTGTACGTCTCGTAGCGTGGACCTCAACGTTTTAAGTTTGGGCCGCACGTGGGGGTCGATTTTCAAGAACTCTCTCTGGGGAATTATAGAATAGGAGGACCCCGAGTCAATTTCCATCCTAATAGGGGCCCCTTGTACTAGTACCTCAACGAAGTAATGGGGTTGTCCTGCGGACACGCTGAACACGGGAGCGTCGTCCTCGCTGTCGTCCGAGATGCGGCCCACGCCGTCCTGCCTCCTCGTGGTCCGGGCGCCATCTTTTGACCTCGCTGGACGGTCCGGCCTGGCCGAACGGTCTTGTGAATGCCTCCGGACCTCTTTCCTCTTCCTGCACGCCTTGGCGATGTGCCCCCGACGACCGCAGTTGTAACACTCGGTTTTTCTGAATGGGCACCTCGCGCGCTCATGGGCCGCTCCGCAACCATCGCAGCGGCGCCCTCCCTTTCGGACCTTCTGGACCTCCTCGCCGTCGCTGCCTTCCGTAGACGACTTCGAGGTTCGTCGGGTTGCGTGCACCGACTGTCCGGACTTTCCGTGCACCGAATTATCCGCTTTGCCGGCCCTAGGACGCCACTCACGCCACTGGTGCATTTCGTCTACCCCAGCATTCGTGGATTCCGCGGATTCCGCGGCCTCCACAACCTCTGCCAGCGTGGGTGGTGGCTCCTTGTTCATCAGGCTGCGCTGCACTTCCTTGTCCTTCAGGCCACACAGAACTCCGTCCCTGAGGGCCATCTCTAGGTTGTCCCATCTGCAGGGGGCGGCTGCTATTCTCATGGCTGTTACGAAGGTCTCAACCGACTCGTCCGGCGCTTGGACTCGCCTCCAAAACGCGCTCCGAGCGGGAAACATTGCCCTCGAGGGTCGGAACCGCTCACGCAGCAGTTTCATGATGTCCTCGGCTTTGAAGTCACTCATCTTCTTCGGTGCAATGATGCTCACCAGCGTTCGCTTGGTTTCCATCCCAAGCATTCGGGTGAGGATGGCCCTCTTCCTTTCCTCGTCGTCTTTGACTTTGAGTTCCACCAGTGCCGCCTGGAAGTCCATCTCAAAAAGCTCCCAGTCTTGCGGTTTGGTAATGTTGAACCCGCTCTGTGCCCTGGCTCCTTGGGAATCCATCATCCCACCTTCGTCGCCAATTTAGTGTATGAGAACCAAGACACAGGAAACAGCCACGGGCTGGTTTAACTCAGGTTTATTGCATGGTGGTCAGAGGGAACATGAGGTAATGGCGGATGCATAGCTCAATATATACAGTAGTAAAACATTCGAATGTGGCTCCACGATAGCCTATTGGCTATTGTCTGCGTGACGTCATTGTTAGTCACGCCCTTCTTGTCCAGGTGTAGGTAGTGGCGGGAAACTCCGCGCTGTAGCCTTTGATGAGTATGGCCCGAGAGAGCTTGGACGCTCGCCGCTGCCCACTGGTGGTCATTAGCTCGCGTCCTCATACAGGGTTTATAGTGATACAGCTGAAGGCTATATTGTTACTGGTAGGAAATGATACATTGTTATCACATGAAGATGGTTACCCTATTAGAACACAACAGGCGGGTTTCCGGGGAAGCGGGAAGTTTGTACTGAAGAATCAGCTATTTTGAAGGTATATTGAAATGGACCCCTTTGCAAAAGGCGCACTTTCTGCCGTAGACTTTATGGCGCTATATAGTGGTTATTAGAAATAATGCTTGGACACAACAAAACTGGATTACTTTGGGCAGCAACTCCTTGGCATTCAAGCAACAAGACCTAAAGAACAGCCAGAGGAACTGCCAGCTAGTGGTTCCTCTTCACCTTCAGGCAGCATGTTGGACTTCGTACCATGGGGCAAACCGGGGCTTTTGGGGAAAAATTACATTTGAATTTTTCTTTGTAATGAGAATAAATTCTAGGAGGTGGTGGGTGGAGGGGGGAGGGATACATCAAATGGAGTATTTTTGTCTTTCATGAGAAAAGGAAGTGGCAATTGTTGTTTTTACATTTATTGACCTCTTGGCACTTTTAACAGAGGTCATGAGTCCATGAGTCAACAGAAAGCAAAGAGAAAATATCCTTGCAAGTCACAAGCTGTATTTTTACAATGTCTCAAAAATATTCTTAGTGTGATTCATTTTCTTCCCAGGATAGGACTCACCATGAAGTTATACGGCAGCCAATTAAGATGGCAAGTTTTATGCACTATTAAAGTGTAGCTAACTGTCACTAAATTAATTTTGTTATAGTTTTTGCCATTTGCAAACACAGAACTTCTCTTCAGAGCCACACAAATGCCCCCTTTCTGTCTTTCTTTCCTGCTTTTCCCCTCTTGAATGTTTTTTTAGTCATGAGCAATGTTGCTTTGGCCTTGATAAAATAATATAAACAAAAACTAAGATTTCCCCAGTTTTATATTTGATTTTGTGTGTTTTCAAGCCCAATTGAGCTTGAATATTTATATACTGCTAAATTAAGCTCTTGATGTCTTTATTACCAAATGAACAATAAATATAAGATGTGACATTAGACCAGATTTTCTGAATGTTGTGGAAGTCTATATTAAAAAAAAATTCTTTCCATGCATGGTAATGATCTCAGCTGCTGATACCATTAAACCAGAATACAGATCCAAAGGAAATCTGTACACACACCACTGTCTAGTGACTGGTGACACCTTAAGTTGCAAAATGTTTTGTTGATAAATGAACTTCCATAGATCTATTCCACTTTTTCTGATACATGGAGCATAACCCCAGTAAACAGCACCTAAGGCTCTGAAGAAATCAACTGTAGTGTCAAAAAGCTGATGCCAAATAACACACATTAGTCTTTAAGGAACTAGGGCACATTTGTTTGCTTTTGGTACAACAGACAACAGATGAACATAGCTCCTCCTGTGGTAATCTGAAATCTTTCAGAATTCAAATATGTAGCCTGGTTGCTTTCTCCTGATGAAAACAATGGTCCTGCCTATATGGATTACTGATGCCTAGGTTTGGTGAAGAGTATTCTTGCTCTCAAAGGACAAGGATCTGGAAGAGGCAAGACTAGATCTGGTCTAGGGTTATAAGTAGGCCTGGAGCAACATCCGTTTGTTCAGAAGAGTTCTGATATGATTGTGGTCTACATATACCAAGAAGAAACATAACTTTCCTTGTCCAAAAGCATCAAAATTGGTTGGAAGTGCGAGTTGAAATGTTCAAGAGGCATCCAGGATCTGTGATAAATTGGCGTGATAAATTGTGATAAGGACTTCCTCCTGGCAGTTGGGGAAAAAAGGGGGGACAATAAAAATAGAACAGAGTGTGCAGCCCTGTATACTTATGTTTGTGCCTTCTTCTCCTGCTTCCACCACTCCATCTATGATTTTTGCCTTCACATTTGCAGTCACAAAATAATCAAGAAGGCACAAATACTGTTGTAGACCTTGACAAGGGGTGGGTCAGAATGTTACCAAAAGAGCACAAAATGGGTGGACCCCAATCTGTCTACCCTTTATTCAGTCCTAGAGCAGGTCGGGGTGCCTGCTCTCCCCTCCTTCTTAATATTTTGCCTTCAACCAAGTCAAATGGAATACTAATGAAGGCTTCTTTCCATTAATCTTGAAGGCATGTAGCTTTAGGTAACATTAATATTTCTTTTTTGAAAAAAGTCAAGGTGACAGTAATAGGATGACAGCCATATTGTACTCCCAATCTGTGTTGCTTCGCAGGTGTAGTGGTATCACTGAATGTCTCCCATGTAATTGTACTAAGCTTCTGCATATCCACAACCATGTAGTTAGTAATTACCAATTTTGTGTTCCCCAGATGTTAACCTTTCACCTCCCAGGACCTACAGGTAGTGTGTCTGGCCATTAGAGATTCTGGGAATTGTAGCCCAACAACTTCTAGGGACATCAGGACACTGGAGCCACTGACGTGGAGTACATATCTATATAAGCTGGAAGTACAAGTATACATGGCTATATGCAACTGCAGATGTGCCTCTGAACCAACAGCTTTCAAATGATGCTTCCAGAAATGGGGAGAGCAGCTGCAATCTCATGGGTGAGTGTCCATAAATTGTGAATGTGGCAATGATGGTACAGAACTGTTGTTTGCATGAGATATCGAGAAAACTAAGCCAGGTGTTTCCAGTGGTAAGTATAGGAGAAAATGACACCATCTATCAGTCAGTGCACATGTGGAAGCAATCAGGTCGTGTTTGAAGACTCAGATGATCTTGAAAATGAAAGAAATTAAAAGACAACAATTGGGGGGGGGGGGGGGAGTGAAAGCTGTTTCCTGGTATTATAGGTGTATATCCCGGAATCTCTGGTAAGAAAATGATGCCTTTCTCTCTCAGGATGCAGAAAGGATCCACTCACAGGGGACTGCTTTAAATCTGTCTCTTCAGGGGTCTTACCTTTTCTATTCTACTTGCTATTTTTGAGCCCAAGATGTATTACAGATTAGTAGCCTTCAGCAATGGGCTACAAAGATGAGGTTTCTGTGTGATATGGAACTCAAGCTCGGGGGTGTGGGGATGTGTGAAAATTGAAACAACAAGGTCAAGTTGACAGCTTGGTTGTAGAGGTTGCCAAGGTAGTTATAGGATGAATAGAATTGGACCAAATGGTATGAATAGAATAAGAACTGGTATTAACCTTCAAGAGTTTGGAAAACATATAGTCTACACTTAGGCTGCAGTCCTTTACATGCTGATTTGTGAGTAACCCTAACTGGACATTGAGGACTTAGTTCAGAGTTCATGTTCCATTAAAGTTAAAAGCATTTATTACTGTCTTGACATACTATGAGGACAGTTTATTTTAAGGGGTAAACTCAAAAATTGTGGCATTTTTAAAACCACAATCAGACGTACCCCGGGCAATGGCAACCTTATGCTGGATGATCTTTCTCACACTAGATCAGACAAAAGGAACGACAGAATGAATTCACCAAAAGGTGGCTTCATTTGGGCAGTTTCATGTCTGACCTAGACACAGAAGAAGCAGCTTATTTTAACGCTTGAGTGTTAGCTCCACTCCACCCCCAATTTTGCTTGTGATGGGAAATAGAAATTAAGGGAAATGTGTTAATTAAATCCAGAATCCTATAGCTATCTGTATAAAGTTTGCATACTCTTTCATAGCTGATTATGGCTAAGTGATGAGGTTCCGGAGACACTTCAATTCACAATTGGTTATATGACCACAGATGCAATCAAGACAAGCCCCAACATCTGATCAATTAGCTATAATTAGCTGCAACAAATTATGTAAACCTTATGCAAACACAAATAGGATTCTGGTCATATTTTTACTTATTTCTGAATTATTAGATATCTAGGTAGACATATTTTTGATATAGTATTTAGTGAATTTTAAAACAAAACAAAAATCTAGTAAAACCATGGGCAATAAATGTGTTCAGAATGTTGAATCACATGCAGAAAAGTAACATATCCAAATGATTGGAAAAACCTTTTCCAGAAAAAAAATATTTATCTCTTTTATCGCATAATTATTTTATAATTCAAGGTGGGAGACTGAAACCTCTTTCACCTAAAGAAAATAAAAACATCTCAGTAGCAAGTGACATAGAGATCACATATTATTTTCCCTCTTCGTATTGAAGAGTGTGCCAGCAAATGTTAATGAATATGTGTAGCATCCAGTAGGCTGATTATTTGTGTGGAAATAAAAGGCAAGCGGCAGGGTAGCGCCACCTCCATCTCTTCGTAAGCGACTGGTATCAGGTCTGAGGTAATGGAGAAGCCTCCTTCTACTTAGCCTCATCTTCCTTTCAATTTTGTTACATCTCTGTATAGCTACTGCGTGTAAGCTAAAGCTTCTTCTTCTTCTTTTTCCAAGTCTAGGCCAGATGTGAAACTGCCAAAATGAAGGCAGGTGAGTTCATTCTGCAGTTCCCTTTCACCTGACCTTGTGTGAGAAAGATTAGCTAGCAACACAAGGTTGTTCTTTCTGAGTAAAGGTAAAGGTTTCCCTTGCTCCAAAGCCAGTTGTATCCAACTCTAGGGTTCAGTGCTCATCTCTGTTTCAAATCCAAAGAGCCAGCGCTCTCTGCTTCTGCAGACATTTCCATGGTCATGTGGCAGGCATGACTAGACACCAGAGCGCACAGAACGCTGTTACCTTCCCACCGAAGTGGTCCCTATTTATCTACTTGCAATTTCTTGCTTTCAAACTGCTTGGAACATACTATTTTTTTTGCTTGAAATCCTACAGCTGAAGTGGGTGACATGTGCCCTTCCACCTAATCTCATATAGCCCTTGGACTAACTTCAAAAGCCTCCTGTTAAAGAATCAGCTCAGGCCTTGGTGCCGTCTGAGGAGGGGAGAAAGAGGGGAATAGAATGGGGCAGTTATAAACACCCCAAGGGCTTGGTCCCTAAGATCGTCACTAAAGTGATGTGATGCTGAAACAGGGAGTCATACTAAAGGATAATGAAAATATGCACATTTAATAGGCTGGGAGGAGCCAGAAAATGCAGAAGAAAGGACAAAATAGTGGCAACCATACCCAGAAATTTCTACTTCTTGCACATTTTTCGTCAGAAGATAACTCTGTCAATAAAGTCTTCTACACTGTGGAATAAACGGATTAGAGTCTGATTAAGTCATCCCTGTAGGGCCACAGTGTCTTACTAGTTAAGACGCTGAGCTTGACAACTGGAAGGTCAGTAATTCAAGACCAAAGTGCTGGATGACGGAGTGAGCACCCATAATCTATCCCAGGTCCTGCCAACCTAGCAGTTTGAAAGATATTGCAAGTAGATACAGTAATACCTCATACAAAGTCCGCTTCATACAACATCGAATTCATACAACACTGCCTAATTCCTTGAAAAATGTTGCCTCATACAAAGTCACTGTGACTTTGTATGAGGCATTGGGGTTTTCCCAGGTTGCATTGTGCCTGGGCAGTATAAAAGGCAGGACGCATGCGTGCATTGCTCTTGTGGGTTTTGCAGGAGGCGAAGAGTGTTTAAGGAGTGGAAATTTTTTTGAATTTTTTTGTCAGAATTTTTAGAAGCATTCCTGGGATTTTTGCAGCATTCTTCAGGTTATTGGACAACCAGGGTTGTTTGACATGTTTTTGTAATGTTTTTTTAGCCTTTAGACAATGATTTCTTAAAGTTCTGTCAGTTTCCTGTCTGTTTCCTTGACTTTGCCCTGAAATCTGTGCTGTTACAGTACAATGTATCTCTATGGAAATGACGTTGTACGAGGCATCATGGCAAGGATTTGGACGTTGTATGAGGCATCGCGGCTAGGATTTTGCATGCCTCATACAAAGACCAAATCCGTATAAAGTCCAAACTTGTGGAACCAAGTTTGGACATTGCAAGCGTGGCGCCAAAATGGCCGCCGCGCTCTTTGTGGGCCCCCCCACCGGACGAAGGCATCCGGGTAGTTAAGGGGCGTGGCCAGCACCCTTATTAAAGGGGTGGCCACGAGGCAGCCGAGCTGTCATTTTGCGAAGCGACGGAGCGGAGAAGTTTTTCTTTTTCTCTTACCTCCGTCGCTCTTGCCTTTCGCCAGGAAGCCTCTTTGGACGCAATTTTCTTCATCTTTATCCGGCTTCCCAGCAGATAGCAGCTATGCCCTCTAAGAAGAAGGCAACTGCGAATGCGGTTCGCTCTGCGCGGAGGCGCCAGCCGGGTCGGAGGACCGCGACTGCGCCTCCCCAGCAGCCTCCCTTGCCAGAGCCCACCGGGACCAGTGGGATGGGGTTGATAGCCCCTTGGCCTGAGGCGGGGTGTTCGCATACCGGCCCGGCAGGGGCCGCGGCCCCCGGCCCGCAAGCAATGGCCACTGCCCCTGGCATGGTCCATTCTTCGGGGCCTTCCCCTCTTAGTACGCAGCTTCCTGCGGGGGGTTTCAGCCATGGGGGGTGGTTGGGTTCCCTCCCCTGGCAGGGCATGCCCCCGGCCCCACAGGGGCTGGGCCTGGGCTCGTGGCCGTATCCGGGCCCCGGGGTCCAGGGACCTGGACCGGCGCCTGCAATCTGTGGGCAGGCCGGCCCTTTGCCCCCCCTTGGCTTCGGGGGCTATGTCAATGTTGAGGCCCTTCTGGCCCGCGTTGCGGCCCTCGAGGCATCCCTCGCGAGGGTCAACCACCCAGGGGTGCCTTTTGGAGCGCAGGTTGATGCTTCGTCTGCCGGGCAGCGGCAGGCGGCGGGACGGGTCGAGCTGCCTGAGGCACGTGGGCCGGCGTCGGCCACTGCCTCGCAGCTCCCCACTCAACAGGCTGGTGCTGATCAGGCCCCATCGACGAGCTCAATCGCGATCGTGAGCTCCGACGCCCCCAGTGGGCTGGAACCCCCGGTGGGGGCGGCCCATGGGGGTGCAGCATGTGAGTATGCGGTTCAATCTAGTGCACCCACACACCTAACTACATTGGGGGGAGTATTTCAGTGGCCGTGGCCTCGCACGGGTGGCGCGACGGTTCAGTCGCCGACGGCCCACCCGGCAACTTCACCTCCCACCCAGGGCCCTGTTTGGGGTGGTGCCTCCTACTCAGTCGGGAACGTGTTAGGGGTGACGGGGTTGGTCCAGGCTCCTTTTACAATGCCCACAGTTCCCACCGTGCCGGTGTTGGCATTGCCGACAGCGGGGTATTCCTTGCCCCTTGGGGATCATCTGGCCCAGTCTACCAAAGAGAAGATCTGGCGTGGGGAGTATGTAGACATCTTCTCCCTTCTTAACAGAGAGCCCACCAAGGAGGAGAGGGAGGGGCAGGATGAGAAGAATAAGGAACAGGCACGTCGTCGTAAGCCGCCACGCACGTGGGCCAACTGGTTGCCAGCGTACCTCATATACATGGCGGTTTACCTCAGGGCCAGGCCGGACCTGGCAATCCCGATGGTCCAGTATTTGGACAACATCTACCGGGCGATGGTTGACTTCCCGGGCCCGTCGTGGTTGGCTTACGATGAAGAATTCCGTATGCGAATTGCCCTGCACCCAGAGATGAGGTGGGACGAGCCCTGCCAGAAGCTGTGGCTTCTGTACATGACTCCCATGCGCCCTGCGCCTGGGGAAAGATACCATTGTGGACATGCGGTCCAGCAAGCGGCCCCAGCACAGACACCCCGCCAGGTGGCGGGGCAGGGGGTTCCAGCCCGCCTGCTGTGCTGGACCTTCTCGTCCAATGGTTCCTGCAATAGGAAGAATTGCCGGTACAGGCATGAGTGTCCCTCTTGTGCTGGCCCCCATGCTGCCTCCGCCTGCCCCAGGCCTGGAGGGATGCAGGGCAGAGGTAGGGGTGGACAAGGGGCTGGCAAGACTGCCGCAGAGGGAGCTGGTCCACCGAAAGGCCCCCTCCCCAATTAATGTGGACATGTTGGAGCGTTGGCTCGCATTGTACCCGAGGAAGGCAGACGTGGCTTACCTGCTTCAGGGTTTTCGACTGGGGTTTCATATTCCTTTCACGGGGGATAGGTCCCCCCAAGATGCCCCCAACCTTTTGTCCCTTAGAGGAAGGGAGGAGGTGGCTGCTGCCAGCATTACTAAGGAGGTTGATGCGGGCAGGGTCGCTGGCCCTTTCCCTGCACCCCCGTTTCCCAACCTTAAAGTGTCCCCCTTGGGCTTAGTGCCCAAGAAGTCACCGGGCGAGTTCCGCCTGATTCATCACTTGTCCTACCCAGCCGGCCGATCGGTCAATGATGCTATCCCTGATGACCTTTGCTCGGTCAGGTATACATCCTTTGACCAAGCGCTGCGCATGGTGCGCTCATGTGGCCCGGGTGCGCTGTTAGCTAAGTGCGACATTAAGTCTGCCTTTCGTCTCCTGCCGGTCCACCCGGGCGACTTTGAGTTGCTGGGTTTCAAGTTCCGGGGTGAATATTATTTCGATAAGGCCATGCCTTTTGGCTGTTCCATATCATGCTCGGCCTTCGAGCGTTTCAGCACCTTCCTACAGTGGGCTTTTGTCCGCAGGTCAGGGTCTCGGTCTGTAGCCCATTACCTCGATGATTTTTTATTCGGGGGTGAACGGGGCTGGGACACGTGCACACGTCTCCTCAACACATTTCAGACGCTAATGGAGGAACTTGGTGTCCCTTTAGCGCCCGAAAAGACCGAGGGCCCATCTACACAGCTAGTCTTCCTGGGGGTGGAGATTGACACGGTAGCGCAGGCTTCTAGGTTACCGGGGGATAAGGTGTCAAGGATAGTGGCCCTCATCTCGGACTTGCTTGCTAAACGCAAGGCATCACTGCGGGAACTGCAGGTGCTACATGGTCACCTCAATTTCGCTTGCAGGGTGGTCGCACCGGGCAGGGCATTTGCTCGGCGCTTGTGCGACGCCATGACAGGCTTATCCAGGCCCCACCATAGGGTGAGACTGACCCGGGGTATCAGGGCAGATATGCTTATCTGGCTCCAGTTCCTGAGGGAGTTCAATGGGGTGTCATTTTGGAGGTCCGACCTTCTGGCTTCACCTCGTTTCCAGATACAGTCCGATGCCTCTGGATCCCTGGGTTATGGGATGTACTTCAATGGGAAGTGGGCCTATGGTGGGTGGCTGCCAGCCTGGTCGGGCACGGGTCGCCTGCGTGACCTTACGTATCTGGAATTTTTCCCTATCCTGGGGGCTTTGATGCTATGGGGTGAGGAGTGGGCCAACTCGGTGGTTCATTTCTGGTGTGACAATGCGGCCGTTGTCCACATTGTCAACTCACAGACTTCTAAATCACCCAGGGTCATGGACCTGGTGCGCCGGTTTGTATTGCGCAGCCTGCGCCTCAATGTGCTGTTCAGGGCCAGGCATGTCCCGGGTGTCAATAATGATATCGCTGACGCTTTGTCCCGCCTGCAGATCTCCCGGTTCCGCGCCTTGGCCCCGGACGCGGAGGAATTTCCCTCGCCACTCCCGGATGAAATATGGACCCTTGGCAAGGAGAGGTGAACCGGGCGATCGGCATGTCGCTAGCGCCACGCACGCGTAAGGCGTATCACCACGCATTCATTTCTTTCCGAGCATTCTGTGCCCAATTTCGGCTGCCAGACACCTGGCCGATCCCAGTGGCCCACATCCTTCGATTCATGGTTTACCTACATGCCCAGGGCCTCGCACCTCGCACCATAGCATCCAGGCTGTCAGCGCTGGCTTTTATGGCCAAAGTAGGCGGTCATGCGGACAGTACCGCTGACTTCCATGTGAGACACGTTTTGGAGGGGTGGGTGCGGGAGCGTGGGCGTAGCCCGGACGACCGCCACCCAATTTCCCCAGGGGTTCTTACCCAACTCACGCGGGGCTGGCACGACCTATGTTTTGATAGGTATGAGGCAGCCCTGTTTCATGCGGCTACAACGGTGGCCTTTTTTGGAGCGCTCCGCATCAGCGAGCTTGTGATGCTGTCTAAGGCGGATGCAAGTCGTAGGGCACTGGAACTCGAAGATGTCTATGTTGGCAATGATTGGGCTCAGTTGAGGATACGCTCCTCTAAGACGGATCAGCACGGCGTAGGCAGTGGAGTAAGACTGCTACAGTGTTCTTTGGCAGACATCTGTCCGGTTGGTGCCCTACAGGAGTTCCTTGCACTGCGTGGCACGCACCATGGCCCGTTTTTCTGTCACCAAGATGGGTCTCCCCTTACTAAATTTCAATTTTGGAAGGTGACCAGCAAAGCGCTGGCCAGTGTTGGCCTCCCAGGGGCCCGTTATGGCACCCATTCATTCAGGATAGGGGCGGCTTCCACTGCGGCTGCTTTTGGGTACTCCGGGGCTGAAATACGCCGCATGGGGAGGTGGGGATCGCAATGTTTTCAGTTTTATGTGCGCCCTCTTTCACCGTGAGTACCAGTTGAGTCACCGCACCTTTTCTCTTCCCCTTGTTTTTTCCTGACGGACCCTGGGTGTCGTATTACACCGGTGACAGTATGGCTGGTGGGCCATAGCTACGTGCACAGGGCAGCGCGTTACGCTGCAGCGACAGAGTGGGGACCCCGACTGGGACTGGGTGCATACGCAAGTCTCACATGGTATGGTAAGCCCGGGATGTTATGGCGGGAACTGTTGCCATTCCTTTTCTCAGGCCGGAATGCTGACCCGCCTGACATTCTGATCATACACCTTGGGGGCAATGATTTAGGTCGGGTCACCGGCCTATCGCTGAAGCATGCAATTTGCGGCGACCTCGCCTACCTACATTACGTGTGGCCCGCCACAACCCTCGTTTGGTCAGACATGGTGCCGCGGCACGCTTATAGGGGAGGGTTCGACCTGCAGGCCCTTGACCGTGCTAGACGCATGGTAAACAGGGCTGTTGCCCGGTTCCTTGTCGACAGGGGTTGGGGGCGGGTCAGTCGTCACCCCGCCATTAGTCTGCAAAATCATGAACTTTACGCAGGGGATGGGGTCCATCTGTCGCGAGGAGGTATGGACCTCCTGTTAGGTGATTGGCGAGCAGGCCTGTTGACCGAGCTGACGGTCTGGGGGGGCGTCGAGCCTTTATTGAAGCCTCTCCGTGTGGCGGGTAGCACTGGTAAGGTAAACATTTATGACCCACAGGTATCCGGCAGGTTCGCAATTGACTGGACAACACTAGACAGGCATAAGTTGGTTAAACGTTGTCCGGTCAACGACGAACCAGGCGACGGGGTGATGGCTACAGCTAGACAGCATGCATCACCCCGTGATTTTACGGATACGCGTCAGAGGGTGGGGTCATTAGTTAGATATTGACTACGGTCAACAATTTGTTTGTTGTCAACAAACAAATTGATACAAATAGATACATTGTAACAATTGCCGTCGGCAATTTTGGGTGGTACCTTACCAGTGTTACTTCGGCCTGCTTGCCTTAAGAATTATAATTGGTCAATTACCAATAGAAATTTATAATTCGGACTAGGGCATGAATCAATAAATGTGGCCCAATGCCGTTATCCACTTTCATCAGTGTCTGAGTCCTTTATTGGGGGGTGCGCCTGCAATGTATGAGGTCTCACTGTAAATGGGTACCACTTCAGCAGGAAAGGTGGCAGCATTTCATGCACTTGGACATTTAGTCATGCCTGCCACATGACCACAGAAACATCTGCAAAGGCAGGCAGCATTGGCTCTTTGGCTGTAAATGGAGATGAGGACCCCTTAGAGTTGGATATGAATGGCTTTCAAGCAAGGGGGACTTTTACTAAATCATCTCTGTAACTGTTGTGTCCAAGCATTTTATTGCTTGTTGTTTTAGCTTCACCGTAAGTCTAAGGCAAAGCTGTGCACCATTTTCCAAAGGGGCAAATTTCAAACAAGCCACCTCGTTTTCTGATTCGCTGTAGTGAATGTTCCCACTTCTTCGGAAGCCCGCGCAAATGTATCCTTTTGTGTAACGGCTGTTCTGACTGTATAAAAGTAGGACACCTTGCCCATTGTACATACCTGTCAAACATCCCGATTTGGCCGTGATTACCCCGTAATTTGACATCAATTGACGTCATAACCCGCTCCACGCTGCCAAAACCCTGTAATTTGGCAGCGGGGGAAAACACTTTCCACGCATGCGTGGAAAGCGACCTGCGCACAAGCGATCTGCGCAGGTCCCATTTTTCCGGAGCCACGGGTTGACAGGTATGCCATTGTATCAGTCCGATTTCCTGAGCTGTTAATAAATCACTTGTTGTTTGACCCTATCTTGCAGGTCAGAGTACTTCTTAGCACTTGACTCAACAGAAACATGCTTCTGGGAGCACCAAATACAGCAGGGGTCAGCAACCTTTTTAACTTGGGGGCCTGGTGCCGTTCCCTCAGACAGTTGAGGGGGCTGAACTGGTGGGGGTCCCACCGTAAACATTGCTGTAAATGTTTCCGCATCTGTCATAAACACATTTACGGCTGCCATAAATGCATCCGTGGCTGTCGTAAACGTGTTTACAACTGGTGTAAACACGTCTGAATCCATTTCCGGCTGTGGTGGCAGCGACAACAGTGGTGGTTGGAGCGAGGGCCAGATTTTTCAGTACTGCAGACAGATTCAGCCCATGGACCATAGGTTGCCAACCCCTGACCTAGAGTATAACTGAGCATTATGGCTTTTGTCTGGTGCTACTCTTACTGCCAGTGTATGTGGGAAAGTGGGTATAGGACAAAGACCACCAAAGGATACTTTGCAGGCGCACCCCCCAATAACGGACACAGACAACATTGAAAGTGGATAACAGCATCGGGCCACATTTATTGATTCAATGCCCTAGTCCGAATTATAAATTTGTATTGGTAAAACGACCAATCATAATTCTTAAGGCAAGCAGGCCGAAGTAACACTGGTAAGGTACCACCCCAAAATTGCCAACGGCAGTTGGTTACAATGTATCAATTTGTATCAATTTGTTTGTTGACAACAAACAAATTGTTGACCGTAGTCAATATCTAACTCATGACCCCACCCTCTGACGCGTATCCGTGAAATCACGGGGTGATGCATGCTGGTTAGCTATCGTCATCACCCCGTCGCCTGGTTCATCGTTGACCGGACAACGTTTAACTAATTTATTCCTGTCTAGTGTTGTCCAGTCAATTGCGAACCTGCCGGATACCTGTGGGTCATACTGTTTACCTTACCAGTGCTACCCGCCAATGTGACCAAAGTCAACAGTAGGAACATAAGAAGACCCCTATATCAAACCATAGCAACAGTGTGGGATGGGCAAAAAAGCCAGGACCCGGAAGCCAATATGGGTCCCAGCCAAAAATTCCCACCCGGCCCCGAAGCGACCAAAATATCACACTGTTAACTAGGGAGGGGGTGGAGGGGAAAAGACTTCTCCGCTCCGTCGCTGAGGTAAAATGGCAGCTCGGCTGCCTCGTGGCCACCCCTTTTATAAGGGAGCTGGCCACGCCCCTAACTACCCGGATTCTCTGTCCTGTGGGGGGGGGGCGCAAAGAGCGTGGCGGCCATTTTGGCGCCGCGCTTGCATTGCAGGCGCACCCCCCAATAACGGACACAGACAACATTGAAAGTGGATAACAGCATCGGGCCACATTTATTGATTCAATGCCCTAGTCCGAATTATAAATTTGTATTGGTAAAACGACCAATCATAATTCTTAAGGCAAGCAGGCCGAAGTAACACTGGTAAGGTACCACCCCAAAATTGCCAACGGCAGTTGGTTACAATGTATCAATTTGTATCAATTTGTTTGTTGACAACAAACAAATTGTTGACCGTAGTCAATATCTAACTCATGACCCCACCCTCTGACGCGTATCCGTGAAATCACGGGGTGATGCATGCTGGTTAGCTATCGTCATCACCCCGTCGCCTGGTTCATCGTTGACCGGACAACGTTTAACTAATTTATTCCTGTCTAGTGTTGTCCAGTCAATTGCGAACCTGCCGGATACCTGTGGGTCATACTGTTTACCTTACCAGTGCTACCCGCCACACGGAGGGGCTTCAAAGAAGGCCTGGCGCCCCCCCCCAGACCGTCAGCTCGGTCAACAGGCCTGCTCGCCAATCACCCAACAGGAGGTCCATACCTCCTCGCGACAGATGGACCCCATCCCCTGCGTACAAGTCATAATTTTGTAGGCTAATAGCGGGGTGATGACTGACCCGTCCCCAAGCCCTGTCGGCAAGAAACCGCGCCACCGCCCTATTGACTGTGCGCCTAGCGCGGTCAAGGGCCAGGAGGTTAACGCCTCCTCTATAAGAATGTCGCGGGACAATGTCCGACCAAACCAGGGTTGTGGCAGGCCAGACATAATGCAAGTAGGCGAGGTCCTCGCAAATCGCATGCTTGAGCGATAAGCCGGTAACCTGGCCCAAATCATTGCCCCCCATGTGGATGATGAGAATGTCAGGCGGGTCAGCACCCAGGCCAGAAAAAAGGAAAGGCCGCAGCTCCCGCCATAACATCCCAGGCTTACCATGCCATGTGAGACTGGCGTGTTCACCCAGTCCCAGTCGGGGTCCCCACTCTGTCGCCGCAGCGTAACTCGCTGCCCTGTGCACATAGCTGTGGCCCACCAGCCATACTGTCACCGGTGTAATACGACACCCAGGGTCTGTAAGAAAATTGAGAAAAAAGGCGGTAAGGTGACTGGATTGGTACTCATGGCGGGAGTGGGCGCACATAAAACTGAAAACATTGCGAGCCCCACCTCCCCATGCTACGTATGTCAGCCCCAGAGTACCCAAAAGCAGCTGCTGTAGAGGCTGCACCAATACGGAATGAATGTGTGCCATAACGGGCACCTGGTAGGCCCACCCTGGTGAGGGCTCTGCCTGTCACCTTCCAAAACTGAAATTTAGTAAGGGGAGACCCATCTTGGTGACAGAAAAACGGGCCGTGGTGCATGCCACGCAGTGCCAGGTACTCCTGTAGGGCACCAACCGGACAGATGTCTGCCAAAGAACACCGTAGCAGTCTTACACCACTGCCTACGCCATGCTGATCTGTTTTAGAGGAGCGTATCCTCAACTGAGCCCAGTCTTTGGCGACATAGACATCTTCGAGTTCCAGTGCCCTACAACTTGCATCCGCCTTAGACAGCATCACAAGTTCGCTGATGCGGAGCGCTCCAAAAAATGCCACCGTTGTGGCTGCATGGAAAAGGGCTGCCTCATAATGATCAAAACAGAGGCCTGGCCAGCCCCGGGCCAACTGGGTAAGAACCCCTGGGGAAATAGGGTGCCGGTCGTCCGGGCAACGCCCGCGCTCGCGCACCCACCCCTCCAAAACATGTCTCACACAGAAGTCAGAGGTGCTGTCCACATGACCTCCCACTTTGGCCATAAAAGCCAACGCCGAGAGCTTGGATGCTATGGTGCGAGGTGCGAGGCCCTGTGCATGCAGGTGAACCATGAACCGCAGAACATGGTCCACCGGGATAGGCCAGGTCTCTGGCAGGTGAAATTGAGCAGAAAATGCTCTGTAAGAATTGAATGCTTGTTGATACGCCTTACGCGTGCGTGGCGCTAGTGACAGGCCAATCGCCCGGTTCACCTCTCCTTGCCAATAGTCCACATCTCGTCCAGGAGTGGCGAGGGAAATTCCTCCGCATCCGGGGCCAAGGCGCGGAACCGGGAGATCTGCAGGCGGGACAAAGCGTCAGCAATATCATTATTAATCCCTGGAACATGCCTGGCCCTGAACAAGACATTGAGGCGCAGGCAGCGCAACACAAAATGGCGCACTAGTTCCATGACCCTGGGCGATTTGGAAGTCTGTGCATTGACAATGTGGACAACAGCAGCATTGTCACACCAGAAATGCACAACCGAATTAGCCCACTGCTCGCCCCATAGCATCAAAGCCCCCAGAATAGGGAAAAATTCCAGGTATGTGAGATCCCGCAGGCGACCCGTGCCTGCCCAGGCCGGTGGCCACCCACCATAGGCCCACTTCCCATTGAAGTACATCCCATAACCCAGGGATCCTGAGGCATCAGACTGGATCTGAAAATTGGGGGATGCCAGGAGGTCAGACCTCCAAAATGAGACCCCATTGAACTCCCTCAGGAATTGCAACCAGACAAACATGTCTGCCCTGATACCCCGGGTAAGCCTAACTCTATGGTGGGGCCTGGATAACCCTGCCATGGCGTCGCATAAGCGCCGGGCAAAAGCCCTGCCCGGTGCGACCACCCTGCAAGCGAAATTGAGGTGACCATGTAGCACCTGCAGTTCCCTCAGTGATGCCTTGCGCTTGGCCAGCAAATCCGAGATAAGGGCCACTATCCTGGACACCTTATCGCCCGGCAACCTAGAAGCCTGCGCTACTGTGTCAATCTCCACCCCCAGGAATACTAGCTTGGTAGATGGGCCCTCGGTCTTTTCGGGCGCTAAAGGGACACCGAGTTCCTCCATTAGCGTCTGAAATGTGTTGAGGAGACGTGTGCACGTGTCCCAGCCCCGTTCACCCCCGAATAAAAAGTCATCCAGGTAATGGGCTACAGACCGGGACCCTGACCTGCGGACGAAAGCCCACTCTAGGAAGGTACTAAAACGCTCGAAGGCCGAACATGATATGGAACAGCCAAAAGGCATGGCCTTATCAAAATAATATTCACCCTTAAATTTGAAACCCAGCAACTCAAAGTTGCCCGGATGCACTGGCAAAAGGCGAAAAGCCGACTTAATGTCGCACTTGGCAAGCAGGGCACCCGGGCCACAAGAGCGCACCATGCGCAGCGCCTGGTCAAACGATGTATACCTGACTGAACAAAGGTCATCAGGGATAGCATCATTGACCGATCGGCCTGCTGGGTAGGACAAATGATGAATAAGGCGAAACTCGCCTAGGGACTTTTTGGGGACCAAGCCCAGTGGCGACACCTTAAGATTGGGAAACGGGGGTGCAGGGAAAGGTCCAGCGACCCTGCCCGCATCTAACTCCTTTTTAATGCTGGCCGCAGCCACGTCCTCCCTCCCTCTGAGGGATAAAAGGTTGGGGGCATCCTGAGGGGACCTATCACTCATGAAAGGGATACGGAATCCCTGCCTAAAACCCTGAAGGAGATACTTCCCATCCTCCCCCTTCGGGTACGATGCGAGCCAACGCTCCAGCATGTCCACATTAATTGGGGAGGGGGCCTTTTGGAGAACCAGCTCCATCCGTGGCAGTCTTGCCAGCCCACTGTCCGCCCCTCCCTCTGCCCCGTGTCCCTCCAGGCCTGGAACAGGCGGAGGCTGCGTGGGGGCCCGAACATGTGGGACACTCATGCCTGTACTTGCAATTCTTCCTATTACAGGAACCATTGGACGAGAAAGTCCAGCACAGCAGGCGGGCTGGAACCCCCTGCCCCGCCGCTTGGCGGGTAACCTGGGCCGGAGCTGCTCGCTGGACCGCATGTCCACAATGGTATCTGTCCCCCGGGGCGGGGCGTGTGGGCGTCATGTACAAAAGCCAAAGCCTCTGGCACGGCTCGTCCCATCTCATCTCGGGGTGAAGGGGAATCCTCATACGGAATTCCTCGTCATAGGCTAACCACGAGGGGCCTGGGAAATCCACCATCGCCCTATATATGTTGTCCAAATATTGGACCATGGGAATAGCCAAATCCGGCCGCGCCCTCAAGTACACCGCCATGTATATTAAATAAGCAGGGAGCCAGTTGGCCCAGGTACGTGGCGGCTTACGGCGACGTGCCTGCTCCTTGTCCTTCTCATCCTGTCCCTCCCTTTCCTCCTTGGTGGGCTCTCTGTTCAGGAGTGAGAAGATATCTACATACTCCCCCCGCCATATCTTTTCTCTGGTAGTCTGTGCCAAGTGATCACCCAGTGGCAAGGAATACCCCGCCGTCGGCAAAGCCGAAAAAGGCACCGCAGCCATAGGAAAAGGGGCCTGAGCTAGCCCAGCCACCCCCAGAACATTCCCCGCAGTGTAAGAACAAGTACCCACCCCAGTGCCCAGGGTGGCAGTCGTCATCGCCGGGTGGGGTGCCGACAGCGTGGCCCCCGCACCACCCGCGCGAGGCCAAGGCCATTGAAAAGCCCCCCCCCATATTGGGAATGTGTGTGGATGTACTCGCTTGCACCGTATACTCACATGCTGCACCCCCGCGGGCCGCCCCCACCGGGGGTTCCGGCCCACTGGGGGCGTCGGAGCTCACGACCGACGTAGAGCTCATCACCGGGGCCTGACCCGCACCTGGCTGCTGACTGGGGAGCTGCGAGGCAGTGGCCGAAACCGCGCCACGCGCCTGCAGCAGCTCAACCCTCCCTGTCGGCTGTTGTCCTCCTGCCGACAGCACCGCAAAAGGGACCCCAAAGGGGGCCCCCGCCTGACTGGCCCGAGCCAACGACGCTTCCAGGGCCGCAATACGGGCCAGTAAGGCTGCCACGTCGACCTGCGGCCAAGGGCCGGCCGGCCCGCCCGGTCCAGGCGTGGGTACAGGTCCCTGTACCCCAGGACCCGAATATGGCCATTGGCCAGCACCGAAGCCCGGCAGGGTCGGTGGAGAAATCTGCCAAGGCAGGGGGCCACACCACCCCCCAAGGCTAGAGGGCCCAGGGGGAGGCTGCGACCCAAGAGCAGCAGGCCCAACAGGGTGGGCAGGTGCAGGAGCGGTGTCCACCGCTCGCGGGCCGCGGGCCGGAACCCCTTCCGCGCCCGTATTCTGTTCGCCCACTCCGGGCCAAGGGGCAATAGACCCCATTCCGCCAGCCCCGGCCGGGGCCTGTGAAGGCGGCTGCTGAGGAGGCAGCACCACGGTCCTCCGACCTGGGTTGCGCCTCCTAACAGCGCGAGCCGCACTCGAAGCTGCCTTCTTCTTCGAAGGCATCTCTACTGAAGCAAAGGGAAGCCGAAAAGGAAGAATCGCTACCAAAAGGCTTCCCGGTAAGCTAAAGAGCGACGGAGACACAGGGGAAAAGACTTCTCCGCTCCGTCGCTGAGGTAAAATGGCAGCTCGGCTGCCTCGTGGCCACCCCTTTTATAAGGGAGCTGGCCACGCCCCTAACTACCCGGATTCTCTGTCCTGGGGGGGGCCGCAAAGAGCGCGGCGGCCATTTTGGCGCCGCGCTTGCATTGTCATGAATTTTCTCAGCCTGGATTAGGGCATGATTAGAACTGTTATCAGTAACATACATTCCCCCTTTAAATGGTTTTTTAAAACATAGGTTATAATATTACTGCACATCTGTTTAAAGCGCATCTGCACATTCAGAAGGCTAGTAAGCAACCAATTTTGTCCTGTTTGGTTTAATGGGAAGAGAATCTTAATTACTGTTTGTGATATTGTCTGCTACATGGCCTCAACAAAAGGTTGCATGTTTGGATTAAATGGCCATTGTAAGAATTATTTTTATTTGTCTCTATTTAAAGAAATAAAGAGGGACAAATAAAAATCACAGAAATACATTTGCTCTGAAATACAGCAGGTCTATAGGAGTCATCTTATCTAAGTCTATCCATTTTCTGGTGATCTTTTTTCTCATTTTTTTTCCCTTTGCAAACACTGTACTGTAGTTGAATTTCTTTGTTTTAATCTGTAAAGTATATATTGTCTGCGAACCTAAAACTTCCTGCTCTGTTTGGCAATGATCGATAGTCCCTAGCAAATAAATGTTACTGATGACTCTACTTTCACCAAAATATTGATTTTGCTGGTAGGTAATAAATGTACTCTTGTAATAGCAAAGTCTTGTCAGCAGGTTTGACTGTAGTCTCTGCTACAGTGATCCGTCCCTAATACAGAAGCCATCAATAGCTGGCTATGGTACCATTATGCAAAGTGTATTGTCCAAGCAACATTTGATGTTCTTATGACACTAATGTGCATTTAAAAATAGTATTAGTTATTCAGAAATGTACAATGATGACATAAATTATTTAGAGCTAGAGCAAAATGCTTCGTGCTGTGACACGATAATTGTATTGTTCTGTCACTTTGTAGGCAATAAAAGCCTTTATGTATTTGCAAATTATTTTTATTGAACATGAGGGGTAAAATATATCACAAAGATGAAAGCATTTGCAACAATTTACTTTGCATAGAAGAGGAAGTGTGCTATTTCTTCCTATCTTTCACAAGTGTTGTGCCCTTAAAATCCAGACTCTGAAGAGCAAATGAAGGTGATTTTTAAACACCTTCAATAATCAATGACTTTTCCTTAAATTATCCAAGTATAAACCTTCTTCTTCACATTCTCCTTTTCATAGGATCCAAGCTATTCTCACTTCGGATTATAGACTAAATCCCATTGTTATTCCCAACCAGAGTTAATGGGACATGCATCAGTGTGTTGACTTCACAAGTCTCATTTATTTTAGTTGGCCTACCCCAATTAGAACTAAAATTTGGATTTAACCAATAAAAGAGGCATCTAAAGGTTATATTTTCCCAAACTTGGAACTGCTAGTTGATTGTGGTAGAAAATGTGGGATACAAGTCCTGCAATCATTCTGGGGATTTAAAGCCATTTACATGTGAAATGTAGACATTGGTGGTGCCTCTGAAGTCCACGGAAACCAAGTTTTGTCTATAAACTAGCTGCCAAAATTGAATTTGAGTTAAATGTATCAGTTCTCTGCATCATTCATTGTTGACACTAATCTTCTTTGGGCAATACCAAAATTAAGTTCTAGCCAAACTGATTAGAAAATGCTGACTTTCAAATCCAGCAAGAAATTTAAGTTTAGAAAATGTGCCAAATTTAAATGTTTACCACAAAAGCCACCATAGATGAAAAGGAAAAAAACCCATAGATGACTACTTTGACTCTAGAGGAATCATGTTCATCTGATTATGTTTTATTCTTCTGACATCCTCAGCATTTCACCTTGACTTTCAAATTCATTTTGTGAGATGAAAAACATCAACAAACAATCCAGACTGAGGCTGACCCTTCTTTTTGTATGCTGTCTCATGTTTGTCTGAAGGACATTGTCTGCATCTCATGAAGCATTGACACTCTTTCGACATTGTTTTCCCTGTGGTTACATATTAATCCATTCAAACAGGGCTGGGGAGCAGTTTAAGCAACCATGGCAGATACACTGAGAGATGTTTGCAAAAACATTTTGAGGACAAAATTGCTGCAACACTTGTGACTTGATGGTGAATTCTAGTTCAGATTGGTGAGAGGTTGAATTCTCTTGTTGAGTTTGACCTGTGTTATATGACTCCTTGACCCCAATGGCTTGTTACATCAAGTCAGGAGCAACTGCCTAGGTCTGTCCAAAATGTTTATAGTTCTGTGAGAGAGGCAATGGTATTCCACCTGAAGAAACTTGTCCTGATCCAGATGATCTTAATAATTAGTGCCTGGTTGCTAACATACTCTTGATAGACAAAGTCCTTGACTGGGCAGTTGATATACAGTTCCAAGTAGTCTTGGATTAGGCAGTTTCTAGATCTATTTCAACCTTGGTTCGGCACTTAAATAGCTCTGGTTGTCCATATTTGTGCCAGTAAAGAGACAGAGAGGGCAATAAGCTTCCTAATTCTCCTATTTTCTCCCTCATGCCTTCTAACACCCCTATCATTGAACAGGAATCTCTGTTCAGCCTGGGATTCAAAGACTGTGTAATTTTTGAATGGATGGATTACTCTTCCTCCAGAGAAAACTGGTCATTGGATGGAAAATTGTCTATATGGTAAATTATCCTTCGTTTGAGGTCACTATACCAATGCATCTTTTAACAGCCATTGATTTTCTTCCCCCTTTCCACCAATCCAAATCAATCACCAGCAACCCCCTGATGACTTTATAATTAGTTCAGTGTTGTTGTTTTTTACCATGAAGCTTGCTTAGATGTTCTCATAGCTTCCTCTTTCTCTGGAAATTTAGAAGACAAAGTAGAAGAAGAGAGTGGTTGGAATAACTGGTTTTCACTGGTCTGAGAAAATACATCATTATGGTTGAGGACATGTCCCTGCCACCAGGATTTCATGAGGAATAGTAGAGGTCCCACATCAATGCTTAATGTACTGAACTAGAAGGAGTTAGGAACTCCACATTCAGGTTTTTAGCTTCTGACCATCATTGAAATACAGAGGAAGCCAAAAATGTGTACACTCTTTAAGAAAGGAAAAACCTGTATTAAAAATGTAATACTCAATATACACCGATAAAAAAGATGAATACAAGTCATGTTTGATTTCTGCAATTACAAAACTGGCTCAAAGTGGTTGCCATCAGCATCCAGACAGTTCTAATTATGGTGAACTACTGCTTGAGCAACGTTGACCAAAGTGTCCATTTGTATTGCTTCACATGCCATTTCAATTCCTGAAGTACAGTAAAACCCCAGGTGACAGAATTACTCAATCCTATAAAGTTTTCTATAAAGCAGTTTTTCTGTAACCCGAAGCACAATTTCCCATAGGAATGTGTTTAAAATAAAAAAACCATTCCCAACCCTCCAAAAATATTCAACCCCCCCAAAAAAAAATCCAAAAAAATGCCAGACACAACTCTCTCCTGCATCTTGATCGATGTCCCCAGATGGTGAGCGGCTGGGGTGGAGAAGGGGGGGTTGTTCTTAGAGGATCCCCCTTTCTCTCACACACCTCTGTCGATCTCCCCAGCTGGTGAATGTCTGGGGTGGAACAGGGGGTTCTTAGAGATCGATCGAGGTGCGGGAGAGAAAGGGAAATCCTCTGAGAACACCCCCTCCTCTCCCCTGCAGCCAACCACCAGCTGGGGAGAACGATAGACCTAAAAAAGCAAAAAAAATGTAGAGCACACAATGCAAAAGACGAAGCTAAGCTCCCTACCTTTTCTGGTGCTTTGTACTGAGGGTCAGCATTGGGCACATCTCCTTGTAGGGTGACAAACAAGAGTGGTTTGTCTGGCTGCTGGGTGAGCCCATGTCCTGGGCTCTCTTGCTAAAGAAGCCACAGGTGGGCAAGGGGAGCTCCCCTTGCTTGCCGGTGGGTTCCTCACCAAAAATCCCACTCAAACTCCTCCTGAAGTCAGGGCTCTTTCCCCATCCAGAGACTCTAAAATGGTGCAGGTCCTTTAAGGCCTCCCATAGGCAGAGGTCAAAAGTCAGGAGGAGGTGGGGAAAACTCAACTGCACCTCTTCAAAATGGTCTTGAGCTCCTTGAATGACAACCACAAGTGATCTGTCTGATGGATTTTAACAGTTAGAGATATAACACTGGTTATCCTCAAAGTACAAGGTAGAGGTGTGAGCAAATACTCTCTAATCTGATGTGTCTCCACACATTTGCCATAGATCCCAACCCACTCTAATATGACTTGTAGATGGTCTGAAGCGATTTCTTGTTGGGTTTCTTCAGATATTTGCATGTGTTTGTGTCTATAGGCCTGAAGGTTCCCCACTCCTGATATATAGTCCAACCTTTAGTTAGCTATCATCTTGCAGATGGGACTCCCCATATTCTACAGACATCAAAACTTGGAGAATTAGTAAGAAAAGTACCTTTCCTTTCTATCAGATTTCCAACTGTATGGCTGCCAGAAGTCAGACTGAACTAGCTCATCCTATGTTTGCTACTGTTAGACTGCAGTCTTTTACCATGTTTGAGAGTCAATGTGGGTGATAGCAACACAACAACAACAACAACAAGCATGCATAGGGTTGCACTGCATTCCTTTATTTGGGAAACCATTCTGGTATTTCAACAGGGTGACAAATGTATTTTGAGATATATTAGGATCCTTTTTTTATCTTTAGAACTTCTTCAAGTTTATAAAGCAGATAGAAATAGCCATGATAGCATCTGCATACGTTCCAACATCTTGTTTGGCTTGGCGTCATTGTACTCCCTGTGATTTGGCTACACATATCTAGGCATGCACACATAGGCAGACACAACAATGTCATAGTGGGAGAAAGTCAAAATCAAGAGGATAACTAGGCTGAGGCAAACTATGTTCACCTTTTATAGTTTCCATGTTTTATAATGAAGGCACTTCATTGAAACAATGATGCCTCCTTCCCCAGTTCCCCGGAGAGCTGCAAATCCTGTTTGGAGAGAGATTCATGAATATGTGCATTGGCACACAATCCAACTGGAACTTGCCCTTAGAAATGAATCACGAGAGAAGCCAATCAGTTTTCGCTTATGTATATAATCAGGAGGTTATCATATTATCTCTCTTGCTTCCCCCCACAGGGAAAAAGAAGATGCATAGACCTCTATCATGGTTCTACTACTGCTGTCAGCGGGAACAACATTTCTCTCTCCCCCAACCCAACCCCATCGTCCTTCACTCTGCCAATCCATGTCATGATTATTATCTTAGATCTACTGTTCTTTAAAATGAAAAGGATAATAAGGAGACAGGGTCAGTTTCTTTAAACAAATTATCCTTTGCATACTGTTCAGGCATTACATATAAACCTTTTAGTTTTTAAAAAATAACATCTGCATTAATTTAGTCAAGCCCCATTATAAACCTGAAGGATGTTCAGAATATTGCTAGAGATGGCACAGAAAAGGACAAAGCCCTCAGAGAGAGACAAAGCTCACAAAAGGGGTACACGAGGCTTGGAGTCCTGAAAATGAATGAAGTTTTATAGGAAAAACAGCAGACTATCACAAAGCTTATGACAGTGATAAAGAATATCCAACGATGGCTCTTTAGGTACCTAGTGACTTTGGTTGGATAGGGAATAGAAAGCAACACTTTCAAGAATGTTTTGTGTGTCTTAATATAACACACTCTGCAATATGTATATAAAATTAGATCTTCTGTGGCTCCAATCATATGGCTGTACACTTGGAAGTAAGCATCTTTGAACTCAGAAGGCCAAATCATCTGTCAGGATATAACTCTCTTTCCATTGCAAAAATAAAATTTGGGTGCATGAGCTTGGGAAGAGGTGGGAAGCCAGGGGAGACAATCAGCTCCACATTTAAAAGCAGTGCTCCCTAAAGTGATAAAAGATATCTGATTCTCCTACCATGATCTTTTTTCATCTCCATGTTTTGCAGAAGAATTGGATTCCTTATGTTTGGTCATAGGAACGGGGGAGGAAACTACCCAAACTTTATTTGCAAGTCTGATTGCTCAAGCACAAGGGTTTGAGGAAACATCACTGGGGAACAAACTTGGTATTACAAGGTCGAATTACAAGCTTAGTATCTTGTCCAGTTTAACCCTGTGTTTGTATCAATGCTGGTGGAGGGAGATTTGTACATCCATACATGCCTTGCTTCTGACATGCAAAGAACCATTAATATGGTATAGTATTGCAAGTCTTTGGCTTCCCTTTCTGTGCACTTTTCCTCTGCTTAGGCAAATCCTTCACCAGATATGCCCACATCCTCTCCCATGATTATCTGAGAACTTTCTCCTGCATGCAAATATCTTGAAGGTGTTTTTGTGTACAACTGATTTACAGCTACAGTATATACATCAGCACGTTATTTATAAACTGCCTTTCCATTTGAAAGGACCTGCAAAGCACCCGAATGCCAATATGGAAACAAAAATAGAAACATAACCTATAATAAAAACAATACAAAACACTAGGAGCAAACCAGCAGCAATGGAAAATAATAGCCAAATAGCCATAAAAGAATGTAGAATAAAGGCAGACTAGTTGGCTACTATCCCAATTGCCTTCATTAAAACTAAATTGATTCCATTAGCAAGGGAAACAGGTGAATTTCCTCTGTGTGTGCGTGTTCATGTGCGTGTGTGCACGCGTGTGTGTAAATGCACACATTTCCTTAGGTTAGCCCACCATTGTGAAATCTGTCCCTTATCATCACATCATCACCTCTTGGAAAGTTAGGGTTTTTTTTACTTTTGATTCTGGGAATTCTGGTCCCTAAAAGTAACTGGCCCACGTTCTGCCCACTGCATAAGAATTTCTGGGGAAGGTGTGGTAGGTGCACATGGGGAAAAGCACTAACAGAGAAAGTTATAGCAGAATAGCAGTACTGTACTTTGTAGAGAGAAGGTTTCAAGTTCAACCCCTAGTCTCAAATCCTGAATGTTGAGATTAGACATTGTAGACTGTGAAATGGTTTGGTGGCACAAGACAACATCCTATATTCCTAAGGAATCCAGGTTCCAAGATGTTTAGAACTTTCAGTGCCAAAACAAGAAGTTTGAATGGAACCAAAAACACCTAGAAGACAGTGCAGTAATTTCTAAATCAGAGTTATATTTCCCATGCAATATATCACATTTAAGAGTCTGGCTTTCTGCTGCAGAATCAGCTGCAAATGCAGCATCTCTGCTAGATCCCTTTTTTGTTCAGGAGAAAGCACAGCCGTCAAGCGTGCTTATCTGGGTACATGGAGAAAATATCCAGCAAGCCATCTTGACCTTCTGATCTAACCACAAGTGGCAGAGCTAACTCTTAACCTGAATTGCAGCTTCTTTATCCAGGATTGGCAAGACTTTTGCTTCTGAACAGGATGACCCACCCCCTCCCACAAATAGAAGTATTTTCTTCTTGTCCTGATAAAAAAAAGATATACACTTTCACCAAGTCCATCACGGATGCCAAATCTTGATTCAGAACAACTGCCATCCCAAAAATCATGGACAGGGACAATAGAACAGAATGTCTGTAGCACACTGAAGTTATCTGAACTAATAGATAACTGTATCTATATACAGAAGTTTATAGAACAAGCATAAAAAGGGGAAAATGAATGTTATAATAGGGAAGGAAAGATTTGTCAAATCTGTTTATCTGGACCTCTTCCTTCCTTTCTCTATAACCTATCTCGATCTCAATTCTGTATGAATCCCCCTGCACTCTGTACATAATTTTTGTGTCCCTTTTTCAAATTGATATATTAATGGATGTACTAATGGATATGTTTCCACTGATTCAAGTATGTTTAGATAAGAAGTGTATATCTTAATCTGGCACACTTTCAAAATGTGTGTGGTTTCACTGAATAATTATTTCTGCATCAGAAAATTGGACATTTTTAGATTTTCAAGTGCAAATGAATGTTTAGTCAGAGAAGCACAGATCAGCTCTATTCCTCCCCCCCCCCCCGCCAATCTCCATCCCCCCAATGCACACTCTGGCATTTGTGAGTGAAGCAAGTAAGCAAGTGAGTATCTCTCCAAAGTAAGAAAGCAAGAAGGTTATACATATCACCAAGGCTAAGGACCCTCCAATAATACAGTACTTCAGTGGTAAGAACATAGACTAGCAGGGGAAAGCACACCAGGAAAATCTCTTTCCCCCCCCCCCTCCACTTTTGCACATTTAAAAAAAGAGAGAAAAGAAGAAGAAGAAATAGTAGTGATTTCCACAGCCCATGAGGTAACAAAGATGAGAGGACATGTCAAATATATTTTCTTCACCAATGCAGAGTCTTATGGCACCATAAAGACAAATTTATTGCAGAAAGACTCTTGAAGTGATATTCTAAATTGGCAGATTTAAGATTGTGTGTCTGTTAGAAATGGCTGAGAATATATCAGTTTCTTCCTCCAAATCCTTCATATTTGGGAAGGAAAGAAACTGGAAGATTAATAAAGACCCTGAACACTGGAGAAATCAAAACTTCCCAGCCTACACTGGATGGCTTTTCTCTTGTGATGCCCAAAGGGGAACTGGATTTCCAGTCTTTGGCTCTGCAGCAGGCTATCCAGCCAGCAATTCCAGTCTTTTCTTTTCTTGTATATTAAGGACCACGAAGTGCCAAGACTCCAGCCTCCCCTCCCCTGTACAATGGCCACCATAACAAAGTCTTCCACATGCCAGTAAAAAAAAAAAGCTGTCAAGTTGGAGCTACCTTTACCCCTCCTGTGGAGCTGAAGTACAACTCTCATCATCTTTGACTATGCTAGATAGGACTGATGAGGGTGGTAGGCCTATCTTATGATCTGCCTTGCAAACAATTCCTTGGTAAACTTGCAGGGCCACCATTATTCTATATCAGGGGTTTGCAATCTACAACCTGTGGTGCCAAATAATCCAGCACCCGACCTCGCTCCAGCCACCGCCGCCATATTCAGCTCCAGACTCATTTAAGGTAATCGTAAACACATTTACGTCAGCCATAAATGAGTCCTTGGCCATTGTAAACACATTTACGACAGCCACAGACACATTTTACAGCAGCATTTACAGTGGAGGGAACCACCAGTCCAACCCACTCAGCTGACTGAGGGGGCGTGGTCTGGCCCATGGCTGGAAAATGTTGAGAACCCCTGTTCTATATCCTTACAGATGTTTTGAAGGGATACTGGGTCCTTTACCTACAAGTGTCTGGCTGAAAGTCCAACTGACTCTTTAGAACTTACTTCTCCAAGGACACACATAGGATTACACTCTAAGCAAACTGAAAAGCAATATTGTGTTTTATTACATGGATAGAGTGGGGTACACAGACAAGGCCTCCTCGAAGATTGTGGTATTTTTGAACCACAATCAGGCTTACCCCTAGTAACAGCAGCCTTGTGTTGTTAACTAATCTTTTTCACACTAGATCAGGTGAAAGGAACTGCAGAATGAACTCACCAAAAGGTGCCTTCATTTTATCTGGCCTAGACATGGAAGAAGAAGAATGTGGATAGTCAGGTAATTGTATTAAAGATTTAGCCCCAGTAGCAGGGCATGCTCATTTGGCAGTGTCACACTGTTAACTCTTTAAATTGGAACAATATTTTTTAAAAATCATCTTTAGAAGTACACTTGAATGTTACTAGTTGCATTGTGTTGCATTTATTACCTTTTTATTTAATGCTCTTCCATAAAAATTATGCTGAGGGGGGAGGGGTTCCTTGACTGAACAAAAAGTTTCCTTCTCCCTTACTATTGTTGTCTTCAATTGTTTACAGCTGCTTCTCTAAACAAATTTCATGCCCTTAAAAGCACATGTTTTTACATATTCTCTCTCTCTCCTTTCCCAGATCTAACATTATATTGTCACCACATAATCAATTAGATTTGGCTCCAAGATTACGCTACCAAGCTGAGCCAGAGTAAAGTTGAGCCTCATTCTAAAACGCACTCCTTTTTATACTAGAGACACAATATTTTAAACCTACATTGTATCACACAGCCAAATTACACTTACTCTGAATGGATGGGTATTTTTTGCCTCATTTCCCAGCTATTCCTCAAATAACTGATGAGACATGCATAGATGGGTGTTGTGGAACATGGCACTGCATTTCAGCTCAGCCTTGTATTTTATTCAGTTTCATTATTTCCTGTTGGACTGACATCATTACATATATGCGCCACATTGTGTGTGTGTACATGCTTTCTGCTGCTAGCATGAGATATTCTCTGTATTGCTTTCTGCATATACAATGACAATTCTTGAGGTTCCTTAGACTGAAAATTAGGTCACAGCATAAGCTTTTGTGGGTCAAGTTTGCAAGATCAATTGCTTCATTTCTCTCAGCTTTCCATGGTGTGTCTCATTCTGCTGAGATTTGTCACATGCCGTTCAGGGACAGCCTCGTTTCGTATAAATAAATGTTTACAACTAGAAATGGTACACTTTAAAAATATCTTACCAACAGAGGGAGAAAGTGCACCTGAAATACAGGTGAAACTCAGAAAATTAGAATATCATGCAAATGTACATTCAGTTCAGTAATGCAACTTAAAAGGTGAAACAAATATATGAGCAAAGCGAGATAGTTCAAGCCTTACTTTGTTATAATATTAATATGGCATGCAGTTTATGAAAACCCCAACCCCCCAATCTCATGTACCCCATAATCATCACATAATCTCATGTACGGTGTACGCCATGATCATCACAATTATAACGAATTAAGGCATGACATCTCTTGCATTGCATGTAGTGAGTCTCATATATTTGTTTCACCTTTTAAGTGAAATGAATGAACATTTGCACGATATTCTAATTTTCCGAGTTTCACCTGTATGCAATATACACATAAAAAGTATATTTGCATAAAATGGTTGTTTCTCTGATTCCATTAATGATATTAAGAAAAGGCAGCTTAATAACAAACAAAACCAGCATGTTATAGCGGTGAAATATTTAGGTTGTTTGTTCAAGACACTTTTGGGGATTGAACAAACTTCTACATAGAGAAAATATCTGCTTTCTCCCTTTCAACAACATTGGGTAAAGCATAGTTATGAAGGACATAACTGTTCTGCAGATTATTCACCATAATGTGTTCTTTGCTGATGACAACAAGACATGTAAGTTCTCTGATGAACAGGGTAGAGGAAGAAGAACAAGATATCAGTGGGTGGGTTTTTTTAAATAGCCTAATGTGATTGTTGTTTGCCAGTAACTTAACTGGTAGAGTTCTTTTCTCACCTCTGCCATTTAAGACAAACTTGTGCCTCCTTTTCCTGTCTGTTTTCTTGCTTCCATTGTTTTTGTCGCTAGTCCCACTTTCTCTCTGACCTTTGACCAAACAACATTCATGAAGGTTCTATCCACATGCCGGAGATGCCATTTCCCCTATTTTTCTACTGACTGTAACTATAAGTGGTAACTGTAAGTAAAGATTTGTACAGAAAAAAGTAACCAAAGGGGAAGTCAGGGGCTGAGACTAAGCTAATCTCTCTGTGTTTCCTCTGTCTTGTTGTTTTCTTCTACCTCATACTCTTCTAGCTAAGAGGAATAACCAAAATTCCCCAATAATAACCATGGTAGAAATTTACTATTGTCATAGAAAACCCATTTTCCTGTTTGCTTGTTAATGGTTTATACTGTTCTAGAGATCTGTAGGAAATTTCTCTTACATTAGGCAAAACAATGTCAACTTTCATACGTGAGCTCACATGAAAAGGTAAAGGGAAGTTATTTACAGCACAAACAGAGTGTGCCATCTTGTAGTGGGGAAATAATAATAATAAGAGGATGATAATAATGTACTTATATTGCACATTACAACACACAGCTTGGCAGAGAGAATTTCCTAATATGACAGTTCCAGGTCTCCACCAGACAATCGATGGACACTTTGCTTTCAGTTGTTAATGTACAAAAAAGGAAGCCGATATAGTGCTTTTTGGAAGTCACAGTGTCACTGGTTACAGCATGAGTTCTCAACCTTTTTAAACCGGGGGCCAGGTCACGCTCCCTCAGACAGCTTCGGGAGGCGGATGGCCATTTTGCCCTTCCTCCACCACATAGCACTTCCTGGTGTGGTGGAGGCAGTGTAGGGCCACATGAAATGGTGCTGCGGGGTGCATCTGGTCCACGGACCACAGGTTGAGACTCCCTGGGTTACAGGGTCTACAGAGAACATTTTCTGAAGAACTATGACAATCAGGAAGCAGTTTCCTTTTTTGTACAGGGAGCTTCAAAGATAGGCCCTCCTCCAAGTGAGCAAAAGGAATGTAAATATGAGTGTGGGTTTGCCTATTGGATTTTTGGGGATTTGGAGTCAAACCACCACCACCACCCTATCCCTGGTTGCTATTGTAGGGGCCCAAATATTTTTCAAAGAATTCAAGAGTATAGGGAAAGCTGGAGTGGATGGATGAACTTGTCAACCTCTTCCGTTGATATGGAACTTCCTAAAAAGGGCACTGCAGCAAACAGCAGCAAATCTGTCCACAATGCTGTAAATAAAGCCACCATTTTTCTCTTGAGTACCTTCTGCAATACCAAAATATGAGGGCAGAAAGAGAGAGATGGGCTGCATTTACCCTTTTAAGGAAAGGTGGGAGATATTTTATGTAGATGACATTATGAAGATCACCAGAAGCATGGGCAGAAGTAACTATGATGGGATGTCTGAGACATCTATAGCAAAACTTGCTATCTTCCACCACCACCCCATCCCTCCTACTAATAAAAGCCAGAATGGGGCGCAAACAATCATTCACTCTTTGTGACAGGTTTTCTTCGTTGCAGTCATCTGTTACTCCCAGCCATAGCTAAGCATTACCCGTCTCTGCAAGCCTGGCAAGCTGAGTTGCATAGAGACAAGCGCTCATATTACAATATTGATAAGTTTCTACTTCTTCAGTGGATGTTTCAATGATTCACTTCAGCAGGAGTCTCAGCGCTGGTGCCATCGCCTCAGATTTGACAGATACATTATTGGTATTGCAGACAAAGAATAAGTGCAGCAGGGGCCTGGAATGTTAATTTTTGAGCTTCCAGCAAAGGGCTGGAAGGGAGCGGGGAGGGAAAGGTAAATTAAGTAGCGCATGTTGATGCCTATTGTTATCTCATTACAGCAGATTTTCTGCTAGTGATTTCAGAATTGGTAAAGATCTAGCATGGAAGAGAGATTTGTGATACATGTCAAGAGAGTGTAATTTGGCCCATTGCTTTTCTGTCATTCATAAAATGTAGTATGATGTACAATACACAGTCTGATGTCTCAGTTTCAGACAGATTTTCCTGTAAGTAATTTATAGTAATTTCAAAGGCTCCTCCACATAAATGCATTTAGGACTGCAATCTCAATTGCAGAACATGACAGTAAGAATAAATTAATTTTAAAAAAATAAAATAAAAGCACTCTATATGAAGCGGTAACTGTACTCTATTTGATTGCATCTACACATGCCTCACTTTAAGCATAAAGAATGAAAAATGACTGGGAAGAAACGTCTGGATGAGAGTAAAAATAAAGAAGCCAGATTTGAATTCAGTAGTTGGGAGAAAACTGCAGGCATTTGAAGAGTCTGGACTATGTGATATTTCTCATAACATTTCTGTCACCTTTGAAATATGATTTTTTAAAAAATTCTGTACTTGACTTTTCCTAAAAAACATATCCACATTAATTCTAATTTTGAAGACTGCATGTAAGTAAATTTTTCATGCTTCTTTCAGTATCACTTTAATTGTTTAGTTCCTTTTATACTTACAGGGCTGTTGCTTCACTAGACAATGGAAATGAAAGCGCGGCGCCAAAATGGCCACCACGCTCTTTGCAGGCCCCCCACCCACCCAGACTCAGACATCCGGGTGAGTTAGGGGGCGTGGCCACCCCTCTATAAAAGGGGTGGCCACGAGGCAGCCGAGCTGCCATTTTAAAAATAGTGACGGAGAGGAGAAGTTTTCTCCGTCGCTGTTCCTTTGATTCTTCTGCTCTTTAGCCCTTGGCTTTCCCGGCTGGGAAGGAAGGAGTTGCACAGAGCCTTCGGCTTGCTGGCTGCTCTGTGCTTTTTGGCATAGGTTGATCCCTGGACAGGGATCCTGCTATTTCTATAGATATGCCTCCCAAACGGAAGGCCCCGGTGACGAAACCGCGGCCAACGGGGAGGACTTTTGCCGGCCCTGTGCAGCGCGGGGGGCAGCCCTCAGGTCGGAGGACCAGGGCTGCGCTCACGCGGCAGGGCACTACCCCCACCAATACCGGTGGGGCGATGCAGGCTGGTGCTTGGCCCTCGGGTGGCCAGCCTCTGACCGGCCCTTCCGGGGCTGCGGCCCTCGGCCCGCAGTTGCCGGCCATGGGTCAGGTCAGCGGGGGAGGGCCTGGTGCTGGTGCGCAGCACGTTCCCCCTCCGGCCCCTCATGGGCCGGAGTATTGGACATGGCCCTATTCGGGCCCAGGCTCTCATTTTGGGGTTCCTGGTCAAATGCCTGGGGGGCCGTCCAGCCCACCCAGCCCACTTTATACTGGGGGATCTGTGGCAGTGGATGCATTGCTAACGCGTTTAGCTGTGCTTGAGGCATCCTTGGGGATTGCACACAACCCCATGACAGGGGGGCCTTCTCTCTCTGCCGGGGGCCCTTCGTGTCCACCGGCTACCTCAACGGCCGCCACACTGCAACAAGCGGCCAGCCGGGTTGAGCTGCTTGAGACGCTCCGGCCTGCGCCTGCCGGTGTCTTGCAGCTCCCTGTCCGTCCAGAGCTACAGCAGGAGAGTGGTCAGGTGGTGCACCAGAGCTCGATTCCGGTCGCGAGCTCTGACGCCCGCCGTGGGCCGGAACCCCCAGTGGGGGTGGCTCACGGGGGTGCACCTAGTGAGTATCAGGTTCAAGTTAATGCACCCACATCACAGTCCACTTCCAGTGGTGGGGTTCAGTGGCCGTGGCCTCGTCAAGTCGAGGCGAGTGGGCATCAGTTGCCAGCCTATCCCAGTGCCCCTTGGTTCCATACTGGCACAATGTTGGGGGTGGGGGTTTCCGCCCCCGGGGCAGTGCCAGGCATCGCAAGGGCTGTTCAGGTTCCGCTGCATATGCCCCATGTACCTAATGTGTCGGTGACGGCCTTGCCGACGGCTGGTTATTCATTGCCCCTTAGTGATCATTTGTCCCAGGTCTCGAGGGAAAAGGTTTGGCGGGGGGAGTACAGTTGATGCGAGCGGGCATCAGTTGCCAGCCTATCCCAGTGCCCCTTGGTTCCATACTGGCACAATGTTGGGGGTGGGGGTTTCCGCCCCCGGGGCAGTGCCGAGCATCACAGGGGCTGTCCGGGTCCTGCTGCGTATGCCCTTGATACAGAACGTGCCGTCGATGGCTTTGCCGACGGCTGGTTATTCCTTGCCCCTGGGTGATCATTTGCCGCAGGTCACGAGGGGTAAGGTCTGGAGGGGGATATGCAGATATTCTCCATATTGTACAGTGAGCCCACTGAGGAGGAGAGAGAGGGACAGGACGACAGAGACAAAGAGCTGTCCCATCGTCGTAAGCCACCGCGCACCTGGGGCCAACTGGTGGTCGGCATACCTTATATATATGGTGGTATGCTGCAGGGCCCGGCCTGGTTGGGCCATCCCGATGGTTCCATCTATTGCTAATATTACAGGGCGATGGTTGATTTGATGGGCCCATCGCAGTTGGCTTACGACGAGGAATGTGGATGAAGGTGGCCCTACACCCTGAGAGGAGGTTGGATGAGCCCTGTCAGCACTTGTGCTCGTGTACATGACTCCCACGTGACTGGCACCTGGTGATAGGTACCATGGTGGTCAGGCTGTGCAGCGGGCTGCTCAGACACAGGCTCCACGCTAACTGGTCGGGCAGGGGGTTCTAGCCCGCCTGCCGTGTTCGACCTGCTCAGCTGGCGACGGGTGTACTAAGCGCCAGTGTCGTTACCGACTTGGTGTCCCCTTTTGCGCTGGCCCTTACGCTGCCTCCACGTGCCCGCGGGTTGGTGGGTTACAGGGCAGAGGTAGGGGTGCACAGGGGGCGATCAGAGCTCCGTCTGAAAGAACTAGCCTTGTCAAAGCCCCCCCCTCCCCAATTAGTGTACTCAGGCTGGAGCGATGGCACTCAGCTCATCCAAGAAGGGATGATGTGGGGTACCTGCTGGGGGGTTTTCAATGGGGCTTTTGCATTCCATTCGGGGGTGTTAGGGGTCCCAGGATGCTACTAATCTGGTTACCTTGAAAGGTAACGAAGAGGTTGCTCCACTGTGCACAGCTATGGGAGTTGGGGCTATGAGAGTAGCGGGTCCCTTCTTGGAACCACCTTTCCTAAGTTGAACGTCTCCCCTGTGAGGCTAGTACCGAGGTAGAACCAGGGTGAATGTCATTTAATCCTCCATTTAGCTCACCCTGTGGGTTATCCGGTTAGGGATGCCATTCCTGATGACCTTGTTCAGTCAGGTACTCATAGTTGGTTCAGCCCCTATGGGTGGCTCGCTCATGCAGTCCCGGTGCTTTCCTGGCACAGTGTGCTATGCACTCGGCTTTCAGATTACTGCCAGTGCGGCCAATGGATTTAGAGCTATTGGGTTTTTAGGTTCCAAGGTGAATTTTACTTAGATAAGTCCAACCCCTTCTGACTGAGTTAATTCATGTTCAGCATTCGAACGATTCAGGACTTTCATTCAGTGGGCCTTTGCTCGCAGGTTGGGGTCTTGGTCTCTAGCCCATTACCTCGACGACTTTTGGTTCAGGGATGAACTGGGCTCGGACACGTGCACGCGTCTCCTCATTACATTTCAGACACTCAGGTGGGAACTGGGTGTCCCCTTGGCGCCTGAAAAGACCGAGGGCCCAGCTACTAAGCTCACATTTCTAAATCGACTCTGTCGCACGGGCATCCGGGTTACCCATGAATAAGGTGGCTCAGATCTCCGCGGCGATTTTGGCATTGATTGCCAAACATAAAGTGTTCCCTTGTGACCTGCCGTTACTTCATGGCCACCTTAATTTTGCCTGCAGGGTAGTTCCACCCAGCAGAGCATTGGCCAGGCGCCTGTGTGACGCCATGGTTGGCCTGTTAAAACGTCAACACAGGGTCCGGCTGATCAGGGGCATACGGGTGGACCTTCCGGTCTGGCTCAAATTACTCCTGGGTTTTAACGGAGTCTCTTCCTGGAGATCAGACCTGATGGTCTGCCCTGGATTTCAAGTACGGTCGGATGCCTCCGGCTCCCGGACTTATGGGGGTTTACTCTGAGGGTAGGTGGACTTACGGCCGATGGCAGCACCCATGGCTTGGCACGGATCGCCTCCGCGATCTTACCTTCCTTGAGTTTCTTCCCATTTTGGGGAGCACTGATGCTATAGGGCGATGAGTGGGCCTACTCAGTGGTCCATTGTTGGTGTGATAATGCGGCAGTGGTGCACATTGTCAACACCCAGACATGCAAATCCCCCAGGGTCATGACATTAGTTTGTCTATTCTTTTTGAGAAGCCTACGCCTAAATGTGCTGTTATGGGCCAGACATGTTCCAGGTGTTAATAATGACATTGCTGCTGCTTTATCCCGCCTGCAGATCCCCCGGTTCCGTGCCTTACTCCGGAAGCAGATGAATTCCACTCGCCACTCCCGGCCGATAATTGGACGATTGGTGAGGAGAGGTGAACCGGCCATGTCATTGGCACCTCGCACGCGTAAGGCGTATCACTGTGCGTTCATGCGTCGTGTTTTGGAGGGGTGGACATGGGAACGTGTCCGCCGGCCGGACACGCGTCACCCCAGTTCCCAGAGTTTCTGACCCACCTTGCACGAGGCTGGCATTACTTTGTTCGGATAGGTGTGAAGTAGCTCTTGGTCACGCAGCTACCACGGTAGCCTTTTTGGAGCGCTCCGCATCAGTGAGTGGGTGCCAAAGTTGGTACCATCTGTGTAAGGCGGATGTGTCTCGTAGGGCACTGGAACTCGACAATGTCTCTGTCACACATGAGTGGGCTCAAGTGGGTATACGGTCCTCACAGGTTGTTCAGCACAGCTTAGGCAGTGGAGTCAGACTGCTACGAAGTTTTATTGGAGACATCTGTCTGGTTGGTGCCGTACATGAATTTTCGACAGTGCCTGCTGCGCGCCTCAGCCTGTTTTTCTGCCACCAGGATAGGTCTACCCTTGCCGAAGTAATGTTACTGAGGGTGACCGGTGCCGCGCTTCGCGGTGTGGGGGCCCGTTTTGGCACCCATTTATTTAGGATAGGCGTCGCGTTGATCGCGGCTACGTTTGGAGTACTCGGAGGCGGACATGCGTGTATGCGCAATTTCTTATATGTACGTGCCCTCACTGTACGAGTACCTAGTTATGTCCTTAACCTCTTCTCCTCTTTTACAGATCCTGTGTGTCTCTACACACCGGTGGCAGTGGGGCTGGTGGGCCGCAGCTATGTACACTGGGCAGCAGTATATGCTGCGGCGACAGAGAGTGGACCCCGACTTGGGCTGTGTGCATCCGCACGTATGCGATGGTATGGTATGCACGGCACAAGGGGGCGGGAACTGTTGCCATTCCTGATGTCCGTCGGGGATGCTGGGCCGCCCGATGTTCTTAATAGGCACCTCGGCGGCAACGATCTTATACGGATCACTGCTGTTACTAAACTGTCGAGGGGCTGTGACCTGGCGTTTTATATCACGTATGGCTTACACACGGTCGCTATGGTCTAACATTGTGCCGAGACACCAATTTAGGGGAGACGTGGATCTCCGTGGTTCGGACTGTTCTGGCAGTCAGTGGACAGGGCTGTTGCTCAGTCCCTGCTGAGCATGGCTGGGAGACAGCCATTGGACACCTGAGGATAGGCTTACAAAAATTTTGCCGGTAGGCAGGGGAAGGGGTCCACCTGTCGGCTGGAGGTATGTACCTCGTTCTGGGTGTGGTGCAAGCAGGCCTGGCGACCGAGCTGACGGTCATGGGGGGGGGGGGCGGTGAGTCATCATGGATGCCTCCCCGTGTGGCGGGTAGCACTGGTAAGGTAAATATTTATGACCCATAGGTATCCGGCAGGTTCGCAATTGACTGGCCAACACTTAGACAGGTACAGGTGTAATAACGTTGACCGGTCAACGACGAACCAGGCAAGGGGTGATGGCAGGAGCTTTTTCAGCATGCATCACCCCGTGATTTGATGGATACACGTCAGAGGGTGGGGTCAGTAGATAGTTTATTGACTACGGTCAACAATTTGTTTATGTCAACAAACAAATTGATACAAATGGATACATTGTAGCCAATTGCCATTGGCAATTTTGGGAGGAACCTTACCAGTGTTACTGCGGCCTGCTTGCCTTAAGAATTATAATTGGATGAGTACCAATTGAAAGTTATAATTCGGACTAGGGCATTATTCAATAAAAGTGGCCCAATGCCTTTATCCATATACCGGTGTCTGAGTCTTTCTTTGGGGGGTGCGCCTGCAATGAAAGCGCGGCGCCAAAATGGCCGCCGCGCTCTTTGCAGGCCCTCCCCACCCAGACTCAGACATCCGGGTGACTTAGGGGGCGTGGCCACCCCTCTATAAAAGGGGTGGCCACGAGGCAGCCGAGCTGCCATTTTAAAAATAGCGACGGAGAGGAGAAGTTTTCCCTCCACCCCCTCCCTAGTGAACAGTGTGATATTTTGGTCGCTTCGGGGCCGGGTGGGAATTTTTGGCCTGAACCTACAATTGGCCCTTGGGTTCTGGCTTTTTTGCCCATCCCACACTGTTGCTGAGGTTTGACATAGGGGTTTTTGCTCTTGACTTTGGTCACTTAGGCGGGTAGCACTGGTAAGGTAAATATTTATGACCCATAGGTATCCGGCAGGTTCACAATTGACTGGCCAACACTTAGACAGGTACATGTGTAATAACGTTGACCGGTCAACGACGAACCAGGCAAGGGGTGATGGCAGGAGCTTTTCAGCATGCATCACCCCGTGATTTGACGGATACACGTCAGAGGGTGGGGTCAGTAGATAGTTTATTGACTACGGTCAACAATTTGTTTGTGTCAACAAACAAATTGATACAAATAGATACATTGTAGCCAATTGCCATTGGCAATTTTGGGAGGAACCTTACCAGTGTTACTGCGGCCTGCTTGCCTTAAGAATTATAATTGGATGAGTACCAATTGAAAATTATAATTCGGACTAGGGCATTATTCAATAAAAGTGGCCCAATGCCTTTATCCATATACCGGTGTCTGAGTCTTTCTTTGGGGGGTGCGCCTGCAAAGAATATCGTGCAAATCAAGCATTCTTCACAGCCTTATTCTTCCTGCTCTTTCATGCCCCTGTTGTGGTTGTCAGACCAACAATGAATACAGCAGGGGGCTATGTCTGTACCGTATGTCAATGGCTTAAAGCATTCCAGAGGTTTTTTTTTTGTCAGAAAGTAACTGAACGGTAACTAGTTACTTTTGAGAATGGGAAAAGGGTTTTCTCACTGAAAATAAAACACCTGTCATTTATGATGGCAACTAACAGTTTTAAAGTTCCTTGGAAGTCTAACTATATGTACTTATTTTTTAGAAAGCATATTCTGAGCTCAGTTTGATAATGCTATTTTCAGCAGGAGCAGAAAGGATATTAGACGTGGAAGCCTTCGCTAAGCAGACAGTGTCAATTGATCTCTTCTGATGAGTTTTCTTCTGCTATTGAGTAGAAGGGTCTGAAAGAGCCAGAGGTATTCTCAGTTACATCTGGGAACTAGATTAAACCCTAGAGCAGGGATTCTCAACCTCCGGCCCATGGGCCGGATGTGGCCCATGGCACCATTTCATGCGGCCCCTCACCGCCTCCACTACACGAGGAAGTGCCATGTGGTGGAGGAAGGGCAAAATGGCAAAATGTCCGAAGCTGTCTGAGGGAGCGTAAACCGGCCCCTGGCTTTAAAAGGTCAAGAACTCCTGCCCTAGAGACTAGCAACACTTTTAATAGGCTTTTTCCTATATCCAAACTAGAACAGCTTGGGGGAGACGTGGCTGTGGGATTCTCTTGCTGAATTCCATTCATCAAACTACATTTTTGTGATCTGTCTCCCCTTTACTCACTTTCTTGAAAGACACTGTTGTCTGGAATTTCAATGCATAAACATAATTCAGTAACACGTTAATATATTTCCATGTGTGGATCCATCATGAGAATGTATCGATATAAATGTGGGGCCGAATTTGCTTTTCAGTTGTGTAATTTTTATTCCTTATTTTGGAGCAAAAAAAAAACTTGAGAGAAAACAGTCTGATATTTAACTTTACTAAGTATTGTAATTTATTTGTTTGTTTTAAAGAAAAAAGCACCAATCTCTGCATATAATGCTATCTTTGATGAAGTTTAGGTTTAAGAAATGTATGCCTGCTACCAAATAAAGGTCACACTACATGAAAAACAGTCTCTGATGTGTAATCAATAAATTAGTCAAAAAGTTAGGTAAATGTTGCTATAGATTCTAGAGGGTTTTGTTGTTGTTCAGTCGCACACTTGATTCCGACCCTTTGCAACCCAATGGACCATTGTCCTCCAGGCACTTCTGTCCTCCACCCTCCTCTTCAACCCACCCAGCTCTGTGCCCGCTGCATCAACAATACTATCTAGCCATCTCATTTTCTGCTGCCCCCTTCTTCTTCTGCCCTCAATCTTTCCCAGCATCAAGGCTTTCTCAAGTGAATCCTCTCCTTTCATTTGATGTCCAAAGTACTTTAGCTTCATCTTCTCTATTTGACTTCCTAGAGGGTACACCATATTAATAAATTACACAATATTTTAGTCATCACACGCATAATTTAGAGGTAATGAGTTAATACTATGCTTTTGGAAGAAAGATGACAATTCATATTAGATAATAAAAAGGATCTGCTTGAATGTGATCAAATATTTGCAGCAAAATCATTCTTCTATTTCACTATTTTTGAAGTAAATCCAAGTGAGAAATATTCAAATAGTTTTACATTTTGAAAGTAACAATCCAATATACATTTTGTTCTGACCTAATTCCTAGAGTAATTTAGTATCCAAGCCCCCTTTTTTCTCCTGATAATGTCATTGGGACATGTAGGTCCTTATCCTCTGTGAAGGATCAGCCTTTTCAACATGTTCTTGTAACTCTTGCAGAGAGGAAGCAATTACAAGGAGTTATCCTATGTGTATTAATTACATCTGTTGCTTAGGGGATTATAGTCACAAATTGTTTAACCATCTATCTGAAGTTCTCCATCAACTCACCCCAGCTGAGTGTAGGCTGCTAGTTACTAGAAGACATGTCCTTATAAGTTGTGGCACCAAGGATGTGCATGTCTCTCCCAGGAAGGCTGGCCTAACGCCAAACAAAATTGTTCTTGTACCAGATAAATATCTGTGTAGCCCTTGTGAGGGGAAAAAAACTTTTTAAAAATTTATCCCTTGATCTATTTATTTGGGAATAAGCATAATTGAACTCAACAGGGATTTTCTTCTCTTTACAGAGCTGTATAGAAATGCTATATGTTGTAAACACTTTTGGAAATTTTTTTAGCCAAAGGGTGGCATACAGATTTTAAAATGCAGACTAAAAGTAAAATAGGCACCATCTTCTTACCAACTTGATTCAACTCAAGCTAGACTTTAAACCATTGCTTTAATTAATCTAATTTATTTTTCATCTTAAAAAGTCTGTTGTGAGAATTCATGTGGCTCATATCAGGATAGTTTTCCCCAAAGTAAAGCCATGCAAGGATTGCTCAGTTAGTGAACCAAGAATTGGAGAGGCTCAAGTGCCTCTCAGTCTTCTGTTGAAATAGCAAGGCCATCCACTCCTTCCAAAATATAGCAGAGTGGGTTTAGCTTACAAGCTTTGAAGGCGATCCCCACAAGTGCCATTCTGATGACTCCCCTCCCCTGCCTATTCCAGACTGGAAAAGAAAGGTTATGGTGATGTAATTTAGTCTAACTAGATATTTGAACTTCCTCCTCATCGTAACTTGTACAAAAAGAGACCACCATTTAATGCAAAATGCTTATTAGAACAGAGTGAGGAACTTGAATGGGAAATGGCTGCTTAGCTACCCCTCACTACCATCCAAGCCGAAGGCATAGTTTTGGGACAGGACTCAGGAGATGATGGAAACTCACTGGGAGGTGGAAGTGGGAAGCTGCCCTTTGAACATCTCACATGCTTCACTACCTTGAAAACATTGTTAGGGTTGCTGTAAGTCAGAAGCAATTTGATGGCACAACAACATTCTCCTTGAAGCCTTGGCATCATGTCAAGTTGTTCTGCTGGTGTAAAATGAACCAGATAGGGATCTCTTCAATTCACCTTTGGGATGAGTTGGGAAAGAAGGGCATGGATCACGTAATTTGAAGTTTAGGATTTTTGAATTGGGGGGGGGGGGGGCGCATGGTAGCAAGAGAGCTTCTTATTTATCTCCTTTTGTTTAGAGGAGGCCTACACTGGGGGATATAAATTAAGTTTCACATTGCAATGATTATTTCTAAATGAAATAATGTCCCATCAATCCTGTTCCCAGTTTTGGATCTATGGTGTTGGCCCTGAGGAGGAAGAGATGATCTTTTGAGGGGCTTGTTGCAATTTGGGCTGTTAGGAATCTGCTGTGGAGGATTGAGTAAAAGAATAAGGAAGGCATGTAATAGGAAACAGGGTTAGCTGAAATACAGTAGAAGCATTTTGTATTTGAAGAGCTATATGGTTTTGTACCCAGGTTCTAGTGGGGGCGGGGAAATCATTTAAATCATAAATCTGGTGCCATGGAAAGCCTGCAGTGAGAGGAAGAAAGTCCCTAATCCACTGCTGCTTTGAAATACCTCACTAGAACCATGGTCTATGATTATATTGTTTTCAAAAACTGTTGATCTCTTCTCTAAAGACTGAGGAAACTATCTACTTGCATCTTAGCCATGTAAGAGTCTTGCACCATCATGACAGTTTAGATCAGGGGTGCCCAAACTACAGCCTGGGGGGCGGATCTGGCCCCCGAAGCCCTTGTCGCTCCTGGATGTGGAAGAACTTTGTGGGCCGGATGAATTGGCATCACAGGCTGGATCTGGCCCCCGGGCTATAGTGACCGGCCCCTGAACCATGTGACCAGCCTGCGGCATGAAAAGTTTGGGCACCCCTAGTTTAAATATTGCCAACAGGTATTCAACAGAATGTGTAGAATTGGTAATCCAGAGTTTATTTGTCAATGGAAAAAATAAAAGAAAGCAATCAAAATAGACATTCTGTTAACATTAATGTTGAAATTCTTTCGAGAAAATAGAGATGGAGACTTGACAGTATTACATTCCTTGTCTAACGGAACAGCTGTTTGAGGGAAGTCGAGTTTCCAAGGAAATTTCTGAGGTTTTTACTATATTCTAAGCGCCCTCTACTGCCAAAAAGCAGCATGACATACAGATTTTTATTTTTTAGAAAAATGTAACCAGATATCCAGTAAACTGTGGTGGGAATACTAATAGCTGTTTTCCACAATTATTTACATTTACATCCACAGCTTGAGAAAGTGGGTAAGGGGCAATAAAAAATGGTGAGAGACGGATGTCTGGCAAGGTCCCCAGGGCCTGTCCCTCTCTGGCCGCTAAGCATCTGTACTGGCCTTCTGATTCTCTTGCATGGACTGGAATAGATCCCTGTGGTGATTGTATGAAGCCATTTTGGGCTCACCTTCTATGCTTCAAATGGCTTCTAGCTGGAAGAAATCGTACGCTGGAGAGACATTGCCCGGGGGTAGAGGCAGTGAAGATTGAAAATGGCTTTGTGCTAAACCTTTTTGTTAAAATACTGGATCTCTGTCCTTATAACAAGCCTAAGACAAGGAAGGAGGAAGCTAAAAACACAGGGATGGTACTGACTCACACCCCATAATATCTGCAGCCGGGACAAATTCTGATAGCGCATTTGTACATCACTGATCACGTGTTGACATTATGTGAGTAGAACCATACTCCACCTCCATCTTTTACCTAGGGTTGTAAAGAATACTTGCTTAAAAAATTATTTTCACCAGTTTAGGTTGACTGAGCTCAACAAGTGAGGTTTGGCAAGCTCTGCAAGATTCCTGTGTCTGTGCAAAACTTGTATTGTTTCTCTTTAAGAAGCAAAGCAAGAAGCATGCAGTGAGTGCCGGGTTGTGTGTGTGTTTTTTAAAGCAACCTTTCCCCAGGGCTTCCAATTTTTAAATGTCCAGGGAACAAAGAAACAGCATTTATTATTATCCTCAATTTGCAATACTGTTTGTTAAAGCAACATTTGTGCAATTTTGCTGAATTTGAGCCAAAATTAGCTCAAATTCACTCTTTTTGTTACAATCTCTACAAAAACACCTCGTTCTTTTGCAGGGTGAAGGTAATAATTTTGCAGTTCCGTGATAGTGCATGAAACAAACGTGGAATTAAATCCTTACTTTTATTTGCCATTATAGTTGAGTCAGGTCAGCCTTAGTCTCAGATTTTCACTGTTATATGCCAGCAAGTTGGAACCAACTTAGTAAAGGTTTCCCTTGCTCGAAAGCTAGTCGTATCCGACTCTAGGGTGCAGTGCTCATCTCTGTTTCAAAGCCGAAGAGCCAGTGCTGTCTTCTTCTGCAGACGTTTCCGTGGTCATGTGGCAGGCATGACTAGACACCGGAGCTCACGGAATGCTGTTACCTTCCCACCGAAGTGGGCCCTATTTATCTACTTGCAATCTCTTGCTTTCGAACTGCTAGGTTGGCAGGAGCTAGGACATAGACGGGAGCTCATTCCGTCCTGCAGTACTCGGGAATCGAACTGCTGACCTTCTGCTTCCCAGTCAGTGTCTTAGCTACTTGAGCCACTGCAGTCCCCTGGAACCAACTTAAAGTGACACTAATAGGGCTTTCAAGGTAAGTGAGATATCTAAGAAGTGGTTGGTTTTGCCAGTCCCATTCCTCAAGTGAGTTTACATGGCTGTGTGGAAATTTAAACCCGTGCCTCTTTAGTTCTGTCTCTCACCTTATCTAATAAACCACACTTTCTTTAACCAATTCCTATTGCCAAATTTACAATATTTTAAATATAATACACCTTAACTATGTATTGTATAAACAGTGACTATGTGAACTGCCTGCATGCCAGTCTGCTTTCCTTTTTTTAAAAAAAGTTTTTTATTGGATTTTAAAATAGGCCAAAAAAGATACATAAAGTTACAAATTAATAATCACGAATAACCCTCCTCCGAAATATAAAAATTATAACAAAATTGACCTTCCAGTGCATTAGAGACACTATCCTATTTTAGCATTAAATTTTTAGAATGACGCCACAAACCTTCCCAAAAGATATTGTATCTTTTGTAGACATTTAGCAGTCCCCTTTCAAAAAATAAAAACCTCAATAAAATCTCTCCATACATAGTTAAAATTTATTCTCCTCTGCCTCTCCCTTTTTTATTTTAATTTCACATGAAGGCTTATCATTAATTGCTATATTCCAAACTTCATTATGCCATCCACCCAATTGAAACTCATATTTAACTTTCTGATTTCTTGCAATATAACAGCCTTACTGCTGTAACTAAGTTAGTAATTAACTCTTTCTTTACCTATTCCCATTGAAACATCCTCATAAACTGACAAAAGTGCTATTTGAGGACATTCTACCATTCTCAATCTGAAATATCGCTCATTTTTTAAAAAAAATATTGATTTCCAAATTTTTAAAATTGGTTTATACTTCCAACACATTAATAAGTGCCTACCATTAAACCACATCTCCAGCAAACAATGAAACAGTTAAAATCCATATTATTTAATTAAACTGGTGTCAAATATCATCTCCCTATTACTTTCTTAATAATTCTCTTTTATCCTTACAAATACAATCTTTGTTGTTGTTGTTCAGTCGCATAGTCGATTCCGACCCTTTGCGACCCCATGGACCATTTTCCTCCAGGCACCTCTGTCCTCCACCATCCCCCTCAGCCCTCCCAGTTCTGTGCCCATTGTGTCTACAATACCATCTATCCATCTCATCTTTGGACACCCCCTTCTTCTTTGCCCTCCACCTTTCCCAGCATCAAGGCCTTCTCAAGTGAGTCCTCCTCATTTGATGTCCAAAGTACTTTAGCTTCATCTTCACTATTTGTCCCTCCAATGAACAGTCAGGGTTGATTTCTTCTAATATTGAGCTATTTGTCTCTGCTGTCCAGGGGACTCTGAGGACTCTCCTCCAACACCACATCTCAAAGGCATCTATTCTTCTGCACTCGGCCTTCCTAATGGTCCAGCTCTCACACCCATACATTACCACTGGGAATACCATTGCTTTGACTATGAGAATTTTTGTTTTCAAGGTGATGTCTCTGCTTTTCACTATATTCCCCAGGTTTCTCATAGCTTGTTTCCCCATAATCAGTCGTCTTTTTATTTCATGGCTACAGTCGCCATCTGCAGTGATCTTAGATCTCAGGAAAGTAAAATCTGTCACTGCTTTACTTCTTCCCCATTTATTTTCCAGGGACTGATCGGACCTGTTGCCATTATCTTGGTTTTCTTAATATTAAGTCTCACGCCAGCTTTTGCACTTTCCTCCTTCAATTCAATCAAGAGGTTCTTTAGGTCTTCCTCACTTTCTGCCATTAGGGTGGTATCGTCTGCATATCTCAAATTGTTGGTGTTTCTCCCAGCAATTTTGATCCCATATTGTGATTCCTCCATCCCTGCATTGCGCATTATGTGCTCTGTGTATAGATTGAATAAGCAGGGTGATAAAATGCAGCCTTGTCTTACTACTTTTCCTATTCTAAACCACTCTGTCATTCTGTGTTCTGTCCTAACTGTTGCTTCTTGGTTCGTGTACAGATGTCTCATGAGGCATATGATTTACTCTTACTAAATTTGATTCCTATATCATTCACCCCTTCATTCAAGACCTTTCCCTCTCTTTCCCCCTCTCCCACTACCACCACAAAAACCTCTAAGGCATATAAAAATGAATGGCACCTACTGAGCTAATAATCTGACACATGGCATCAACAATCAAGTTGACGAACTGTAGTATTATGACAAATTTCAAAGCTACTGCTAAAACTGGCAGATTTTACCCCTTTTACTCTAATTTACAGAGGGCGAAATGCCATATACATTATTTGAGTCAACTTTAAGTGGAAAATTCTGATATACTTTATCCAAGCTTTTCAAGGAAGGAGATGGGCCACTTGCTTGGGTACAGTCTCAGCAGTGGTTCCAAAGTTATTAAAGTTTTCCTGACCTAGTATAGCCAATGGCAGGAACTTCTGGCAATTCCGTGCGAAACCGTCAAGATTGATGAGGAGTTTGGTAAATATTCATCATATCTCTGGAGCTAGGGGAAGTGCTTAAGAAGCTCGCCTTGTTAGCTGGAAGGCTGGCATGTCAGCAGTTCGAGACCCGAGTACTGCATGACAGGTTGAATGCCCATCTGTGTCCCAGCTCTTGGGGACATGAAAGGAGCCTCATTTGGGCATTCTCTGAGTGGAGTTTCTTCTGCAAAAATCCTTTCAACCCAGAATAAATTTGTGGCATGAAATTATTATTATACACCTCTGGAACCATAGCATGTAGACATGGGACACCATTCATCTCCCTAGCCTATGATCTCCCCAGTCTCATTGTTCTGTAAAATCTTGAATTATCCCTTGGAATTGTTTCAGCACCTCAAAATATCCAGGGGCAGCTTTTATGGGCAAAGAACATCTGCACTTCAAGCATTCTTGGGGCTGCAGTTCCAGAAGGGGATAATTAATAATTACATTATATCAAGTCAATTCTGACTTATGCTTACCTTTTCCATGATTTTTTTTTTTGGCACAAGGTTTGAGGAGGATGCTTTGGGAGGATTAAGTTGTTTGCTGAAAGCTATACAGGCTGGCACTTCTCCCAGAAAACAGAGTGAGGAATCAAATTCATAACCACCGTCGGCCCGAGGACTGTCTCCCGCAGCTGTGGAGGAAGCCCTGCCCTCGTCTCCTATCCCTTGTGGAGAGGGGTTAAAGGGCTGTGGGCTGCCGGGCCAGAGACCACCGTTGGCCCAAGGACTGTCTCCCGCAGCTGTGGAGGGGCCCTGCCCTCCTCTCCTATCCCTTGCGGAGAGGGGTTAAAGGGCAGTGGGCTGCCGGGCCGGAGACCACCGTTGGCCCGAGGACTGTCTTCTGCAGCTGTGGAGGAGGCCCTGCCCTCCTCTCCTGTCCCTTGCGGAGAGGGGTTAAAGAGCCGTGGGCTGCCGGGCTGGAGACCACTGTCGGCCCGAGGACTGTCTCCCACAGCTGTGGAGGGGACCCTCCCTCCTCTCCCGTCCCTTGCGGAGAGGGGTTAAAGGGCCATGGGCTGCCGGGCCGGAGACCACCATTGGCCCAAGGACTGTGTCCCACAGCTGTGGAGGAGGCTCCGCCCTCCTCTCCCGTCCCTTGCGGAGAGGGGTTAAAGGGCCATGGGCTGCCGGGCCGGAGACCACCGTCGGCCCGAGGACTGTCTCCCGCAGCTGTGGAGGAGACCCTGCCCTCCTCTCCCATACCTTGTGGAGAGGGGTTAAAGGGCCATGGGCGGCCGGGCCGGGGACCACCATCGGCCCGAGGACTGTCTCCCGCAGCTGTGGAGGGGCCCCGCCCTCTTCTCCCGACCTTTGCGGAGAGGGCTTAAAGGGCTGTGGGCTGCTGGGCCGGAGACCACCGTCGACCCAAGGACTGTCTCCCTTCTTTTTCCTTGTGCTCCTAGGCCCCGCCTTGGACTGAAATGTAAAAGCTGTTGGGGTGGCAGGATTTTCCGCTGCCACTGCTCATGGACTCGCCTCAGTGGAGGTGAGGAGGTCCACCGGCTAGAAGCACTAGGACTTGCGCAATTGCCGGTGTCCCCACCTCCCGGGTTTGGAAGGACTTGGGTGGAAAAGGATTGTGCTGTGGTACATCTTTATGTCACTGTTGCTGTTTTGGCAGTCCAAATTTTGTTGAGTGCTTTTTATAGTGTATTATATTATAGTTGATATGTCTTTGCTATTGTATTGTATTCTGTGGGCTTGATTTATTTTTGCATACTATATTTCTGGGACTCTTATTTATTATTGTCATATTGATATTGACTGTATAGATTATGCTATATTGCTATGTTCTTATTTATTTTGTATATTGGTGACTATTGTTTTGTTATTGCTGCTGCTTAGATTCTGTATTTTTCTATTTTGTATTGTATACTTATTGTTGTTAACCGCCTTGAGTTGCCCATTGGGTAAGAAAAGCGGTATAGAAATAAAACTTAAGTCAATCAATCAATCAATCAATAACTTCCAGTTCTACAGCCAGATACCCAACCTACTGAGCTATCCAGCCAGTGTTAGCAGGAAATATAGCACACTAATTCTACTGGTATGCTCATAGAACTGTGGCATTGGGATGATAATTTTCAACAGCCCCTGAAAGAAGGCTATCTTTTTATCACTGAGAAAGAGGGAAAGGAAATCAATGACAGTCTATGAGTGGCTTTGTGGTATTCACAGAAAGAGCCTCTTCAAAGACTGAAGTATTTTTGGACCAGAATTGGGCATACCCCAGGCAACTGCAACCTTGTTGTGCTGGCTAATTTTCTCACACTAGGACAAGCAAAAGGAACAATCTTGTTGTTCCGTGCAGGACAATGACAATAAAGATTTCTCTATCTATAGAATGAATTCACCAAAAGGTGGCTTCATTTCAGCAGTTTAAAGTCTGGCCTAGACATGGAGGAGGAGGAGCAGGAGCAGGGGTGTGCTGGCTAAGCTAAAAGGGCGCTGGACAGGGAGTGATGAGGGCATCTAACTCTAACAAAATATATGAGTTCCCACTTGCCTTCTAATTTCAACTTCAATTCAAACCAACAACCTCCTGCTTACAAGGCAAAATTGCAACCTCTAAGCCATGGTGGCTCCACTGTCAATGGAGCTGCTTTTGTAATCTTATCTTTGGCAGCATAGGAAGAGGAAGGCAGGCAGGCAGAGGAACATGGAGCTCCGCTCTTTTGCTCGATCATTCCGGGCATCGCAGCTCAGCTTGGCTCTTTGGATTGGCACCCAAGGAGGGTGCCATGGTACTGGGGGGTGCCTTCAGCATTTTACTGGCCATACAGAAACAGAACTGATTTATAAATCCAGATGGGAAGGCATGGGTCAACTTACAAGAGGATTCCTTGTAAAGCAGTGTGGGTGGTTTGATTCAGATGACAGAACAGGATTAGGGCATGTTTGCTGGTCCAAGACACTTCAGCCTCCCCACCTGAGCCTGGGCCTGAAAGGCTAAGGAGCTGAATTGGGACACCGATGAGTAAGTAGTAAGCAAGCAACTTTATCTTTAGAAGTTAAATCCTCAGTCAGGACTAATTTTAAATAGATGAAGGGCAGAGAGTTTCAAAATACATTCATTTGAAGATGACAAACACACATCAGCTAAATTCCAGCCAAAGAAACTACATAGATGATATGTAAGTAAAAAGGGGAATATCGAATCAATCTGGAGACCCATTAATGTGGTTACAGGCAGAGGTTATTTGGCAATTATATATACTGTTTTATGCATGTATTTTTGCAGATTTTCGAGCCACTGCCATCATTTTTAGATTACTTGACCCATAGTAAATGAAGGGAAAATAAATTGTAGTCAGAGGCATACACTGACAGCTTTGTAATCCTTTCCCTTGCATAATCACGTACTAGGATTCCCTTCCCCCTCTTTTGTAGGATTTATTATTACTAGACTTAAAACACAAACACAGAAGGAAAAAAAGTGGAATAGGTTGCCACTTTCTGCCTTTCCACTCTTTTAAAGTCAATTTCTGTGGCTCTGCACTGGTTACCAAGGAAACCAGTGTAGAAGGGAACTGGAACTGGATTGGTCCTCTTTCACAGTGATTGTTAGAGATGTCAGCAGTTTTGAGTAGTGGACCTTTTCTCTTGTGTGTGTATGCGTCTGTGTGCCTACACGTATGTGTGCCCTCCCTTTGCAGTGTGAAATAAAAACTGCATAAAGCTGTAAGAAGATAACAAGGATTATAAAAGACGAGGAACTGGTTTGTTATGTCATGCCTATACCGTTCCATGTTATGTAGGGTTGTTGCTAGTGATACATTTGTCATAATGGTTTAAGTGATTAGAACAATGCAGGATTTCCACAATCCTCTCTTGGGAAGGGCTCTCAAATCAGTTCCCCCTGGGAAAACTCTTTTCAGTGTAGGGTTTCCTTTGGTGCATTCATTAGGAAATTACATTATTTGTGTTGAAAATTTAATGAACATGTTTTGTTTGTTTGTTTTAAGTGGGCAATGAACCCCACAGCTCCATTTTACTGTGGATTTTGTTATTAGTCTTATGATCATTTTAATTCATTAATCTTGAAGTATGTGTGTAATTATTTTCCAGTCCCTAGAAGGAATAACACAAGGAAATATTTGTTATGAAGAGCACATCAGCACAGAGAACAATACTTCTACCCAATGCATTTATTTATTTATTTATTTATTTATTTAATTTGTACTGCCACTCCCTCGCCGGAGTGACTCCGGGCGGCTTACAACCAGACACAAAAACATTTAAAAACTCCATACTAAAAAATCATTTAAAAACTAATCCATTTAAAACCCATTAAAAACCCTCTAAAAACCCACCCACCCCATCTGCAAAAGAGGGACAATTTATACCAGCCAATGTGTGGGGGCCACGTCCTCATCAGTGCCCCACACCTGCCCTGCCAGCCAGGTTTTAAGTTCTTTCCTAAAGGGCAGCAATTCTGTCTGCAGCCGTAACTCAGTCAGCAGAGGTTCCATAGAGTTGGAGGTGACATGGAGAAGGCCCTCTTCCTTCTGCTAGAGAGATGAGCCCTTCTAGCCGATGGCACAGTTAGAGAGCCCCTCCGGTCCGCTCTGGTTGGACGGACTAACATTCTTGGGGCAATGCGGTCTCTTAGGTATCCTGGCCCACTACCCTGTAGGGATTTAAAGGTCATCACCAGCACCGTGAATTGCACCTGGAGGCAAACTGGTAACCAGTGCAGCTCCCAGAACAGTGGTGAAGTGCGGGCATAACGCCCGCACCCCATCACCCCATAATTTACTACATTCCATTCTTCTTCTCTTTTTAAAATGTACCACTCAGTATAATCCCATTTTGAAAATTCTTTATGGTGCTCCACTAGCCCAGAGGTATACAAAAGTGTTACATGCTGTGCTAATAACATGCTATTTCTCTGACATAACAAGGCTGATACAAGAGCACAGACCAGAGGTGGTCCTTCCCTTTGGAAGCAGAAGGGTGGCATCAAATCAGAACCCATTTACTCTAATAGGACTTTCAAGTTAAGTGAGATAACTAAAGAGTGGGTTTACCAGTTTTACACCCCCAATGAGTTACCATGACTGAGTTTGGATTTGAATCCATCAATACCCATCAAGTTCCTTTAACTCCCATCTTCCTTCAGAATATGCTATTCTGGCTCTTGCTCGTCAGACTTTCAGTTCAGCAAATTCTGGAGGTTGACAAATTCTCTTGCCGGGCTCTAGTGGTGGCCGTGAAAAAGCACTGTGGAGATGTTTCCAGCTACTGTTCTACAGGTATTTGCCAGCAGACTGTAACCAAACTTGAAGGCTTGTTTCATTTGGGTTTTGTTTTGTGTCAGATAGGTAACACATCATCTTCTGTAACGATTAATGTGAGGGCAGTGCATGATTTCCTGTAATTCTGATTTTGCTATTGTGAACTGCTCAAAATATGGCTCAAAAGCAGTATACAGTATGCAATGAATAAAGTAAATACAGTAATCTAGGAAGGATGTATTTGTGACTTTTTTCTACATGGAAAAGCAAAAAAGCAAAGGCCGGGTTGAAACATTTAGGCTGCATATAGGGCAGGGGTCCCCAAACTTTTCACATTGCAGGCTGGTCACATGGTTTAACAGGCCAGTCACGTGGTCCATCCCACCATAAAACATGTCCGCAGCTGTTGTAAACATGTTTACAACAGCTGCAGGTGCATTTACGACAGCACTCCCCACAGCCGTTTGACTGGAAGGTTGAAGAGGCGCCCTAGGTGCTGACGGAGGGTCCTGCCGCACCTCTCCTGGGGCTCATGTCAACAGGTCCAGGATTGAAGGCAGCTGCTGATGCCGACGCCACTCCCCCCCCCAGCCGTTTGACCAGAGGGTTGAAGAGGCGCTGAAGCCACCGATGGAGGGTCTTGCCACGCCTCTCCCGGGGCTCGTGTCATCAGCCCTGGGATGGGAGGCAGCTGCCAACGCCGATGCCACTCCCCCAGCCATTTCACCAGAGGGTAGAAGAGGCGCTGAAGCTGCCGGCTGTGGCACAGAGTGCAGAGCCCTGGGCTGCATAGGACATGTTGAGCTGAAGGACTTTGCCATTGTTTGATTGATACTGTGTATCTGATATTATGTTTATCTTGTAATTGTATATGTGACCATGTAACTTTGTACTTGTACAGACTATATTGTGTTTCTTATTTTGTTGTAGGCTGCCCCAAGTCACACTTGTGCTGAGTGGGGCGGGATATCAATATAATAAATCTAATCTAATCTGACATTTTGTGCATACGTGGGTGCATTTTACTTCTGCTTCCGGTAGTAGTGAGGGCAGTGGGCTGGGTGATTTGGTACTGTGGGATGGATCTGGTCCACGGGTCGTAGTTTGGCTACCCCAATACAGGGCCATAGGGCTTTATCTTATGGTTCCTCCAAATTTAAGGGTTGTGTGTGGAGAAAGAGACATTGTATGATGTTAGGATGTAATGCTTTGATTGAATGTTTAAACTAGTTATTGGGTTTAGTTGCTACAAATATCATTGCCGTTTATTCATGCATCCTGAAGAATGTAGTACTGGTTTAAAATACAGAAACGGGTATTACTTATGAAAATTGCATTATTATGGAGCCTTATTTGATTTGCTGAACAAGTACTGAATTTTATTGTGGCTCAGAGCAACAATAAGAAACTTGACTCTCGTTCCAATCTTCAGCCTCACTAGAAAACAGTTTAAAACAGTTTAATGGGAATGAATAGCCATTGTGGGATCTTTGACTCTTACCTGGGAATCTTGCTTGCATAGAACCATTTGGTCACAGCCACTGTGTGTGTTACATTGTATCAGAGTGATTTGTCTTCTAAAAGGTAACATCTAAAATGCAGCCGTTTACAAATCACCCCATAGCACTAAATCACTCTCTGGACATTTTAAAATGTAATTATGCAAACTACGATTTGCCCCCAAAACAGTGGGTACTCATTTTACCAACCTTGGCAGAATGGAAATCAGAGTAAACCTTGGGCCTGTTTGGAGTGAACTCAGAATGTGAGCAGAGTTTTCATTGCAGCACTTCAGTGTAACCACTGCACCACATCTTATACATCTTACCTTACATATCCTCCTTTCAGCTCACAATACTGTGGCAAAAATGAGTTACAGATAAATGGTACAGCATACATATGTAACACATTCCACTCTACTTGGCACTGTTACGCAATATAATCCTATATATCATAAGTGACACGTTTCTGTAATGTGCATTAATGTAAATACTGTTGCAATACACAAATAAGGCATAGCTGTCATTAATATTCTTGCATACCTTCCACTATTGTCCTTTTCATTAACTTAGCACCACCCAATTACCAGAGGGAAAATAGGCCACAGCTTGATTTGCTTAGCACAGAATTACACAAATGAACATAAAGTAATGAATGTTACCCACTGATTCAAAGTTAATACTGTTGACTTCACCAATAGGCAAGCCCCCTCCACTTACTACCATACACTTCTCAGAAGAAAAGATGGATCCAGAAGACATTACTTGTATGCAAAAGAAAACTATTCTGCCTAGTAATGTGACACAATCATTAAAATTAAACATATCTTATTAATTTGTTTTCAGACCTCCTACTGCCTAGAAACCAAGGCAAAATCAATACAGTAATACCTCGGTTAACGTGTTCACTGCACAGCGTTAAAACTGGATAACGTTGGGGAATTTGAGGAAAACTTTTGCACCGCACAATGTTAAGATAACGTTGTGTGATGCAAACTTTTCCCCAAAATTCTCCAACATTGATCTCTGTCTCCAAACCTGGAGACCAATCCTGCGGGCTTTGGGGCAGAGATCTCCGGAGGCCCCCTTGCTGGGGGAGGGGCAAGGGGGTCTCCGTAGACCCAAGCGTTGGATTGCCGGTTTCCTCTGGGTGAGAGTGTGTGTGCGTGCTCTCTCACCCCAAGGAAACCGTTGATCGGATGTTCAGAGCAACAGTTTCCTTGTGGGGAGACCGGGCGCATGTGCCCTCACCCTAAGGAAACCGGCGCTCAGATGCTCAGAGCGCCAGTTTCTTTGGGGGGAGACCAGGAGTGTGCGTCCTCACCCCAAGGAAACTGACACTCAGGCATTCAGAGTGCTGGTTTCCTTGGGGGGGAGACTGGGCGCATGCCCCCTCACCCCAAGGAAACCGATGCTCAGACTGGCAGAGAGCCAAGCCCTAAAGTTGGAGACTAGTCCTGCTGACTTTGGGGCTTTGCTTGATCCACCTGCCTCTTTGGAAAGGGCAGCAGGGATTCCATGCATGGAATTCCCACTGCTCTTTCCAAAGAGTCAGGTGGATCGACCCCCTGTTCCCTTTCCTCTTTGGAAAGGGAACTGGGCTTTTTTAACGTTATGCAATCAATGTATCGCACAACATTAAAAACCAGATAACGCTAAGATTTGTGGAACCAATTTTAGCGTTATCTGAGGTATTACTATATTTCCTGAAAGGCCCACATATTGTTGTTGTTGTTGTTCAATTTGTATGCTGCCCCGCAAAGTGACTCTGGGTGGCTAACAAAGATACAAAATATGCAGTTACAATTACAATTACAAGGTACCACATTATCATAATACAAAAACATTTCAAACATTTTTAAAAAAATCCCAATTACAATTGCAAAATATCAAATTATCATGATACAAAAAACATTTCAAAAAACAATACATGGAAAAACATCATAAACTCAACCCCACCAACTATGTCTGAGGGAGAGTCTGGTGGTGGCTTCAGCATCGGCATCGGCATCAGCATTTTTATGGCCAGCTGGTCTGACACAGCTGCATCTCCTTCCCTCAGCCAGACTGGATGAGGGAGAGTCTAGTGGTGGTGTCTTTTGTGTATGAGAACCAAGACACCGGGACAGCCGAAGAGCTGGCTTAACACAACTTTATTGCATGCTGGTCAGAGGGAACATGCGGTAATGGCGGACGAACAGCTCAATATATACAGTGGCTATACATTTGAATGTGGCTCCTTGACAGTCTATTGGCTACTGTCCGCGTGACGTCATTGCAGGTCACGCCCTTCTTGTCCAGGTGAAGGTGGTGGCGGGAATCTTCCCGCGCTGTTGTTCTTAGGTGAGTCTGGGCCATTGAGCTGGACGCTCGCTATTGCCATCTAGTGGTCACTAGCTCGCGTCCTATTAGGGTTACAGTGATGCAGCTGAAGGTTATAATGTTACACGTAGAAAGGTTATATTGGATACACATGGACAGGTACATTGTTTAAGGCACAGTCTTTGAGAACACAACATCCCTCCCCCCTAGGATGAGACGAAGTCTCTCAACCAAGATGGCTTATTGCACACGCGTTTGGGCCGCGATGTGGGCTGGCCTGCCCAGGGGGCGCTACCGCTTCCTTGCTCCCTGGTCCCTTGTCCTGTAACAGGAGAGGGAGACTCGTTAGTGGTTTGCTGCGGTTTTGCCGCTTTAGGGGAAGGGACGAACTCCATTGTGGGCAGACCGGGGGCACTAGGGGCTAACGTAAAACCCCTCTTCTCGCTTGGATGGGTGGGGGACCACTCCGAACCCCCCCCCCCCGGTTCTGTAACTCAAAATCAAACTCTGCTGTGGGATCCCGCGGGGTATCTATGAGGATAAATTCCTTCTCCTCCCCCCTCGGTGGGGACCCTTGACCCCCCTCTCCTCCCCCTTGGGCTAAACGGGTGGGGGAGAACCCTAACGCTGAATTCTTGTCTGTGCTTTCGGCGCCCTGCCTTCCTGGGATCCAGCTCCGGAGCTGGTCCGCGTGCCGCCGCCAAAGTAGACCCGTGCTGGTCTCCACGTGATACGATACGGGACCGGTCTGCTCCACGACAACCCCCGGTACCCAGGCTGGCCTCGCGCTGGCGTAGTTCCTGCAATGCACCGGGGCGCCCACGCTGAAACTTTTTGTGGCCTCTAGCCCGATGTTCCTCCCCTTGTCCTCTACTCTCGTGGGGTCTAGCCTAGTGAGTATGGTGGTCAGTTTCCTGCGCATTAAAAGCTCCGCGGGGGAGTATCCTGACGCCAACGGGGTCACCCTGTACCCTAGCAGAAACTGACACACTTGCAGGTTGAGATCCCCGGGGCCCATGCGCCGCAGCGCGTCCTTTGTGGTGCGTACGAGGCGCTCCACTTGGCCATTGGTGGCTGGGTGAAAGGGGGCGGAGGTGATGTGCCGGATGGCGTTAATCTCTGTGAATGCCCTGAACTCAGCTGACGTGAAACAACTAGCGTTGTTGCTAATTAGGGTGTCGGGTATGCCGAACGTAGAAAAAACCCTCCGCAAATGCTTTATTGTCGTGGCCGAGGAGGTGCTCGTGACTGGAATGACCTCCAACCACTTGGAGAAAGTGTCCACCACAAGGAGAAACATAGTTCCTCGGAACGGGCCCACGAAATCTATGTGTACCCGGGACCGCGGCCCCTTAGCCGTGTCCCACTCCCTGTGGGGAAGGCGGGCCTCCTCTGGTCTGGAGCATTGGCAACTCTCGCAAGTGCCGACCATGTGCTCGATGTCGGTGTCTAACTGGGGCCACCAGAAGTAGCTCCGGGCCAGCGCTTTGGAGCGCACAATTCCAGGGTGGCTGACGTGCAGCAGTTTAAGCACCCGCGGCCGAAGGGCTGTAGGGATCACCACCCGCTGCCCCCACAAGAGACACCCCCTCTCTAGGGACAGCTCCAGCTTTTTCCTGAAAAATGGGGCGAATTCCTCCGCTGGGGGAGACGCTGGCCACCCTTTCTGTACCCAGGAGCTAACCGCCGCCAACGTCCTGTCCCTGCCAGTCGCTTTGGCGATGTCGGCGGGTACTATGGGGGGCGAATCTAAGACCTCTATCATGAGCACCTGGCAGTCTCGCTCCTCCTCGCCCACGTGGCTGTGCGTCTGAGGGAGGGGGGACCTCGACAGGGTGTCCGCATTGCTGATCTCTTTCCCGGGCCGGTACACCAACGCGTGCTGGTAGGCGTTGAGAAAAATGGCCCACCTAAGCATCCTCGGGGACAGGATCTGTGGCATGGGCTTATCTGCGGTAAAAATGCCTAGTAGGGGCTTGTGGTCAGTCACAATGGTGAAGGGGCGGCCATACAGAAAATCGTGAAATTTTTTGGTCCCCGCAATTATCGCCAGCGCTTCCCTGTCTGTCTGGGCGTAATTTCTCTCTGCTTGGGACAGGGACCTGGAGTAAAACGCTATTGGGGCCTCCCTCCCGTTTTCCAGCACGTGGCATAACACTGCCCCCCATGTAACCTGGCTAGCAGATGGCTGACCACCGGCACCGGATACGCATTAGGATGAATTGCCTTATTAATGGTGCACTTATAGTCGGCGCAAATGTGAACCTCCCCATTGGCCTTCAACGCCGTGACAATTGGAGTTTCCCACTCTGCAGAATCAACAGGAACAAGAATCCCCTGGCCCACCAATTTGTCCAGTTCCGCCTCTATTTTGTCCTTTAGTGCAAAAGGCACTCTGCGCGGTTTGAGTCTTATTGGGCGGACCTCCGGGTCCAGGTCGAAAGCTACTGGGGGTCCCTTGAACTTCCCAAGTCCCTTTTTGAAGACTTCGGGGTGCGCGTCGCACACCTCCTGTATTGGGTCATTCCCAACGGCGTGCACCCCCCCAATGAACAGACCCAGGGGCTGAAACCATTGAGTCCCGAGGAGGCTGCAATTTCCCCCTTTAAGGACGACTAGGGGGAGCTCCGCGGCGTGCTGTTTATATTGGACCTGGAATTTCCCAACCCCCAACACCGGGATACTGTTCCCTTGCACGTCCCGAAGCGTGGACCTCAACGCTTTGAGCTTGGGCCGAACGTGGGGGCAATTCTCAAAAACTCCCTCTGGGAAATGATTGAATATGAGGAGCCCGAGTCAATCTCCATCCTAACAGGGGTCCCTTGCACCAGTACCTCAACAAAGTAAGGGGGTGTCCCATGGACACGCTGAAAACTGGGGCGTCGTCGTCGCTGTCGTCGGAGATGCGGCCCACGCCGTCCTGCTTCCTCGTGGGCCGGGCGCCATCCTTTGGTCTCGTCGAGCGGTCCGGTCTCGTCGAACGGTCTGGCGAGCTCCTCCGATCCTCGCGCCGTTGTCTGCAGACTTTAGCGATGTGCCCGCGGCGCCCACAGGCACTCGGCCTTCCTAAACGGGCACTTGGCGCGGTCGTGGGCCGCTCCGCAGCCGTCGCATCGTTGGCCGCCCTTCCGGACCTTCCGGACGTCTTCCTCGTCGCTGCTCTCTGCGGAAGATTTCGACGCTCGCCGGGCCGCGTGCACCGAGCCTGCTGCTTGGTCGGCCTGTGGGAGCCTGCCCTGGAGCTCTTTCACTCCGGCCCTCGTGGCTTCCGTGGCCTGTGCTGCCTTCACGACCTCATGCAGTGTCGGGGGCGGCTCCTGGTTCATCAGCTTCCGCTGAACTTCCTCGTCCCTCAGGCCACACAGCATACGGTCCCTGAGGGTGATTTCCAGGTTCTCCCATTTGCATGGGCCAGCGGCCAGTCGCAGGGCCGCTGCGAAAGCGGCGACCGACTCGCCCGGCGCTTGGACTCTCCTCCAGAACGCGTCCCGAGCTGGAAACATCGACACCGAGGGCTGGAAATGGTCACGCATCGCCTTCAGTAGCTCCTTGGCCTTCAACTCGCCCACCTTCTTCGGTGCGATGAGGTCTTGCCGGCGTGCCCGAGCATTCTGGTGAGGATGGCTCTCTTCTTTCCCTCGTCCGTGACTTCGAACTCCACCAGCGCGCCTTGGAAATCCATTTCGAAGAGTTCCCAATCTTCCCGTTTGTTGACGTCGAAACCGGCGTATGTCTTGGTCCCGTGGGAAGCCATATCCCACCTTCGTCGCCAATTTTGTGTATGAGAACCAAGACACCGGGACAGCCGAAGAGCTGGCTTAACACAACTTTATTGTATGCTGGTCAGAGGGAACATGCGGTAATGGCGGACGAACAGCTCAATATATAGAGTGGCTATACATTTGAATGTGGCTCCTTGACAGTCTATTGGCTACTGTCCGCGTGACGTCATTGCAGGTCACGCCCTTCTTGTCCAGGTGAAGGTGGTGGCGGGAATCTTCCCGCGCTGTTGTTCTTAGGTGAGTCTGGGCCATTGAGCTGGACGCTCGCTATTGCCATCTAGTGGTCACTAGCTCGCATCCTATTAGGGTTAGAGTTTTGCAGATGAAGGTTATAATGTTACACGTAGAAAGGTTATATTGGATACACATGGATAGGTACATTGTTTAAGGCACAGTCTTTGAGAACACAACAGTGTCAGCATTAGTGGTGGTGTTTTCATGGCTGGCCGGCCAGGCCATGCAGCTGCGTCTCCTTCCCTCAGATGGGCTGGCTGAGGAGAGTCTGGTGGTGGTGGTGGCAGCAGCAGCGTTTCCATGGTCGGCCGGCCAGGCTGCACAGCTGCGTCTCCTTCTCTCAGCCAGGTTGGCTGAGGGAGAGTCCGGTGGTGGTGGTGTCGATGTCGGCGTTTTTATGGCCAGCTGGCTGGACCACATAGCTGTGTCTCCTTCCCTCAGCCAGGCTGGCTGAAGGAGAGTCTGGTGGTGGTGGTGGTGGCATCGGTGTTTTTATGGCTGGCTGGGCCACACAGCTGCGTCTCCTTCCCTCAGCAAGGCTGGCTGAGGGAGAGCCAGTTGTGGTGGTGGCTGCATCACGTTTCAATGGCCGGTAGGCTGGGCCGCACAGCCCGGCTGAGGGAGAGTCCGGCGGCGGCAGTGGCAGTGGTGGCATTTCCATGGCCGGCCGGGCCACACAGCTGCGTCTTCTTCCCTTGTATCATGCAATGAATTTTCCTCATTATTGTGTATTCATCTCCAAAAACCATTCTCTTGTAACATTTCTGCGTATCCTTTCTATGTTTTTCTCAAACATGCATTAAGGGAGAGAAGATGAAATAATAATTTTATGGGTTGGATCCAGATTTATATATATGAAAGTTGGCTGGCTGAAGTGGTCTTCCCTGCCCCCATCCAGTTCACAGCACCTCTCTGGTTTCCAGGAAATGTCATACCGAAATTCAAAGAAATTTTGTCGAATGCTGTGAAGAAAAGAGACTCTACCCTCACCCTTCCCAATGAGATGGAAGCATCTTATCTGGATGCTTAGGGATATGTAAAATAATATTTTGCCAGTAGAAAGTATTGTGAGGCCTCACAACCTCATCCACGAAGGGCTTCAATTCTATAGGGTCAAGGGCTAACCTGATGCCATGGTCGCCTAGTGACAAATACAGGAATGGGGATGGTGAGGCACAAATAAATAGGATTTCTTTATAAACACAATACTCTTCATTTTTTCCTAATATTTTCTTAGAGTGACAATAAAGACACACTGCACTTATAGAGTCTTTATGAGTATAACTACCACACAAAGAAAAAGATTAATTTAAACTCTCTATTCATATGACCAGCTTAAAGGCTTGATGAGTGCCTTGAGAGCATGGATATCTTGAGAATTTGGTCTTCCATTTGAGATGTGCTCTGAAAATATTGTTTTAAAGAAAAAATTAACAGCTACATTTGTTTAACTTTATTTTACAAGTCCCCTACCTTTCCCAGGATGATTTACACAAGCTTACAATGGCAATCAACAGTTTAACATGTGATAAAATTACCATTGGCTGATGAGAAACTGAGCCACATCTTCATATTACAAATGTGGCATATATGAAAAAGAAAGTAATAATTTTTTGCTACCAAACAAAGTAGAAAAGACATTTCTGTACTGGGCTAATAACATATTGCCCTGTGCAAGAATGCTTCCCTAAAATATGATATATTTTTAAAAAATGCAAGGTATTCTTTGGAACTTGTGTCACACTACCTAACTCTGTTATCACTGTAATGGTTATATTTTTTTTAAAAAAAACCCTATATCCTTTCATTTCAGCTTTCTACAAAGAATTCACTGTGTGCATTAATTCCCTTGCCACTTCATTTAACAGCCCAGCATGAGGGGATTTGGAAATAGCACAAGGTTTTGTTTTGTCTTTGGAGAGAGCATTTTGAAATTAAATCACCAGGAGAAAGAAAGAGAGACAGAGTCAGTCATTTGCCTGGATCCCCAAACACCAGGGTTGTGCTGCTTAAGTCTCTTAAGATATATACTTCTTCAGACCCTTCAAAACAATCTCTCCAGTAATTTCATGTGTGTCCCTGAATTTCCTGTCTTCTTGATTCATTGCCAGCACAAGAACAACTGTCTATTGAGGAGACAACATTTCAAGTCCATGGTGATCCTTCTTCTGAGATCACCTAACTCCCAATATTAGTTCTAAAGAATGTCGCAGACCTCATAATTGATGGCACTCTGTCATAAGTCTGTGTGGAACTCCAAGAATGTACGCCAAATACTTACACTCCCCATGTGGTGATAACCCATTTTGGTCTGTGTTGCACTGAATAGTCTTCTCTTGCCGATTCTGTTCACTTCAGAATTTCAAAAGAGATATTGAGAGAATAATTTAATGAATTTTCTCCCTCCCTCTTTAGATAAATTTAACAGTTGGTTGAGTAACTCCCTGATTAAGCTCTTTTGACTAAAAAAGATGCCCTAGCTTAATTGGGCAGTAATTTTTGTACTTTAAATACTTTCACTTAATTAAATATTTTAATGATTTATATTTATATAAATGTCTGAAATTTGTGAGTGGTAGGCAGGGCCATAGCCAGGAGGGCTGGGGTGTGTGTGTGCGAAAACCCTCCTGAGCTAACAGCCCCCCCCCCCAACCCAACCCATGATGCCAATGTTATATATGGGAGTGTGACATTGTTGCCCCTCCTGAAAATTTGTTGCCCCTCCTGAACCCCCCCCAAAATAATAATAATAATAATAATAATAATCTAGAATCCTGGCTATGGCCCTAGTGGTAGGGACCACAAAAAGAAGAATTCTCCTTGCTCTCCCTGTCTGCCACTCTATTAAGATAGTGATTGTTGTGGAATAACATATATAGTAGAAAGCCAGCCTTAGTTGGGATCAAACCAGTGTTTCAGGCTAGAAATAGGTTCCAAAGTCTAGCTTAAAGTTATAGTTAGCATTCAATGTGGTGCAGGTGTAACTTAATGCAACAAGTAATTACAACCGTTCAAAAGGAGAAAAGCTAAATAGCAAAGTTCATATTTATTCAAAAAATATTCATTAATTCATGTTCATAGAGTCTCAAAAATAAAACACCATTCAATAATGTTCCAATAATAGTCAAAGGTAATCAAAAATAAGCTTGTTTCATATATATTGTTACAGTAATACCTCATACAAAGTCCACTTTGTACAACATCGAATTCATACATCGCCTAATTCCTTGAAAAAAGTTGCCTCATTCAAAGTCGCTGTGAGTTTGTATGAGGCATTGGGGTTTCTCCCAGGCTGCATTGTGCCTGGGCAGTATAAAAGGCAGGACGCATGCATGCATTGCTCTTTTGGGTTTTGCATGAGGCGAAGAGTGTTTAGGAGTGGTTTTGAGCGCGATTTTGGATTTTCTTTAATTTTTTTGTCAGAATTTTTAGAAGCATTCCTGGGATTTTTGCAGCATTCTTCAGGTCCTTGGACAATCAGGGTTGTTTGACAAGTTTTTGTAATGTATTTAGCCTTTAGACAATGATTTCTTAAAGTTCTGTCAGTTTCCTGTCTGTTTCCTTGACTTTGCCCTGAAGTCTGTGCTGTTACAGTACAATGTAACTCTATGGAAATGACGTTGTATGAGGCATCACAGCAAGGATTTGGACGTTGCATGAGGCATCGTGGCTAGGATTTTGCATGCCTCATACAAAGTCCAAATCCATATAAAGTCCAAACTTGTGGAACCAAGTTTGGACGTTGTATGAGGCATCACTGTACAGTAATCCAATATGTGTTATAAATCCTTATTAATGTAATTGTAATCCAAAACCCTTCTGGATAATTTTTGGTTTTTCATATTTAGCAAATATCTCATATTATGTCAGGAAATTACAGGTGCAGAAATTGTGCACAATGCAAATACGCATGGAGGACAGACCTTGTTTCCATCCCTAACAAGTCTTTCACCCTCAGCCTTCGTGGCGTGACTAACTGCAATACAAAAGATTGTGTATATTTGTTTTTATGCAGCTGTGACAAAGCCTATGTTGGTATGACATGGAGAATTATTAAAACTCAGATAGGGGAGCATCGCTCTAAGATCAGATCTCTTAACATGCCAGCTCCACTCATGACACACTTCATTGAGGCTCGACATACAGAAAACAATCTTAAGTTTTTGGTGTTAGAAACCATCAGTCCTGCTAAGTATTCAAGGGTAGATGTAGAGAGAAAATTATTACAGCAGGAGGTGAACTTCATGCACAGGTTTGATACGATATACCCAAGAGGACTCAACATGGAGACAGATTTATCATGTTTTCTTTAAGACACATTTGTGGGTGGGGCTTTCCCTGCAGACTGTTAGCATAAAACTTACCTCGTTTGGCATCTTCATTGATGTCCAGGAGCATGAAAAAGAATACACATAGAGGCTCATGACGCAAATGAACACTTGACTTCTATTTTACTAAACAGGTACTCGTGTTTCTTATTTCATTGTCTTGTTGTCTTAACCTAATTTTTAAAAATTGATCATTAATGTAGTTTTCACCACTTTATGTGTTCTTTTTATTCTAATAGATCCCTGATGAAATGTTTATGTGAAAAACCAAAAATTATCCGGAAGGGTTTTGGATTACAATTACATTAATAAGGACTTATAACACATATTGGATTACTGTAACTCTATATATGAAACAAGCTTATTTTTTGATGAACTTTGACTATTATCGGAACATGATTGAATGATGTTTTATTTTTGAGACTCTATGAACATGAATTAATGAACATTTTTTTAATAAATATGAACTTTGCTATTTAGCTTTTCTCCTTTTGAACAGTTGTAATTACTTGTTGCATTTTGGACTAACCGTTCCGCCCACTTTTTGTCTTTTGCAGATGTAACATAAACCATTGAAAAGGGGAAAGAAGAGAAGTTTTCTTATTTATATAATGACAGAGGAGCACTATTAAGAGGAAGTTCTGTTATTTATCTAACCCAGAGAGGAACTGGAATCTTTTTATTACTGATTTTCTATAATATATGATTTATCCATAGCTTATTTGTTATCACAATATTTCATGGCAATAATCATTATGCAGTTACTGTACCTGCCTTGAGCAATGCAGTTATAAAAAACAGAGTTCCTAGTGAGGTTGGAAAAAGTGCACAGCTATAATTGAATGTTCATGAGACAATGCACTCAGTTCAGATTTTCAATTGACTGTATTCCTGCATTGGCAGGGCAAGATTAGATGTCCCTTGAGGTCACTTCAGTTCTACGTTTCCATGATTCTGCTACTCCATTTGTGTTGTTCAGAACATTCCTGTCTGCAAATGTTTGGTTTATCAACACTGAACATGTGAAGACAGCTAGTGTGGCCCCCAGCCTTTACACACAATCAAGCCATTTTTCTCTACATTCTCCAATTTTATGAATTAATAATATTGTATTAAACATGCTGTATTAGACATATACAGAAGATGTCAAAAGAAGTATATATATTTTAAGAAAGGAAAAATTATATTAAAATAATAGTACTCTTATATATTGATAACAAAAGATGAATACAAGAAGTCACATTTGATTTCTGCAGTTATAGAAGGTGCTCAAAGTGGTTACCATCAATGTCCAGGCACTTCTGATTATGGCAAACTAATGCTTGAGAAACATTGACCAAAGTGTCCACTTGCTCATGCCATTTCAATTCCTCCCCAAAATATCTCCAGTGTAGCTGGTTTTCTACGGTACACCACATCCTTTAAGATCCCCATAGGTAAAGGTCAAAGGGTGTTTAGTCAGAAGAACATGGGGAAAACTCAACAGCACCTCTTCATCCTATCCATTGTCCTGGCAAATTCTCATCAAGTTAAGCTGACATGTCTCAATGGAAGTGCAGTGGGGCGTCATCTTGTTGGAAGTTCTGCTAACTCACATCTCACATGCACGTTGTTTGTCAAGCTTCTTTGGTGAGCGTGTAAACTGTTCCAACACCATAGCAGAAGAAGCAGGACTTGTTGCTGTGTGAGTCGTCCCAGATCTTCCCTTGTGCACATCACACATAGCACCATGTGTCTCAAACTTATCATGAATGCATACAATTGTTAGACATGTTGGAGTCTCTGTTGCATACACACACCTCCACTGTCGTACTTCCACAACATTCTCAAATTTCAAATACCACTTCAAAATGGTCTTGCACTCCTTGAATAACAACCATGCTTCCACCATTTTCTTTTACTATCCTGCCTATCTAATGGTGACACTAGCATTCATTCTTTTAAGTGAATGCCATACTATACATTGCTACTGTAGTTCAATTCAACTTTGGAAAGGCAATACATAGATAACATCTCTTAAAATGTGTATACATTTTTTGCACCTTCTGTATATCTGTTAAGGCTTAACAATATCTTCTGTTATATCAAAATCCTTTCCTTGAGACTTTTACTTGAGGACAAGAGAAATTGTAAGTAATACAGTAGACTAACTGCCAGCATCAAAGGAGAAGGTTAGTTACACCTGATCCCTCTCTCTCATATAGTCCACAATCTCCCCTGTACACTTCAACCACTTGAAGTGATAGAGAAGGAGTCAACATGAGGTCAACACATGGCGTATTCAATATTATTTTTTTAAAAAAAATCTCTGGTTTATGAATGTTGGATATTGTGCTTCTGTATCCATAGATTCAAAATGCCAGGGATTGGCCCAATATTGCCGCACAGTGTTGCGCCCACATTGCCAGCAGTAAAAAGGATGCCAAGCCTTACAAAGCAAAAGGAAAGCCTAAATGTTGACAACACCAAAGGCAGTAGTTGGTATGGTCTACAGTACAGGATACTTTCTTGTGCTCACAACCATTCACAAAGAGACATCAATCAAGGGAAAATCCCAGAAAGTGACTCTTTTCTTCATCAATTAACCACTTCTCACACAAACACAAAGCCATTGTCATGACTAATTTCTGACAAGTGTGAATGATAGTGAGCACAAAAGGGCATTCCTCCTACCTTCAGGTGAAAGAGCAGTTTGTTCAAGAGACTCCCGGATAACACCAGCAGAAAGGGTACCCAGCCTGTGTCATTACTTTGCTCTCTGTCTCTGTCACCCCAAATATCAGGTGAAGGATGAAAATACATAATGTGAAAAAACCAAAAATGCAATAAAAATAATAATAAACAAACAAACAAAAAATGCAATATCAATCTCAGCTTGTATCCAATTATTTTGTCCATGATGATGCAATACAAATAAACCATTTGGGTATTTTTATAAGAAAGTCAACAAAAAAAAATACTCTGCAACTTAAAAGGCTATCTAAACAGCAGCACAAGTCACTCTGTAACATGACTGGTTTAAATGGCCTTTATGTTGCAGAGTATGCCTTTGGTTGACATTCTTACTCATCTTAGTTATCTAAATTTCACTAAAATATTATTGCACTGTGTAAATTGAACTGCCAACCTGACAGTTCAAAAACAAGAAATTGCAAGTAGATAAATAGGGACCACTTTGGTGGGAAGGTAACAGCGGTCCATACACTCCGGTGTCTAGACATGCCTGCTACATGACCACAAAAACATCTGCAGAAGCAGACAGCACTGGCTCCTCGGCTTTTGAAACAGAGATGAGTACTGAACCCTAGAGTCAGATACGGCTGGCTATCAAGCAAGGGAAACCTTTACCTTTACTAGATTGATTATCTGTGTGATTGTGGAAGGATGGTTGTTGTATAGGCTTTGAGTGGATAGGTTACACAATTAGAATATTACGGTATATAGCTTCCCACCTGCATGTCACAGAATACTCTGCTTCAAGCTATTTTTGTCTTTCCATTAAAGTTTTCCTCCTTTCTGTAAGGTAAAGGTAAAGGTTGTCCTTGCTTTAAAGCCAGTCATATCTGACTCTAGGGTTTGGTGCTCATCTCCATTTACAGGCAAAGAGACAGCACTGTCTGTATCTGCAAATATTTCCATGGACATGTGGCAAGCATGCCTAGACACCAGAGTGTACAGAACGCTTGTTTACCTTCTCACCAAAGTGGTATAGTACCTACTTGTAATTTCTTGCTTTCGGACTGCTAGGTTAGTAACTCTAATTCTGCATAATTTTTGTTGTTGTTCTGTGCCTTCAAGTCAGGACCAACTTAAAACAACTCTAACAGGGCTTTTAAGGTAAGTAAGATATTTGAGGGGTGGCTTTATCTGTTCCACAGCTTCAGTGAATTTCTGTGGCTGAACAGAGATTCAAACCCAAGCCTCCCGATTCCTTGTCTGTTACTCTTTTCATTACACCACACTGGCTACCATTTATACCAGAGATTCTCAACCTGCGTTCAGTGGGTTGGATGCAGCCAATGGCACCATTTCATATGGCCCCACCACACCAGGAAGTGCCATGTGGTGGAGGAAGGGCAAAATGGGTGTCTGGCTCAGGAAGCTGTCCGAGGGAGCGTGACTTGGCCCCAGGGCCGTAGCCAGGGGGTGGCACATGGCCCACCATGAGTTAGCAGTTTGCCCACCCTGGCAAAGCGTGGTTTCCCAAGGAATGTATTGAAAAGAGGCTTTGTTGCCCACCTTGAAAAATATTTGCCCTGCCTGGCCCCCGGTTTAAAAAGATTGAGAACTTTTGGTGTATAAATTACATATACATTTATCACACTTATAGCAATACTTTCTCTCTTTTAGATCCTCTCTTATTCCAGATATGCCTACCTTGAGAACCACCCAGAAAGTGCTCTAAGCACTATGGGGTGGTATATAGATGTAGTTGCTATTTCTATTCCTAAACCCCCTCCCAACATACCCAAGCACTGTCCTCTTGAAAGACAGCTTCTTTTTAATGTCTTTCATTATTTCTATACCTTGAAACAACTGTCAACATATTTCATCTCCCTCTACTTGCCCTTGACATGGAAGGTCTAGTGTGCTAGTGAATGGCCAGACGATAGATGCAGCATCCCTAAATATTTTAAGCCAGCAAAAATAGTTTGTAAGTATTATTTTTGCCAGTTTCATGAAGGATCTTTTTTTTTAAAAAAAAGAATGTTTCTACATTCATTCTTACTTCATAAAAAAGTGACGGTTCATTGGTATAGCGTCTGGCAGGTCTTCCCCACAAAAATGCATGTTTTGCATATCTATTTTATTGTGCAGAGCATATTAGTAGCAGGTTCTTTAAAAGTACCTGCATGTCAATGAATATACAGTGTAGTATTGTAGAGCCTTGCATTCTCTTATACAGGAAATTTATATTCTTGTGAATATAGTCATATATATTGTAGATGTAGATTAGATATTACATAGATATATACTGCTATAATTGGGGTAGGCACAAAGTGTGATGTAAATCATTTTAGTAAGTCAGATTAAAGGTGCTATTACTCATGGCAATGTAATACTATCTATAATTTCTGCGTTAAACCTGACATTATAAATCCTTTAATCTGAGTATTTAAAAGCTGCTCTATGGCTCATTTTTCAAATGGTATTCCTGCTAACACATTTACTGCTAATGAATCCCTACCATGTTTTCTTTCTTTCTTAGATAAACGTTGTTGACCAACATTATTATTTGCACCTCACATAATTATTTTTTAAAGATTTTTTAATTTAATTGCTTCAGTACAGGGGAAGAAAACCTAACCAATAATGCATTTTAATTACACTTCCCGGGTGACCTGTGTGGAAAAAAAAGAGCTGTTATAATGAAGCCACAATAATTAGCCTGTCATAGTCCAGTTTGGGGCCATTGTTTCGTTATCCTTTCTAGAACTCATCTCTTCCTGACTAGAATTCTAAAATCTTCTGCATTATCTCATATAATACTTAGGAAGGTATTATAAAATGCGTGCTATACCAGCTGAAGCAGGCTTTCTAATTATTGTCAACTATTTCTCGTGTGACGTGACAGATTCCCCTGAGAACTGAAACAACAGCCCACTCTAGGATTTATAATAGGCCCTAGAGCTGGAGCTATGGTAGAGAGAGCTGTTTCCCTCAGGACAGATAATTGGTTTACATAGAAGCTCAGCATCTGAACTAAATTCATGGGGTTTCGGGTTTGTGTATGTGCGTGCCTGTGTGGGTGTGCATGTACTACTGTGATTCCCCTGTTTAATATACAACACTATTTCATGGTTTAAATATGATGTGACTTGCCACTTACTAGCAACATGATTTGTGTGTCCTACTTTATCTGGAATGCTAAAAAGCTGCTTCTCTGTGTTCACACATGAGGTGCTGAAATATTATTAAGATCAATTTTTGGTGATGCTTAATAGAGTAAAACATTCCTTGAAAATACAGTAAAAGTTTTGATCACTTATGCCTTGTGAAATTTAGCATTTTACTTATTATAAAGCACAACCGTTTGGGAATAGTTGTCAAACATAATGATGCGCTCTCTCTCTCTCAAAAAAAGGAGTTAAATACAACACATTAATTTTTGATATTAAAATGTGATCTGCAATTTTTTCCTAATAGGTAAAAAATGTGTTACAAGTATTATTATGCTAATCTGGATTTGCTATATTTGGGAACATTTGCTGTAGTTAAAAGAAAGAAAGCTAGTAAGAAACCCCCAACTATTACCAATTATTACCCACTCTTCTTACATGATTTTTGCTTGTTCGTTTTAAATGTCCATGTATTGCTCTTGTGCCTATGCCTGTTGGCCTCTTTTACAGATATATTTGTTTACAATGAATACCATGAAATTAATTCGAAGAAGGACAATAAAAACAAGTAAATCAGCACAATTAGAATCAATTAAAAATACCAGAAGGTGAAAATGTAAAACTTAAACTGTAGAAGCATAAATATAAATGAAGAACCGAGAGCATAAATAAAAATCAAGAGCCAGCCAGAAAAGGAAGGTTTCAGCCTGGTGTCTAAGTGCAACTAATGAGGATGCCAGGTGGACATCTAATGGGAGGATGTTCCAGGCAGCCATAACATGTACAAAATTGAGCTACAAAAAGAAATGAGTAGTCCTGTGATCCTTATTACAAATGAAATATATATGTCTTTATTGGGTCACTAGATTGTCACAAACAGTGAGTTTCTGAGTTCTTCAGAACTCTTGGTTAGACTAGATCAGGGGTTCTCAACCTATGGCCTGTGGGCTGGCCCCAGCCCATGGTACCATTTCATGGCACCATTTCATGTGGCCCATGCCACCACAGCAGCTGGAAGTGGATGTGTTTATGACAGCTGTGGATGCATTTTACAGCAGCATTTATGGGGGGGGGGACCACCAGTCCAGCCCACTCAGCTGTCTGAGTGGGTGTGGGCCAGCACACAGCTTAAAAAGGTTGAGAACCCCTGGACTAGATGGTGGAAAATTTGGGAGGCTGGTAGTTATGAACCTGAAGAGATTTAGAGGATTAAAAAAACACAAGGTTAACAAGGTTAACATAGAGAAAACAAAAGAATATCAGAAACTAGTCTACTTCTGTTTCATTGACTACACCAAGGCCTTTGTCTGTGTGGACCATAAGAAAATTTGGCAAGTAATTAAAGAGATGGGAATACCAGAACACCTTATATGCCTCATGAAAAATCTGTACATGAGTCAAGAAGCAAAAGTTAGGACAGAACATGGAATGACAGAGTGGTTTGGAATTCCAATTCCAATTTAATTCATATCCCGCCTTTCTCAAGCCGAAGCTGACTCAAAGCGGCAAACAACACATTAAGTCATACAATAATACATATCAGTCAATAAACAGAATACAATATAAAAATTTCAGTACAGTCAAGATAAATTAAATAATACAATAATCAAGTTCAAAAACATAAATCAATAGAAGCTCAATGACAGTCCTCCCAACAGAGAAAGAGTCACTCGCCTTTTAAGACCCAGGGCAAAGGGGGAGGGTGGGGCCCAGGAACGCCAGCTGGTGGTGTGGCCAGGAGGGCCACTTCGCCCCCACTGGGGCCAGTGTGGGAATGTATCTGGATTCTGTCAGGCTGTCTCTGACACATTTTGTAAACAAAGGCCTCTTTGCTTGCATGAGAGACAATGCTGGTTTTTGGGCATGCGTAGAATAGTGAAAAAGTATTCTCCTTATTTGGGGTCTGACTTTCTGATTGGCTATATAGCTTAAGTTTTGTTTCTGTTATACTCTGCTTGAATAAAGAGAAGCCATTATTATCCTTTGTTCAGCTAAGACAGCAGTCGTGTGTCTGTTTCCTCTTTATTTCTCTATCTCTGTTTCTTCCTAACTCTGCCTAATGAAGCTGGACTTCATCAGACCTTTTAACGCTCTCTTAAAAGATCTGGGGCTATAAACTGCTGCTTCATGAGACTGATTGAAGAGATCATTACATGAATCAGATCCCAACAAGTGGTGCTCTGTGGTGAGGCAATTGAATGAAATTCAAAGGAATGCTTTGAACTCTGCCTCAGCAATTAACACCTCATCGACCGGGGACAAGGTCTTCATTCACCTCCGACCAGACAGGTCCCACCAGAGGAAAGGTCCAATCGAGCGCTTGAGAATTACAACAGGGTGAGTGGAAAATGGGGTGTGTGCTTTCTTTGCAAATGCAGGAACACCCACTCACCCACTGAAGTTAGCAGATCTTTTGATTAACAATGGGCGAAAGGCTGATGAGAGCGAGATATAAAAGCTAGTTAAAGCTATAGAAAAAATCTGTCCTTGGTTTAAATATGAAGGTCTGGACTTATAACAGTGGAAACAGATTGGGAGAGCAATGCAGAAGCATAATGGAATTTCTGGATCAGTATTATTTACATGGGAGGAAATTAGAGACTGCCTTCAGAGACTCACTCCAAAGAATATGTTATTCTCTCAGAGGCTTGATGGCCCCCTCCCACAGCTTTTGCCTCCAGATAAAGGGGGGGCATGGCAACTGCCTCTCCATCATATGAGAAACAACAGCCCCCTGATGGGGGTGGAGGTGGGAAAGAAGATGGGACATTATATCCTGCCTTGCAGCAATCAAACACTTTTAGCCCTACAAAAGACCTGTTCATTGCTGCAATACTGCCTGCAGAGTCTAAAAAACAACTAGTGCCGGCTGATGGGGAACAAATGGTGGGGAACTCATCACAGATTGAAGTTGTTAATGCATGCAGAGTGGCAGGAAGCAAGGACTGTGTTTCAAAGAGCAGCTTAGGGGATCTCAGCCCCCCCGTGAATCAACCCTCATCACAAAAGCAGGAGAAGCTGAGTAGTAAATTTGATACCTCACATTTGGACAGGAAGATCTTACAGAAATGTCAGGATGGCCCAAAGGAGGAACGCACAAAACCCAAGACAAAAAAGGGGTGCAAGTACAAACTAACAGATGCAGTTTGTCATAAGGTTGAGAATCAGGTGCTGGAGATGAAAGAAATACAGAGGAAGAGGGGGGTGAATATTGCCTCGAACGACAGCAGGCTGTTGCAAAAATACAAGGAGTTTTTGGCTGATTTTGAACTGCCCAACCCTCAAACAAAGAGATCAGAGTGGGCTGTCTCAAGTTTCCAGCATCAGGATGGCAGGGAAAGCAACGGGAAATTCCCTGTACTATTCTTCTGTGTGAAAGCTGCTTGCAAATTCTGGAGAAGTTCTTTGTGCCTTCACACCTCATCGGCCTGCCTTAATACAGATGGGTGTGACTGGAGCAAGAAGGAATGTGTGTTTGCCTGAAAAGCTGAAAAGGGGGGTCTGGGTGTCTTGTGAATTCAGTGAGAGTTAATTTATGGCTTAGTTTCAGCTTGCCATGCCAAGAACTGTGCTGGAGAGAAGATAGTGTTTAAGAAGAAAGCTTCAATCAACATTTGGACTTTTAATTTGGACATTTTAATTGGACTAAAAAGTTTGTGTGGACTCTAAGCAAAGAATTGGCTTTGTTTGCATTTTAAAACCTGAAAACCTTTTTTAAGCAACCTGCTCATGCTATGAGTGTGAAATGCTCTAATGATATTTGTACTGTATTGATTTACCATGCTATGCTGGTTTTAAGTTATTGAATGCAATGGAGACCTACTTCATGTAAGGAAGAAGAGAAATGTTCATGTTTTGTTCATGCTTAAATGTTTTGCTTATTCTCTTGCTTGGGGAAAGACCTGTCTTTGCTTATGTTATATTTTACCTTATGTAACTGCATATCTCAAGGTACCTTCAGAAGTACATGGAAGAGTTTTCAGTACCCTACACATGTAAATGGGTTTGTGATATTGCATTTGTGTTATACATCAGGCATGTTTCATGTTTAGTTACATGGTACTAGTAATAACAGGGCATGCTCCTGTTTCTTAGGGGAGTGTCTGCCTAAGCCATTGGTCGTTTATTGGCAACAAGGGGATCCTGAGTGGAAGGATTCCTGCTCGAGCGATCCGCCCATGGAGAGAGAAGAAGGTTACTCAGCTCCAGGATGGTGGTTCACCAGTAAACTAAATGTGCTGACATTTGTTCTTTTCTTTCTTACTGTGCTTCCAGCTGTAAGAACAATGCCTCATGGGGGCAACCCCAACTTTTGGATTCGTCATGCTAACTATATGTTTGAGGTTCATGGTAAGAATGCAACATTATACTATGAGCATCCACTGGCAGTGTCTCAAATGGCCTTTCTTCCGGCATTGTTCAACACACCTGAGTTGGTTATTGGACATTTGCAACATCTTGATAGATCTACACTCTTCTCTAATCCTCCAGAACAATTTAACAACACCCGCTGGCGAAGTATGACATTCAAGAAATACACTAAAGGGCTTTGTTTCTGCTGTCATAGTTCTGGAGTCTGGAATAGTAAATGGAAGCACTGGACTCAAGCAAAAAGGGTTTTGCTGAATGTAGGCAATTATACGGGTTGTGATGATTATTTTTGGTTATGGGGTAGTTATAACAGTTCTTATAAGCTTAATTATACCTTGTTTAACACTACTATTGAAGATATATATGATGTGTTTCCTATGTTTACTCCTGATTATTCTGCTATAGATAGTGGTTCAATTTGCAATGGATGGCAAATCAAGGATCCCAACATGTGGTTCTTTTTTAATGGAGTTGCCACGAATTTCCATCCAGGACAGTATCAATGTGCAGCATTGGGTTATTTTACCTTACCCGTACAAGTGCAAATGCCGCCTCAGGCACATGCACGGCGCCGGAGAGCTGCTGCCGGCCCAATGGGTTCTGGTTGCAATGATGAAGTGATAATCGATGTTCAGCTTTCTGATGGTAGCTCCTGGGGGAGAGCTATAGGGAGTGTTATCACTGGAGCACTCACCTTGGGATCGTACCCAGGTGTCATTTCCCAGGAGAATAGAAGGTCCATTTTGGGACTCACCTGTAGGCTGGATAAATCAATCAATGCCACAGGGAGGGTCATACGGGATCTTCAAATGGAAATCACTGAGCTTCATCAAGACCAAATGCAGGACAGACTGGCCATAGATTACCTGTTAGCAAAATCCGGAGGATTTTGTAAACTGGTCGGGAACCAGGGATGTCGGGTAAAATTCCAGGATCTGAATAATACTATTGAGGAAGAACTTCAGAATTTACAGGAGAGCATTATTAACAATGTACGCACTGATGTTAATCTCTTTGATTGGGTGACTTCTTGGTTGCCTGATTTGTCTGTCCTTAGACAAGTTTTCTTTTATGGGTTTATTATTATTATCTGCTTTATACCTTTGTATTTTTGCATTACTTGTATTCCTAATCTTATTTCTATGTGTAACACATGTCCATTGCGTAGAAGGGAGACATCGAGTTTTGCATGACGGCAATTGTACTCAATGAGGTATCATCCTCCGGAACAAGGTACCATGAGTCAGGAGGGGTACGATGTCCAGGAGGACAGTGATGATTATATGATGACATGCAGGGGTATGATTAGCCGTCTCTCTCTCTCTCTCTTTCAAATTTAAATGAAAAAGGAGGACATGTGGGAATGTATCTGGATTCTGTCAGGCTGTCTCTGACACATTTTGTAAACAAAGGCCTCTTTGCTTGCATGAGAGACAACGCTGGTTTTTGGGCATGCGTAGAATAGTGAAAAAGTATTCTCCTTATTTGGGGTCTGACTTTCTGATTGGCTATATAGCTTAAGTTTCGTTTCTGTTATACTCTGCTTGAATAAAGAGAAGCCATTATTATCCTTTGTTCAGCTAAGACAGCAGTCGTGTGTCTGTTTCCTCTTTATTTCTCTATCTCTGTTTCTTCCTAACTCTGCCTAATGAAGCTGGACTTCATCAGACCTTTTAACGCTCTCTTAAAAGATCTGGGGCTATAAACTGCTGCTTCATGAGACTGATTGAAGAGATCATTACATGAATCGGACTCCGACAGGCCAGGAGCACAGCAGCGGTAGCTTGCCTGGCACCCCCTTGCCTTTTAAGTCCCAGGGCGAGGGGGAGGGCAGGGCCCAGGAGCCCTGGCCAGTGGTGTGGCCGGGAGGGCCTCTTTGCCCCCACTGGGGCCAGGAGCATAGCAGCGGTAGCTTGCCTGGCACCCCCTCACCTTTTAAGTCCCAGGGCAAGGGGGGAGGGTGTGGCCCATGAACACCGGCTGTGGTGTGGCCGGGAGGGCCTCTTCACCCCCACTGGGGCCAGGAGCATAGCAGCGGTAGCTTGCCTGGCACCCCCTCGCCCTTTAAGTCCCAGGGCCAGGGGGGAGGGTGGGGCCCGGGAACGCCAGCCGGTGGTGTGGCCAGGAGGGCCTCTTTGCCCCCACTGGTGCCAGGAGCGCAGCGGCGGTAGCTTGCCCGGCACCCCTTCACCTTTTAATAGGAAAAGGAATAAGACAAGGCTGCATTTTGTCACCCTGCTTATTCAACTTATACACAAAGCACATAATGTGCAATGCAGGGATAGATGAATCACAAGTTGGAATCAAAATTGCTGGGAGAAACATCAACCATTTGGGATATGCAGATGATACTACCCTAATGGCAGAAAGTGAAGAAGACCTAAAGAAAATTCTGCTTAGATTGAAAGAAGAGAGTGCAAAAGCTGGCTTGAGACTCAACATCAAGAAAACCAAGATAATGGCAACAGGTCCAATCAGTCCCTGGCAAATAGATAGGGAAGAGGTAGAAGCAGTGACAGATTTTACTTTTTTAGGATCCAAGATCACTGCAGATGGTGATTGCAACCATGAAATAAAAGGGCAACTAATTCTTGGGAGGCAACATAGTTAAAAGCAGAGACACCACCTTGCAAATAAAAGTCCCCATAGTCAAAGCAATGGTATTCCCAGTGGTAACGTATGGTTGTGAGAGCTGGACCATTAGGAAAACTGAGCGCAGAAGAATAGACGCCTTTGAAATTTGGTGTTGGAGGAGAGTTTTGAGAGTACCTTGGACAGCAAGGAGAACAAATAGGTCAATCTTAGAACAAATCAACCCTGACTGCTCTTTAGAAGATCAAATAGTAAAGATGAAGCTAAAGTAATTTGAACATCAAATGAGAAGAGAGGATTCACTTGAGAAAGCCTTAATTCTGGGAAAGGTGGAGGGCTAAAGAAGGAGGAGGCAGAAAATGAGATGGCTAGATGGTATTGTAGATGTAATGGGCACAGAGCTAGATGGGTTGAGGAGGATGGTGGAGGACAGAGGTGCCTGGTGGGCAAGGGTCAGAATCGACTGTGCAGCTGAACAACAACAAAACAAATGTTTATTGCAACTGCTTCGGAGTGTTGTTGGGTCTGACTTATTAAGTGACTCCTATCTTTTATACTTAAGTCACAGATCAAACCCCATTATCTGCATGCTTTCCCACTTCTCAGAAATGTGCAGTAGAGTTTGCCAACTCCACGAAGAACCAACATGTCTATCCAAATGTGTATCTCAAGTTAAAATGTGTATAAAATGTGTTCACTGTGCCGAACGAATTTGAAAATAAGGTGGCTGTGAGTGTGTGGGGGTGTGTAAAATAATCACTTGCAGATTAATACAGAAATAGGAGAGAGCAAACTTGGGAATGAAGGCGTGAAACTCTTTGGATGTGAAAAAAATTCAAACCCCCTCCCCATTTTTACATTTACAGACTGCAATGTGTACTGGATATTTCAAAAGATGACAGCTCCTGATTAATTAAACAGTGTGATCCTGTACCTGTCTGTTCAAAATTTTACCCCCACTGTTGAAGAGGATTTACTCTTCAGGAAAATGGCATCATAACATTGCCACACACCAGGCCCTTCCTTAAGATCACTATGGCAGGGAAGGTGCCCAGCCATTCAATTCACAGAAGGTGTGATTGTTGTCTTTCCTCCTGCCTAGCTGTCTGGGGGAAAGGTGGGTTGGGAAGCAGCAAGGTCAAGGGAGCTGATGAGTCAAGCCTGCAATAATTCTCCATGCTGTACAGCACATCAGCAGAATGCTCAACCACAGCGCTCCTCATTACACAGCACACTTAACAAGGCAGAGCTATGAGGAAAATGTGAGGTAGCAACGTTTTGCCCTCAAGGTGCAGCTTGCTGTTTTTGGATTACAGCACCCAGAAATCCCAGACTGTTCCTCCATAGCCTAGGGCTGTGATGGCACACATTGGCACTTCAGATGTTCTTGGACTTCAATTCCCAGAAGCCCAAGCACCCTGTGAACTCACACGAATGGGTTTACTGCGATTCATCTGGCCCACACTGCCCTCGTCGCTTCCAGAAGCGGAAGTAAAATGTGCCTGTACGGGTGCGTTTTACTTCCGCTTCCAGGAACGACGAGGGATGAATCATAGTAAACCCATTCGTGTGAGTTCACAGGGTGCTTGGGCTTCTGGGAATTGAAGTCCAAGAACATCTGGAGTGCCAAGGTTCGCCATCACAGGCCTAGGGAATTCTGGGTGCTGTAATCTGAAACACCGACCGACGCATCTCTACTTCAACATATTGCATATGTTTATTCAACGGACACCGCTTTCTAGGTTTTCGGGGTGTGGGGGGGGGGAACCAGGTTGAAGGCTGAGGAAAGCACCACAAAGGGCACCTCAAGTCCTGTGGGAGAAGAGAGAAGAAATGCTTTGGCCCCACTGGGAAATAAACAGCAGAGGCCACAAAATAGTAGCAGACCATTTGGTTTTCCAGTGGAGCTCTCCAGGTTCAAATCTCCAGTTGTGGTCTAATAGTAGCTGATCAGTACTGTATATAATGTCTGTCAGAAACCCAGAAGAAGTGCTGTTAGGCAAAATAAATCAATCTCCCCCATCAGATATCCTCTGAATTATGGGAATCCAACTTCTATGGCAATGTTAACTAGGGCTGTCTGGGAGTTACATTTCTAAATATTTGGAGCAACAATGTTCAGGAACCATTGCAGCAAACAGCTTTGACTCAATATGTCACCTTCATATAAGTATAACCCTTGTTGGTGCTTATCTTCAAACACTGTCACATATGAAGCACATTTATTTGCAAATTTATTTGCTTCACCAACAAGTAATTACAAACAGTCCACATTATCAAGGAACCAGAGAAAAACTTTTCAGATTGGAAGATAGTGGTTTCAATGCAGACCTGAGCTGCAGTAACTCTTTCTAGAAACCAAGTGCTGGGAATACATTAGAAAAAAAAATATTGAGTTTGAATAGAAATGTCCTTGCACCAATTGTATGCTCTGTGTTTCTGTAAAAAGAATGGGAAAAGAGAGATTAAAAATATACATCTCTGTGCATGCTTGTGCCCATGAGAGAAAGAATAGCATTCCCCCCCTGTCTTTTAGCTTAGATTAAGCAAATTTAGAAGTGGGATGGACAACATATTCAATAAATTATAATAATTATTTTTGTGTAATTTTTCTTAGTATTTTTTTTTTGTTAATGCTAACATTTGTAACATATGTTAAAAATGGTTAAGTGGGGTAGAAACACAGAATATGTTGCCAAATTGCTAAAATATGAAACAGGTTCAGGGAGAGGGAGCAGAGGAAACTTCCTTGCAGGGGCAGGGGGGGAAATGAGGAGCAGAAAACCAGCCATGTGAGTTGTCAGATGTAACCTTTTGGCATTCTAATAAACTGTTGCTTAGATAGAAATATCAAGCTATTACTAATGGCTATTAATGTGTACATGCTTCATGTAATTTTATAGTATCTTATTTTAATATCTGTAATTTTAATGAATTGCAATTTAGGAAAGAAACAATTTTCATTTAGTTTATATAACATAATTATGGACCAAATTAACCCCACAGTGGTCTTAATTACATTTAGTTTCATTTGGCTGATCAAGCAATTAACATGCCACTGTATTTTGGAAGTAAAAACCAAGTTGTTACAGTCTTTCTTTTAAGAGTAGGGTGGAGGATGCAAGTGTTTGTTCATCTCACGTGTAGTTTACTGTGTAAAATTATCCGAGGGGAGGAAATTTACAGCTAGGGCTGGACAGGCTTCAAGCCTGCAAGATCTATTTTGGTTTTTATTAGTGTCCTGAGATCCGACGGTCAGAACGGCACACAACAAAAATGGCTTGGGAGTCCTGGAATTTGTTCTGAGTACCAAAATTGGCAGTCTTTCAGTTCAAAAATGCCTTCCTCTTCCAGTTTTCTTCATGACATTTTGTTGCAGCTATTGTTAAGCAATTGGGAGTCAATTGCCCACCCATCGTAAATCACTCAGCAATCCATTCTCTCTTTCCCCTTGTTCCAGTGTATAGTGCAACAGAGACATAAAAAGAGCTTGTGATCACTTTCTGCCTCACAGCTTTGTTTTGTGATGCTCCTTAACAACATTCTTCTTGCAGCTCCCAGCTCTTCTTGAATAAGAAGGATCGTGATGGCATTTAAGGAAAATAAATACCTGGGAAATAATTTCAAATAAAGATAAATACACATTATAGGTTTATCATTAAGGGAAGAGAACCTAACCAACAATTTCATACATTGATCTGTGGGGTTGTTCAGAATGATTCAAAAAGAGCCAGTGATTAATTAATTATCACCGTAACGACTCTGGGTGGCTCCCAATTCATAACCCACAATCAGAATTAAATGTTCCGCTATCATTAAAAATTGTTACACAAAAAAAATAAGGACCCAATTAAAAACCCATTATCAAAACATCTGTAATGCTAAAATCTGAAAATCTAAAATCTAAGATGGGAGTCGTTCTCATGGTCATATAAGCCAGCGGGGGGTGGTGGTGTTCCTCCCACAGCCCCCCACACCTCATGAGCCAGCCATGTCTTCAGTCCCTTCTTAAAAACCAACAAATCTGGCTGAAGACAGAGGTCAGTCGGCAGGAGGTTCCGCAGGGCTGGAGCAGATGCCGAAAAGGCCTTCCTTCTCATGCTAGAGAGGCAAGCCTCTCCAGCTGTTGGTCCTTTTAGAGACCCCCTCCAGTCAGCTCTCGTGGGACGGGCAGATATCTTTGGGGTGACGCGGTCTCTTAGTTACCCTGGTCCACTACCATGTAGGGCTTTAAAGGTAACCAGCACCTTGAATTGCACCTGGAGGCTGACCGGTAGCCAATGCAGTTCCTGCAACAAGGGTGAGACATGGGCGTAATGACCACATCCCATCACCATGTGGGCTACCACATTCTGCACTAGTTGCAGCCTCCAAATGGTCATCTTCCTTCCTTCCTTCCTTCCTTCCTTCCTTCCTTTCTTTAATTGATGACTGCAAAGCAGTATGCCAATCATACTGGCCAGAGAATAGTTGATGTTGTCTTGTATACTTTGAGGGTACCATGTTGGGGAAGACTGTTGTAAATGAACTCATAGTATTTTATACATGTCTTAAATGATGATCTATTTTGTAAAGGTCATAATAATAATAAAAAATTAAACACAGAACAGGAGGAACTGCAGGAGGAACTGCAGTCATGGATTCCCCAAATCTATTTGCTGTGCGTTGGACAGTGGGAGATGTAGTCCAAAAAAGAATGCCCTCAAGCTCTGGCAGGAGGAATGTAGCTATTGTGGTGACAGGACTAGATGTCAGAAGAATTGGGAAATGAGAAGCATTTTAATAACTCCTAGATGCAAATGCTATGCTAGGTGAATAGCTTTTATTCAAGTCCTAAAACTGACTGAAAATCTGATAAGCTCCCACAAACATATGCTACAATATTTTTATGCAGGCATAAGTTTCATGACTCAGGAGGGGTTTTAGTCTAGGTATCTGCAGCCAGAGTCAAACATTCAAGATGTCACACCAGATTGGTTTAAGGGCTGGCCCTGCCATTAGACAGAGTGAGCCAGCTGCCTCCTCCTGGCCACAAATTTGGGATGTCATAAAAGAGCAGCAAATTGTTAGTGATTTAACTTGGAATTGATCATCCAAGGTATGAAAATGGGTTTGAGGAATCTTCTTTGTTCCAGAATAACGTGGCTGTTACATGGATACTATGTGTATTGCTTTGGGTGAGAGGGGTGGTGATTGTAGCATATACTGCCACACCTCTGGTGGGAAAAATAAAATATGTAATCCCTGACTGGCTTTCTTGAATAAATGTCTACTGCATAGAAGTTCAACTCCTGAGCATACCTGTCAAGTATCCTGTATTGGCCAGGATTTCCCGCATTTTAGTGCTCGTTCCTCCCCTTTCCTGCTGCCGTCCCATATTTTGAATGGCGGGGAAAGGGGTTACTGCATAAGCACACCCATCACAAAGGGGTTCTGCACATGCACAAAGGGGTTCTGTGCATACACAAATGGGTTACTGAGCATGTGCGCATGTGCAGTAATTTCCCATATTTTCCGGAGCCGCACTTGATGGGTATGCTCCTGAGTTTACAGTATATTATGAGGATGGTGACCAAAGGGAATACGGCAGGGAAGCCTTCTAAGCTGGCTAATAGATTAAACCAGGAGGAGCTGAGCATTGTGAATGCTGTGCTATTGTTGCTAGCTATGTTTTAAAGAAATAGATAAGCTTATAAAGTGGCAAATTGGCTTGAAAAACAGAGGGGAAAGACTAACATGCTAAAATGGCCACTACCAAAATCTTAAATAACATTTTATAAATGACTTCTGCACACTGTCAAAAGTCTTTTAACTTTTCCATGCAGCATGGAAATGTCACTTCTTTGCATTTCCAATGGAAAAATTGCACCTCTGTCTCCAATAAGTCATTGAAATGCACATTATATTGACTTCTCATTTTAAAATATAGTGCTTTATAGAATCTTTATGTGCACTTGCTATCCAATTAACACTTATTTGAAACGTCGGTAGCGTCTTTATCTGCACAGTAATATAACTCTGCTTTTAACCTTCTGTACATCTGCACTATAGCCTGTACCCCGACTCAGTCAACCCAAAGCAGTTGCCCTATCCAGAATGGGAGGCAGCTGTAAAATACTCAGTGCCAAAAACTCCATTAAGTGTAGAGTTAAAATGTAAGGTTAGAACAATTGAAATGCCAAACAGCAAGGAAATGCAAAATGGAACAGTTGCTGTCACAGGCAGCCAGCATCATAGCCTCAGTTGTGTGCTGCAACATAAGACAAGCCTCTGCAGTCAGCCTCTTCTTAACCATTAAATAATAGGACATTTTGATTTGAGCGTCAGAAAGTAATACGAGGAGGATCTTTGTTGCCTGATGGTGAAATCCCTTGGTGCTCCAAAAAGAATCGTGAAGAATACCTACAAAGTTCTTTGTTCTAATTAATTTAGCCTGCCTCAAGTCAAGAAGACTTGGAGGAAATATTTGCAAACCCCACAAGATTCCTTACTTCTGGGTGAGAGCAAGACGAGAAATGTCACTGCTTCTCATCAAGGTCTCCATAATTTGAGCAAACTGTCCCTGCACAAAATTAGCATACTTCCCTTTTGAGAGATGAACTACACACACACACACACACACAGAGAGAGAGAGAGAGAGAGAGAGAGAGAGAGAGAGAACAAACACCTATTGATGGGATGATTGTTAAAATAAACACACATGCACACATCCTGATACTTCTTAACTGAGGCAACTGAGTGTCATTTATCTTCATTTTGCATAATGTGTGGTACTTGCTCTATATTATTATTTCTATTACAGTATTAGTCACACAGTTTTGCTTGATTTAGGCAAAAACAGTTTTCATTCTAATTCTCTTCTTCAGCACACAAAAGAATAATTTTCTGCTTCTTTGTCATCTTGTGCTAAAACGAGAAGGGATTTATATCTCTTCTATAACACCAGCGATCTTTCCCTTTACCTCTGCCTTTTCTTCCATCACTACTCTTTTTATTTTTTACTTGTTCAGTCCTTCTACTCCCCTCCCAGGGATCATTCAGCCGTACCTTCTCCTTATTTTCCTCCTCCTCCTCAGAATAATTCACTCTCCCTCACCCCTCAATTTCTTTTTCATTGTCATTGAAAGAATTCTGGGCCCTGCTAGGAAAATATTACTTGGATTTTCCTCCAGCCCTGCCTCTTCTCAGCAGCCATGGTACTCTATATGCTACAAACAGTTTGTGTTGTTGTTACATGCCATCAAGTTACAGTATGTCCAACTTAAAGCAATCCTATCAGAGAGCTCCAACATATCCTGTCCTAAATAAGTAAAATTCCCCACACTTTCAGGTTCTTGTTAGTATCTATATTACGTTTCATGATCTTGGAGCAATGAGACAGACAAACAGACACATACATTTTATTAGTAAAAAAAATCAACTGAATGCAGACTTGCACTTAGCGGATTTCCATAGATGCTGGACAAAAGAGGTGAATCAGCAATTATCACTGATTTCTCTTTCATGCTGCATTCTCAAGGCCCCTGAGAAAGCTGCTCCAGGTCATTTGACCCCATCCAGAATAGCATGAAAGTGACAGTGGGGGGATTCCAATTCCAATTTAATTTATATCCTGCCTTTCTCAAGCCGAAGCTGACTCAAGGCGGCAAACAACATATTAACTCATACAATAATACATATCAGTCAATAAATATAGAATACAATATAAAAATTTCAGTACAATCAAGATAAATTAAATAATACAATAATCAAGTTCAAAAACATATATCAATAGAAACTCAACGACAGTCCTCCCAACAGAGAAAGAGTCCTTTGCCTTTTAAGTCCCAGGGCGAAGGGGGGGGTGGCAGCCGGCCCAGGAACGCCGGCTGGTGGTGTGGCCGGGAGGGCCTGCAAGAGGAAGGTCTAATTGTTGAAAATGCCCCATTCAGTGAAAAGCTAGTGGTAGATCTCAAAAGAAGGAATCCTTCAATTCATAAAGGAGCAGAAGGGAATCTGACTGACGATGTACATTCAAATATATATATATAGATGATTTTTCAAATCCCGCCTATCCAGCCCTGGCTATCAAATGTATAGATTTTAACTTAAGTATTATGAATGTTTGATTTTCACATTCCTGCAGGTCTCGTATTTATCAGGCAGATGTCATCTTTCACTTTTATGGCTTGTTAGACTCTCTTTGAAACCTCATGTCACAACACAGAAGCAGCTAGCTAAGTTTTCTGTTTTGCAGGCTTTTGCCTTTTGGCATTTTAAATTGACCTAGCACTATGCATTTACTCTTCACTCAGCAGAGGGGGGGGGGGGCGTAGTTGCCACTAAATTTAACTGTTTTCTTTTGAAGTGTCAGATATTATTTACACAAGTGTGTATTCTTCTTAAACATTTCCAGATGATCCCTGCAATGAAATGTGACGCACTGACCCCGTGTTGGAACATGATGTCAAGTTGAGACATTCCGTTCTCTTCACTTTTCTACCATTTCATCAACAATGTTTTCATCTGACCTGTTTTCCTCCAGACTGTCACTGCCCTTGTGCTATCCCGTAGGAAATGCCTTCCTTAATTTTCCCTTTCCTAAATTGTAGTCAATAATATCTACTGATACTCATTTGCCCAACTTCATAGGAATGTAGTACTCACATCTTCATAGTCCATCACCTGTATTTTTCTTTTTCTTTTGGAAAATTGGCTCTCTAAGAATGCCATATTTGAAACAAGTCATGAGAGGCATTTTTGTAATGAAAAATTAACTTTCAGCTTGCTCAAGGCTTTTAAAAAACATACACCACTTTTCTTCTGTGAACTCTCAAAAGTTTGGTTTGCAAAGGTAAAAGCAAGAACACACAATAAAGCCAATTGATAAGAGAGGTAAAACAAAGATAAAACAATAAAGCAGTGAGACATTTCATTAACATCACTAGAGGTTTTTGTTGTTGTTGTTCAGTCAAGTTTACCAAAAACAAAACAAAAAACCCAAAAAAAAACAAAGGGAAAGAAGCCTTCAGCTAGTGATGAAAGTACCACACCTTGGGAGACAATATCAAAGTGAAGTGATGGTTGTCTTTGATTGGAACACCATAATAAGCCCCTTCTCTTCACTACTATTAAGGAAACTTCAGTTGACTATGGTAGGGTGGTAGGGAACAGGGCAAGTCTCTCAGAGACCCTGAGGGCCTATGCTTAAGAAGGAGAATCTATAGCAGGGGTTCTCAAAGTTTTCGTGCCACAGGCAGCTGAGTGGGCCAGGCACATGGTTCCCCCCTCAGCTGTAAACACTGCCATAAAATGTATCCGCGGTTGTCATAAACATGTTTATGGCAGCCAGGGGTGCATTTCTGGCTGTTTTTGCTGCTTCTGGCGGCGACAGCAGGAGTGAGGGCGGTATGTTTTTGGCTGTTTTTGCCGCTTCTGGTGGTGGCGGTGGTAGTGAGGGCAGCAGGCCACATGAAATGGCAATGCAGGCCAAGTCTGGCTTGCAGGCCGTAGGTTGTGAAACCCTCATCTATAGTGAAAATAGCTCTCAGTTTTTATGAAGCTCTATGAAGAAGAACTAGAAAGAACAATGTTTATTCTGCAGATATCTTAAATGAATCTGAAATGTGGTATAGTCAGAATTCAACTAGAATATTCAGAATTTATCAAACAATCTCAGGTACATCTGAATGTATACAGGTGTAGCTGCCAGGTAAGTGTGCATAGGATTAATTAGAACAAACAATGTGATCTTTATATGCCTGTTCAGCTGTATGCCCTGTTGGTTCAGTGGGGTTGACCTCCAGGAAAGGAGGTGTAGGACTGCAACCTACAGTAATCAGTCAACTCCTACCACTCAAAAATGATAGCATCTTCATAGATGATTACTAATTAACAAGCTACCTACAAATTATATACTTTCCTAGAGATATCAATCTTGCAGGGTCTCACTTTCTTCAAGAAGTAGAGAGCCACCACACTTATTTTCTTCTTTCAAGACCTTCTAGACCCATGATGATGAACCTTGGCACTCCAGGTGTTCTTGGACTTCAATTATCAGAAGCCCAAGCCAGCACTCCTGCTGATCAGGGCTTCTGGGAATTAAAGTCCAAGAAGAGCTGGAGTGCCAAGGTTCACCATCATTCTCCTAGACCCTGATCTCCTTGGAATAATTCTCAGCTGTCTTGTCATGTTTTTCCACCCAAAAAGGCAGTGCACATAGCAAAGCAGCATTTCTTCTGCATGACAGTGTATTGCACATAAAACCCCTGCCCCACACAGGATATTGGTATTTTCTGCACAAGCATGTGAATCTTACAGCCTCTTGCTCTCGATAAGAAATAGGGGGGGAAAGAAACAACCACTCTTTTCTTCTCATAGTGAGATGTCTCTGTCTGAGATCTCTCCCCCTCCCTCCCAGAAATCTCAATGGATTTCTCAGATGTTTCATGGGCATTTTTACAGGAAGGAATGCCCAGCTGGGCAGGATTATTACAATACACAATGGCATCTTTTTTTGTGTAAGAGCCACCTGGAAAGGGCAGAAGACATGGCAAGCTGTCAAAGATTACTACAATTCCTACACAGAATAGCGTATTTCTTCTGCAGACGTATCCTAGACTATATTGCTCAGATACAGTTTTCAAAGAAGTAGCTGGGTTTGGGTATTTTTACACTAGACTGCTGAAGTGGGATGATTGGCTTCAAATTGATTCAAAGCTTGTGTTATGTTTTCAGTCAGAACTAGTGCTTGGACAGAGACTGCATAATGTTTTGGAAGTTCAGTGTTCACACTGGATGCAATAGCCCCACTTTTCTCTGGTCACCATTCTGCCCATCCTTTCTTCCTACATTCCTGCCTCTGCTATTCCTTTTATGGTTCTCTGTCTTGCCAGTTTTGTGTGAGGAGGAAACAATCAAAACTACAAAAGGGAACCATCTTACAGATCTTATTAATACCAGCCCACAAATGTTACAATATGTCTCACTAAGGGAAAGCAGGTGGGGCTTTCAAATGTGTGTGCGTGCACACATGCACACATGCATGTGCATGTGTTCATGTACACACACACACACACACACACACACACACACACACACACACACACACACACACACAAGGAATTCCCTCCTCCTTCTCCCTTTTCACACACAGTTATTGATCTAGTCATAAAATGAAAGACTAGTCTAGAACTAATCTTTTTCTCCATCAGTTCTTCTGAGGAAGGTTCAGCCTCATTCCTCCTCCTCTTGTCTGGGCTCTAGGCAGAGAGAAAACAGACAGGGCTTTGAAATGTGTAGGCAACACACACACAAAATACATGGGACTCTTCCCTCCCCCATTTTGGATCTCCAATAGCAGCACCTTTTCTCTTGACAAAAAAGTCCCTGAAATATCCCTGCAATTTCCTGCTCAGTTATTGATCCAGCAATAATGTGCAAGGCTCTTCCATTGCTAATCTCAAAGACAGGTGTTTTTTTTTAAATAATAATCAGAGGATACTGTGGGAAAGAAAAGAGCATGGGAACATCCTCTCTCAGTCCTCAACATGCCCCAAATGTCTACCTCACTGAAACACCACCTACAGACATGCTTCCATCTTTACAATAAGGATCACAAGTAATCACACAGGATAAAAAGCTCTAATGAATCATTCTGGCATGGGGAAAATAGAAAGCCCCCCCCCCCCCCCAAGTGGGAGAGAAGAAAAGCTGCTTTGGGAGTAAAAAACCACTTGATGGATTCAATAGTTACTTCTTGGGGTGTCTCTCCTGACCATTAAATACCCACATCATCATATCCTGACAACATGCTCTGCAGTGTTGGGGGGTGCTGCCACTGAGAGTAGTCAGGAAGGTGGTGGCAAAGAGGAGGGGTCTCTTAGTGGCTGCACCCATTTTATGGAATAAACTGCCCGCAGAACTGCAGCAAGCTCCCTGTCTAACAGCATTTAAATGGGGCTTTAAAATCCACCTGTACAACAAGGATGTTTTGTTAGTTCAGTTGCTTGAATTGACTTGTCACATGGTGGCCTTTAAATTCAATCAACTGGTCTATGGTTTCGACCCACCCACTGCCAATTTATTTTGTATTTTTCATTCTTGGTATTGCTACTTTTTATGTATTTTTTTACTTTCTATAGTATTTATAACGTTCAATTCTGCTATTGCTGGTCCAAAGCCTGGATGAGAAAGGAGGAGGGTTGGGTGCCAGGTTGGAACCCTGGCACTGTAAAACTTTCTTGCTGAAGAAACAAGGAGCCTTTATTGCCCAATATGCTGCAGTTGCGGAGACAGCATGAGAAGCTGCTGCTGCTGCTGCTGCTGCTACTACTACTACTACTACTACTACTACTATTACATCATCATCATCATCATCATCATCATCATCATGCTTTTATGTATATTTATTATATCATGAACTGCCGAGAATGGGGAACCTGTTTCTCCAGGGGGTGGTATAGATATTTAATAAAAAAAATCAATAAAAATAAATCCATCATGCAGTCAGTAAAAAAAATAAATCAAATTCGCCTGCTTTATAAGTGCAGCAAATCTTGTGATTTCTGATGGTGTATTTGGGAACTCTGTCTGTGCAAGCATATCAGATTTTAAAAAGACAAAATGTTGGCACTTCTGACTAAAACTAGATTTTGTTATATTTTAATGTGAGCTAGTCCACTTTCTCTGTGTGAGCCAAGAGTCTTACTCTAACAATGGTGTAATTAAAAACTGTCTATGAAAAATATAATATGAAGTATAAAACTATTCCTTCACCAAAAAGAGGGGGAACACCTCCTCCAATAATATATTCAACAGTAATTATACAATATAATTTGAAATGCATGAGCAGATGGCAAGTAATACTAATGCAAGTAGATAAATGACAATTTCACTTTCATTGACTTTCCAATTAAATAAGAATGTTGAATATTTGTGCCAGTTTTGACCATGTTTTAATGGCCAAAATCCTGTTGTGTACATCATGATTGCATAAAGCTGAGCCTGTCACCAGTAGGAGAGACATTTGGTAACTAAATAGTTCTTATTTTGACCTGCTTGTAATTACTTTCATTGTATGGGGTGGGAGTCGGGGAGGTTGTTGTTGCAGTCATCAATTAGCCTCCAATTTATGGCAAACCTATGGATAAGTGACCTTCAAAATGTCTTGTCTTTAACAGTCCTGCTTAGCTCTGTAAACTCAGGATTGTGAAGTCAATCCATTTCATATTTGGTCTTCCTTTTTTCCTGCTGCTTTCAACTTTTAATTGCATTCTTGTCCTATTCAGCGAGTCTTGTATTCTCATGATGTATCTAAAGTTGGACAGCCCAGTTTCATCTTTTGTCTCCAGAGATATCTCAGGATTGATTTGCTCTAGGAGCCATTGGTTTGTTTTTCTAAAAGTCCATTGTATCTTCAAAGCTCTTCTCCAATCCAATATTTCAAATCAATACATTTTCTTTCTGTCAGCTGTCCTCATCCAACTTTAGCATCCATACATAATAACCTGGAACACAATTTGTGGATAATCTTTGCCTTCATCTCTAGTGACATATTACAACACTTAATGATTTCTACTTCATTCATTGTTGTCCTTCCAAGTCTCCATTTTCTGATTTCTTGGCTGCAATCTCCATTTGAATTGGTGAAGTGAGGTATACAAAATCTTTAATATTTTTAATTTCTTCATTGTCAACATTAAGGTTATGTAGTTCTTCAGTGGTCATGATTTTTGTCTTCCTAATGTTCAACTGTGGCCCTATTTTTCTATTTTGCCTATCATTGTCATCAGAAGCCATTTCAAGTCATTGCATTTTTCTGCCAGTAATATGGTATCATCTGTATATTTCAAATTATTGATGCTTCTTTCACCAGTTTAACTCCTCCATCTGAATCTTTCTATATGGTATGTTCTGTATATAGATTGAACACATAGGGAGATAAAGTACACCCTTGTCTGACACTTTTGCCTATAGAAAACCATTCTGTTTCTCCACATTCTGCCCTAACAATTGCTTCTTGTCCTCAGTATAGTTTATTCATCAGGACAAACAGCTCATTATCCGCAAAGTCAAAAGCTTTGATGTAGTCTATAAATCATAGACAAATCTTCTTTTGAAATTCTTTGGTGCATCTTATTAGCCACCATATATTTGAAATATGTGCTACCCTTGGTGATCATTCGGAGGCTGCAGCTAGTTCAAAATGTGGCTGCCTGTGTGGTGATGGGGTGTGCACATTATGCCCATGCCTCACCCCTACTACGGAAGTTGCATTGGTTGTCAGTGTGCCTCCAGGTGCAATTCAAGATGCTGATTATGACATTTAAAGCCCTACATGGTAGTGGTCCAGGGTACTTATGATATTGCATCACCCCAAGGTCATCTGTCCATCCCACTAGAGTGGACTGGAGGAGCTCCTTAAAAGTACCATCAGCTAGAGAGGCTTATCTCTCTAGCGCTAGAAGGAGGGCCTTTTTGGCATCTGCTCTGGCCCTGTGGAAACTCATGCCAACTAAGCTGCATCTCCAGACAGAGTTGTTGCCCTTCAGGAAAGAGCTAAAAAACCTGGCTGGCAAAGCAGGTGTAGGGCAATGGTAATGTGGTAGCCCCCCCTTGCTGGCTTATATAATGAGGGCCGCTCATGCTTCTAGTTGAATTTTAATTTGGGGGGGGGGAGTTTTTAGCATTTTTAAAGGGTTTTTAAAGTTTTAAGGTGGGTGATTTTATGTGTTTGATGATGTAAGAGTTGTCTGCTGCCCAGAGTCACTTGCCAAGTGGACAGCAATACAAATTTGATCAAATAAATAAATAAATAAATCTCAAGTGCCTCTTCCTTTTTAGAATCCAGGATGAACATGAGGCATTTCTTGACCATATATTGTAAAAGTCTTTGTTGCGATATTTTCAAAATTACTTTGCTAGCAAAGGAAATTAATGCAATGGTTCTATAGTTCCTGCACCCCTTTTATGGGTATTGGATTGTATATTGAATGTTTCCAGTCTTGTGGGTGATTGTTTTGTTTTCTATTTTACTCTTTTTAGGGTTTTGATAGATTCAGTCTCTGAATCATGAAATATTCCTATTGATATTCTGATTAGGAAAGTTTTTCCTAGAAGGGTGTATATAAGTTTAATAAATAAATATTCTACCCCTGGTGATTTATTTCTCCCAAGAAAGAAACAGCTTTCACTTAATTTCCTAAAGTTATATAGTCATAATTGGTTTTCTCTTCAAAATAATCTTTCATTCTTTTATCTTTCTTATATAAATCTTCAGCATATTGTTTCCTTATTTTATCTTTATCAAGTAGCATGTTCTTCTATTGACCTTTCACTTTGATTTCTTGGATCTTGTGGAAAATATAATGCCTGTTAAATCTACCTCCCTTCTTGTTAAGGGTTATTGTCGTTAGACATATATAAAGCATTTGATTCCCTTAAATGGATTTCAATAGTTAGGATCGTAGAAAGTTTTGGATTTGGTGAAAAGTTTAGAACAGTGATAAAACATCTATATCATCAGGGGTTGGCGAAAGTAAAGTTAAATGACAGTTACAGAAGAGTTTAAATTAGGCACGGGAACAAGGCAGGGTGACCCTCTATCATCAACACTTTTTATCATGGCAATGGAATTATTCGTGAATGCAATAAGAGAAGACAAAGATTTGGAAGGGGTGGAAGAAGTAAAAATCAGTTTATATGCCAATGATACTCTCTTAATTGAAAAAAAAATCCACAAAAAGCATTGGTCAATATACACTCTCATCTTAAGGATTTTCAGAATACAACTGGATTAATGGTAAACTGGGACAAATCAGAAGTTATTCTTTTTAATCAAAAGGAAGAAGAACAAAAGAATATAAACAGTAAGTTTAAAATGCAAATTAGGGATAACATTAGATACTTAGGGGTAATTATATCAAATAGGTATTAAACTATGACCAGTTGGAAAAAGAATTAAAAGATAAAATACAACAATATAAAAAAATAAATTTACCCTGGTTCGGAAGAGTGGCACTTTGCAAAATGAAAATATTGCCAAAAATAAATTTCTTATTTGACTTGTTACAAATTCATCTTAAGGATAAAGATTTAAAAGTTTTCCAGAATTTAATAAACAATTATTGCAAGGGGGAACCAAGGATAGCCAAAAATGTATGGTATATTTCACAAAAATCGGGTGGTTTAGGGATACCAAGCATTAAAAATTATTATAATGCCTTCAAATTGAAAAACATATGCAAGACATTAATGAAGGAGGACACACTATGGGAAAAAATTGAAATGAAGGAATTGTCCGGAATAGGTAAAACAATCTTTTTAGGTAAAGATAAGATAAAAATCAGCTCAAAAATAAAATGTTAAACTCATCAATGGTAACACGGAATGGCTTGAAGAAAAAGTTAGCACCAGATGTATCACCAATTATGGAAGTGAGTGATATGGGAACATTCCCACTGAAAATTGATACCAAAGTAGAAGAAGTACTTGTTAGAAACGAAGCAATTATGTTAAAAGATTGGGTAAGAATATGGAAAAATCAGACAAAAAAGCTAGCATTATTTGATCAGCTTAAGTTAAGCTGGTTACAAATTGCTACACTAAATAATTGGAACAAAAAGTATTCACAGGAAGATAGTTTGAATAGAAATAGAACAAGTTTTGAAGAAGTGGTTTACAAATTAAGATTAGGACATATTGAAATTAAAGGATTGGTAAGCAAGCTTTACAAAATTCTAAATTATGAGTAAAAACCGCAAGAAGTTTTAAGAAAGATATGGGAGCAAGACTTAAATATAAAAATTAACGAAGAATCATGGTATAGTAAAGGGAAGAAAAGAATCATGAGAACTCTTTCCGTCAAGGTCAAAGGGCAAAACTATAAGGTTTTATGGAGATAGTATTTGACACCAGTGCGCTTACATCAAATGGATGCTACAAAATCCAATGCTTGTTGGAGGTGTAAAAATAGTCTTGGTACGTATACTGATATGTGGTGAGATTGCAAACATCTAAAACCTTTTTGGCTAAAAGTCGAAAATGAAATCAAACAAATATTGAGTATAGATATTAAGTTGGAACCTCGTATGGTATTGTTAACAGACGTTGATAATATAAAGATAGATCAATACAAAAAAGATTTACTAACAATTATGTTATCAAATGCAAGGCAATGTATAGCTCGTAATTGGAAGAACGATGTCGAGATAAAAATTGAAGAATGGTACAAAGAAATGTGGACAATTGCTATAAATGATAAGTTAACCTGGGAAGTACATCATAAAAAAAGGAATGATAAGAGAAAACAAATTTTATGAAATTTGGAAACATTTCCTCGAGCAAACACTGATCAAGGGGTACGGAAGAGCACCAGCGCCTGACCACCTTGCATTTTGGAAATGACAGTTGTAATGAAGACTTTACTCAGTCCTTCAGGCTTTGTAGATAGCACTGGGTGGAATTATAATTGTAATTTGTATTTTGTTCGTCTGTTTCTGTTTGAGTACGTTAATTGTATTATCTGTTATATTTGACTTTAAATAATAAAAAAGGAAACTATAACTTTTCTCTTTTGTTGTTCTCTTTCTTTCACTAACAATTGCAAAAGCTCCCTTTGTCTCTATATGACAGTCATTCAGGATTCTGACCCTATTTTGCTTTTGTTGTTTTTTCCCTCATTCATCTCGGGCAGTAGTGACAAACCAGAGGGGGCACTCAGAGCCCTCTCTGTGAGCACATGCACCATTGTCCCAGCACAGAGTTTGCCCCGCCCCTCTGCCCAGCAGCCCAATGGGAGTGCTTCCTTCCTCCCCCCCCCCCATTATAGAGTTCACCCCACCCCTATGTGGCACGGATGACAGCCTATTGAGTTTGAGCACTCGGTCTCTAAAAGGTTTGCCATCACTGATCAAGGGTTTTCATTTTTTTTTATTACATGCATAGTCTTTCTGCATTATTCTCCAATAATATCTGGTTTCAATCTATAGTTCTCCTGGTTTACAGTAAATTGAGTTAAGTAATGCAAATCTTTCTCTCTTGGACATGTGCCTTAATGTGGTGAGGGGGTTTGAGTATGTCAGAGAAGCAATGCCATCAGGAGACTAGATTCTTCTACAGGTTTGGATGCCTCACAGGGCCCATAAAGGCAAAATGGTCAAAGTTGAGGCATCAGACTGAATGCACAGATTGCACTGTAAAGATTGCATCCATCTCTATCATATAACAATGGACTCATATAGCAGATTTCAGCTACATATTTGAAGAAATTAAATTTGGGAAGTAACTACTTACCCCTTAATGTAAATGTAAAATAAAGTCCAAAGCCACCACACTTCCATTCATCTCAATCTTTATGGCTTGTTGAAGTGTAACAACATAAACCATTTGTCTGACTCCATTAGAGAACCTCAGTTCCATCTGAATCCCAAGCTCAATGTTAGAAGAAAACCTGTCACATGAATCTGCCCTCATGCCTCTCAGGTGGAAGGCCCTCCTAGACTAATGGGTCATTTCTTTTCCCTTTTGTCTAACTATAGGAGATACCTTCATGACCATAGCTAAAGAAAAATGTAAACCAAAATATCAGTGTCTGAAGTCTTAAACTGCATGCCCACAATGGTTTCCCCAATCCTCTGTCTTTCAATGGTCATATTTTTAGCAAAAAGTCTGAACATACGGAGGCTATAACATTGATTACAAAGAGGTAATGTCTTTGTTTATAGGAATGGCACAGGAGGAATCGTGTTTAGAGAAATATCCTGAAATCCTGGAGACCTTTCAGAAAGGTAACTCTATCCATTTTCTAAGAAGACAAGCTGTCAGCTGGCAACAATCAACCTCTTCAGTTCTGCACACACAGGTCCTTTTGATTTAAGCAGGAATGGCATTTGCATAAATGTGCCCCATAGTTACTATATGTAGGAATTTTCTCTTGTGGGAAAATATATGTTGGTTATTCTATTCATTAGTTATTCTTTAATATAAATACTTTGTGCTTTTAAAAAGAACTTTATAAAATACGGTTCTCTAAGTGACACACAAGATCCTGTACGAGACAAAATTAGAAAGACCAATCTTATAAGGATGGGAAAGGGAGGAACTTAGATAAGGTGTTGCCAGTTTGAAGTGTTGCAGTAGGAGGTATGATATGAAATGTTTAGCCTTGTCAGTTTGGTATTTCATTGGCCATTTGTCTTTAAACATTCCCTATTCATTGAGCCCAACAACAATGATATCTGCTGTTCCAGTTATGGAATGGATGGCAACCTTCCACCACCACTATGTCAGAAAAATGAGAGCTCTTCAAATCCTATGAACTATCAGACTTTCTGACATGTTGTCCAACATAGCCCTTTTCAGACATTATCTGATCTAGTTTCCTTGACATAATTAGTAGAGAAGAGAGCCTAACCCTGCCCCAGCTCCCTCAGTGTTTTCTCCATGTAATCAAGCAGTAATCTTTGGATATCCGAGAGTTGGTGCTTTCTTGTGGAGACTTCATGCAAGCCAGAATCTTTCAGACTGCTTCCAGAGAGTGGGAAGAACAGAATTATAGAGCATGGTGCTAGATAATCCTCTCTGCATGAGCTGATGATCCTTGATTAGAGAAATGACTGGACAGTGCTAATGCTGGAGTCTCAGCATTGTGTAAGCACAACTAACTTCAGCAGTGTAAACTAACAAATCCAGGCTCCCCAGCACTGGGGGGGGGGGGAGAAATTACACACACACTTCTAATTCTAATAAGAAATTGGGTTTTCTTCTTCATCCATGTCTATGCCAGACATGAAACTGCCAAATGAAGACACCTTTTAGTGAGGTCATTCTGCAGTTACTTTTGTCTGACCTAGTGTGAGAAAGATTAGCCAGTAAGACAAAGTTTCTGTTACTAGGGTACACCCAATTGTGATTCAAAAATACCACAATCTTCTAGGAGGCTCTGGAGAAACACGTAAAGAAAAGAAAGATAATAGGAATTGTTGTAGTTAATTAAAGGGAAGATATAGTGAATTATGTCTGGCCTGAATTAGACTCATTAGTCTAGATTGCTGTTTGTGAAGAAGGCTGGGAGTTGCAGTTCCACAATATCAGAAGAGCTTCACTTTGCTCCCCTCATCCACAACTCAGCTCATTTGGTAGTCTGCCGATTACTACTAGAAACTTGTACCAATGAGGATTAAAGTTTGGCCAACAACAAAGCCAAGAGGCGGCTTCATTTTAATGTCAGACCTGGACAAGAAAGAAGAAGAATCTGCAACTAATTTAGGTCATTGGGTCTACTCTGCATAAAGCCTCAGATCTAGCCCTAAACCAACAAGAAAATAGCAATTAAAAATACTATTCAAATCTATCAAACAAAGACAACAGCTATGATAAAGATCAACTGGGCACACAAAACAGTGGTGGTCAATTCATATGCTATTTTCATGAAACCAGTATTATGCAGGGGGGGGTGTCTACTAAGTTGTTTGTTTTTTAAAAAAGAGAAAACATTGGGGAGAAAGGTTGTATTTGGTTTCAGATCCTAACTACTGTTGGTATTTATAATCTCATTAGGTCCATTTTGTACTCTGGTGTCATGGTGAATCCAGAACCGTGTTTCAAGCCATATCCCACATATTTAACATTGCTATCCACTTTTATTATTATATACACTTTTATTAAAGCTAGGAAAGTATATTGCTCCTAAAGGCTATTTGGAGAAAGAGACGCCAAAATGAGCTGCAAAATCTATTGTTCCTATAATCAGAGATATGCTATACTGAAAATTGATACATATGGAGTGCAATGGTTTCTTATTATTATTTGTCAACACCTAGTGGCAAAAAACCCTTTCCAGAATGAATTACAATGAACTTTTTAATAAAAGAACCATGCAAAAGTGGGGGAAGGAAGACTTTATAACCTGTGGGAATTTTGTGTTGAAAATTCAGAAAGAAATTAATCCCTCCCCACCTCTTTTAAACCCACTACATTCTTGCTATTCCCTCCCTCTCTTTTTGGCTCTTAAAAGCGTGGCATGATTTTCCTTGTTCTCTCCCCAGGAACTGCCAAACCGCTGTTTTAGAAAAGATTGCCTATAGGAAAAGTTACATTTTTATCTGGTAGTTGTTTTAAAGTTTCAAACTTTTCGTCCATACACTGCATGCAAAGGAGCGATCATAAAACCCAGTGCAATCAGAAATGAACTTTGAACACCAAATGGTTAGGCCTAGAGGGGGTGGAACTGAAATATGAGCAGCTTATTCTCTGAGCCCTTTAAACCCTCCAATCTGTTTTAAATTATTTTGGTGCCTCTATTTAAAGGTTAAATTTTTGTTGTTGTTATGAGCCCTAGTTTAGTAATACAAAACCTGGGCAATATCAGCAGAGAGCCAATTCACAGATTACACACCCAGGGTCTTTCCTGAGCTGGCCTAAAGTGAAACAGCATGCTTCTTCTTAGCGACACATTCTGACAATGAATGAACTTTTCACATCTTGGTTCATAAAATAAACACATCTATTCAGTGGGAAAATAAATTAACTAGACTGACCATCTTATACTTGTTGGCAATTGGTTCTCAGTGAAATTTCACAGTCATTTTACATCAGGAGGAAATTACTCTTCATTTCACTTCAGTTTTTCAAACACATATATCAGCATCTAACTGTAGTTGTGGAAAGATAGTTCAGTGTTGGTAAACTATGAATAAAGTATTTGACTATAGATGATATGACTATAGAATGTACCATATTTTTCAGACCATAAGACACACTTTTCCCCCCAAAGTGGGGGGAAATGAGGTGTGTCTTATAGTCCAAATGCTGTCCAGCAAGGCTGTTGTTAAAGGATATTTGTTTGCCCGTGGTGTCCCACGGGTGTACCGGTAGCAAAATTTCCCCTAGGCCACACCCACTTGGTTGGCCACACCCACTTGCTGACTCCATTGCTCAGCATGCATGCTCCATTGCTCAGTGGCTGAAGCGGTGGCAGTGGAGGAGGCGGAGGTGGCACCAGCGCCTGCCTGGGAGCTGAGTGAGGTGGCAGGCAGAGCAGAGCATGGAGGCCTGGAGGCAGCGGTTTTGGCAGCAGCAATGCCAGTGGAGGCAGAGCAGCACCTGAGTGGCTCAGCCCTTGACCCCTCTGCCCACCAGTCCGGAGCGAACTACAGGCACTGCTGCTGTTGCTGCTACTGCTGATAGAAGTGGCTAGCAGGCACCAAAGCCTCACCATGCCTACCTAGGCCTCTGCTACCTCCACCGGTGTTGCCGCTGCCAAAGCCGCCGCCTTGGTGCCCCCCCGGCTTGGCCATCTCTGCAGTGGCCGGCTCGAGGCCTGTGGAGATGTCCAAGGCCCCATCGACCCTGCTCCCCCGAGGGCAGTGTAGCCTCCGCCGGGGGTTTCCCTCCACTGCCGCTTTTCCTGCATGCTTTGCTCACCACTTGGCCTTGGACGTCATCGCGGAAGAGGGGCAGGCCAGGCCACGTCTGCGACTCTTACCCCTTCTGGATAAGTCTCTTTTTCTAGTTATGTTTACTTTCTGGGTGCGTCTTATGGTCAGGTGCATCTTATGGTCTGAAAAATATGGTACTTGTTGATAAGGATGTACAATTTAATGTTCTGGCACTTCTGGTTAACAATGATTTAAGTGGAAGGCAACTAAGGCTAGACCTGTGTTTCCCAACATGGGGCCCATGCTCCATAGGAGGATTTCAATTCCCAGAAGCCTATGTCAGTACATTGGCTGATCAGTGCTTTGGGAAACTGACTTGGGAATTGAAGTCCAAAAAAACAAAGGTTGGGAAACACTGGGCTAGACTTAACTCTCCCAATAATAATAATAATTTCATGTCAGAAATTATTCTGGGTTGAAAGGATTTTTGCAGGAGGCCAAATGAGGCTCCTTTCATGTCCCCAAGAGCTGGGACAGAGATGGACATTCAATCCATCATGCAGTACCCAGGTTTTGAACTGCCGACTTGCCAGCCTTCCAGCTAACAAGGCAAGTTTCTTAACCACTGAGCCACCACAGCCCCTAATTCTCCCAATAATATCAATGAAATTTCATTGATTTGAATAGTTTTAAGCCGGGGGTCAGGTCACACTCCCTCAGACAGCCTCGGGGGCTGGATGGCCATTTTGCCCTTTCTCCACCACATGGCACTTCCTGGTGTAGTGGAGGTGGTAGTGGGCCACATGAACTGGTGCCACAGGCTGGTGCCACATGAACTGGTGCCCATGGCTGCAGGTTGAGAATCCCTGATTTAAACTCTCCATCTACACTGATTTGTAGAATTCCCATATTCCAAGGCATTCATTTTTCTTAAAGAATCTCTAGTCCTTTTGGAAGCTAATATATGAGGAACAACATTTGGTAACTTTCCTGTCCAACTTGATATTGGGTTTCAGCGTAGTTGGCAAGATCATAGATATGCAAAGAAATGTGGCCTCTCCTCTCCTATTTTGGGGTTAAATATTTCTCCCTAGTGCAGAAATGACCCCACCATTCAGCAGTTCAAATATGGCTGATTTGTTCTTAACAAATTCATACCTGAAGCTTCCTGATCTGGATCTGAACCCAAAATGAAATTCAGAAATGTTCATGCCGCCCATTGATTAGTATTGGGAAATGAAAAATAAGCAGCTGAGGTTCCATTACTGAGCTGAAACTCCTCTGCCTTATCCCAGATAATCTTCATTTGCTGGGGGTATCTGAGGAAGAGAGTAGAAGAGCTTGAAATTTGGTAAGTACATGTTCAAGTAGGTGGCCGTTTAGTTATCCTGGCCCCACTCCATGAAAGACTAACTTTTTAAAATGTCAAATTTTGCTCATAAATAGAATCAAAACCATTGTATTTAGCAAAGACTATGATGATGTGCTTAGATTTTCCAGACTCAGTTTGCAATCTTGTAGCTATATTCCAAAGGAAGGATGTAATGTAAATCTTTAACTCAGGGGTGCCCAAAGTACAGCCCATGGGCTGAATCCGGCCCATGGGCCATACTTTGGGCACCACTGAACCATGTGACCAGCCCACGGACTAAAAAGTTTGGGTACCCCTAATTTAACTTTTCTTGGAAAATAATTCTGCTCGACACTGAATAGGATGAGATATTCTGAGGTGCTCTTGAGGAGATATGTTTTATTCTAATTTTGCAAAGGTAATATTTTGATGCAACAAATGCAGATTCTGCAAAATCATATTGGCTGCTGCTTTCTTGCACAGACTTTTAAAGACTAGAAGCATTGTTTTCCTCCCTTTGATCTCTTTGAGGATCAAAGAAGAAGAATGTAAGTTTTATGCAGAAGCAGTTTGCACAAATTATGAAGATCCTGATGATTAAAAACACTGCTCCTTTGTCTCACTTTTCAGCAAGATCTCTCATCAAGTTGAGACATACTAAATTGATGATATTGAAGGATTTAACTAGTATTCTCTAAATCACTATTCTGAAGAGAAGAGGCTGTCTTCAGTGGCAGCACTATATGCAGCATAATGCAGCAATCCAATATTGACTCTATGCTTGATTATTAGGCAATCTCTAATAATATATGTGTATACAAGTACAATCTATATACTGTATTTTATTCTGGAATCACAGTAAAGATTTTTGCTGTGTCCGCTTGGGCATTTTGTATCTAATTCCCATATTTCTTTCAGGGGAGAGCTATATGCATATGGCTTGCTTCTATTTCTTACATTGTAATGCTTTCCCACCTTTATCCACAGCAGTGCACTAAATATCAGAGCTTACCCATCAACTTAAATATAATGTCAATGACTACTTTCTCCCACAATTCCCATTTTTTATTCAGTTCCAGTAAGTATCAATGGGAAATTCCTAGAAGCTAAACCATTTTCAGTGAATTAGCATCCAGACACTGAGTCTTTGTGTAACAGTTCATTGTAACTTGATTCAAAATGCACGTTTGGGGATTTCTGACAAAACTAGCTTTGTTTTTTTATGCTAATACAGGAAAAAGTCTTAGATCCCTGTGCATTTTTCTGATCTCTGTTGACCACCACGAATCTGCCTGGAATTATTACTGGGTAACAGGATTTCCAGAGACAATCATGTTACATAGATTTTTCTTTAAAATGATTTTGAAAATACTCCTTTTAGAATACCTGTGTGCATGTGCATTTAGTTTTCAACACTGCTCATCAAATATATATAAATTAAAAGCTTTTGACTCTTTTCATGAAGCTTGCCAGACAATTGTTAATAAGGAAACTGCCCTGTGAGACATTAAACTATTGGCTCATCTGGTTTAGAATTATCTATCTGGATTGACAGTACCTCTACAAGATGCCCATAGTAGATAAAGGATTCTGAGTGTTGTGGTCCAGATAATAATTTTTTCCAAGTTGTTAACACACAAGAGTTTTTATCTCTACTGGAAACTGAAATTTCAAAGCATGAAACTGTACAACGAGACACCAGGCCCTAGTTAGGCTTGGAGACCCAAATCAAGAAATTGGATGTTTGCCGTCTTTATTTCTGAACTGATTTAAACTTGATTCTACCAGTTTTTGACCTGAGTTCAAAGTGAAACTGAGAAACTGTTCAGGCTGCCTATTGGTATGTATTGGAAAAGGGGAACATGCACAACTTTAAAAACAATTGCAAATGTATTGGAAAAGGAAAACATGCACAACTTTTTTTAAAAAAAATTACAAATGTGCATGAAACTTAGATGCCATGACAGACAGACCCCTTTGAGTGGAATTATCCAAACAAATAGAAGCCAAATATGTGGCTTCTTGTACTCACCAGCTTTTAAAGCTTTCCTTAAAACAGGCACAAAACATGGTTTGTTTCATAAAAGTACAAGAGATGTAGCAGAATCTTCCAAGAGGATCTGCTCTAACAAACTGCAGGCAGCCAAGCAGATGGGAATTTGTTTTCGCTACTGTAAAATTGGCTTAAAAGTTTGCTCTTGTTGGCTCATTTTCTGTGGCATAGCAGTGTATGTACTATTAAGTGTGCTGTGCATACAATAAGATTTACTTTATATGTATAACTAGTACATATTCACACAGAATATAGACATAAGAGGGGGGAAGGGGGGAGTACAAAACAACACAGGCTGAAATGAAACCTTAGTTTTTTTAAAGGGGGGGGCAAAATGGGGGGAGGGAGAGGAGAGCGCAATTGCCTAATAAATTACTCCTTAAATAATGCTGAAACCAACACAGAAACTTGTCTAAATAAACAGCAAGTAAGAAGAGTAAGGAAGGATGTCAATGGAAGGGTTAGAAAAGGAAAATTAAATATTAGTACTAGCAGAATGAAGGAAGGGAAAAGATAGGCTGCAGTAAACCCAAGTTCCACAGAAGCTCTTTTAGAAATGTTCTTCCAGTAAAGATAACTTACTGGATAGAAAAGAAACTGGTTCCCTACTCCCAGGAGAAGCGTTCACCGCCTCCTGGGAGAAGAGCCAGCCTGTGGGGCCATTGGGCAAGCTGCATAGTCCCAGGCTGTCCCAAGACAAAGGGAATGACAACTACTTTCAATTATTCACTACTTACAAAACCCTGAAAAGAGTTGCCGAAAATCAGAATTGAGTTGACAGCATGTGGTGATGATGATGATGATTAGGAAATTAGCAAAGAAATATTCTTCCCTCCCCAGACACTGCTGGTGAGATGCCTCGTGTCATTGCGGAAGCTTAACCTGTCAATAAGCAACGTCTGGTTAAGGAGCAAAATCCAGCCTTTTGTTTAAAAATAAAAATAAAGGTAAAAATAAAAATGAAGCCATCAAAGGGAAAGGGCAAGATCTGTTTTTAATAGTTTCAGAAGAAGTTTCATATTTTCGGACTAATTTTTGGCAAAAAATTACAAAACCTGGTGGGGAAGCCCTGCTGCTGTGCTGGATAGTTATTTAAGATGTAGAAGTATGAGATCAGTTGTTTAATCTGCCCTTTGATACTTGCTCTGCGAGTGTATCCATGCATGCACACTTGCTTTCACTTAGCTTTGGCAAGGAAGTTAGAAGCATTTTGAACATATTGCACAATCTGTCACCACTGTAAATGTAGTTGGTGTCTCACTTTTGTGCTGGAGGCAAGTATTATCAGTGTTAGAGACTCATCCACAGGCTGGATCCTACCCATTTGTAGGACTGCCACTGTTGGATTCTGCCCAGTGGTGGGTTCCAAAAAAATTTACTACCACACTGTGGGTGTGGTTTGGTGGGCATGGCCAGGGGAAAGCCCTGTGTTGCATCCACATTAGGACTACTTTATTTCAAAACTTAGATGGGTGGGGCTAGCCGGAATTTCTGCTACTAGTTCTGGCAAACTGGTGCGAACCTATTGATGCCCACCACTGATTCTGCCCATGTGTAGGACTGCCATTATTGGATTCTGCCCATGTATAGGATTGCCACTGTAGAACTCTGCCCACTTATAAGTTGACTGAATCTTTTAGAATTAGATTTAAAATCCTTTATTGGCCAAGGGTGCTATAACACACCAGGAATTTGTCTTTGGTACATATGCTCCCCTAATGATAAAATGCAATAAAAACACATAATTTAGTTATTCAGCAAGTTGATAGCATTTGGAAAGAAACTGTCCTTGTATCTTGTTGTTCTAGCATGTAGTGCTCTGAAACATCGTTTCGATGGTAGAAGCTGGAGCAGATTATAACCAGGATATGTGGAGTCTTTGTATATTTTCTCTGCTCTCTTTTTGGCTCGTGTAATATATAGATCTTCAATAGAAGGTAGATTAACAGCAATAATTTTTTCTGCAGTTCTGATTACTCGTTGGAGTCTGTTTATGTCTTGTTTAGATGCAGAACCAAACCAGACAATTATAGAGGTACAGATGATAGACTCTATAATCCCTCTGTAAAGTTGAATCAGCAGCTCTTTAGGCAACTTAAGCTTCCTGAGTTGATGCAAAAAAAACAGTCTCTGTTGCACTTTCTTAATGATGTTCCTAATGTCACTCTGCTTATTCAATCTATACACAGCATATAATGCGCAATGCAGGAATGGAGGAATCACAATATGGGATCAAAATTGCTGGGAGAAACATCAACAATTTGAGATATGCAGACGATACCACCATAATGGCAGAAAGTGAGGAAGACCTAAAGAATCTCTTGATTGGGTTGAAGGAGGAAAGTGCAAAAGCTGGCTTGAGACTTAATATAAAGAAAACCAAGATAATGGCAACAGGTCCAATCAGTCCCTGGAAAATAGATGGGGAAGAAGTAGAAGCAGTGACAGATTTTATTTTTCTAGGATCTAAGATCACTGCAGATGGTGACTGTAGCCATGAAATAAAAAGACGACTGATTATGGGGAGACAAGCAATGAGAAACCTGGGGAATATAGTGAAAAGCAGAGACAGCACCTTGAAAACAAAAATTCTCATAGTCAAAGCAATGGTATTCCCAGTGGTAATGCATGGGTGTGAGAGCTGGACCATTAGGAAGGCTAAGCGCAGAAGAATAGATGCCTTTGAGATGTGGTGTTGGAGGAGAGTCCTGAGAGTCCCTTGGACAGTAAAGAGAACAAATAGGTCAATACTGGAAGAAATCAACCCTGACTGTTCATTGGAGGGACAAATAGTGAAGATGAAGCTAAAGTACTTTGGACATCAAATGAGAAGGGAGGACTCACTTGAGAAGGCCTTGATGCTGGGAAAGGTGGAGGGCAAGAGAAGAAGGGGGCGTCCAAAGATGAGATGGATAGATGTTATTGTGGACGCAATGGGCACAGAGCTTGGCGGGCTGAGGAGAATGGTGGAGGACAGAGGTGCCTGGAGGAAAATGGTCCATGGGGTCGCAAAGGGTCGGAATCGACTGTGCGACTGAACAACAACAAATGTCAGATGACCATTTTAAGTCTTGGGATATGACAGTACCTAGAAACCTGAAGGACTCCACTATTAATACTGGATTATTTAATATTATAAGTGGTGGATGTAGAGATGGAAGCCTCCTAAAGTCCACTATCATTTCTATGGTTTTGCCTGCATTCAGTTCAAGATTATTCTGACTACACCACAGGACTAGTTGTTCAATCTCTTTTCTGTATATGGACTCATCGTTGTCTCGAATGAGTCCAATCACTGTGGTGTCATCTGCAAACTTAACTATTTTAACCGAAGAGTCTTTTGAGACGCAATCGTTGGTGTACAGGGAGAAGAGAAGTGGAGAGAGCTCGCAGCCCTGAGGAGCTCCTGTACTGATTGTCCTAATTTCCGATCTAGTTCTACTCAGTTTCACCTGCTGCTTCCTGTCCGTTACTTTTTACTTTCTATGGGTAAAATTAGATTTTATTTTAATTCCATCTCAGAGCATCCAATATTGTAGAGGTGCAAAAATTGGGATTTTGTCAAAACACTGTTTTCTCATTTACAAGACCTTGCTCCTTTAATCACAGAAGAAATGTTTGTGCCGTCCAAACTTTCAAGGAAGAGGAACCTGCTTCTTTAATTTGCAGAAAGCTGTATTCTCCTCTCCTCTATTTAATTTTGTTTTTACAACCTGCTATAATTAAGTCTTTATTTGAAATTCATATTTAAACAATTTCCTGGTTGTCATGGAATTGTTGGTAATGTGTGATTACATTATGTTGTCTTTTGCCAGGACACTCCTGTAAATGAGGCATTATCCTCTGAGATTTTCTTGGCTGAAAATGTGAGTAATTAAAAACGTAAACAAATATTATCCATTACATATGCCACAGTAATAAGTACTTCACTATAATACAAGTTAATGGCTCTTGAGGGATCCTGCTTAATCCTCCTATAGCATGTTTCATAGGTGTACAAATAAACCATTTAGCTTGCTTGTGCTGTATTAGACATTGTTAAAAAGGATCTATGAGGGTGGAAGAATAATAGAAAAATTGACCAGAAGATTTTAAAAGATACCTCTCAAAAGGAAACAGTGGAGGCAGTGGAGAAGGAGGGAGAATCCTGATGGATTTGCAAGTTAGAGGTGGGACAATTGTTCAGGGCCAAATCAAGAAATGTGGGTGAAACTCAAGTATTCCTTCAGTGGTTATCAGTGGTTTTTAGCCACAGTAGCTAAAAGGGTCCTTTGTAATCCTCTGAGCACAGATAATAGGAACAAGCAAACAAGGGCTGGCCGGCTTCATAATGACTAATTAATTAGTTTCTCAGGCAATTTCCCCATCTTTCGGCACTTGAGATGACATACAAGCTAAAAGACAGTAAGCAAAATGTAATTGTTAGTCCTCATTAGAGTAGACCCAGAGCAGGCCTTAAGGGTGGGTAAGCTGTGTGATATCCCAAGGTGCTGAGCTGAGGTGGGTGCCAAGCAGAGCTGAGGGGGAGTCAGAGTAAGCTCTGGAGCAGCCAAGTGGACCTGAAGTGGATACCAAGCTGGGTTTTTAAAATGGATTTTTGGAATGCCAAAAGATAGGGACTATTGCAAAACACTAGAAGTAAACCCTCACCAAACCACAAAAATCCCAAAATTTCATACCATCAACCAATCTCAGTCAAGAAAGAATTAATCACCAGCTGTAATAATTTTTTTACTTTTATTGTAATTTTTAAATACTATTGAACCATATAGTCAAATTGTGTATTGGTATATTGGTATGTATTTTGTTTCTGCTCATGTTCGTTGAGCCTGGCCCTAGTTAAGGGTGTTATTTGTATTTTTTATATTGTTACTGTTATTATTGCACTGCTATTTGGTATTTGTGTATTTATTATTGCTGTAGATATTGATTGTCCTATTGTTGTTTTGATATTGTTGTTCTGCTGCTTTGAGTTGCCTTCGGGCTAAGGGAAGCGGGATATAAATAAACCGATGATGATGATGATGATGATGATAAATAAACTTACCTTGTCTTGTCACATCAAAAATATTTAAAGTAGTATTAAGAGTATGACTACGTTGGACAGTGATTCAGCTCTGCTGTGGTTTGATTTGCAGCCACAAATTGTAAGAAGGGCTCCCATCAGGCTTGCAGATTGGATCGGGAACTCAGTCTTTGACTTTGTGTTTGCATCTCTGCAGCTGCTTCCGCTCCATGTTCATAGAATCATAGTATCACTGAGTTGGAAGGGGCTTTTTAGGCCATCGAATCCAACCCCCTGCTCAATGTAGGAATCCAAATCAAAGCAGATCTGACAGATGGTTGTCCAATTCTCTCTTGAATGTTTCTGGTGTTGTAAGGCTCATCACCTCTTGAGGCAGTTAGTTCCACTGCTCTAAGCATTAATACTACAGCTGCTCTCAGATCTATCCAGCCCTGTCCAGCTCTTAAAAGGTCCATGTGATTGCCTAACTAGCCAACCTCCCAGTTTATTCTTAAGATGTTCTGGTGTAGCTCAACAAGTCTTTTTTTCCCTTCGTGGGATAACAGAAGACAGCTACATTTAAAATTATCCTCCGGGCAACAAACACACCAATTCAAGCCACAAGTGCTTTTGGAGTTGTTAGGAGCCAATGGTTGCAGGGCTTTTGGTGTGAGGCTAGCTAGCAGTAAACTCCCATGTGTGACTCTATATAGGCAAGGATGAAATGTCATCCAGCCCAACTGAGCCAACATTCACCAAGACTGCCTGACTGTAGCCTTTTATAGCCTGAGCAATTGCTTTCAGAATAGATTTCGTTAGGACAGTGGTGACGAACCTGTGGCATGCGTGCCAGAGGTGGCACTCGGAGCACTCTCTGTGGGCACCTGTGTAGTCACCCCAGCACAGAATTCACCCCACCCCTGTGCCCAGCAGCCCAATGGGAACACTTCCTCCCTCCCCACCCAGCACAGAGTTCATCCCACCCCTCTGCCCAGCAGCCCAATGGGAGTGTTTCCTTCCTCCCCTGTTGCTGTGTTGGCACTTGCAATTTAGGCACTCAGTCTCTAAAAGGTTTGCCATCACTGCTTTAGGAAGAGCAGTATATATAGGGAAAGCATCTTGTGGTTAACAGGTCTTTACATTTGCTAACAAAACATAAAAGATCCTCTTATGCAATGCTCTTTGGCTTGGTCTGGTTTGCACACCAAGCAACTTGTGAACATGCCCTTTCATAGTGTGGCAAAGTTGGTGGAAGTTCCATATATACAAAGGCAATCTGCATGATGAGGAACTATTCTGAACATTATTTAAAGAACAGCTCGCAGCAACAGAAGCCCAAGGGTGGGCGGGAATCTCAGGACTGAAACCCTGTGGACTGAAATAATTACAACTATAATTAAAAAGATATATAGGAGTATGATGTATGCAGGATCATTGACTTGCAACTGTTCTCAGTCAGAAATGGGCAGCAATCAAATAATAAAACCTTATTGATATGCTGAGTGGGTGGCATAAAAATTGAAATAAATAAATAAATAATGCTTTGGGTGCTTTTTAGGTAGGTTAGCCATATGAATCTGTTGAAACAAAAAGCAGCCAAATATCATCTGGTGTGGCATCATATACTTCATTTTATATTGGCATGAATGTTCATGATCAAGAGATAGATGGCATGTGATTCCTAGGTTGGTAGGCATATACGTATGTGATAGAGTGGTACGATGACATACAGCAGGGATTCTCAACCTGCAGCCTATGGGCCGGAGGTGGCCCATGGTGCTATTTCATGTGGGCCCCCACCGCCTCCACCACACCCAGAAGTGCCATGTGGTGGAGGAAGGACAAAATGACAATCCAGCCCCAAAGCTGCCTGAGGGAGCATGGCCTGACCCCGGTTTAAAACGGTTGAGAACTTCTGACATACAATGTCCAGGTGCTGGGTTTTTTGGATTAGCAAGAGAACGCCCTATTCCTTTCACTTTCCAACATCCCCCTGTCTTTTGAACTTAGTTATGACAGAAGTTGGGGAAAAGGAACTTCACTAGAAATGAAGGTGCATGCACACACATACACATTTTGTTGCGTGCAATGTCTCTTGTAAGACAAAGTACAGTAAAACCCTGACTTACATATGCCTCGAGTTACATAAAATTCGACTTACATAATGATTTTTGTACTAAAACCATTTTCCGATTTACATAACACAATTTTCATAATAAAGTAAGTAGTAGTAGTAATTTCCTATGGGTTTGCTTCAAGTTACATAAAAAGTTCATTTTTCCTATGGGGTTACTTCAATTTACATAAATATCATTTTCCTATGGGTTTGCTTTGAGTTAAGCAAAAAATTCATTTTTCCTAAGGGGTTGTTTCGAGTTAAGTAAACATTCATTGTTCCTATGGGTTTGCTTCAAGTTAAGTAAAGAAACCGATTTACATAAAAGCCTACAGAACAGACTTTTTACATAAGTAGGGGTTTTACTGTATTCTGAGCTGGGCTGGGCCAGGTTCAAATTAAGGCCCATTTGCTTCACCCAGGATTTACTTCTGGAGAAGAGGAAAAGTTGCAGTTCCAGTTTGTATCAGCATAAGTGCCTCCTTTTATGGACTCTCTGGGAAGTTGTGGAGGAGTTACTTCAACCTATGGAGCTCATCCTAATGAGGAGCTGCATTTAGAAGTGTACTATTACACCATTGCAACAACGTAGAAAATATGGGGAGGGATATAAGCAGTTAAATGGCAGAAATACAGCAAAAATACAGACATTTGTATGTACGCTGGGAGATCTCTCTCTCTGTGTGTGTGTATGTACACACATTTATAAAGCAGTACTGGTGATATCACAAATATCCCAGGAAGCTGATTTAACAGCCATACTTTTGAAAAGTGCTTGTTCTAGTGGCTTCATCAGCCCAAAGGAAAGTCACTTTAAACAACAACAAAGTCCTTTGGTTTATTAAAAAGCAGCACTTGCTTTGCACTCCAGGTTTTTCATCTTGCTCTCACATCAATAGATTTCCTAAGGGCCTGCTGTCAGAAGGCAAAATCAGTAATAAACTTTGCTACTTAGCCATCAATGCTTTCCTTGCTTTTTCAACTTCGACTCTCTTTCCTGGATGGCTTTATCCAAGTAACAGCAGTAGGTAAAAGCAGTAGCCAGAATCAGCAGGAGAACAATGTGTGTCTTGTGTTCTGTCTGTTTCTCTCTATATACATATGTATATATACACACACACAAATACACACACAGAGAGAGAGAGAGGAGAGTGAGTACCTGAAAATTAAAGAGTTTTCCAAAGTAGCTTTTGGGTGAATTATGCCACCTGCCAAGCCTATAGGAATAGACCCTCGAGTGGTGATTTCAGTTATAAACTTGCTTCAGAAAGTCTACATTTCTATTCTTTATGACAGGAGTGTTTTTCCCCAGAGTAGTAGCCTATGGCAGTTGGTTGGAAAGATATTTCCAAGAGATACAGGACACAAAGAGTGACAAATTTAAATGACATATCTGTCGTGGATGATTGTGATCAAAGTGGAATGAAATACTTCTGATCCAAATAATGTCAGGCTTGCTGTGCAGGAATGCATTACAAGACCAGTTCAGTTTGTACACACCTGGCACAGGACAGAATTTGTCTTTCTAGGGCTGCATCCTTCAAAACTGAGTGCTATGAGTATGAAGTGGGGGACTTCTTTTGCCCAAAATGCATCCAGTTTCTTTATTGCCTTGCCTGGTGGCAAAATATTCTATCTTTCATTCTGCTAGCAACAGGGCTAAAATGAAATGAAGCAGTCCTTCAAGCTGACATGGAAGTCCCCCCCCCCCCAAAAAAAGGACAATTTGTTAGACTAGAGGGGAACATGGCACTGCAGTGCCTTTGATTCAATATTGTATGGCTTTCTAATTTCACCTATGTAACCTGAGATGGTCTGATAAAGGTTCTCAGTGCTGGCCCTCTGATCTTCAGATATCACACTTGATATTCCTGATGCAACGTGAGTTTGGGAGATTAGAGTAGAAGGTCTGTCAGAAGGGAAGTTGAGCTGCTTGTCTGTGGGAATCAAACATACAGGTTTATTACTGCTAAGTGGAACATCAAATCGTGGCTGCACATGTATGACACATAGTTTCAACCAGCTGCACTATTTGATTGTTAGCAGCATCGGCATCACACAAACTGTGGCCTGTGGGCTTGTGGCCCCTGATGCTATTTTTGATACCTGCCAGGCCTCTATAAAGCACTTCTCAAAAAACAACTTTAAACAAAACATATTTTGCAATAAAATAATAAAATTTATTTATTTAAATTTATATGCCGCCATCAAATAAATGGTCCTTTTTCTTACTGGAGGTATGCCGGGATCTCACAGTACTCTTGAACTCATCCATCCATTTTTTTAAAAAGTGCTCCTATCTCCAATCTTTGACCATGTTGAACTATTTTCTGGCTCAGTAGAGCCTGTATGGATGACTGGAGACAAACATTTGGTTTTTATTGTTTAAAGTAAATCATTGATTCCTTGTTTTTCAATGTAAATAAAATAATTACTCTTGGTCCTCGCTTTAAAAATCATCCAAATGGTTCAAGCTGCTCACTGGTGTTGCAAAACACACTCTGCTGCCATATACCTTGTTAATAACCCCTCATACACCCGCAACAAAACCTGAAGCACAGCATCAGACAACGTTTCAGCTATGTGATACTCCAGTAACACCATCAGCATGCTCAATCATCTATGGTTTGCTTAGGGGCCATTCAACAATTATGTGATCCATTTTGTGGAGGAAATTGACCCCCTCTCCCCTCATGTAATCTGACTGTAATTTTCGCTTCAAACCCCCCTCCCTTTAAAATTACATAATCCAGAGCTTTTGTATTAAAACTCTAATTTTTAGAGCTTTTCACTATTGGTGCCTAATGCAGAACGTATCGGTGAGGATTCTCGATGCATCACACCCTTTGTGAAGAGATTTATTTTTATTTTTTTGCAGGGAGGAATGAGGATGTCAAGTGAGTTCTGATAGTGTTTTTCTACTATCTTCAATAATCTCAAATTGGATCAAAATTCACAGAGATCATTTTTAAACCTTAAAAAGTACCATGTTTCGAAACCTCCAAATGGATTACATAATCTTTGACCTGACACCACCACCACCCTGCCCCCATGTAATTTACCATAATTCAGATGGCAGATCCCCTCCCACCCTCGAGGTTCACGTAATTGTTGAATGGCCCCTTAGCAAGTCAATCTCGCTATCATTACTTACTGTTCTGAACAGCTGACAAAACTGAGAGGTTTTACTGAGCATCCTGACATTCAATCCAGGTCAGGATGAAACTTGGCTCCAGCTCACTTTGAGACAATGAATGCATTTCCTTTAATATGATCCATGTTTGCTGTGAAATAACAGGTTCATCCTTGTGCGAATACTGAGTTGAATTCTTCTGCACCTAAGATCATCAGGTGATTGTATACAAGGAGACACAAAACAGTACTTTGCAAATTTTCAGTATTCCTTTCAAAAGTATTTTGATTAGCAGCCAATCACTTGAAAGAACAATGGACAACCATGTTGGCTGAATAAAAAGCTTGTCACTAAAAGTCCCTTCAGCACAGGTCTGCAATCATTAGCAACATATTTCAAAGGAAGAGCAACTTGCTATCTTGGATTTATGCTTTGACGAGGCATACTTGTGAAGGGCACACAGCAATTTTAAGATGACAGAAAATATGAATGGTTTTGAAACATTTTCAGGGTGGTTTTTTTTTTATTCACTGTTAGTGGGAAGGAATAGAATTCTGCTAACAGCTATAAAAAGAATAGGGAAAGTGGGGTGGGTTTCGTTGTTGTTGGTTTTTGCTTAATTTCTTGCAAAAATGAGGCTGCAAGACTCGCTGCACTATGTTGCAGCCACTCTGTTTAGGCTGGTGGTGTTTTAGTAGCAACATCTACCATATCTAATAAGTCCACCTTCCCTGTACTAATATAAGGGTCAGACATCAGACATCCAACCTGCAGACTTACAGAATAATTGATGATAGGGTGTTGAACTGATCTATTTACTATGTTCATATTACTGCATGGAGAAGTCAGGAACGCCAGTCTTTTTACAGTATAAATAAGTGCTTTCTTTCAATATTTCTTGTGGATCCTAACACAGAGGAGTTCTCCATGGGTATTTCAATGCACTTTGCTTTCTGTGAAAGTGATGACAAATTATCTGTGTGGCAGATCCATATCACCTTTGTAGATGTGCTTTAGGAGAACAACAGAGAAGAACGGGCAACACAAATGAGAGTTTGTATTTTCATATGTCACTGAGCCTTTATTTATTGTCTATATACAGAGACAACAAATAAAGTGGTTTGCCCATTTGGAGTGAACGTCTTGGAATTCCATACCGTACAAGGCATATGTGGAAAATGGAGAAGGATAAAGACCATGAGGCAGACCCAGAGGGAGGTGGAGAAACAGCATCAGATAAATATTACAAGAACACTAAATAACACTGGTGGAGGTCACTAGAAGTGCCAGAACAATAACCTTGTATCTCCTCAACACCCAAAATGATAAAAAGATGGAGTAAAGAAGATGAAGAAGACTGACCCAAGTGCCATTGGCATAGGCAACCAAATCTACAGTTCCCAAAATACTCAGCCAGCATTGCTATAATCCAAAACTTCTGTAGGACACCACTAGGATGGCCTGGATTCAAATCCTTGCTCAGTCCCTAAATTTACTGGAATTATCTATGGCCAGTCATTCCCTCTCATCTTAAGTGTCCTGCTGTTACAAATAAAGCAAGAAGAGAGAACCGCACATGCATCTTTGAAATAAACAAAATCAGACTTAAAATGCAGCTGACACTCCACAGCAATGGTTTTCAAACTCTGTTTTCAAAAACATGGAAGCTAATAAGCTATTTCCCTGAAACATAGGGATCAGCCAGAGATGTGGGTGCCTTATTCCCAAATGTTGAGGGGCAGGTTCCTTTCTGCTTGATCTACAAGCCCGCACAGTTTACTGCTACTGATCTTGCCATGGTGTTGGGTTTATGTTCATTCAAGGGTGGTTCCTTTCACCCTAGTGAACAAAGAATGCTGATTTGTGTAAAAGTAAAATTTGCTAATCTGTTTGCACAGATACAAAACTATAAATGATTTCTATAGTTTTAAGCAGAGCTATATTGCATCTCCTTTGAATGGGGGAAGACTGTCTTTACATCAGCCTTGCAGTGGGACGTCTCTTTAAATGAAGGACACCACAAAAGGAAACTTGACCTCTAAGAGCCTTTTAAAAAGAGAATTGTTCTCTCAATTCACTCCAAGCAGTGAACAAACCTGATTGTACCACCTAGTAGACAATCTCTAGCCTTCAAGATCCTTAGTCCTGCAACTCCCATCAACTCCAACAAGGAAGAAATAGTGGGAGGAGTAACCAAAACATCTGAAGTGTCCAGGTTTTTCTCCTCTTTCCTAGAATGAGACCTAGACTCATTGGTAATGTGCACAGCCCTCTTAGCAGATCTGCAAGAGTTATTTGGCAGACAATGCCATGCCTAAGGCTTCCTTGAGAGAAGAAAGTACTAGGCTCTGAGCTGTTGGGGTGGGGAGCTTGCTCTAAGGATTGTACCATGACCTTGGAAATAGCATCATATGTTACATCCACAAGTGCTTTCCATGTCAACTGTGCAAAGCCTAATGAGTCCAGTTTCACCGCTCATCCTGCTGATGATTAGTTCTTAAGGGCAAGATGCATTTGTTCTGTTTGCAGGCAATAAGTTGTCCCTAGCAGCACACAAAATGTCCAGTAGGGCAAGCATATATTTTGCCACCTGCAGCATCTGGACAGCCCAGCCCTGTTTGAAATATAGCTCAATTGGATTCAACCTGAATAAACAGTTTCAGATAAATTCAGTTAATTGGTGTGGACTTAAGTGTGCAAACAGCTATCTTGTGAAGCAAGGTAACAATAACTTGCTCCAGAACTGCTGTTATATAATTACCTTCAGTCAATGAATAAAGAAGAGAGGAAGCTGAAAACCCATTATGTCTGACTAAACTAATTAACTGCTATCTAAACGTTCTCACCTCCGCTTCATGAACGTTCTTGTTCCTTGCAAATACAAAACCATGGCAAAGTGAAAAATGGCAGTGTGTATGTCGCGGGGGATGCTTTTCATTTTTAGGAAGATAACTTACACAGGCACTGTGCTTTTGCCATAAAACCCCTTCGTCAAGGCTTTTCCATTGTGACATAAACTGCAAATGAGAGGCTGCCTTCCACAAAGGATGATGTTCATGCAGTTCTTTGATTTCTGATATGTCTGTGCTTGTCGTGTCTCCACAAAATCCCTCCAACCTTCATTTTCTGCTGTAATTACTTTGAATATTTTCAATCAATGCAAAGCATAAATATATTATTGAAATAAATGATGCCTTTAAAAAAGCCCTGCCCAGTTGGAATAAAGCCCTCTTCTGTAAGCTGCTTCCTACACCAACTAAACAGATGCCTTTGGGAATCTGTTGAAGGTGAAGACCAAAGCCCAACCATAGGTATTCAGTAGTATCTTGTTTCTGAACATGGTTGATTCATAGAGCCACATGACTGGTAAATACTTATCTGGACCATGGTTGGGAAAATGCTGACTGCTCCACCAAATGAATGAGACTCTTCTCCACCCAGCAAAGGATCTAATTGTAGCTTTAAAAATAGCCAGAGGCCATGCTGGCTAGGGAATTCTGAGAACTATAGTCCAAAAAAACCAATGTTTTTGAGTTCTGGACTCAATTAAATCTTCTGGACCGAGTGCTACATTGGCTTCTGAGGTTAGTTCCCATTTGGCTGCTTAAAGTGACAAGGATCAACAAGAGACTCACCCATCTGTACTCATAGCTACATAGAATATCAGCTTGAGATCAACAGCTATGGCTTCAATTAAGCTTTGATCTAATATCCCTATTTCAAGAACATCTTACTGGATTAATCTAAGATAGGTCATAATAGGTGGCTGTATTAACTTTATTTTCAGAGTTCGGAAGAAACCAGAAACATTACAATTCAAATATTGTTGTATGGCTCTGTAAGTAAAAGAGGAATGACATCATAATCAGTGGCAAATTGGCACTGATTAAAGCCTACCTTTAGTAATGTTGGTGTGCATGTAACGCATACACAATGAGATAAAGTTGTATACATCCCGAAGTGACTATCAATCAGCATGAATTTTCCACTTACTGCTGTTGACATTATTCCTGCTGCAACAGGATTTCAGCCTCCAAGTGTAGTAAAGTAAAGGTCACCTTTGCTCGAAAGCCAGTCATATCTGACTCTAGGGTTCGGTGTTCATCTCTGCTTATAGTTGAAGAGCCAGTGTTGTCTGCGTTTGCAAATGTTTCTGTGGACATTTGGCAGCCATGCCTAGACACCAAAGTGCACGGAATGGGGAATAATGTTAATCCTTTTGTAATGTAACGGGAATTATTTGGGTTACTTTCACAGGAGTATTATCTTACCACTATTATCACAACCCAGTCATTTGTAGCATTCTGCTGCTGTTTTTTAAGGTCATAAAAGTAATAATTGTAGTGACTTTTGAATGATAAGAAAATAAGGCCAAAATTCTATTAAGGAACTACAGAGTGCAAATTCAAGTAGGTTGTCCTTCAAAAATTCAGTGATACGTTGGTTGTAAAACCTGTCACATGACCATCTGTATGAAGAACAGCTCACTGTGAGTTGAAAAACAGCTTGAAACAAGATTTTGCCCTAAACAAATGTTTTTAACTGTAATGGCAACTGACTACTTTTGAGGGCCTTGTAACTGCAACTGTTTACTTGCTAAAGGTTGATTTTGAAGCTCCATTTACTTTTGCATAAATCTGGGTTGGAGACAGTCACTGAATAAACAACTCCAGGATGGTCTGAGCACTGATTCGTGTTTTATAAGAATGCACATCTATTTTATAATACACACTAGAATTAATGTAAGGGATTTTTACACACTCTTGAACATTGTAGAAGCAGATAACATATTGCAGTTGACTAACAGTGGATGCAATGATAGGTATTCTGTGAAAGGTATTAAATACCATAAATATTTACAATGATAACTTTAAACTGTGTTTTTATCAGCCTTTACGGCTCTATGCAATAAAAGTCCAAATAATTGTAAACCAAAAGATATACATCAGTTTAACAGATGGATGTTGTGATTATCTTTTGTTGTATATTATTCCTCTTGAGGGATTCATTAAATTTAGTATGCCTTTCAGAACAGAATCTATGGCTTAATTAAGCTTTGCAACTATAAAAACAGAGACCACGCACCCTGCATGGAGAGCCTATTGTTTATTTTTTAATTCCTCTTTCATAAAAATTATATTAATGAATGTTATGCTTAGGCATATTGTTGCAGCCGTGTAGCCTGGATTTCTCCTTGTGAAAGAAATAAAGTTCACTCTTAGAGTTCACTCTTTTTATAGATTCAAAACATAGCCAGGAGAGTGTGAGGACCCACTGACACAGAGGAATGTTTTGTTTGTTTGTTTGTGGAAACAGCGTGTGTTATTGTAATATGTGAAATTTTAATCAGAAATGTGAATAATAAAGGTAACTGGTTGTTATAATTAAAACCCAGATGACCAGTGGAGGGAAAATAGATAGAAGACACCTTGGAGTTGTTTAGCTCTTCTGCTGCATGTCAAAATTTACGCCTTAGACAGACAGGGACACCATGTCCAGAATGCTGTGTAGAATACTGAGCTGCACTACACCTAGGAAAGGATTTTGCAAAGCCAGAGAAGGCACAGAAAAGGACCATCAAAATTATCCAAGGGCTGGAGCATCTTCTGATAAGGAAAGTTATAACAGTTAGAGCTTTTTGGCTTTGACACCAAAAGAAAAAGGGAAAACTGATAATGTGTGTTCTGCACACAAATGAAAAATTATGCTGGTATAGAGAAAACAGGTAAGCTTCCCACCCTCTCATAATACTAGAACTGTTGGTCATTTACTGGAGGAGAATAGTGGGATAATCAGGACAGATAGAAGGAAAAACTTCTTGACACAGGCCATAGTTAAACTGTAGGACTCACTCCTACAAGAGGTAAAGCTATCTGTCAAAATGGATAGCTTTAAAGGGCATCTTAAAGAGAGGTTCATGGATGTTAGCACTGTCAATGACTACATGTCAGGATGGCTTTACTGCTTCTACTTTCCAGTTTCTAGAGAAGGTGAGGCAGAACAGGGACCTGCATTCATATCCAACAGGTAGGCTTCCCAACTGACCATCCTCTGAAGTGAATGTCAGAGAGACCTTTCAGAGGATTCTTGTTGTGTCTTAAGATTTTATAAAGAAGAGTCCAGCGAGTGGTGATTCAAACAAGTGTATCAATGGCTATAATTATGGCTACCTAAGGACAACCTCCGGGTTGGAGAGATAGGCAGGATATCTCTCAATGCCATTTCCAGGGAATCCTAAGCAGGTGAAGGCATCTCCTTGGGAATACCCTGAAGGAAATGGTGAGCCACTGTGTGAGACAGAATGCTGGACTGGATGGGCTGTGGCCTGTTCCAGCAAGGCTGTTCTTATGTTCTTAGGTTCTTATGATGCAACGGTTTATTCACAACTCTTGGAACAATACTACAGCTTAATAGACATGAGTTTATACATGAGTTGCCTGCGCTCGTTCTGCTATTCTGCTACCCGGAATTAGTCCTGCACCTCCGCCTACTGGAAGTAATCCACAGTGTGTGTGTGTGTGTGTGTGTGTGTGTGTGTGTGTGTGTGTGTGTGTGTGTGTGTGTGTGTGTGTGTGTGTGTGCCGTGCGAGCGTGCAAACTAAGAGCCAATTCCCTATTTGCAAGCAGCGCTTATATAGTGTCCGAGCGGCCGTTACCCAATGCTACAAGGTAGCAACCTTTTTGGACAACCTTAATTAACCAATCAGTAATGCTATATTTAAGCAATGGCGAATCCCTGCTAGGATCCAAAATAGTAACCAATCGGGAATAAGATATTTGCATATGAGCACGCCTTGACCCGGGTAAGGCGCATCAAAACTACCTTTAACTAGAATGGTGTGAATCGCCATTTTAACATGCAATAATAAGTAATGATAATAATACCAATCATTATCTCCATACACAACAATTCTGCATGGATTTTCTGATGTTCTTCAATGCTTCATGGAAATGGCTTCAAACCTAACCCAATTCATTACAAAATCACATTTGTTATAACTAGTAAAATCTAGCAAAAACTAGATATTTATCTCCAAACAGTCCCACTCATGCTTCTGAAACAAAACTTAGATTTTCAGTATGGAATGGCTCAGCATAAGCAAAAGTTGCAGGATGCCCAAGGCCTAGAACAGGAATTCTCAACCTACAGCCCACAGTGCCAAGTAATCTGGCCCCACACTCGCTCCAGCTGTGGCCACCAGAATTGGCAGCTGTAAATTGCAACAACCAATCCGGCCCCCTCAACTGATTGAAGGAGCTTGACCCAGCCCCTTGCTTGAAAAGGTTGAGAACTCCTGGCCAAGAGTTTCACAGTTTGTGTCTTGTTAGGGTGGGGATGGGGTCAGGAGAGCAGCTATGGGGACTAAGGCTTGGAGAAGGGCCAGACTTGGACAATTTCAAGTGAAAACTTTCTTAAACATTTCTTGAATGTATATTGTATATATATATAGATTGTTTTTGTCCAAAGTGTAAAAGAAATAATAACTTAAAAATCTGGCACATTCCTTTGTGTAACTAATTGTTTTACTGTATATACCCAACTATTAGTCATCCCAAATATAAGTCAGGAACCTGATTTGAACCTTTAAAACTAGGAAAATGCAGCAGCTGCTAGTGACTTTCAGTAATAAAAATACATGAAAATACGGTAAAATAATTAATTTAGACATTTGTGTGGGTATGTTTTTGTGTTTTTACGGTAGTGTTAGTGCTTTTTTTAAACTGTATGTTTGAATTTGCACCACCGCAGTTTTGGGACCCTCGGGGTCATTGACCCAAGTATAAGTAGAGTCCCCTTTTTGACCTCATTTTGGGGGCTAAAAACTAAACTTATACTCGAGCATATACAGTAATAAAGAAATGACAAACCTGCATCTGGCCAAGAAAAAAGAAACTCACTTGGCAATTTAAATTCTGAAGCAAAAAAAACATTCTGTAGTGTAAATAACATTTGTTCTAACTACTTATAGTTCCTGACTTTGCAGCTTTTAGGCAGTTGAAGCCCCCTGGGACCTCTTCCTGCCTTAGGAAAACTAGAGTGAGCCTTAAATTGATGTTTTATTTTCCTAGCTAAAGCGATTTATAAAAAATAAACAAATTTGCTTTCGAAAACAGCAACAATAAATTACCAACTTTCATGCTTTAAAAAATTGCCAACACATAGTGATTCTTAGAAGCCTTCTTCCTCCTGTTCCAAACATAGGACACCATGAATCTTCAAGCCAAATAGTTAAGATATATTAAAATAGTTCATTATACTGTTTTCACCAATCCTGCATTGTAAGGAAGCAACATTATACGTCAGGGGAATTTTTAAAAAAATATATAGGAAGACTAACACTTCTGAGAAGGGACTGCAGTGGCTTAGTGGTTAAGATGCTGAACATGAGAACCAGAAGGTCATCAGATCAGCAGTTCGAGACCCTAGTGCTGAATGATGGAGTGAGCTCCCATCCCTGGCGTGAGCTCCCACCTAGCAGTTTGAAAGCTAGAAATTGCAATTAGATAAATAGGTACTGCTTAGCAGGAAAGGTAAGAGCATTCTATGTGCTCTAGTGATGCCTGCCACATGATCATAGAAACATCTGCAGATGCAGACATTGCTGGATCTTTCGCTGTAAACAGAAATGGAGATGAACACCATAACCTAGAGCAGGAGTTCCCAACCTATGGCCCACAGGCTGGCACTGGCCCATGGCACCCTTTCATGTGGCCCACTGCCGTATCTGCTGCACCTGGGAGTGGAAGTTTACACATTTACATCAGTCATAAAATGTGCCCGTTTCCGCTTCCGGGGATGTGGTCCGGCCTGCTCAGCTGTCTGAGGGGCATGGCCAGGCCCGCAGCATAAAAAGGTTGTCCACCCCTGCCCTAGAGTCAGACATCACTGGCTTTCAAGCAAGGGAGACCGTTACTTTACACTTATGAGAGGTATAAGAAAGGCTAAGCCTCTATTCCAGTCTTCCTTAAACTTGGCCCTATGTATCCCCAGTCAATGGCTGTAATGTTGAGTGGCTCCGTCAACACTGGAAGGGCTCCAGTTTGAGTAACCTTTCTGAATGACAACAACATGTTACAAAAGGAAGTATAGTAGGTGATTTCCCAGTCATTGTTTCAGTCATCCTGCATGTCTGAAAGTGAGTACTTCCTGTTCATCTATGTGGTGGCTGTTATGTATGTTAACTGTGTTTTCTGACAGGAGCAGAATGTATCTTTTCTCATGTATCTATTCATATGCAAATAAGTGGATCGAAAATGTGCACACTCTGTTAGCCAATGGGCTTCTTGTATTATTGTTACTGTTACTGTTTATAGTGTATATAAGTCCGAGTTTTGCCCCATCCAAACTGTGTTCAAACCCCACTAATAAAGAGCTGAATTTCACTACTTCATTCATCTGCTTCTTCATTACTTGAACACCAAATTGGCGACGAGAATGGGATGGCGTCCCCACATGGCAGCAACATCGGCCAATTCCACCCAGTGCGTCCAGAGAAAGGGGCAACATACGAACGCCAGTTCCGCCATGCAATGGCCTTGCAGAAGATCACCGGCAAAGACCAGAAGCGCTCCTGTTTCCTCGCTCAGTGCGGGTCTGAGACGCTTGAGCTGGCAACCCAACTTGTTCTGCCAAGGGACGTGGATGTGGTGCCGCTTGCAGAAATCATGTCTGCACTGAGTAAACACCTGCAGCCAGAGGTCTCAATCTTCCCAGCCAGGGTGGTCTTCCACAGAAGGGAGCAGTGACCCGGAGAGTCCATTGCAGACTACGCCGCAGCTCTGCGCATTGCTGCCACCCCGTGCAAGGGGAACAACATCGAAGAAGCACTCCGGGACAGTCTGCTGGCCAGCATGAGGGACAAAGATGCTCAACATCACCTCATGATCAGGAAAACGCTAACTTACAAGGCTGTCCTAGAAGAGGCGGTAGCGTTGGAGGCTCCACGGTCTGGCATCAAGCTTTTCCGGCACCGCCACTCCACCACCAGTGCCACCGACTCAGATGTGCAAGCTCAGCAAAATTCATCTTCATCCTCCTCAGCATCACCTGGTTCCACCTCTTCATCGGAGTCCAGCGATGCAGAGGGAGAAGTCCAAGCGGTCCGACAAAAGCACCGAGAGCACTGTGACGATTGGGAGAAGAAATTCCTTCGCAAGTGTGATGGCTGCGGAGTCCGGCATGACCGCAGGAAGTGCCCCTTCCACACCGCAGAATGCCACAACAGTGATAGATAGATAGACAGATAGACAGATAGATAAATCTTTATTGTCATTGTCCTGCACAGAACAACGAGATTGGGGGGAAAAACACTTAACAACCTAACCAAACCTAAACAAAATACAACTATACAAAATTATCAACATACTCCCACCCCACATATACACATTTAACCCCTAAAAAGCTCTAAAACTCTAAAAACTCTAAAACTCTAAAAACTATATACAGAAGCTCCCTCATAGACTGTATTGCACTGTATTCAAAGCCAGAACCGTTTTTGGATAGAAACTATTTCTCAAGCGGCCGGTCCTGGTCTTTATGACCCCCCTATACCTTCTTCTAGAAGGCAAAAGCTGAAAGAGATCATTTCCAGGGTGTGTACTATCTTGCACAATCTCTACAGCTTTCTTATAACACCTGGTGGCATAGATTTGATCTAGAGTGGGAAGAGTACACCCGATTATCCCCTCTGCAGTCTTTATGACCCTGGACAGCATTGTTCTTTCCCTAGCTGTACAACTCCCAAACCATACACACAGACCATAGGTTAACACACTCTCTATGGTACAGTGGTAGAATGCCAACAGCAGGTCCTTTGAAAGATTGTTCTTCCTGAGGATTCTCAAGAAGTATAACCTCTTCTGTACTCTCTTCATCAGATCTTTGGTGTTTGCTCCCCATGTTAGATCATCCCTCAGCTCTATTCCCAGAAATCGAAACACCGAGACCTGTTCCACACAATTCCCTTCAATAATAAGTGGCTGGATATTCAATTTGCATTTTCTAAAGTCCACAATGATCTCTTTTGTCTTTTTTACATTGAGGAATAAATTGTTTTCCCTACACCACTCCGTCAACATCTCAGCCTCCTTCCTGTAATCTGACTCTCCCTCCCCAGCAGTAATCAGACCCACCACCGTTGTGTCGTCTGCAAGCCTGATGATCTTATTGCTGGGGTAACTGGGAACACAATCATATGTGTAAAGTGTGTACAGAAGCGGGCTCAGCACACACACCCATACTTATACTGAGATTGGCAGTGGGCGACGAGGGCACATTGCTAAAGTATGTTGACAGCGAAAGCAAAGAACTCCAGCACCTGAGTCCAAGAAGAGTCATCACCACAAAACGTCCATCGCCAAAGTGTCACCAGAGCCTGAGCCATGCCAAGTGGGCATCGTCAGCGAGCGCTTCTTTGCAGACCTGAGCCTGCAGGACGTTCCCTTCAAGATGAAGCTGGATTCAGGTATTACCTTTTCCATAATCCCACAGTGGGAGTTTTTGAGAATTCCCCCTGCCTCTCGGCCCAAGCTAAAATCTTTTAAAACTTCCCTCTGGGATGTGCAAGGTTGCCAGATGCCAGTCCTGGGGGTGGGAAATTTCTTGGTCAAATTCAAAAACATTTGCACCTCCTTGCCATTGGTTGTAGTTTAGCAGGGCACTAACTGTCTTATTGGGACCCAATGGTTTAGGCCCCTGGGAATCCGGCTTTCTGGCATTCACGCAATAGACGCTGACCCAATCCGGGACATTTGCTGCACATCCTGAAGTGTTCAAAAAGGATTTAGGTTTATACAAATGACCCCCTGTGGACTTTGAGCTTGACCCAACCATCCGGCCCATCCAGATGAAGCCACACTGGGTACCCTTTGCTTTAAAGGAGAAGATAGAAGCCGAGCTGGACAAACTGGTGGGGCAGGGCATCGTAGTGCTGGTGGACTCCGCAGAGTGGGAGACACCAATTTTGACTGCTTTGAAAAGTAACGGGGAGGTCAGGATATTTGCTGACTACAAGTGTACCATCAATAAAGATATTCGCCCGAACGCATATCCTGTGCATGTGGTAAGCCACCTTCTTGCCTCCTTGCATGGAGGAAATTGCTTCGCAAAACTTGACCTTGCCCAGGCTTACCAACAATTAACTGTGTCTCCTGCTGCTGCCATAGCCCAGACCATAGTAACGCATAGGGGGGCATTTAAGGTAACTAGACTACAATTTGGGGTGAATGCAGCCCCCGGAATATTTCAATCTCTTGTAGAACGTATTTTGAAAGGGTTGCCTGGTGTCCTGCCATATTTTGACGATTTCCTGATCACCGCTAAGGACACCGTCGAACTAGCAGCCAGGCTCGATCGAGTCGTCTCACGTTTCGAGAGGCCTGGTCTATGTCTCAGAAGAGACAAATGTGTGTTTTTGGCATGGGAAGTGGAGTTCCTGGGGTACTACATTACACCCCAAGGTATCATGTTCTCTGACTCCAAGGTGACAGCTGTGTGGAATGCACCCAGGCCGAAATGTAAAGTTGAATTGCAATCATTTCTAGGATTGTTAAACTTCTATCACGCTTTTCTCCATCGCAAAGCCTCACTTGCCGAACCATTACATCGGCTTCTTAAGAAAGATACTGCTTGGCACTGGGGCCATTGCCAGGAGAAAGTGTTCGTAGAACTTAAAAGGCTGCTATCTTCAGATGCTGTATTAACTCATTTTGATCCTAAAAAAGAAGTTGTACTTATGTGTGATGCATCCCCTGTTAGGGTGGGAGCTGTGTTATGCCATGTACTAAGTGACGGGAAGGAAGGCCCCATAGCATTCAATTCCCGTTCACTCTCAAAGCCTGAGAAAAATTACGCTCAGACAGACAGGGAGGTGTTGCCAATTGTGACAGGCACTCAGAAATTCCACGATTACCTTTACAGAAGGCCTTTTACCATCGTAACAGACCACAAGCCGCTCCTTGGAATCTTTGTAAAAGGGAAGCCCACGCCTCAAATTCTGTCCCCAAGGATGGGCAATTTTCCTAAATGCATATGATTTTACTTTGGTGCACAGGCCCAGCAAGGACATCAGCCACACTGATGCCCTGTCATGTTCTCCACTGCCAGGGGTCGGGGAAGCCGATTGCGAGATCGAAAGTGACCACCAGGTCCTGATGATTGAGCATTTGACTCGCCCCTGGTTGTCCCCTCAGATATAGCCAAAGCTACAGCCAAGGATGTAACATTGACTAAAGTAATGTCTTGGGTACAAAAAAGGCTGGCCTGTCTCTCCTCTAGACAAGGAATTCAGAACATTCCACCACAAGCATTTGGAATTGTCAGTGGAATGAGGTTGCCTTCTATGGGGCCAGCGGGTGGTCATTCCTGTCACTCTCAGGAAAAAGGTTTTACATTTACTTCACACAAGTCATCTGGGAATTGTCCATTCCAAAGTCCTTGCCCATAGCTACTTTTGGTGGCCTCAACTGGACCAAGACTTAGAACAAATGGTTGGCATTTGTGCCAGCTGTCAATCCTCTCACCCAGAGCAATCCCACCTTCCCTCTCGGGAGTGGGATTCTTCTAGGGGCCCGTGGTCCAGGTTGCACCTAGATTTTTCAGGTCCATTTAGGGGTGCCCTATTTTTGTTGGTTGTGGATTCATTCTCTAAGTGGCTGGAAGTGATTAGGGTGCCTAATACCACTTCAGCCACCACGATAATGCACCTAAGAAGGCTGTTTGTAGCATTTGGATTTCCAGATGTGCTGGTGTCCGACAACATATCCACGTTCACATCTGCAGAATTCCAATCCTTCCTTATGGGAGAGGGAGAGCATTCTTTTTGTGTACTTACATTGCATACCTCAGTGTGCCTGCTGTACATGTATTGATATTGATAGACCTCTTGGGCAGTATTTCACCCCATTCCACCCAGCAACCAATGGCCAAGTAGAACGGCAGGTGCACACAACTAAAGATGCGCTTCAGCGTATGGGTGAAGGGGATTTGCAGCTCCAGTTATGCCAGTTTCTTTTTACATATAGGCTCACCCCCCTTGCCTCAGGGCTGTCTCCTGCTGAATTGCTCCAGCGAAGAAAACTGTCATCCTTGCTGGACAGATTGGATCCCTCTAGGGTAGAGGACAAAGGCACATATATAGCAATCCAACACCAGAAGGGTTTCTCGTTATGCAGCTGGTGATCCTACCTGCGTGCCTGGGTTTATGATCGATCAAACTGGTCCTGTTTCTTACAGAATCGCAACAGCCACTGGTCTGATCTGGAGGAGGCACGCAGACCAATTGAGACCCAGAGTACTGGACCTACAAGATGAATACAGACACTCAACGCTAGGGTTGGCCCCCATCCGTTTAAACCCAGAGGGCAGAGGTAATAGCAGCCAGCCAACATTGACCCAGAAGTTTCTTCTAGGAACCGATTTCAAGGGGAATTTGTGGAATGCTCCCCTATTCCGGCCAGGTGTACAGGTGTACTCCGCTATTCCGGCCACACTGTCCCAGCCTAGCACTCTGGATTCCTTTATTGATGATGACCAATTTTGTTTGGAGTCGTCCTCCATTCTCAGTACACACAGGAAGGACCCTGAGTTGTCTTATTCATCCACAGAATTAGATTTTGGTTTTGAGCGATCCCCTGCTCCTCCATCTGACAAAAGGGGCTTTAATTTGGGTTTACAATCCTCCCCCTCTAGTCAATCCCTCACTCCAGTCAGGTCGCCCATCCTACGAGCCGGCTCAGCCAAGCGTCCGAACCAGAAGGGAAACTAGAACACCATCCTGGTTAAAGGATTTTGTTTTTACCTAGTGGGGAATAATGTTATGTATGTTAACTGTGTTTTCTGACAGGAGCAGAATGTATCTGTTCTCATTTATCTATTCTTATGCAAATAAGTGGATCGAAAAATGTGCACACTCTGTTAGCCAATGGGCTTGTTGTATTATTGTTACTGTTACTGTTTATAGTGTATATAAGTCCGAGTTTTGCCCCATCCAAACTGTGTTCAAACCCCACTAATAAAAAGCTGAATTTCACTACTTCATTCGTCTGCTTCTTCATTTCTTGAACACCAAAGTGGCCATATTCAGGTGTTCCTCTGACTTTGAATGTGGTTCTTGGAGAGCAGAGAGCCTTGGTAACGGAAAACACTTGGGAATGTTTAGTTTGTCCATCATGGAGTTAGTGTTACATTTGCACCTAATCTAGAGCCAATGTAAAAACTGCATGGTGGCCACCTAAATGACACAGATTAAGGAGACTTCATACCCAAACAAGATGGATGTATCTTAAATTCATTGTGAAAGCTGAGATGGAGGGCCAGAGGTTTCTAGCTTTCCAGCTTTGTGCAAATCTGTGAGCTGGCTACTTAATAAGCTTACATAAACTGTCCAAAACCTACTAGGTCTCAGGTAAAGGTAAAGGTCACCCTTGCTCGAAAGCCAGTCATATCCGACTCTAGGGTTCAGTGCTCATCTCTGTTTATAGTCAAAGAGCCAGTGCTGTCTGCATTTGCAGACATTTCCATGGACATGTGGCAGGCATTACTAGATGCCAGAGTGCATGGAATGCTGTTTACCTTCCCAACCAAGTGGTACCTATTTATCTACTTGCAATTTCTTGGTTTCAAACTGCTAGGTTGGCAGGAGCTGGGACAGAGACGGGAGCTCACTCCGTCATGCAGTGCTCTGTCATGCAGCGAGTTCAGCGTCTTAATCACTTGAGCCACTGCAGGTCTCAAGCGGGTGTTTATTCAAATAGTTAAAATTGTATACCCCATTTAACCTTCAGTGTTATGCCTGCTTTCGGGAAAATTCACAGAAGGCAAGCAAAATAATCAAACCCAGTTGAACTACATGGGGGGGGGAGGGGGAATAACCACCAAATTAAGATAAATGAAAACAGTAAAAAACCAAGAACAGCAAGCCCCACTTTTTGGCTCGTCCATACCTGTCAACCTTCCCGGATGGGCTGGGATTTCCCGATTTTTGGCGCTGATTTGCCCCATTTTGCGCCCACAGCTGCCAAAACCCCGGAATTGGCAGCGGGGGAAAAAGAGGTATTGTGCATCCCTTCTGCACAGATCGCCTTCTACGCATGTGCGGATCGCCTTCTATGCATGCGCAGATCACCTTCTATGCTTGCGTAGAACCCTTTTATGCTTGCATAGAAGGTGATGTGTGCAGAAGGGGATCGTAGAAGCCTTCTACACATGCGTAGAAGGGTTCTACGCAAGCATAGAAGGGATCTACGCAAGCGTAAAAGCCTTCTATGCATGCAAGGCGATCTGCGCAGAACCGTTCTGTGCTGGTCGCGTAGAAGGCGACCTGCGCAGAACCGTTCTGCGCAGATCCCATATTTTCTGGAGCCGCAGTTGACAGGTATGCTCGTCTAAGGCTCCCCCTCCTGTAATTAATTTTTTAATGTTAAGATTTTGTAGATTTTATATTTGTTTTTAGCTAGTAAATGGCACAGGGGGGTAATATTGCTATGTTTTTAAGGGTTTTTTAATTGGTTTATGTTGGTTTTAACTTGTGTACACCACTCAGAGTCCATTGGATAGGGCGGTATATAAATCTAAAATAAATAAATAGAATCACATCCAATTCAAGTGTAGCTCAGGAGAATTATTAAAATGTACTATTCTTAGCATCGAAAAGATAGCAAAAGTAGACATACTCCTTCCACTTAGCACCCCCGGATGAACTGTTCCCTAGAGAAAGTGAGACAAAGAAAAGAACTATTTCCATCTAGTTCTACGGTATCCTTTTCCAATCTGGTACTCTCTAGAGGTGATGGCTAGAATCACCCAATGGCCATGCAGCTTTTCTCCAGAATACAGGAGATGTTGTACATGATCTACAATGCAATTCTCCACCAGTGTTGAGAAGTCACTCTGCTAAGCTCAGTGGGATTTACTTCCAGATAAATGAAGAAAGGGCTCCAGTTTAATATCATCTTAGAGTGAGATCAGGCCCAATAAAGAGCTGTCCTTCTGTCTGTTTACCTCCCTATACACAGGCACTCCTTGCTTTGAAATATCCCACTGCAGTTTCTACTGGAATCCTGCATTTTCCCTATAGAGAAGAAGAGAGGCCATGAAGAAGAATCAGCAGCACTCAGCGCCAGACTCCTCCAGGCTTCCCAGCATCAATCTACCTGCAGAAATCCACCCCACACTCTTTGTAGAGTGCCAAGGTAGGTTTGTGCTGCAGACAAAAGACACACCAGAAAGGGGAAGACAGATATGCCACTTAAATTAAATAGGAAATGAATTGGCCAGTGTGCTGGCTTGTCTGCTGAGACAAATCATAGACAACATGTCTCTCAACAACAGAACTTATTTGTTTTCTCTTGCCAACAGATTCATCACTGCCCAGGCAAAACAGGCAAAATACATTAGTGTCATGGTAAACTGATAAAGAGAAGTGCCTCAATCTAGCATCCTCAATGGCGAAAGTCTTCGGGCTGTATTGATCCGTGTTCTATAAATCTTGTTTTCTGTCTGCAGAAGTGAATCAGGAATGACCCGTAAGGTTAACAAACATTGTAATGTCTTTCAGCTGGGGCAGATGTCTATGTGCGCCACACGTTGTATTTGGTCAAGTCCCATCTTGTCATTTTCCTGCCAAGGAGTTTAACTAATTGTTGGCTATCATAAGACAGGGGGATGGAAGCAAAGAAGCCTCACTATTGCCACCCATCCACCCACCCTATCCCACTCCTCGGGGGAAGATGAATGAATAAATATCTTTTGGGTCTTAATAAGCACTCAAACCCACGTAGCAGAAAACAGGCAATGAATTAGTGAGTAGGAATCTCAGCTGAAATTCTTGGGGGTTTGTGTAATTGGCAAGCCATGGCCTTCAGATACCCTCAAGTAGGCCTGATTAGGCTTCTATATTTTTGCTCTGAGACACTTTCAGAATGAGACATTCATCTTAAGTGTTTGTTTGGTGATGTTGGCTTAGTCAGCTAAGTGTACAGTTTCTGATTATGCATATTACTGCATTTTCTTCCACTGAGAGTAAGCCATCATTTAGACCCATGTCTTGTTGGCTGAGAGTATAAAAAACAATATATGGTAGGCAATGTGGTTATAAAGGTAAAGGTTTCCCTTGCTCGAAAGCCAGTCGTATCCAAATCTAGGGTTCAGTGCTCATCTCTATTTCAAAGCCGAAGAGCCAGCCCGATCTGCTTCTGCAGACATTTCCGTGGTCATGTGGCAGGCATGACTAGACACCAGAGTGCACGGAACACTGTTTACCTTCCCACCAAAGTGGTCCCTATTTATCTACTTGCAATTTCTTGCTTTCGAACTGCTAGGTTGGCAGGAGCTGGGACAAAAATGGGAGCTCATTCTGTCCTGCAATACTCAGGGATCAAACTGCTGACCTTCCGCCTCCCAGTCAGTGTCTTAGCCACTTGAGCCACTGGTTATAGGTTACCATTATATTCCCCCTCTTTTCCAAACAGTGTGCAAAGGCTGAAGTACAAAAAGAAATTCAAAGTAATAATCAGAACATAAAACAAGTACAAATGATAATGCAACAACAAAGGTAAACAACAGTAAAACTCTGACTTACATACGCCTCAAGTTATGTAAAATTTGACTTACATAAGTTTTTTTTTTGTGGAAATCATGCCCCGTTTTGCACAAAAAAAATCAATTTACCTAAGGGGTTTACTTGCATCTTTAGAGTTTAAAATGTCAGTGGAGCCATTTTAAATTCTAAAATTCCACCCTACGCCAGCCTCTCTCACTGTCGCAAATCGCAAGACATCACTTACTGTGCTGGCAGCACTGACGATTGCGGCAATTTTACCATGTTTTCCAGAGTACCCACTGCTTCTACAGGAACTGGGAGAGCATATCCACTTGGTTGTGCTGTTCATCTGAGGCTTCTCTGGGGCACGGTTTGGCTGGACACTGCATTCAATTGGTTAAGATGTTGAACTTGCTGACTGGAAGGTCAGAGTTTGATTCCCAGATGGTGGTATTATTATTATTATTATTATTATTATTATTATTATTATTATTATTATTATTATTATTATTATTATTATTATTATTATTATTATTAATTCATTCATTCATTCATTTGATTTATAGGCCGCCTTCCTCGCCTTGGCAACCCAAAGCGGCTCACATCAAACAAAATATTTCATACAATAAAAACCCAATGCTAAAATTATAAAATGGTAAAATTCTGTAAAAATGCCCATCACCCCTTAGTTAAAACCCCACAGGGCTAAACAATCCAGCAAGGCTGAAATGTGCTGCCAGATGCACCCCATGCCTGCTGTGAGAGCCAGGTTTTTAAAGCCTTTCAGAAGGGGGACAGTTCTGTCTGGAAGTGCAATTCTGGTGGTAGGAGATTCTAAAGGGCCGGGGCAGACACCAAGAAGGTTCTCCTCTTGATCCCGACCAGATGTGCATTCCTGGCTGATGGGACCACCAGAGAGCCCCTACGGTCTGCCTTCTTAGGACGGGTCAAAAACCTTGGGACAATGCGGTCTCTGAGATATCCTGGCCCACTGCCATGTAGGGCTTTAAAGGTCAAAACCAGCACCTTGAATTGCACCTGGAAGCAACACCGGAAGCCAGTGCAGCTCCCGTAGCAGTGGTGAGGCCGGGCATAACGCCCACACCCCATCACCACCTAGGCAGCCGCATTCTGGACCAGCTGCATCTTCCGGATGGTTATCAAGGGCAGCCCCATGAAGAGCATGATACAGTAGTCCAGTCTGTAGTTGACCAGAGCATGGGTGATCATGAGCAAGGAGTCCCGGTGCAGAGGTGGGCGTAATTGGCAAATGATACGAAGTTGTGCAAAAGCCCTCCTCGCCATGACTGCCACCTGCTCTTCGAGCAGTAGTTGTGAGTCCAGGAGGACCCCCAAATTAGCGCTGGGTCTGTTTGGGGCAAGGAAGCCCCATCCAGCACCAAAGATGGTAGCTCCCGGGATAACGCAGGACTCTGAACCCACAGCCACTCAGTCTTGCCAGGGTTCAACTGAAGCCTGTTGTCCCCATCCAGACCCTCACAGCCTCCAGGCACCAGGTTAGGACTTCAACACGGGCCAAGATGTATAACTGAGTATCATCAGCATACTAATTATAACTCACCCCCTGGGAATGGATGATCTCCCCCAGCGGTTTCATGTAGATGTTGAATATTTATTTATTTTAATCATTTATTCCCCACTTTCCTCTCCCGAGGGAGACCCAAAGCAGCATAACATATAAAATAACAGTTAAAAACATCAAATAAAACCCAGTTAAAAACCCCTATCCAAAAGTTACATTTAAACCCCCATAAAACCTCTAAAACAACCCTCAACCACCCTTCATCCATATTAAAATGACCAAAAAAAAATTAAAAAGAAGAACTAAATAAACTAGACAAAAAAGGACTAACCGGCCAACAACTCCCATATGGCTAGACAAGCCAGCGGGGTTGGAAGATAGAGTCATTCCTACCCCACACCCGCTGGCATAGCCATGTTTTCAGGTTTTTTCTAAAGCGGAGCAGCTCTGTCTGGAGGCGCAATTCTAGTGGCAAGAGGTTCCAGAGGGCTGGGGTGGACATGGAGAAGGCCCTCCTCCTAGTCCCCGTTAGATGTGCCTCCTTAACTGATGGGACCAACATGGAGTCTCTCCGGTCCGCCCTCATAGGATGGGTTGAGGACCTTGGAGCGACACGGTCTCTTAAGTATCCTGGCACACTGCCATGTAGGGCTTTAAAAGTCATAACCAGCACCTTGAATTGCACCCAGAGACATATAGGAAGCCAGTGGAACTCCCGGAGCAGTGGTGAGGCATGTGCATAGCGCCCGCACCCCATCACCACCCGGGCAGCTGCATTCTGGACAACCTGAACCCTCCAAATGGTCATTAAGGGCAGACCCATATAGAGCGCATTGCAATAATCCAATCTGGAGGTGACCAGAGCGTGAGTGACTGTGAGCAAGGAGACCAGGTCCAGGAGCGTGTGTAATTGGCGGATGATGCAAAGCTGTGCAAAGGCCCTCCTGGCCACGACCACCACCTGCTCGTCAAGTAGCAGACATGAGTCCAGGAGGACCCCCAAATTACACACTGGATCTGTCTGGGGCAACAATGCCCCATCCAGCACCAAAGATGGGAACTCCTGGGATAACACGGAACCCCGAACCCAAAGTCACTCAGTTTTGCTAGGGTTCAGCTGAAGCCCATTGTCCCCCATCCAGACCCCATCACTCGGGTCCCCATGGGCTGAGACATATAATTGAGTATCGTCCGCATACTGGTGGTACCTCACCCCGTAGGAACGGATGATCTCACCCAGTGATTTCATGTAGATGTTAAATAACAGAGGCAAGAGTACCGAGCCCTGAGGCACCCCGCACAGGAGATACCTCGGGCTGGACAACTCACTCTCTAAAGACACCAACTGGGTCTGGTCCTTCAGAAATGAGGAAAACCAGGACAACACAGTGCCCTGAGCCCCCAATCCTCTGAGCCGGCACAGAAGGATACTGTGGTTGACTGTATCGAAAACCGCTAAGAGGTCAAAGAGAGTGAGAACAGAAGGATTTCCCCTGTCTTACTCCTGCCAGTACCATGACCGGGCCTGAAACCCGACTGAAATGGGTCCAGATAATCCATATCATCCAGAATCCCCTGGAGCTGTCGCGCCACTGCCTTTTCCAAAACCTTCCCCAAAAAGGGGAGGATGGAAACTGGTCTAAAATTAGCAAGGTCGAGTGATGGCTTTTTCAGAAGGGGGTGCACCAGAGCATGCTTAAACGACACTGGGAACACCCCCTCCAACAAGGAGCCATTCACCATCGCACCAACTGCCCGTTGTGGCCTTGGCAGCTTTCACCAGCCAGGCAGGGCAGCAATCTAATAGGCAAGTGGTATCACACACAGTTCCCAGGAGCCTGTCCACTTCATCAGGGCCAACAGGATCAAACTGATCCCAGATAACATAGGAGATGAGAGCCCTGAGCCCTGAGGCACCCCGTACTGAAAGGGCCTAGGGATGGACATCCCATCCTCCGCTAACACCGACTGGGTCCGGCCCTCCAAAAATGAGGAAAACCAGGACAACACCATGACCTGGGCCCCCAATCCTCAGAGCCAACCCAGAAGGATTCCATGGTCAACAGTATCGAACGCTGCTTAGAGGTCAAGAAGAGCAAGGACAGAGAAATTGCCCCTATCCCATTCATGCCAGAGATCATTCATAAGTGTGACCAATACTGTTTCAGTACCATAAGCGGGCCTGAATCCTGACTGGTGTCGTGATTCCATCTGGGATGACATCATTTTTTCATGATTATTACATCATATTCATTTAGGTTATTAAGTAAGGATTTTAAATCTGTTTTTCTTTTGTTTCTGTGATATTCTCTGCTTAGCCTAACTGGAGCCATTTTTAGTTGGCACCTGCCATTAAATGCCATCATCCCTTTTCTCTGGGAAAGTACATTTTGGTTCTTCTTCCCAAGGTCAGTGTCTAGGAAGATGTTCTATCTCACGGTCTGAGACGGAACATAGACAAGATAGCCAAAAATCGTTGGCTCAAAAAGTCAAATTTGGAATCCTGCGGGAACTCTATCTCTCCAGCCATCTGAGATAGACTCCCCATCGAACCATCTTGTATGGGGTGGTCCCAGAAATTGTGGGATTTAGGTTTTGCAGAGACTTCAACACTTAGACTTTATTCTGAGACTATGCTATTTTTCTATTACTTCACATTTATTGGACTTTGTTAATTTCTTCAATCTTAACCTATAAATCCAAGGGTTAACCGTTGGAACTGGCTATAGGTTGCTATGCGTCGCCCTACTGACCCGCACCCACCCTTCGTGCGCACAGCCGAAGTGGGTACGCAGGTCAACGAAGGATTTAGAAAACCGGCACAGGGGCCTCAGCCCCACAAACGGCAAGAAATGGAAAGAACTTCAATACCCCAAAAGCATTGCGTTTTGCCGTGGTTCTCCGAGCGGCAGCCAATTACGATGAGAAAAACAACGCTCTCAGTCTTTCGTTGCCGCGCCGCAGCCAATCCAAACATGCGTATTAAAACCTTGCCGACGCACGGACGCTGAAACCACAGGGAAAAATACAAATCCCAGCGTCCTATTCACGTTAATACCATTTAAGGAGTTACACTAGAAATCACACCATGCAACGTATTCACAGTAATATAGCCAATCATCAGCTCGGGAGCAAACGCGTCAAACATGACGGAAAAAATGAAGACCCAACGGTACAAAAGGAGCTCCATTGCCTTGCAAACCCCTCATAGTTACGTACTTTTGCGTTTGCGTATTGGTACGGAGCTAAAACATTTGCGAGCTTTGACGAGAGACCGTTGACTATGAAAATATTAATTGTTCCTTTCACATTAATTTATTATTTTAAATTTACCGTCCACTTTTCAGTTACTCATTTGATTTTAATTAATTTTAATTTTTTATTTTATTTCATTTAGCACAGCATAAACCAGAATTACTGTTATCTCACATTCATTTACAATTTTTAGGTTTTAACATTTTACGTTAAGGTTCACATTAACTTTGTTTACGTTACACATACTTTCATTTATTTTAATTTATTTTTCTTTTACGAAAATTATCTCAAAAAACGAACCTGACTCACTTCTCAACACACATAAGCAGAACGCGAAGGATCGATTCCTACTGAAGTAAAAATCGTTACGCAAACCGTAACGCATCGGAGCAATTTAAAAGCAAATTATTAACGCAGCACACTCCATTCACCAAAGAAATTATTTACCTTACAAAAACCATCAACAATAGTAGAATCATCAAAAATACATTACATCAAATGTAATAAACGTTCAAATAAAGCAAACCCGATATAAAAATACATTGGAGAGAAAAGCAAAGCACATTTAAAAACTTAAAGCAGCAGTTTGAACTAAAGGCAATTAAGGAACAAAATACCTTCGCTAAATCCAAAATAACCCAGGGAGATTTACTAAACTATTTACTGACTGGAATCCATTTTACTAAACTATTTACTGTCCGGAATCCATTTTTACTCTTCAAAAAACATACAGCCCCATTTAAACACTGCAACCTTCGACTTCACAACATTTTACAAGATCCAACATTATTTTAAATACAACAAATTTACTAAACTATTTACTGACTGGAATCCATTTTACTAAACTATTTACTGTCCGGAATCCATTTTGTCTAAAAATAAATCCATTTACTGTGCTAACAATTAGAACACCAAGAACCAATCAGCCTTTACTAAAAGAAATATATCACTTTATACCATTTCAATATTATTCAAAAATACACTTAGCTAATTTAACTTTATTGCAATAAAAAACTAATCAAATTTTTACTAATTAAAATAACAGAACAATTACTGTAAAACATCAACGCAGGACATATCAATCATTTCAAAAGATACAGCCCCATTTAAAAATTGTTCTTCTACTGCACAACATAATTCAAACAATTTTTAAAAGACATAATACTTTACTTTACCTTAAACCAAATTCAGACAAAATATTGCACTACAACAAAAAGGAAAGGAAAAAAAATAAACACTGTTCAGATTCCATTTTGTCTCCAACACACTCCAATTACTGTACTTCAAATTAACTACAACAAATCTTAAACATTATCTTATTGAATATCAAAATGCCTCCAAAGAAAAGAGTTAATATAGCGCAAAGAACAAGTGAAAGATTAAAAAGAAAAATGCAAAGCACAGAACAGACAGCAGAAGAAAGGGAAGAAAATCTTAGTAAACGTAGAAAGGCTTATTTAGAAAAGGCACAACAAACAAAATCAGAACAACATGAAATCATGTTAGCAGAACGTAGACAAATAGATAGTGCTTCAAGGGCAAATGAAAGTAATAGAAGACATGAAAACAGATTAAAACAAAATAAGGAAACAAGAGAAAAAAGAAGGGAGAAGAGTAAAGGACAGAAATTAACATTAAAAATGGCTGCCTTTTCCTATGATCCAGAAACAGATTATTCTCAGCAATATAATTTACACATTGGAAATCTAGACAACATCTGCAAATTCTGCAATGCAAGAAAATTTAAAAATGAAACTAAATCCTTATGTTGTAAGGAGGGAAAAATCAAAATACAGCAACAATTCCCACCACAACAACTTTTGGAATACACCAGTGGAGAAACACAAGATTCAAAACATTTCTTAAAGAACATTAGAAAATACAACTCATGTTTTCAAATGACCTCATTTGGAGCCACAAATATTATACAACACAAAGGTTTCAATCCAACATTCACCATACAAGGACAGGTGTACCACCAGATTGGGTCACTACTACCACTACCAGAAGAAGATCCAAAGTTCCTTCAAATGTATTTCATGGGAGATGAAGAAAAAGAAACAACTCAACGATGTACATACATTGAGGGAACAAAAAAACATATAGTACTAAACATACAGAGAATGCTACATGAACACAATAACCTCATCCGAACTTTCAAGAATGCAATGGAAAATATGCCACAAGAGGAATACATAATTATCATAGCTGCAGACAAAACACCTACAGGAGAGCATATACGAAGATATAATGCTCCAGAAACAAATGAAGTGGCAGCCCTCATTTCAGGAGACACTTTCCATCCAAGAGATATTATACTAAAAAGACATGATAAAAAACTGCAACGAATTTCAGAAACACATCGCTCTTATGATGCTCTTCAGTATCCCATCCTTTTTCCATATGGTGAAGATGGCTATCACTTTAATTTGAAACAAATTGATCCCAAAACAGGAACAGAAACTTGCAAAAAAAATTCTGCTATGGACTACTACTCATACATTTTAATGATTAGAAATGAGGAACAAAATCACATACTACACTGCAAAAAATTGTTAAACCAGTTTGTGGTTGATATGTATGCAAAAATAGAATCTGAAAGACTACTTTACATTAGAACCAATCAAAAATCACTCCGAGCTGAACAATACATACACTTAAAAGATGCTGTAGCAAAAGATGGAAACCCATCTAATGTCGGAACACTACTCATACTCCCCGCAACATACACTGGAAGCCCAAGACATATGCATGAATACACTCAGGATGCAATGACATATGTTAGGAAACATGGAAGACCAGATTTATTCATTACTTTTACATGCAACCCAACATGGCCTGAAATCAAAAATAACCTCAGAAACAATGAGACATCTAATGACAGACACGATTTAATTGCAAGAGTATTCAGACAAAAACAAACACAATTAATTAATCTGATCACCAAAAATGATTTATTTGGTGAATAGATTTGTCATATGTTCACGATAGAATGGCAAAAACGTGGGCTGCCACATGCGCACAATTTAATATGGCTAAAAAACAAAATACATCCAACTGAAATTGATAAAATAATATCTGCAGAAATACCAGACGAAAATGAAGACAGTGAATTACATGCAATAGTGAAAAAAAACATGATTCATGGTCCATGTGGACTTCTTAACCCACAATCACCATGTATGAAAGACAAAAGCTGCACCAAAAGATATCCCAGAGCATTATTGAAAGAAACACAAACATCAGAAGATGGATACCCACAATAAAGAAGACGTTCAGAAGAAGATGGAGGAAAAACAACCAAAATTAATATGAAAACACAAGGGGAAGTAGTAATTGACAGCACATGGATAGTCCCATACAGTCCATTACTATCAAAAATATTCAATGCTCACATAAATGTGGAATATTGTAATAGTGTTAAATCAATAAAATATGTCTGCAAGTACATAAATAAAGGAAGTGACATGGCCGTTTATGATGTCCGAAACCAAAACAAAAATGATGAGATACTGCAGTACCAATGTGGCAGGTACATTAGCACAAATGAAGGTTTTTGGCGTATTCTAGGATTCCATATTCATGAAAGACATCCCACAGTCCAACATTTAAGTGTACATCTTGAAAATGGGCAAAGAGTTTATTTCACACCAGAATCAGCCACAAGTGTGGCAGAAAATCCAAAAGAAACAACTTTAACAGCATTTTTTAATTTGTGCAAGACTGATGAATTTGCACAAACGGTCCTGTATAATGATGTCGCTACATATTACACATGGAATAAAACTAAGAGACAATTCTTCCGGAGAAAGACTGGCACTTATATTCCAGAACTTGACATGTACCAAAGTGATGCAATTGGAAGACTATATACTGTGCACCCAAATAATAGCGAATGTTTCTATCTCAGAATGCTGCTACACACAATTCCTGGCCCTAAATCTTTCCAGGAACTAAAAACTGTGAATGGAAAAATTATGGAAACATACAGAGAGGTTTGTCAGCATATGGGGTTATTGGAAGCAGACCAACATTGGGAAACAACTTTGGAAGAAGCCAACATATTTTCAATGCCACAACAAATGAGAACATTGATAGCTGTAATATTGACTTCATGTAGTCCATCAAATCCACTACATTTGTGGGAAATGTACAAAAACCAACTAAGTAAAGACCACCTACTCAAAGCAAAGAAAGAGCATCCAACTTTAAACATTGACTACACACCACACATCTACAATATTGCATTAATACAAATAGAAGACCAATGCATACGCATGGCAAATAAAACACTAAAACAAGTTGGCCTTCCAGAACCAACAAGGGACAAAGGAGATGCATTAAATGCTGATTATATAAGAGAGACCACATATAACATAGACAAATTAAAACAATACATAACTCAAAATAAACCACTACTAAATGATGAACAGAAAGCTGCCTATGAAACAATAATGACACAAATACAAGCAGAAAGTGGAGGAATAATATTCTTACAAGCAGCAGGAGGAACAGGAAAAAACATTCCTTACAAATTTAATTCTGGCAGAAATAAGATCAGAATGCCATGTGGCTTTAGCAATAGCATCATCTGGCATAGCAGCCACTTTAATTGAAGGGGGTCGAACAGCACATTCTGCTCTCCAAATACCACTTGACATAGCAAAACAAGAAACACCCACATGTAATATTACAAAAGACAGTGCACGTGCTAAGGTACTCAAAGAGGCAAAAATAATAATATGGGATGAATGTACTATGGCACATAAGAAATCAATTTAAGCTTTGCACAGAACTCTTCAAGATATTAATGACAATCAAAAAATAATGGGAGGAATTCTATTACTTCTTTGTGGAGATTTCAGGCAAACACTACCTGTAATTCCAAAATCTACTCCAGCAGATCAAATAAACGCATGTATTAACCAATCCTTTCTATGGAAACATGTCCAAAGCATAACATTGACAGAAAACATGAGAGTACGACATAACAGTAACACTAAAATGTTTACTGACTTTCTGCTAAATATTAGAGAAGGGAAGGTGCCAAAAAATGAGGACAACAACATAACATTCCCAGATTACTTCTGCACCATGGTACACTCAGAAAATGAACTGAACAATGCAATTTACACAGATATTTCCAAAAATTATCATCATCATGAATGGCTAACAGAAAGAGCAATCTTAGCAGCCAGAAATGATGATGTAAACAATATTAATTACAAAATTCTAGACATGTTTCCAGACCAACCAACTGTATATAAATCAATTGATACAGTGGTTGACAAAGATGATGCTGTAAATTTCCCCACAGAATTTTTGAACTCATTAGAACTGCCTGGAATGCCATCACACCACCTATTACTAAAACAAGGTGCACCAATTATTTTACTAAGAAATATGAATCCTCCAAACTTATGTAATGGCACAAGACTATGTGTTAAAAACCTAATGCCAAATGTAATAGAAGCTATAATTATTACAGGGAAAGGAGCAGGTGAATCAGTATGCATTCCTAGAATACCACTTATACCAACTGATCAAACTATTCCATTTAGAAGACTGCAATTCCCAGTTAAACTAGCATTCGCAATAACAATTAATAAATCACAAGGACAGACACTGAAACATTGCAGAGTTCACCTCACCAAACCATGTTTTGCTCACAGACAATTATATGTTGCGTGCTCTAGAGTTGTAGCTGCAGAAAACTTATTCATACTAGCAGAAAAACAGGAAACCAAAAACATTGTCTACCAACAAGTACTGCAAAAAATAAAACAATAAGCACCACATTAAAACATAACACATTAAACAATTTAAATAAAAGCAGACATTTATAAATAGAAATAGTACAGCACCATTACAAACAATAATATGAACACACTAACACTTACCAAAACACGAGTAAAGTGAGCACCCAAAATCTACACACAGTGAAACAAAGGAGGGACATAATCCTTTCATGAATACCAAACCCATTTCATTGTCCCAAACATTATAAAGCATACAACACAATAACAAATTTAAGGCAGAAAGCATCGCGTCTCCTAAAACTTTCCAAAAGCGAGCCCAAGTACACTCACAGACGCTTCAATAGGAAGCAAGACACGGCAAACTTAAAAGGAAAATACCCACTCACTTACAGCCATGCCTTCTACACAGCCAAACAGCAACGCGGTAAAGAGACACACCTCAAAACATGCAAATCCACTTAGCTCACCTAGCTCTCCCTAACTCCGATAACGAGACTTTGAAAACACACAGGCTACAAACAGCTTAGAAACGAAACTGATCGATCAACGGAGAGTTGCCAAAGTCGTGGGTCACATCTTAACGACGGAAATCAGTAACGCAGGGAAAATTAATAAGTTGCGATGGAGGCACACACCAACAAATCGCCAAACCAAAAATCATCAGAAACCGATGATCTGGAGGAAGACAAACTTTCCACAAACCAGTACACCACAGGACCATTGAGCGCCAGCAAACTAACTCTGCATCACTCCAACGGTAAAGAATGCTCTAAAATTATTACACATGTTGAATTTTACAAGGATGATTGCAAAATAATATGCATGCAAGATTATGAGTCAGACAGCGAAGAGGGAGAACAACAACAAGAAGAACAAGAGCATAAAGAAGGAGAAGAGCTATCAAATTTCAAAATTACAGAAAACAAACCATGCTTATCAGAGGAGATCCAAAGAAAAATTACTGAAATTATAGAAAAAATTAATCTGAAACAGTCAGCATCAACAAAATACCAAAAATGCACAACAACACAAGATGAACCAAAAACCATAAATAACCAAATACCAAAACAGGAATTAGAAAAATCTCACAATGAAGAAACTAAAAATGTGCTAAAAAAAGGAAACACTGGAAATCATTCATCTCATAAATCAAAAACAAACAATACATAATACTTCAAAAATTTACAGCAACAACAACACTGAACAACAACAAAAAACAACCACAAACAAACAAATGTACAACCCAGAAAACACAGAAAATAAACAACCAGAAATGCAAATTGACAGAAAAAAAGAAACACAAACCATATCCAAACCAAAATTAATATTACCATGGAAACAACAGAAATAACAGACAATGACTCCAAAACTAACAGAAACAACACAACAGAAGAACAAGAAAAAACAAACACAAACAAATTTACAAAAAAGAAGAGGCAGAAAATAAACAACCAGAAATGCTAATTGTCACGAAAAAAGAAATACAAACCACATCCAAACCAAAATTAATATTGCCATGGAAACAACAAACAACAGAAATAACAGACAATGACTCCAAAACTTACAGAAACAACACAACAAAGGAACAAGAACCATTTCATTGAAGCAGGTCATAGTGACCGGGATTTTAACTTTGTGGTTTTGGAAAGCTGCAAATCTGATCCTTACTCCCATAGCAACATTGAAAAGAAGCTGTTACAAAGAGAATGTTTCTATATCCACCGCTTTAAGACACTCCACCCGCATGGTCTCAATATGGAGATGGACTTCTCCTGTTTCTTGTAACACACCTGTTGATGGGATTCAAAATTACTTTAAATTTAGTGTGTTGGTAATGATTTTTTTCGACGTCCATTGGCACAGAGAGAGTGAATGTGTTGAGGCTTGGGATGCAATTAAATAACTTTAAAAACTTTGGAAAACTCTGAAAAGTTTAAATATTTGATGAATACTTTGAGATATTACAACAAGAGTGTACAGGTAATTCCTTGTTTGATGTTTAAAATAATACTATGTATCCAAGGTTGTGTAAATATGTATATATTGATTATTATTACAATATTAGTAAATTTTCTGTATCATTATGTTTTATAGATCCCTGAGGAAGGTTTATACTGAAACGTCTTATTACTAGATGGAATTTGGATCTGTTTTGGATATACTTAAAGTGCATTAAACTCTTATTTCATTGCCACAAATGGTCTTAATGCCTTTCTATTTAATTTATTCTGCGACATCAGTCACAGATCGCCATTTCCCTGTGAATCTGTTAACCAGCCCCACTGGACCTGCCTTTCTCAACCCAACTTTGGAAAAGGGCACCCTTCTCAGCCGCATTCGCCAAATCACTGGGGCCTCTCTCCTGTGCTGCACCTGTGGGCCTCCTAATCGGAGGGAGCTAAGGCTTGTGACGGACGGGAATCGCCCCGACAACTGGAAATGGTCTAGATAATCCGCTTCCTCCAGGACCCCATGGAGCTGCCGCACCACCACTTTTTCCAATACCTTCCCCAGAAAAGGGCCAGGGGACGTTGGAGACAGGCCTAAAGTTGGCTGGTACGGTTGGGTCGAACGATGGCCTCTTCAGCAGGGGGCGCACCAGCACATGTTTGAAGCATGATGGAAATACCCCCTCCTGCAGAGAAGCATTTACCACCACTTCAACCTGACTGCACATCACAGCCTTGGCAGATTTAATAAGCCATCCAGGGCAAGAATCTAACAAGCAAGCAGTGCTATGAACAGCTCCAAGGAGCCTGTCCACTTCATCAGGGACAACTAGATCAAACTGATCCCAGATAACATGGCTAGACTATGATCTGGCCGACTCCAGGTGACCCATCTCCAGTTGGGGTCAAACCCTGAATGAATCTGAGCAATTTTCTGTCAGATAATCAGCAAAATCGTCAGCTGAACCCTGCCAACCAGGCTCCGCCCCCCCCCTTCCCGAGGAGGGACCTGGCCACCTGGAACAGGGCAGCCGACCAATTTTCCGTGGAGGCAATGAGAGCGGTGAAGTATTGATACTTCACCACCCTCATTGCCACAAGTAAAGTAAAAGTAAAGGTTTCCTTTGCTCGAAAGCCAGTCGAATCTAAATCTAGGGTTCAGTGCTGATCTCTGTTTCAAAGCCGAAGAGCCAACCCTGTCTGCTTCTGCAGACATTTCCATGGTCATGTGGCAGGCAGGACTAAACACCAGAGTGCACAGAACGCTGTTACCTTTCTACTGAAGTGGTCCCTATTTATCTACTTGCAATTTCTTGCTTTCGAACTGCTAGGTTGGCAGGAGCTGGGACAAAGACGGGAGCTCATTCTGTCCTGCAGTACTCAGGAATCGAACAGCCACCGCCCCTCCCCTTACCCCTAGGCTGGTGCCAAACCCCAAACCTGGCTGGACACAATTCCAACAGAGGAACACCATCCTCAAGTGTCAGCCAGGTCTCAGTAATGCATGCCAGGTCAGCTCGCTCCCCTAAGATCAAATCACACAGCATGGGTGCTTTGTTGCAGACTGACCTGGCATTCACCAGGGGTCACACCGAACCTGCTGTCCAGGAGCCAGAGATGGAACCAGGGGGCTGGAACAAGGGACAGATATTTAGCATCAGACCCTCATTCCCCGAGTGCAGCCCACACCTAGGTCCCTGCCTGCCTCCAGGCCGCACATTTCCCCCTTCCCACAGGTCCGCCCCTGTCCCTGTTTTCCCCCACCCTACCCTCCCATGCCTCACCCTACAACCACCCAGCCCTTCCCAAAACCCACAGCCCTCCCTTATCTGTGGTAGCCAGGGACCTCTGCCACTGGCCCCTGATTCCATTAACAAGGCACCTCCAGATGGAGGGACCAATGGGATCCACCAGGGCAGAAGGGGGTTCACCCTCTCACAGTGCTTCCCCCTACCAGGGTGCCTTATGTGTTGTTAGAAGGGCAGTGGCTGAGTTGAGGGCACAGTCAGCGTGGGGGCGGCAGAATGGCGGTGGTGGCGGTTTTAGGGCCACCTGGGATTCCCCAGTTGTAGGTTGTCATCCCCAACAGCTGCAGGGAGCTCTCCTGGCTGGCCGGCCAGAAATCAAAGCTGTCTCTGGTGGTGGTGAATTTTTGGGGCCACTCCAAGATCCACTTCCACAGGTGATCCTCCCAGGTGGGTCTTTCCCCCTTTAGCCGGCCTCCGGTCATGCCTCACTGGCATTGGCTTTTGGCGGTGGCGGGGCAGCAGCTTTTGGAGCCACCGAAATGACCCCAGGTGCTGCTGGTTTCTCTCCTCCTGCCAGCCTCCAGTCGCATCTCACTGGTGTTGGCGGCAGTGGGGCAGCAGCTTTTGGGGCCACCGAAACAACTCCAGGTGCTGTGGGTCTTTCTCTTCCCGCCAGCCTCCGGTGGCACCTCGCTGGTGCTGGTGGCAGCGGGTCAGCAGCTTTTGAGGCCACCGAAACAACCCCAGGTGCTGCAGGTCTTTCTCTTCCCGCCAGCCTCCGGTCGCACCTCGCTGGTGCTGGCGGCAGCAGCTTTTGAGGTCACTGAAACAACCCAAGGTGCTGTGGGTCTTTCTCTTCCCGCCAGCCTCCGGAGGCACCACGCTGGTGTTGGCAGTGGCGGGGCAGCAGTTTTTGGGTACTGCACGATGGAGTGAGCTCCCATCTCTGTCCCAACTCCTGCCAACCTAGCAGTTTGAAAGCAAGACATTGCAAGTAGGTAAATAAGGACCACTTCGATGGGAAGGTAAACAGTGTGTTGAGGCATGCCTGCCACATGTCCGCGGAAATGTCTGCAGACACAGACAACGCTGGCTCTTCGGCTATAAACAGATGAGCACTGAACCCTAGAGTCGGATATGACTGGCTTTCAAGCAATAGCAATCTTTACCTTTAACTATTCAAAAGAATGGTCCAGCTACTCATCATGATACTCATATTTCTGCATGTTTGCCATGCTTGAAATCCAATTAAAATTGGCAGCTACATGTTGTATAGCTAAAAGCACGTGTTTTTCAACCAGAAAGTGTTTTTTAAAACACTGATGGGTGGTTTATTTTAAATTGATTCTGGTCACATATTTTTTGAAATCTTTTGGCATGTTTGATTGCCTATGATGGAGTAAATTGTTGAGTCTGGCAAGTTTTTGGTGCCCAGATAACAGGTTTTGGACTATGTACATTTTAAAAAATCTGTTCCAACTATAGTGCTACACCACTTAACTGCTAAAAACTGCACACAGGTGTCTTGCTGGTTGTTCTGTATAAACACAATGCAACACAGTGGCCATACAGAGTAAAAACATGTCTTTGTATATAATGAGTGTCAAAGTGCCAATTTGCTTACAAATGTTTTGTTGCTATTTATAATTTATTTAGTGTGTTTATTATTTATGTCTAATTTTCTATTATAAAAAAGTTTTTAATATCTTGTACGCCGCCCAGAATGCAGAAATATCCCAGATAGATAGATAGATAGATAGATAGATAGATAGATAGATAGATAGATAGATAGATAGATAGATAGAGTTGTACCTTGAGTTACGAATGCCTTATCATCATCATCATCATCATCATCATCATCATCATCATCATCATCATCATCATCATCATATTTTTTAATTTATATCCCGCCCTCCTCGGCCGAAGCTGACTCAGGGTGGCAAATTACAACATGTCAACACCATAATAATAAAATAATAAAGAAGCACAAAAATAGATATCATCCCCAAACAATATAATAAAAATAAAAAAATTGTTACAAATCACAAGGGTGCATATCCCAAATACAATTTAATTTAATTTAATTTAATTTTTGCGCTTATATACTGCCCACTCAGGTACAACCCGACTCAGGGCGGTTTACATGGCGGTCAATACACACATCTCCAGAGATACAGTTACAAAATTTCAGACTACAAAATATACCATTCAGTTACAACAAAATATAAATAAAATATGCACTACAATACAATGTCAAAAGCAAAAATAACAAAACATTAAGTCCCAGAGAAGAAGAGAGAACAACAATGAATATGACCTCCCTGGCGGTGGGTGGGGTCTGAAGACGCCGGGGGAGATGGAATGCCCCTGGTGTCTGGCGCTGCGCAGGCTTCCCGCCAGTGGAGCTGGGGCGGTGTTGGAAGTCCTGCCAGCCCCGCAGCCCTTAAGTCCTCCAGGGGGTGGGCGGGGTCCGAAGACGCCGGGGGAGATGGAATGCCCCCGGTGTCTGGTGCTGTGCAGGCTTCCCAATGGTGGAGCTGGGGCGGCGTTGGAAGTCCTGCCAGCCCCGCAGCCCTTAAGCCCTCCAGGGGGGTGGGCGGGGTCCGAAGATGCCGGGGGAGATGGAATGCCCCCGGCATCTGGCGCTGCGCAGGCTTCCCAACGGTGGAGCTGGGGCGGCAAGATTAAGCACAGTTACAAGATTAAGCACAGCATAACAAGAAATAAAATTTCAGCATTACAATATACAGACTATTACAAGGCAGCACAATAGGACAATCCCAAGGCAAATTCCCGTCCCTGCAGTCCATACAGATGCCAGGCCTCCTCAGTGGCAGGAAGGCAGCAGCCAGCGCAGTTCTTTTATCCCTGCCGGGGCTATTGCAGGTGTTCCCAACTCCTTACGGTTTGCCAGACCGGGAGGAGGAGCTCCGGACCTCAGCAGGCCACAGCGGCGAGTGGCGGTGGCGGGAAGGCAGCGGCCAGCACAGTTCTTTTATCCCCCACTGGGGCCATCACAGGTGTTCCCAACTCCTCCCGGTTATGTTACGAAATTTTCGAGATATGAATGAAAACCCATTGAAAATAATGTCTTGAGTTACAATTCCCCCCCCCCCCCCAATATACTGTATGAAGCAAGTTTCCCTATAAATTACATGATATACAGTGGCCTCTAGTAGCCACTTCTGGTAATGCATTGTGTTCTGCATTGTGTTTCAAGTCACAATTTTTTGGTAATATGAAACGTTCCAGGCAATGCATTAAATTCATAACTTGATGTACCACTGTAGATAGGTAGATAGATAGATGGGTGGGTGGGTAGGTGGGTAAATAGATATATCAGGTGTCCCCAAACTTTTTGGGCCACATGCCGGTCACAGGTAATGTGGCTGAGTGTGCCGGTCATGTGCTTGAGCATGCTGGTCACATGGTTCCTCCCACTGGAAGTGGAAATAAAATGCACATGTGCATGATGTATCTGTGCATATGCATAATGCTGTCGTAAATGACCCATTGGGCAGCATTATGCACAGGCATGTTATGCACATGCATATTTTACTTCTATTTCCGGAGTGACGAGTGCAGTGTGAACTGGCCATAGTTTGAGCACCCCTGAGATAGATAGATAGATAGATAGATAGATAGATAGATAGATACAGCCAACTCAATTTATGAAGCCATGCCCTACACTGCTGGTGGAAAAGTCAGGACAGAAAGGCCCACCTTGATGATGAATCCTAGGACCTAGAAGCAGCAATTGAGAAACCCCTCCCTCAAGTTTCCACCAGATATGCTTAAGATGATGACTGGAAAGAAACAAATTCCTCTTCAAAAGCCCCTAAACCAGTGATGACGAACCTTGGCAATCCAGGTATTCTTGGACTTCAATTACCAGAAGCCCAAGTCAGCACTCCTGCTGATCAGGGCTTCTGGGAATTGAAGTTCAAGAACACCTGGAGTGCCAAGGTTCACCATCACTGCACCTAAACCAAAGCAGACACACAGGAGAGCATGGCATTTCAATGGTCTTTGTCTAAAGTCAAGAAGGGCAAAATGGACAAAAATTTAGGTTTAAGGCATCCAGGATGCTTTTTGCCAGAATATCTCAAACCTGAAATCCAGAGCCTGGGAATAAAAGACCTACATCTAGAATTAAAGAATTATGAACTAAGCAACTTGTTCACCAAAACAAAACAAAGCACAGAATCTTTCCATACAAAAATGCATTCCTGCTTACCACAAACTTAGTTCATTTTAGAAGTATAATTCAGAGTGGGTAAGATAAATGTTGGTGCTACTATTAATCAGACACCAGGACTATATAGTCTTGCTGAGCTACATGCTGATCAAGACCCAAAGTTGCTTTTTGCCTATCCTTGATGTGAGGCTTTAATTACAACCAGAATTATAAATTTTGCCCAGAAATAGCCAAGAGCCCCTTGTCTGTAGCCAAAAGAGTTTTTATTGTTTTCAGCATATGACACACAAGTTACACACTCCCTATAATTACATCCTGCCAATAATCTGGCTGAGACATTCAAAACAATCTTTAGTTTCTGATCACTCTTCAAAGGCTGCATCACACAGAGTAAGTTACAGCAGGTCAAAATGGGTGAGTGGAGGCGAATGCACATATTTTGCAACAAATAAATAACTAATCAAATGATGTATTAGTAAGGTTTTTTTAAAAAAATCCCCTACTTTGTGATACTCATTAACTGTACAGATGAAGGGGCAAGTAGTTTCTTTTATTTCCACACTGATTAGGCACATCTGTAAGAAAGGGATGCTAGACCTCACCACTTTCATATCATTGATCAACTGTGCAGTTCTCCTAGCTGTAGCTTTATTTGGTAAGCAGATTTTCCACAACGCATGAATTCCTCCGAGTATCTCTTTTTGACAAGTTAATCTGCCTACTAGACAATGTAAAACCTATCAGTGGGTTTCATTTGGCCAAAGTGTGTCAGCTAGCCTTTAAGAAGGAAGGAAGACACTTACTCTTAAACTTAACTCAGTAATGCTGATGCGAAGGTCACCATTTTCCTTGGCACCAGCCCCCCCTCCTTTCCTTGGCACACACACCCCTTTCCTGATATATTAACCTGTGCCAAATTTTTGTGCTGATTACGCCAGCTAAAAGTGTGCTTGTTCCACAGGGTTACCTCAGGTGCTTTTTCTTATTCTTATTCTTATTATTATTATGATGTCACTGTTGACAATACCTGGGCAAAACTCTGGGAATGATTGGAGCCCACCTTCCTTCCCGCCTTCCCCATTTCAGGCACAGAATGGTCAACTTGGTGTCCCCCATCTCCCTCCCTTTTCTACATTGCGTCATTCTCAATCTAGCAAGAGAGCCCTCTCCTCAGTATTAGTAAATGTCTCTATGCTGCTCCCAGTCACCTGATCAAAAGTCAATGTTGAAAAACACTCTTAATGACTGTCTCTTATGCATCAGTGCACCTACTAATGAGCTGCCAGAAAAGGCTTTGCCAAGGCTTTTGTGGAGATAAAGCAGGCATGTTTGTAGCCTGAGCTGTAACTTCCCCACTGTGATCCTTGCCTTTTGACTAACAGAAAGCCCAGACTCGGCACTACTAATGAGCGAACTGGAGAGGACGTCCAAAGCAGTAGCTGCCTGTAAAGCATCCCACCTGTCTGCTTTCAGAGACGTGGTCCGGTGCATGACAGTGAGGTGCCCTGTTGTAGCATGTCTTTAAATAATTTTGGATATTTTTACTGATTCCTTCCCCCATCCCACAGAAACACTTTTCCCTGGTACCCTGTTTGTCTTCCTATTGAACTTTGGTGGCAACAAGGGCCCTCTTTTTGGAATGGGGGCAGCGGTGCAACAGCACCTTTCACTCAGCCGGTTTTACACTTCAGGAAATGGGTGTCCACAGGGTCATCGTGGGAGCAACACAGAATATAATGTGGCTTTCTCTAGCAATGCCATGGTCTATATGTCTCTCTCTGTGTGCACGCATAGACACATGCACACTGGCTTCTTTGTAAAGCCCAAGCCTTGTGAAATAAGATCCTTGAAATAAACACCCACTCCAAATGTTCTTTCACAAATTCGGAGCGTGCCATCTGTCCAATGCTAAGTGGAAGTGCAAATGACATGGATCAAGAGAGCAGGCCTTTCAAAGGCCTCCAGCTTGATATCGTTAGCCATAGTAAAAAAAAGGCAGTGGAAGAGCATAATCTAACAGTACCCAGACTCCAGTCATGGAAAAGGAACAGTCAATAAACAGAAATGACTGTCATGGGGCTTGAACTGCCCATTTCCACAGTCTTCTGGCCACCACAACCAAAGCAGAGGTAGAGAAACCAGTGATCTCATTGGGCTGGGTTTGCCCTGCCTTTATGGTAGGTCCTAAATCCAGTTCCAGGCAAACTGACCTAAGAGCGCATCACACAGAAATAGGGATTCCTTACCTCTTGGATGAGAGCCAACATTAAGTTGAAGATATATCACCAAATGTCTTTGCTTTGCTTATTAAAAGGTCTTAACATTCCATTCAATAATTTGGTGTTCAAGGAATAATGACGACTCGCATTTAGAAGTGGACTACAGCTCTTTATTAGTGAGGTTTGAACACAGTTTGGATGGGGCAAAACTCAGACTTTTATACAGTACAAACAGTAAAAGTAACAACAATAAACAAAGCTTATTGGCTAACAAGGTGTGCACACTTTTCAATCCACTTATTTGCATAAGAAAGATACATTTTGCTCCTGTCAGATTCTAATTTGTGCACCTCTCGAAATCTCGCGAGACTACGCTGTCTGGCGATATTTCGTAGCTGTCAAACGCTGTTTGACAGCTAGGAAAGCGCGGGAACATGGCAGTTTCAATCGCCTTGACTGTTACATACACAGTTAACATACATAACATTCCTCCCCCCTAGGTAAAAACAAAATCCTTTAACCAGGATGGCGGTCTAGTTTCCCTTTTTGGTCAGACGCTCAGTTGAGCTGGCTCAGGGGATGGCCAATCCGGCTGAAGTGAGGGATTGACTAGAGGGAGAGGATTGTAAACCCAAATCAAAGCCCCATTTGTCAGATGGAGGAGCAGGGGATCACTCAAAACCAAAATCTAATGCTGGGGATGATAAGGACAACTGAGGGTCCCTCCTATGTGTACTAAGAGTGGAGGGCGACTTTAAACAATAGTGGTCATCATCAATAAAGGAATCCAGAGTGCTAGGCTGGGGGTACACATGGCCGGAGTAGGGGAGCATTCCACAATTTCCCCTTGAAATCGGTCCCTACAACACACTTCTGGGTCAATGTTAGCTGGCTGCTGACTATTACCTCTGCCCCCTGGGTTTAAACAGGTGGGGGCCAACCCTACTGTTGAGTGTCTGTATTCGTCTTGTGGGTCCAGTATTCTGGGTCTCAATTGATCCGCGTGCCTCCTCCAGATCAGACCAGTGGCTGTTTCGATTCTGTAAGAAACAGGACCAGTTTGAGCGATCACTAACCCAGGCACCCACGTAGGACCACCGGCTGCATAATTGCAGCAATGTACAGGTTCTCCAGGCGAGAAACCTTTCTGGTGTTGGATCGCTATGTTTGTACCCTTGTCCTCCACCTTTCGAGGGTTCCAATATGTCCAGCAAGGATGACAGTTTCCTTCACTGGAGCAATTCAGCAGGAAAAAGCCCTGAGGCAAGGGGGTGAGCCTATACGTAAAAAGGAACTGACATAACTGGAGCTCCAGATCACCTTCCCCCATGTGCCGAAGCGCGTCCTTGGTTGTGCACACCTGCCACTCCATCTGGCCATTGGTGGCAGGGTGGAACAGGGTGGCAGTGATGTGTCTAATTGCATTCCTTTCCATGAAGCATTGGAATTCTGCAGATGTGAACGTGGATGCGTTGTCAGACACCAGCACATCTGGAAGGCCAAATGCCGTGAACAGCCTCCTTAGATACATTATCATTGTGGCTAAAGTGGTATTGGGCACTCTAATCACTTCCAGCCACTTGGAGAATGAATCTACAACCAACAAAAATAGGGCTCCCCTAAATGGACCTGTAAAATCTATGTGTATCCTGGACCACAGGCCCCTGGCAGTGTCCCATTCCTGAGAGGGAAGGTGGGATTGCTCTGGGCAATCGGAGGGCTTTCGCACAGCTTCACGTCATCCAACAGTTGTGTTAGCTCCTGGACCGGGACTCCCTGCTCATGGTCACACATGCTCTGGTGACCTCCAGGCTAGATTATTGCAGTGGGTGGGTATGTTGGGGTTTTAATTGTTTTTAATATGTATGTTTTAATTTTGTTGTGAGCCGCCCTGAGTCAGGTTCGCCTGATTGGGCAGCATAGAAATTTGAACCATAAATAATAAATAAATAAGAGCATTGACAGCTGGCACAAGTGCCAACCATCTGTCCTATGTCTCGGTCCAGTTGAATCCACCAAAAGTAGCTATGGAATTAGGGCTTTGGAACGTACAATTCCTGGGTGACTTGTGTGAAGTAAGTTTAAAACCTTTTTCCTGAGGGTGACAGGAATGACCACCCACTGGCCCCATAGAAGGCAACCTCATTCCACAGACAATTCCAAACATTTGCGGTGGAATGTTTTGAATTCCTCAGTTAGAGGAGAGACGGGCCAGCCTTTTTGTACCCAAGATATGACTTTAGATAAAACCACATCCTTGGCCGTGGCTTTAGCTATATCGGAAGGGATGACTGGGGGCAAGTCGAATGCCTCAATCATGAGGAGTTGGTGATCGCTTTCGATCTCGCAATCTGGTTCCCCGACCCCAGGCAGTGGAGAACGTGACAGGGCATCAGCATGGCTGATGTCCTTGCTGGGCCTGTGCACCAGAGTGAAATCGTATGCATTTAAGAAGATTGCCCAGCGCAACATTCTTGGGGACAGAATTTGCGACATGGGCTTCCCATTTACAAAATTCCAAGGAGAGGCTTGTGGTCAGTCACGATGGTAAAAGGCCTCCCATAATGGTAATCGTGGAATTTCTTGGGGCCTGCTATGATTGCCAATGCCTCCCTGTCAGTCTGAGCATAATTTTTCACAGGTTTTGACAGGGAACAGGAATAAAATCCTACAGGGGCTTCCCTCCTATCATTTAACACATGGCACAATACAGCCCCGACTCCCACAGGGGATGCATCACACACAAGGACAACCCTCTTGTTGGGATCAAAATGAGTTAACACAGCATCCGAAGACAGTAATCTTTTAAGCTCTTGGAATGCTTTCTCCTGGCAATAGCCCCAGTGCCAAACAGTATCTTTTTAAAGGAGCCAATGCAATGGTTCAGCAACTGAGGCTTTGTGATGGAGGAAAGCATGATAGACATTTGACATAAAAATGATTGCAATTCAGCTTTACATAGTGGCCTGGGTGTCTTCCGCATGGCCGTTACCTTGGAGTCTGAGGGCATAATACCTTGAGGTTTAATCTTGTACCCCAGGAACTCCACCTCCCATGCCAAAAACACACGTGTCCCTTCTGAGATGTAGACCAGCCCGCTTGAAACATGACAGTACTCTATCGAGCCTGGCCGCTAGTTTGACGGTGTCCTTAGCGGTGATCAGGACATCATCGAAGTATGGTAGGACTCCGGGCAACCCTTTTAAAATACGTTCTACAAGAGATTGAAATATTCCGGGGGCCACATTCACCCCAAACTGTAGTCTGGTCACCTTAAATGCCTCCTTATGTGTGACTATGGTCTGGGCTATGGCAGCGGCAGGAGTCACAGTTAACTGTTGGTAAGCCTGGGCAAGGTCAAGTTTTGCAAAGCAGTTCCCTCCATGCAAGGAGGCAAGAAGGTGGCTTACCACGGGCACAGGATATGCGTTCGGGCAAATAGCTTTATTGATTGTGCATTTATAGTCCGTGCATATCCTGATCTCCCCGTTGCTTTTCAAAGCAGTCACAATCGGTGTCTCACACTCTACAGAGTCCACCGGCACTAGGATGCCCTGCCCCACCAGTTTGTCCAGCTCCGCTTCTATCTTCTCCTTGAGGGCAAAGGGTACCTGGCGCGGCTTCATCCGGATGGGCTGGATGGCAGGGTCAAGTTCAAAGTCAACAGGGGGCCCTGTGTACAAGCCTAAACCCTTTTTGAACACCTCGGGATGTGCAGCACAAACATCCCGGATAGGGTCAGAGTCTATTGCATGAATGCCAGATAGCTGGATCCCCAGGGGCTTAAACCATTGAGTCCCAATAAGATTGTTAGTACCCTGTTTAACCACAACCCAGGGCAAAGTGGTGTGTATATTTTTAAAACTAACCAAGAAATTACCCACCCCCAGGACCAGAATCTGGCAACCCTGCACATCCCGGAGGGAAGTCTTGAGGGATTTAAGCTTGGGCCAAGAGGCTGGGGGAATCCTCAAAAACTCCTGCTGTGGAATTATAGAAAATGTAGTACCTGAATCCACCTCCATTCTGAAGGGGATATCCTGAAGGCTCAGGTCAGCATAGAAACGCTCACTGACGCTGCCCACTTGGCACGGATCTGGTTCGGGTGACACTTTGGTGATGGATGCGTTGCGGCGATGACCATTCTTGGGCTCAGGTGCTGAAGGTCTCTGCTTTCGCTGCCGGCATACCTTAGCTATGTGCCCTTTTCGCCCACAGTTGTGGCATTCTGCGGTGCGGAATGGGCACTTCTTGTGGTCATGCTGGGCCCTGCAGCCATCACACTTGCGAAGGAATTTCTTTTCCCGGTGTTCTTGGCGCTTTCGTTGGACTGCTCAGACGTCACCCTCTACGTCACTGGACTCCGATGTAGAGGTGGAACCAAGAGATGCTGATGAGGATGAAGATGAGCATTGATGAGCTTGCACAGCTGAGTCGGTGGCACTGGTAGTGGAGTGGCGATGCCGGAAAAGCTTTACCCAGGACCGTGCGGCCTCAGATGCTACTGCCTCTTCTAGTACGGCCTTGAATGTTAGCGTCTTCCTGATCATGAGCATCTTTGTCCCTCATGCCAGCCAGCAGATGGTCTTGGAGCACTTCTTCGATGTTGTCCCACTTGCACGGGGCGGCAGCAACATGCAGAGTGGCAGCGTAATCTGCAATGGATTCACCAGGGTGCTGCTCCCTTCTGTGAAAGGCCACCCTGGACAGGCAGATTGAGACCTCTGGCTGCAGGTGCCTCCTCAGTGCTGACAGGATCTCAGCGAGCGGCACCACATCCATGTCCCGAGGAAGAACAAGGTGGGTGGCCAGCTCAAGTGTCTCAGATCCACACTTTGTGAGGAAGCAGGAGCGCTTCTGGTTTTCGTTGGTGATCTGCAATGCTATTGCATGGCGGAACCAGTGTTCGTAGACTGCCCATTTTTCTGGATGAGCTGGGTTGAATGGGCCAATGTTGCTGCCTTGTGGGGAGGCCATCCTATCCTTGTCGCCAGTTTGGTGTTCAATGAATAATAACAACTCGCATTTAGAAGTGAAATACAGCTCTTTATTAGTGGGGTTTGAACATAGTTTGAATGGGGCAAAACTCGGACTTTTATACAGTACAAATAGTAACAGTAACAACAATAAACAAAGCCTATTGGCTAACAAGGTGTGCACACTTTTCAATCCACTTATTTGAATAAGAAAGATACATTTTGCTCCTGTCAGATTCTAATTTGTGCGCCTCTCGAAATCTCGCGAGACTACGCTGTCTGGTGAGATTTTGTAGCTGTCAAACAGGGACGCTGTTTGACAGCTAGGAAAGCATGGGAACATGGCAGTTTGAATCGCCTTGACAGTTACATACACAATTAACATACATAACAAATAAGCAAGGCACTTTTAAAAAAAATTAAGTCTGTATTTCCCAGATTATTTCTTCTTTGCTTTGGTTTGTAATATCCTGTCATCATTATCAGAATCTTTTGCCTACAGCTGGGTGTTATGTCAATTAGGTACCAAGTGGCTTACCTTGGCTGGTAGTAAAATCAATGTTTTATAGCAGATTCTCTATATGATAATTTATGCATCTATGAACTTTATGCCAATAATTACTGCATATGTTATATGATTATTTCATAAAATTACATGGCACCATGAAATAACTGCACATGATGTATTTAATTTTCAACTTATACAGACAAAAATGGAAGTCACTACAATAATCATTATTTTCAATTTTATGTAGTTAAGTGGTTTTACAAAAAAAAATTACCCTTCCAAATTACATAGTTATAATGTGTTAATGGTAGCATAACATGTCATTACATTATGCAACATAATTTCAGAGATATTATAGATGGCTAGACTTTAGAAATTTCTTGTTCTTCTACTTATTAGAAGGCATTCATTTTTCAAACCACAGTTTGTTTTAATGCACCTATTCAACCTTGATATTTCTACTTACCCCCGTGAATACTTGCAGAAGTTCATGTTCAAGCCCAGAATCCACTTACTGGAATTCTAACTGAGTCATAAACAGGACTCCATCCCTTTATTGTTTCTTAACTCGATGCCTAGCAGGTCTTCTATGATGGACAGACAACCAACATGGGTCATTATGCTGCTTTTTGCCCTATGATTGTTTCTTTCTCTTGTGGTTCTTACCACAACCTATGACTTGCCCTTTCTACTCGTCTTACTTTAGCCCTTATTTTCCCCTTCCTCCTTCTTTGGCTGTAAGATTTGCAGCATGTTCTTGCAACATCTGCAGCTTCCATGTGAGCATGCACAGGGCTTCAATTAGCTAAGCCACACCCATGGCTGCCAGTTCCTCCCAACATCTGCATATTGCATGATCTGTGATGAACTAATTTCCTTTGTGCTGACCAATGAGAGAAGGAAGGTGTGTGATCATTCAGGATAATACTTTGCTCCCTTTCTATCATGGTGTCATGTAATCATAGCATCAGGGGAGGCACACAGTGAGTCAAACATATCATGAGACTAGAACCTGGTACTCATGACATCTTGAGCTTTGTGCCCAGGGTTGGTTGTGGTTTTCAGATCTTGTACTGACACCTAGTGATGCCACACACACTAGGCCAAGTGAAAACAAGACAGGTACACCTCATAAGAGAGATGTGAAAGAACAGGCTTTAGTTGGTGTGCAAAGAAGGAAAGCCCCAGTGGTGGACTGTAGGACATAACTAGGCAGACAAGAAGAACAAATAAGTATCTAGTCAAGGAGACAGGGCACACTTGCACTGAACCCTCCAGCATACTGAAACAATGAGTGGTAGAAAACCAAATGCCCAAAGAACACAGTGAAGAAGTTAATCCAGCCACTTCTTGATGGTTGGGAAGCAGTGTGACAAACTATGGTTCATTGTGAAAGATAACTTAAGGCAAGGCCCCTCCCCAAAAAATGAAAAGAAAACAAAAAAACAACCCCAAAACATTTTGTATGACTAAAGCACAATAGCTCCCTTCTCTTATAGTATGAGAATGCCTCATGTTTTATGAAGGAAATTAAAGGCCCTGTCCTCACCTTAGTGGAAATATATTTGGAAAACAATTCCATAAGGGCCAGAGATTGAGAGAAAGCCAAATTGAATTCAAATTTATGATCTTTAGATCAAATGGCTTGTAAATGGTTTACTTCTTTTGAAGCTACCTCCAGATGTAACTTGGCTGTCAACATATATGAAAATGACAAGGAATGATATTTCATTTTAAAGAGATCTGTGTGTCAGTTGCTACCTGATGAGAGAGTATTACAACAAATAGTGCAAAAGTTTGTAAAACAATTATACTTCTGACATGATCATAGTTGAAGTCTTTATTCTCCTAAAGAAGAATTTGATAGGTTACTTTTTAAAAACCATCAAGAAGAATTAATTTTTGGAAACTATAGGCCAAAGCCATAACATTTCTAAGCTTTGTTTTAGGATGGCTAGCATTCACCCATGCAAATTGCACCAAGCAGAATGCCTTTTGCCAGTCCCAACTCAGAAAATAATATCAGACCACCAGACAGGGCCAATCAGGGTTGTATGGGGTGTTTGGGTATGGTTTAAGACTAACATAAATATCAGTGTTTTCTCCACAGAAGTGTGCATCCTGATCAAGCTTCACAGCAGGGAGGATTCGCCAACAGAGTTGGATCCAGGGATCTTTTGGTTGTGGTTTTGATTGCTCCTCGCAGTGTTGGATTGTCACAATTTTCTCATTGCCCTATGACTTCTTCTCTGAGGAGTAGTATGGGCACAGGTTTTCAAATGGTTCTTCCTCGGTCCAGGGATTTGGAAGGGCAGAAGGGCTGTCGGTTGCTGCACCTGCCCCCCGGTCAAAATTGAAAACCATGTGAGTTGGGTGGGATTGCATTATCTGCCAGGGTAAGGGAGCATCTGGCAGAGACCCAGTCTAGAACTTCAGTGTTAGGGGATATGGGATCCTCTGGGACTCCGTCGGTGGGCAACGTCATGAGTACAGGGGGTTATTGGCAGAGCTGCAGCTGGGGGCCAGGGGGGGCAAAAACCCTCCTGAGCTAACAGCCCCACCCCACCCCGTGGTGCCAATGTTATATATGTGAGTGTGACATTGTTGCTCCTCCTGATTTTTTTTTTGCCCATCCTGGGGGGGGGGGGGATCACCACCACAAAACTAGAATCTTGGCTACAGCCCTGGTTATTGGGCAAGTAAACCAGGTGAGATGGCCATTATTTTTCAGACTAGACATGGGATTGCAGGTGAGGTGGATGTTCTTAAATCAAGACAGCCGTGTTTCGGATACCAAGGGGAAACATTTGATGATGGGGCAGTGTAGCCAGATCATGAGGCTTCAGGTTTGGTGGATATGGGTGAGTCACCCGTTAGCCTTGGATGCTAGCACCATGGGGTATTTTTGCTTGAACCAATTCATGTTCCCCAGATTAGCCATGGCAAGGGGAGATTCTGGAGCAGGTTTTCTCCAAACTTTAGTTGTTCCTCCCTCATTCAGGCAGGCAACTGCAGAGGGAAGGGGAGATGGATTCGTTGTGGGGACTAGCCAGACTGCACTGCAAAGATACCTTCCGAAGACCCATTTTGAATGCAGTATTTGTTTGGTTAAAGTATTCAATAAAAGTGGCCCTAGCGCACGCTCCTGGACCGGGGCTCCTTGCTTATGGTCACCCATGCTCTGGTCACTTCCCGACTAGATTATTGTAATGCGCTCTACATGGGGCTGCCCTTGATGACCATTCGGAGGCTGCAGCTGGTCCAGAATGCGGCAGCCCGGGTGGTGATGGGATGTGGGCGATATGCCCATGCCTCACCGCTACTTCGGGAGCTGCACTGGTTACCAGTTTGTCTCCGGGTGCAATTCAAGGTGCTGGCTTTGACCTTTAAAGCCCTATATGGCAGTGGGCCAGGATACCTTAGAGACCACATCGTCCCAAGAGTGTCTGCCCGTCCAACCAGAGCGGACCGGAGGGGCTCTCTAATAGTGCCATCAGCTAGGGGTGCACATCTATCCAGCACCCGAAGGAGGGCCTTCTCCGTGTCCGCACCAACTCTCTGGAACCTCCTGCCAACAGATCTAAGACTTCAAAGAGAATTGCTGCCCTTCAGGAAAGGATTGACGACCTGGCTGGCAGGGCAGGTGTGGGGCCCGAATGGGAACATGGTCCCCACCTGCTGGCTTATGTAAACAATTAAGAACTCTCTCTTCTTCTTTTTTTTATAGTGGGTGGGATGGGTGGGTGGGATATGGGTCTTTTAAAGTGGGTGGGATGTGGGTCTTTTAAAGTGTTTTTATGTGTTTTTAGAACTTGTTGTAATGCCGCCCTGAGTCGGGTTCTGCCTGAGTGGGCGGCATATATAAATATGACTATTAAATTAATAGTCTGAGTGTCTGAGTTTCTGTGGAGTGGAAGAGCAATAAACTAGATAATATAATTAGCTTGCCATTTGAAAAAAGATCACTTACGAATTCTTAAGGTGTCTATTTGTTCTAACATGACTTTTCCTTGTCTCTGCATGTTGTAAATAAGCTTGCCTTTGGTTTGTGATTTAGTAATCAGGAGGTAAACATGCCTTTCATTTGTAAGTGTGATTGCTCTATCACTTAGCTTAGAAGGAATTGTGCATTTTCTCAGAAGAAGTCTATAACAATAGGAAGCGTGCCTTTTGCCTGACATGTATTTTGATCCTTTAAGTGATCCTTATCAAGATATCTACATGTAGGTTACTACAAGCTCCAGCCATGAAGTGTATTGGATATTTCTGATTATTTCTTTCTAGTTAGCAGATCATGAGATAAAAGCAGCAGCAGCAGCACAGAGCAAATGTGAGAGTTTAATTCAAGTCTCAGACATCTCTCTCACCACAGTGACTAGAACAATAAAACCCCAGAATATGACTGCCCTGGGTTATGTTTGTCATGGGTTACGACCTCACATTTAGTTTAAAAAATTCCCCGAGTTATCACTGATTTTGGGGTTATGATCATCCCACACCCCCACAAAAGCAACCGAGCAATCTCCCTACCTTTTCCATGCCATTTGGGGACCTTATCCGACACTGCATTGTGACTTCAGGTGGAGGGACAGCCATTTTGATTTCTGAAGTGGTTGCATTGGCCATTCTGGAGTTCAGGAATGCAACTTCCAGAAGTCTTGGTAGTTCAAAATGGCCAACGCAACCATTTCAGAAATCAAAATGGCCGCCACCTCCACCCAAAGTCACAATGCAGTGTCAGATAAGGTCCCCAAATGGTGTGGGAAAGGTAGGGAGATTGCTACATTAATTTTGTGGGGTTGGGGGACGATCAGGACGATCTCATCTGGCATTTTTTGTGCTTTTTTTGTATTTTTCAAATATTATTTTTGTTCCGGTCAGGACTTTTTAAATTTTCAGTGCATTCCTATGGGAAAATGTGCTTTGTGGGAATTCATCTGATCTTGAAAGCTGCCTTAACCTGCCTATATTGCTTTTCTGTGTGTTTCTGAGTCTATGGACGGTGTGACGTGAGATGATGCTTGCTTTGGTACATGCGCAGACAGTGTGAAAAATGCTGATTCACCCTCCATATATGGGTCTGAGATTCTGATAGGCTGATGTGTGTATGACTCTTGTATCTTATACTCTGTTTAATAAAGAGATGCCATGATTCCTTTGTTGAGCTCTAAGACTGCAGTTGTGTGTAATTCATTCTATCTCTGTTTCTTCCCTATTCTGCCTAATGGAGCTGGCTCTCCGTTTAGGATTCTTACCTCTCTCTCTCTGTGGCTGTAAACTGTTCTGAGTCGTGCTGATAAAATCTCTACATGCATAAGATCTCTATAAGTGGTGCCCCGTGTGAGGCTTTGAACTGCGGTGAAAGCCTTCTTTGAACTCTGATACAGCAATTAACACCTCATTAGTGACCGGGACAAGGTCTCACTCATCTCCGACCAGAGAAAAGGTCTTCAAGCGCTTGAAAATCATCCAAGCTCTATCTTGGATCCCACAGGGTGAGTGACAGATTTATTATGGGGGGTGCTTTAACGTCACCACAGCAGAAGTTTTGCAAAGATCTGACATATCTTTTGCATAAGAATGGACAAAGTGCAGACACAAAAGAGGTGCAAGACTTGATTCAGACTATAGAAAATGTTTCACCTTGGTATCCGAAACACAGCTGTCTTGATTTAAGAACATGGGACAGGGTTGGAAATGATTTGCAGAAACATGCTGGAGTTTCTGTCCCAGTGCAATATACCTGGAATGAAGTCAGAAATTGTCTTCAAAGACTTACTCCAAAAAATATTCTGTTGTCCCAGAGGCTTGCTGCACCACTGCCACAGCTTTTGCCACCAGCCAAGGGAGAGCCTCTGTCCCATACTGCCCCCCCACCATATGGGAAACAACAGCATGAGCCCCCTGATGGAGGTGGGGGTGGAGATGGAGATGGGACATTATATACTGCCTAACAGCAATCAAGCGTTGTTAGCCCTACAAAAGCCTCGTTCTCTGCTGCTTTAACTGCAGCTGTGCTGGATATGGAACCTGTTGCTGTATATCCAGTGAACAGAGAGACTCTGGCAAATGGGAATGCTGCAACACTGCCTGCCAGGTCTAAAAAACAACTAGTGCCAGCTGATTGTGAACAAATGGTGAGGACCTCATCGCAGATGGAAGCTATTACTGAATGCAGAGTGGAAGGAAGCAAGGATTTTGATTCCAAGGGCAGCACAGGAGACCTCAGCTCGCCCCTGAAGCAACCCTCATCACGAAAGGAGAGGAGGACCAAGCAGGAGAAGCTGAGTGGTAAGCTTGATACCTCACTTGTGGGCAGGAATTGGAAGGATGGGCCAGAGGAAGAATGCAGAAAACCCAAGCCCAGAAAGAGGTCTTCTCGCAAATACAACCTAACAGCTGCAGTTTGTCATCAAGTTGAGATTCAGATGCTGCAGATGAAAGAAGTCCAGAGGAAAAGTGGTGTGGATCCTTCCTCTATGGACAGCAGGCTTTTGCAAAAATACAAGGAGGGAGAAGACATACTCCAGTTTTTGGCTGATTTTGAATTGCTCAACCCTCAAGCAAAGAGATCCAGAGTGAGCAGTTCCAAGTTTCAAGCATCAGGACCGCAGGGGAAGCAACTGGGAAGTCCCTGTACTGTTCATCAGTGTGGAAGTTACTTGCAAGTTCTGGAGAAGCTGTTCTTTGTGCTCATACCTCATCTGCCTGCTTCAATGCAGATGGGTGTGCCTGGAGCATGAAGGAATGAGTGTTTGCTGAAAAGCTGAAATATGTGGTTGTTTGGAGGGTGGAGGGTTGCCTGGTTGTCTTGTGAATTCAGTGTGAATTAACTCATGGCCTAATTTCAACCTTGCCATACCAAGAACTGTGCTGGAGAAAAGATGGTGTTTAAGTTCTAATCTGAGAAGAAGAAATCTTCAATCAACATTTGGACTTTTAATTTGGACATTTTAATTGGGACCAAGGTTTGTCATGGACTTCAAAAATCTGTGATCTCAGTGAATTGGCTTTGTTTGCATTATAAAACCTGAAAACCTTTTTAAAATTGTCTACATGCTCATGCTATGAGTTTGAAATGCTCTAATGATATTTGTACTGTACCTATTTGATCTGCCATGCTATGCTGGTTTTAAGATATTGAATGCCTCTTTCACTTATACCAAGTGAGAGAAGAAATGTAATGCTTTACTCATGTAATTGGGGAGTGAGAAATGCTTGCTAGAATGCTACAGAAACTTCCTTCATGTAAGGAAGAAGAAAAATGTTCATGTTTTGTTCATGCTTAAATGTTTTGCTTATTCTCTTGCAGGGGCAAGACCTGTCTTTACTTATGCTATATTTTGCCTTATGTAACTACATATCTCAAGGTACCTCCAGAAGTACATGGAAGAGTTTTCAGTACCCTACATATGTAAATGGGTTTGTGATATTGCATTTGTGTTATATGTCAGGCATGTTCCATGTCTAGTTCCATGGTGCTAGTAATAACATGGCACTGGTCATCAAACAGGGCATGTTCCTGTTTCTTAGAGGAGTGTCTTCCTAAGCCATTGATCGTTTATCAGCAACAACCGGATCCTGAGTGGAAGGGTCCTGTGCCTCTAATCACCTGGGGACGAGGATACGCAGCTGTTTCTACTACCTCAGGGCCTGTATGGGTCCCTGCCCAAGCAATCCGCCCATGGAGAGAAAAGAAGGTTACTCAGCTCCAGGATGGTGGTTCACCAGTAAACTAAATTTGCTGACATTTGTTCTTTTCTTTCTTACTGCGCTTCCAGCTGTAAGAACAATGATTCATGGGGGCAACCCCAACTTTTGGCTTCGCCACACTAACTATATGTTTGAGGTTCATGGTAAGAATGCAACATTATACTATGAGCATCCACTGGCAGTGTCTCAAATGGCCTTCCTTTCGGCATTGTTCAACATGCCAGAGTTGGTTATTGGACACTTGCAAAATATTGACAGGTCTACACTCTTCTCCAACCCCCCAGAACAATTTAACAACACCCGCTGGCGAAGCATGACATTCAAGAAATACACTAAAGGGCTTTGCTTCTGCTGTCATAGTTCTGGGGTCTGGAATAGTAAATGGAAGCACTGGACTCAAGCAAAAAGGGTTTTGCGGAATGTAGGCAATTATACGGGATGTGATGATTATTTTTGGTTATGGGGTAGTTATAACAGGTCTTATAAGCTTAATTATACCTTGTTTAACACTACTATTGAAGATATATATGATGTATTTCCTATGTTTACTCCTGATTATTCTGCTATAGTTAGTGGTTCAATTTGCAATGGATGGCAAATTAAGGATCCCAATATGTGGTTCTTTTTTAATGGAGTTGCCATGAATTTCCACCCAGGACAATATCAATGTGCAGCATTAGGTTATTTTACCTTACCCGTACAAGTGCAAACGCCGCTTCAGGCAGATGCACGGTGCCGGAGAGCTGTTGCCGGCCCGATGGGTTCTGGTTGCAATGATGAAGTGATAATCGATGTTCAGCTTTCTGATGGTAGCTCCTGGGGGAGAGCTATAGGGAGTGTTATCACTGGAGCACTCACCTTGGGATCGTACCCAGGTGTCATTTCCCAGGAGAATAGAAGGTCCATTTTGGGACTCACCTGTAGGCTGGAGAAATCAATCAATGCCACAGGGAGGGTTATACGGGATCTTCAAATGGAAATCACTGAGCTCCATCAAGACCAAATGCAGGACAGACTGGCCATAGATTACCTATTAGCAAAATCCGTAGGATTTTGTAAACTGGTCGGGAACCAGGGATGTCAGGTGAAATTCCAGGATCTGAATAATACTATTGAGAAAGAACTTCAGAATTTACAGGAGAGCATTACTAATAATGTACACACTGATGTTAATCTCTTTGATTGGATGACTTCTTGGTTGCCTGATCTGTCTGTCCTTAGACAAGTTTTCTTTTATGGGGTCATTACTATTATTTGCCTTATATTTTTATGTTTTTGCATTTATTGTATTCCTAATCTTATTTCTATGTGTAATACATGTCCACTGCATAGAAGGAAGACATCTGGTTTTGCACGATGGCAATTGTACTCGATGAGGTATCATCCTCTGGAACAAGGTACCAGGAGTCAGGAGGGATACAATGTCCAGGAGGACAGTGATGACGTATATGGAGGAATAGTTATGGAGTATGCTGACATGCAGGGGTATGATTGGCCGTCCCTCTCTCAACATTAAAGTAAAGAAAGAGGACATGTGGGAATTCATCTGATCTTGAAAGCTGCCTTAACCTGCCTATATTGCCTTTCTGTGTGTTTCTGAGTCTATGGACGGTGTGACATGAGATGATGCTTGCTTTGGTACATGCGCAGACAGTGTGAAAAATGCTGATTCACCCTCCATATATGGGTCTGAGATTCTGATAGGCTGATGTGTGTATGACTCTTGTATCTTATACTCTGTTTAATAAAGAGACGCCATGATTCCTTTGTTGAGCTCTAAGACTGCAGTTGTGTGTAATTCATTCTATCACTGTTTCTTCCCTATTCTGCCTAATGGAGCTGGCTCTCCGTTTAGGATTCCTACCTCTCTCTCTCTCTCTGTGGCTGTAAACTGTTCTGAGTCATGCTGATAAAATCTCTACATGCATAAGATCTCTATAGTGCTTCGAGTTATGTTTACTTTGGGTTATGACAGAGGCTGTTGGAACAGACCTCCGTTGTTATCCGAGGATTTACTGTATTCACTCTATAAGTATTTAATTAGAAAAAGTATCCTTACTTACAGTTGTGTTCTGTAGTTACAATTGGAAGGAAAAAAGGAGAGAAAGAAAATGAAGTCTCTGCCTTGTGTAAGAAACACTTCCATGTTTATTGCATGGAGCATGGTCAGGAGAGAAGATGGAAAAACAAACAAAATCAAATGAGCAATAAAAAGAAGAGAAAGTAGAGGCTTGCCTCAAAGCCAGAAGTGGGAGAGGAACTCTGTCAATAGGTTAGTAGCAAAGCACAGTCACATTAGGTTGCAAGAAAGCCCTCCGACTGATACATAGTGTTAGTGCATGCAAGACTGTTATTATCCCAACCTTATGGGCTCTGGGACCCTGTATGCGAAACATGGTTAGACCAGGAAGCACTTGTCTCTTCTCCTTTGCTCTATCCATCTCCCCCTCCCCCTCGTTTTTTCTTCTTGTCTCTTCTCAGCCCTAAGGCTGCCGAGCAGCCACACTCCTGCTAGACAATGCTAGAGCATTCCTACCTTTTTAAATTAATTTTTATTAAATTTTGCTAAAAAAATAAAACAGACAATGTAAGCGCGGCACCAAAATGGAGAAGTTTTCTCCGTCGCTCTTCGTTTCTCCTCGGCTCTCCAGCCCAGTCTTCGGCTGTTTAGCCATTTCGGTGCTTGTGATCCCCAGAAAGGGAACGTCTTCTTTTAGCTATGCCTCCCAAAAGGAAGGCCACGGCGGCCAAGCCGCAGCCAAGAGGGAGGAACTTGCCTGGCCCTGCGCTTGCTAGGGGACAGCATTCGGGTCGGAGGACCGCGACTGCGCCCCCGCAACAGGGCCCTGCATTGATTGCACCCACCGTTACCGGTGGGATGGGGCAGATTAGGGCATGGCCCTTGGCTCTCCAGCCTCAGGATGGCCCTGCAGGGGCTTCGGCCCCCGGCTCGCAATTGCCGGCCATGGGTCCAGACAATGGGGGAGGGCCTGGTGTGGTCACCCAGCAGGGCTTGCCTCCGGCCCCTCATGGGCCGGAGTTTTGGGCATTGCCCTATTCAGGACCTGGCTCCCAAATGGGGGTCCCCAGTGTATCACCCAGTGGGCCGTGTGGCCCACCTTGCCCGCCTTATACCGGGGGTTCTGCGACTGTTGATGCATTGCTGGCACGTTTAGCCGTGCTGGAAGCATCCTTGGGGGTCACTAACAACCCCTCGGGGGGGGGGGGACTTCACTCCCGACTGGGGCCCCCTTTTGCATGCCTGCCACCTCGACGGCTGCCACTCTGCAGCAGGCGGCCAGTAGGGTTGAGCTGCTGGAGACGCTCTGGCCTGCGCCGGCCGTGATCTCGCAGCTCCCCGTTCATCCTGAACTACAGCCGGGGAGTGGCCAGATGTGGCCCCAGAGCTCGATTGTGGTCGCGAGCTCCGACGCCCGCCATGGGCCGGAACCCCCAGTGGGGGCGGCTCACGGGGGTGCACCCAGTGAGTATCAGGTTCAAGCTAATGTCCCCACATCACAGTCCACTTCAGGTGTTAGTTTTCAGTGGCCATGGCCTCGTCACGTCGAGGCGGGTGGGTATCAGTTCCCAGCTTACCCTGGTGCCAATGGGTCCCATACTGGCACAACATTGGGCGGGGGGTTTTCTGCCCCCAGGACTGTACAGGCACTGCTGCCGATGCTCCGTGTGAATACCGTGCCGGTGTTGGCATTGCCGACGGCAGGGTATTCCTTGCCCCTCGGGGATCATTTGTCCCAGGCCACGAGAGAAAAGATTTGGCGGGGGGAGTATGTTGATATTTTCTCCCTATTGAACCGTGAGCCCACCAAGGAAGAGAAAGAGGAGCAGGATGACAGAGACAAAGAGCCAACTGGTTACCCGCATATCTCATTTATATGGTGGTGTACCTCAGGGCCCGGCCCGATTTGGCCATTCCTATGGTCCAATATTTGGACAATATTTATAGGGCGATGGTGGATTTTCCTGGCCCATCGTGGTTGGCTTACGATGAGGAATTCAGGATGAGGGTGCCCTTACACCCGGAGATGAGATGGGATGAGCCATGCCAGAAGTTGTGGCTTTTATACATGACCCCCATGCGCCCGGCACCTGGGGAGAGGTACCATTGTGGCCATACCATCCAGCGAGCTACTCCAACGCAGGCTCCCCACCAAGTGGCGGGGCAGGGGGTTCCAGCCCGCTTGCTGTGTTGGAGTTTCTTGGCCAATGGCGTATGCAATAGAAAACAGTGCCGATACAAACACGAGTGTCCCTCTTGCGCTGGCCCCCACGCCGCCGCTGCGTGTCCGCGAGCCGGTGGGTCACGGGGCAGAGGTAGAGGTGGACAGGGAGCGGGCAGAACTGCTGCCGAAGGAGCTGGTCAGTCAAAAGGCCCCCTCCCCTGTTAACATATTTATGTTAGAGAGGTGGCTCTTGACTTACCCGAGGAGGGAAGAGGCGAGGTACCTACTCGAGGGTTTCCAGTGTGGTTTTCGTATCCCATTCAAGGGGGTCCGGGGACCCCAAGATGCTCCTAATCTGCTTTCCCTGAAGGGTAGGGAGGAGGTGGCCGCCCTAAGTATTGCCAAGGAGGTAAATGCAGGGAGGGTAGCAGGCCCCTTTTCTAGGCCTCCCTTTCCCAATCTTAAGGTTTCCCCTTTAGGTTTGGTTCCCAAAAAGGTCCCTGGTGAATTTCGTCTAATTCACCATTTATCTTACCCGGCGGGTCATTCGGTCAATGACGCCATTCCTGATGACCTTTGTTCAGTCAGGTATACGTCATTTGACCAGGCCCTACGCATGGTGCGCGCTTGTGGCCCGGGTGCACTTTTGGCGAAATGTGACATTAAATCGGCATTCCGGTTGTTGCCAGTGCACCCGGGTGACTTCGAGTTATTGGGTTTTAAATTCCAGGGGAAATTTTATGTAGATAAAGCCATGCCTTTTGGCTGCTCTATTTCCTGTTCAGCATTTGAATGCTTTAGCACTTTTCTCCAGTGGGCCTTTGTTCGCAGGTCTGGGTCCCGGTCTGTAGCCCATTACCTCGATGATTTTTTGTTCGGGGGTGAACGGGGCTTGGACACGTGCACGCATCTCCTCACTACATTTCAGACGCTAATGCAGGAACTTGGTGTCCCTTTAGCGCCCGAAAAGACCGAGGGCCCATCAACTACGCTCACATTTCTGGGTATTGAAATTGACACGGTCGCGCAGACATCCAGGTTACCTATGGACAAGGTCACACGGATCTCTTCGATGATTTTGGCCTTGCTGACCAAACGTAAAGTGTCACTTCGTGAGCTCCAAGTTCTACATGGTCATCTTAATTTTGCCTGCAGGGTGGTCACGCCTGGCTGAGCTTTTGCTCAGCCAGCCACATATCATTTATGTGACGCCATGATTGGGCTATCGAGGCGCCACCACAGGGTCCGACTGACCAGGGGCATGAGGGCTGACCTGTTGGTTTGGCTTAAGTTCCTGCGGGAATTCAATGGGGTATCGTTTTGGAGATCTGACCTATTGGTCTCCCCTAGGTTTCAGGTTCAGTCGGATGCCTCTGGGTCCCTCGGTTATGGGATTTATTTTGAGGGGAGGTGGGCCTACGGCCAATGGCCTCCAGCATGGCAGGGCACGGATCGTCTACGCGATCTTACATTCCTCGAGTTCTTCCTGATACTGGGAGCTTTGATGCTATGGGGTGAGGAGTGGGCCAATTCAGTAGTCCATTTTTGGTGTGACAATGCTGTGGTAGTGCACATTGTCAATTCTCAGACATCTAAATCGCCCAGGGTCATGGAGTTAGTTCTCCAGTTTGTGTTACGCAGCCTGCGCCTCAATGTGCTCTTTAGGGCCAGACATGTACCAGGCATTAATAATGATATTGCTGATGCTTTATCCCGTCTGCAGATCCCCCGGTTCCGCGCCTTGTCTCCGGACTCGGAGGAATTCCCCTCGCCACTTCCGGACGAGATTTGGACATTTGGCAAGGAGAGGTGAACCGGGCGATCGGCATGTCACTCGCGCCCCGCACGTGTAAGGCGTATCAACACGCATTTAATCAATTTAAACAATTTTGTGTGCAACTTCGGTTGCCTGAAGTGTGGCCCATTCCAGTTGAACAAGTTCTTCAATTTATGGTTTACCTACACAGTCTGGGCCTAGCTCCCCGCACCATAGCATCCAGGCTGTCAGCACTGGCATTCATGGACAAGGTGAGGGGTTTTGCTGACAACATAACTGATTTCCGTATACGACATGTTTTGGAGGGGTGGACACGGGAACATGGACGCCGCCCGGACACTCGCCACCCAATTTCTCCAGGGGTCCTTACCCACCTTGCACGAGGCTGGCATGACCTGTGTTTTGACAGGTATGAGGCAGCTCTTTTTCATGTGGCTACCATGGTGGCCTTTTTTGGAGCGCTCTGCATCAGTGAGTTGGTACTACTGTCTAACGCGGATTCGGCTCGTAGGGCACCTGAACTCGAAGATGTCTATGTCTCTAATGAGTGGGCTCAGTTGAGGATACGGTCCTCAAAAGTCGATCAGCACGGTGTAGGCAGTGGTGTTAGACTGCTACGATGTTCCATTGCAGACATCTGTCCGGTTGGTGCCATACAGGAGTTCATTGCAGTGCGTGGCACGCACCCTGGCCCGTTTTTCTGCCACCAAGATGGGTCTCCCCTGACTAAATTTCAATTTTGGAAGGTGACCGGTAAGGCACTGTCCAGTGTTGGCCTCCCCCGGGGCTCGTTACGGCACCCATTCTTTTAGAATAGGGGCTGCTTCTACTGCGGCTGCTTTTGGGTACTCTGAGGCTTATATACGCCGTATGGGGAGATGGGGATCAAAGTGTTTTGCATTATATGTTCGCCCTCTTCAGGTATGAGTACCAGATAAGTCACTGTTCTCTCCGTTTTATTTTACAGACCCTGTGTGTCCCCGCACACCGGTGGCAGTATGGCTGGTGGACCATAGCTATGTGCACTGGGCAGCGCAGTACGCTGCGGTGACAGAGTGGGGACCCCAGCTTGGACTGCGTGCCTCCGCATGTATCAGGTGGTATGGTAAGTGTGGAATGTTATGGCGGGAACTATTGCCATTCCTTTTCTCCATCAGGGATGCTGAACCGCCTGATGTCCTGGTGCTGCACCTCGGGGGCAATGACCTAGGCCAGGTCACTGGCCTTTCTTTAAAATATGCGATTTGCAGCGACCTAGCTTATTTGCATTATGTGTGGCCTTCCACAACGCTGCTATGGTCGGACATCATACCACGTCACGCTTACAGGGGGGGTATTAACCTCCATGCCCTTGACTGTGCTCGCCGCTCGGTGAACAGGGCAGTTGCCCGGTTCTTTGCAGACAAGGGTTTGGGGCGGGTCATCCGACACCCCACCATTAGTTTACAAAATTATGATCTTTATACAGGGGATGGGGTCCATCTGTCGGCCAAAGGTATGAACCTCTTTTTGGAAGATCTGCAAGCTGGCCTGTTGACCGAGCTGACGGTCTGGGAGGGGCGTGAGTCTTTATTGAAGCCTCCCCGTGTGGCGGGTAGCACTGGTAAGGTAAATATTTATGACCCATAGGTATCCGGCAGGTTCGCAATTGACTGGCCAACACTTAGACAGATACAAGATTAATAACGTTGACCGGTCAACGACGAACCAGGCAATGGGGTGATGGCAGGAGCTCTTCAGCATGCATCACCCCGTGATTTGACGGATACACGTCAGAGGGTGGGGTCAGTAGATAGTTTATTGACTACGGTCAACAATTTGTTTGTCCTAACAAACAAATGGATACAAATGGATACATTGTAGCCAATTGCCATTGGCAATTTGGGAGGAACCTTACCAGTGTTACTGCGGCCTGCTTGCCTTAAGAATTATAATTGGCTGAGTACCAATTGAAATTTATAATTCGGACTAGGGCATGATTCAATAAATGTGGCCCAATGCCGTTATCCATATACCGGTGTCTGAGTCTTTCTTTGGGGGGTGCACCTGCAATACAATATACAATAAAAACAAACAAAAAAGAAAACAAATTCATTTCACTACAATATTTAAATGAAACCAAAATCCATAATAATCATAACAAAATAATAGCATCACCCCATGATATATACAAAGACCTGAAGACCACAGTTTTGTCACAACTCTATCATTTCCAAAAACCCATATGATGCTGGTACCAGTTTATTTCCTTTATCCTTCACCAATGTATGTTCCATAAAGGGTCTCCATATTTCCCAAAACTTAACTTTCTTTGATTATACCTTTCTTTTTATTCAACTCCCATGTAAGTTTATCATTTAATGAAATTTCCCACATTTCTTTATACCATTCCTCCAGTTTTAACACAGAATCATTTTCCAATTTCTCGCAATACATTGTCTTGCCACAGTTAACATTATAGACAACAAATCTTTTTATTAATATCCATATTCATATTATCTGTTTGTCATAAGGTGGCACTTGACTCCAACTTCAAATCAAAATCCAAAATTTCCGATATTTCTTTCTCTATTTTTCCCTAGAAAGCCTTAGTCACTTTACAACTCCACCACATGTGTACATATGTCCGCAAGCTATTTTGGAAATACAATTGGAAAAATAAATGGAGGAGAAGAATTATGAGATGTCTCTCAGTTAGGGTAAAAGAACACAATTACAAAATGCTATAGAGGTGGTACTTGACTATGGTTCGGTTACATCAAATGTAGGGTTGCCATAATTCTCTCTTGCCAACCTGGGACAGCCATTGCATTCTTCAAACTGTGCATGTGTTGGATGGGGCTGTCAGGGAGACCACGGCTCTAAGACCCTGCAGAATCCCTGTCCAGGGCACACGAGGAATATCAACCCTATCATGTAATTAACCCTTTGCGGTCACGTGAAGAAGGAATCCTCTGTCCTAGTGTATGGTGGAGGTTTGGCTTCATAGATATGGGTATTTCTTGCTCCCTCCCGGCTTTCAAGGAAAAGGGCTGAGGATGACTCCTTGTCCCCCAAACTTCAAGGCGAGCCAAGGGATTTTTGCATATGACTGGGGCATATGACAACCCTAATCAAATGGATAGTTCCAAAATCAAATATTGCTGAAGATGCATTCCTACCTTTTTTCAGGTTTGGGAAATCAGAGTGAAGAGGCCATGGTGTTGCAGATTAATAGTAGCACAATCAGTCAGCACTAAATGAAAGGAATGGGAAAGTAAGAGGCAGCAGTAGTACTTTTTGGAAATAGGAAGGGAGAAAAAGGCAAGACAAGGGAGATGACATTGAGCAAGAGAGCAAGAACAAGAATCAGGGCCTCCTGCCAGAAACATTGGCCTTTGGCATGATCCCATTTTTTCCAGTTAAAGCTTCTGACCCTTACCATGTTGCTCTGGTTTAAAGATTTGGGCGGTGTTCTAGATCCCTCCACCATCTCCTGTGATGACTTGGAATAACTGTGAGAGAGAATAATAAAGGTAAAGGTCTCCCTAGCTTGAAAGCCAGTCGTGTTTGAATCTAGGGCAGGGATTATCAAACTGCAGCCTACAGGATGGATGCGGCTCACAACATGATTTCGGGGGAGGGGGCACCGCCTCCACCACACCCGGAAGTGCCATGTGGTGGAGGAAGGGCAAAATGGCCATCCAGCCTCCAAAGCTGTCTGAGGGAGCATGACCTGGCCCCCAGCTTTAAAAGGTTGGGAACTCTCACTCTAGGGGGTGGTGCTCATCTCTTTTTACAGCCAAAGAGTCAGTGCTGACTGCATCTGCAGATATTTCCATGGTCAAGTGGCAAGTATGACTAGATGTGGAATGCTGGTACTTTTACTGCCAAAATGGTACATATTTATCTACTTGCAATTTCTTGCTTTCAAACTGCTAGGTGGGCTGGAGCTGGGAGTGGTGACAGGAGCTCACTCCATTGCACAGCACTTGGGTCTCAAACTGCTGACCTGCTGACCTCCTGGACTGGTCCATCAAGATCAGCATCTCAACCACTAAGCCACTGCAACTGTAAGATAGGCCACCAGAAAAAAAGCTTAATAAAACCATGCTACTACCCTCACCACCAAAATAGAATTGAAGAGGGGCTTGGCACGGTGATAAAGTTATTTTATATGTCTTTATATAGACCTAATCTCTCTTCAATCCATGCAGTGTCTTAAACTATCTGGATCCTGCATTACTGATTCACTATCTTCTCTATTTATCTGTCTTCCTCATTTGGTGCTCTCTGCAAATTTTTAATTAGTCTTGAATTAATTTTATTCCCAAGGTCAGTAATGAATATGGTGGATAATGCTGATTCTAGTACCAAACCCCACTGACCTTTCCTCCTAGTAAGATGCAACTATTTTCATAATTCCCTGTTGTTTACTAAACATTTGCTGGTAAGCTTCAATTTTATTATTGATTATTATCCAGAAGAATACTGTGGACAGCTGGAAGAATTCCACCATCCCCATCACAAAAGCAATGCTGACACCCAGATAAACTATCATTTTTTCTGCCTCATTTCTCTTATTTAGACCACTGTAGCAATGCTGACATGTCAAAAAAAGACTATTGCAATACTACGAGGTTGGCAGTGTCTTATAATATACTTTGCTGAGTTTAATACCACAAAAACATTGGACTCAGTTGAGCTAAATGCTAGCTTTTTAAAGCCCCAGTGAAATAAATTTCAACTGAAAGAATTATGCCCAACTGCTTTATTTAATTTTTTGCTAGTGCCCAGAGATTTACCAACTGGAATCAGATATGAAATAATAGTTGCCCCACACTGTCCCTCCTAATAAAAAAGTAGTAATAATTATAGCAATTAGCACCTTGTGTCTTTGGTATTCAGAAATTGGAGATGACAAGCATTGAAAGTGAAATACAGCTCTTTATTTGGAGGGTCTGAACACAACTTGGAGGGGGCAAAACACGGACTTTTATACACATAGAGAAAGATACATTTACAGCGGGAACAATGCTGATTGGTCAATTAACCTATGTACACTTCTTGATCCCTTCATTTGCATTAAATGGATACATAGCGGCCTGTCAAATGTCAAACTGCATGCTCTTCGAAATCTCGTGATACTTCACGATTTGTTGAGATCTCACAGCTGTCAAGCAGCGTCGCTGTTTGACAGCAGTTTGCGCGGGAACCAGGCGGTTTGAATATTTGACATTTCAATAAACACAGTTATCACACATAACAGTGTCCATGTTATCCTTCATGGTCAAATCATAGTCTCTGGCTAGACATTGCTGATTATGTCATACTAAATTAAAATGATGATATGCATCAAGATTGCTACTCTTCAATTTTAGTTGTAATATTTATTCCTAAATATTTCACACTATTTTTAATTTGCATATTATATTTCTCCCTAATCTTTTTTTGTTCTTCATCACCCACATTACAAAAAATCGCTTCTGATTTATCCCAATTCACTTTCAGTCCTGTCATTTCCTCAAAATCCCTCAAGTGTGTATAAATTCATTCCATTGCCTTCACGGGGTTTCTCATTATAATCATTGTATCATCTGCGTATAAATTAATTTTTATTCCTTCAATTCCCTCCATATTTTTATCATCTCTTATTAATGTTGCTAATAATTCCATAGCCATCACAAATAATATTGGTGATAATGGACATCCTTGTCTAGTCCCCGTTTCTAATTTAATATCCTCTGTCAATACATCATTGACTTTAATCCTAGTTATACCTTTCTAACTGATCAATTTAATTTATAAATTTTGTACCAAAACCAAATTTTCTTATAATTTCTTTAATCGTAATCCATTGCAGAGAATCAAAAGCTTTAAAAATATCTAATGACAATAATCCAATCCTTTCCCTTTTTTGCCCAGCAATATCTATTAAATCAATTACTCTTCTTGTAAGATCTGCCATATATCTATCTTTCATAAATCCTACTTGATCTTTGTTTATATATTCCTTCATAAATTCGTTTAACCTATTTGCTAATATTGCTGTAAAAAAATTTGCATCCTGGTTTATCAGTGAAATTGGTCTATATGACTCTATCTTATCTGGGTCTTCGCCCAGATCTTAAGAAATTGAACTATGATAAACAAATAACAGAAATTAAAGGGAAAATAAAGCAGGAAAATAAGCTAAATTTGTCCTGGTTTGGTAGGGTTGCGTTATGCAAGATGAAGTTGTTGCCAAAGATAATTTTTTTGTTTGATGTCCTTCCTATTCAATTAAAGGAAAAAGATTTAAAAGACTTTCAGATTATAATAAACACTTTTTGTAATGGAGGAAAAAGACCAAGAATCACAAAAAGTTTATGGTATGCATCACAAAGAGAAGGTGGTTTAGGCCTTCCAAACATTAAACAATATTATAGAGCTTTTCAATTAAAAATATTGTTAAGATTTTAACCAGGTCAGAAGTTATTTGGGATGAAATAGAGATTAGGGATTTACAAAGAAGGGGTAATGCAATTTTTTTGGATAAAGATGAAAAGATAAAGACAAATAATCAATTGACAAAAGCAATGTTAGCAGTTTGGAGAAATATTAAAGGGAAATTTGCCCCAGGGATTTCTTTAATAATGGATATGGACGATGTAAAGACGTTTCCCATCAAAATTGATAAAAGAATAAAAGATATAATGTTGAGGAATGATGTGTTTTTGCTGAAAGATTGGATAAAAATGTCTGATGATCTAGAACTGAGAGCTGAAATATTTGAACAAATGAAATTGAATTGGTTACAAGTAATTTCAATAAATAAATGGGAGAAGAAATATAAAGATGGATTTAATTTACAGAGGATAAAACGGAATTTGAAGAGATGATTTGTAAAGTAAGAAAAGGAGAAACGGGAATAAAAGGGTTAGTAAGTAAAATATATAAGATTTTAAATAAGGATGAGAACTCACAAGAGGTTCTGAGAAAATTATGGGAAGAAGATTTGAATATAAAAATTTTAGAATCCCAATGGAAAAGCAAATGGAGGAGGAGAGTTATGAAGAATCTTTCAGTTAGACTAAAAGACCATAATTATAAAATATTGTGGAGGTGGTACCTGACTCCAGATAAATTATTCCGAATGGATAATAGTAAAACAAAGAATTGTTGGAGATGTAAAAGTGAGCTTGGAACATATGAACATATGTGGTGGAGTTGTAAAGTGGTAAACGCTTTTTGGAAAATGTTTGAGAAAGAAGTATCCGATATTTTCAGAATTGATTTTAAACTGGACTCAGGTATCGCCCTATTGACAGAAATGGATAATATAAATATGAGTACAAATAATAAAGAATTGCTATCTATAATGTTAACAGCTCTAAGATTATGTATAGCTAGGAAATGGAAGAGTGATTTAACATTGAAAATGGACGAATGGTATAAAGAAATGTGGGAAATTGCCTTGAATGATAAATTGACATGTGAATTGAATGTGAAGAAAGGTATATTGAAAGAAAACAAATTTTGGGAAATATGGAGACCTTTTGTGGAATATGTTTTAACATGTGGTAAAGGAGACAAACCAGTACCTCAGCATATGAGTTTTTGGAGTGATTAAAACAAAATAATGATCTTCATGGCATGTATATATCACTGGGTGTTGTTGTTGTTGTTATTATTATTGTTATTATTATTATTATTATTATTATTATTATTATTATTATTATTATTATTATTATTATTATTATTATTATTATTATTATTATTACAACAAGTTGAACCTTGTAAATTTTTGGAATTCTAGATAAAATATGTGATATATTGTAAAATATTTGATAAATATAAGGTTCTAGAGTAATATTGTTTTACAATACTACTATATATGGAATTTAAGTATTTGAATGAATATAATTTGTTTTTTATGTTCATGTATATTTTTTGTAATTTTGTGTTTTCTTTAAAATTAATAAAAAATAATTTTTTAAAAAAAGATTGCCACTCTTTCTTCACAAGAGTCAGGTAGGCCCATTTCTCCACTGCTACTCCCCCACAAAAAGCCACATACAATGCTGTGAAGTAGGTCAACAATGGAAATGGCAGCTGCTACAAAACATGAGATCTTCCATTTTTTGATGAATGAGGGTACTTCCCTCTTCCTTTCATAATGTCTGGAAAACATTGCTACTACCCTGGACTACCGTCACCATCAAAGTAAGTATGTAGGATTCCCTATGGCCACCTAAAGAGACAGCCCAGTCCCTACAGCTTTGGAGCTAGTTCTCACCATTGCCTCTACTGTAGATAACATGGCCTGAATTCAATTGCTAGTCCAAACTAGAACAGGAGAATGGAATAAATTGGTGAATAATGATGTATCTTACATAATCACCACTTATTCAATGGGTCTGCACAATGACAGAATATCTGTACAGTAAAACCCCGATTTACATAAAAAGTACATTCCGTAGCTTCTTACGTTTGATGTTCGAGAATTGAAGAGAAGCAGCCAGCATGAAAGGGCCAAACACAACTTTATTATAAGCAAACCAAACATGAACAGCAATGGTGCAACAGCCCTTTATATACACTGTACAATGGATACATTTGGGCGGGAAACAATATGATTGGTTAGGAGAGGAGTGGAGTGATTGTGGGGTTACCGGACCTGAGTGAAGACTTCGTGTGTCTTGTTAGAAAGGGCGGGAATGCAAGTCCCTTGATAGTTCAGTACCAAGAGGAAGACAAAATGGAGGATCACCCCGATCCCATAATAACAATTACACAACGTTATAGAAATAATTAAAGTTGCATACACAACATTACATAAATAGGGGTTTTATGAAAATTGATGCATCTCCATAGGGCTGCCAGGCTGAGCCGAAGACCTGCTGCTGCCTGAGGAGTGCTCCCACAGCTGTGGGGAGCCCCGCCCTTCCTTCCCAGTCCATCTGTGGGGAGGATAAAGGGCTGTGGGCTGCCAGGCTGAGCCAAAGACCTGCTGCCACTCAAGGACTGCTGCTGCTGCTACGGGGGGGGAGGGGGGAAGTGCCTTTTCTTTTCTTCACACTCCTGGGTCTTGCCTCAGGCCGATACGAAAAAGCTGGACTGCTTCGCCTCCACTCCTTCACCTGGGGAAGTATACCTTGTGTTGTTAGGGCTGTGGTCTGTGAGGCAAGACGCTTTGTATCACACTGTATGGGCTTATGATCTGTTGTACATTGTATCTCTGGGGATCTTATTTATTGTTACTATGTTATTGATTATATGGATTTGACTGTATTATTTTGTATTTATTTATCTTTTATTTTGCTGATTATTGTATTGTTATTGCTATTTGTTCTGATATTGTAATGCTGTATTTTGTTTTAGTGTTTATTTTACTGTTGTGAACCGCCTTGAGTTGCCCGTTGGGCATGAAAGGCGGTATAGAAATAAACCTAATAATAATAATAATAATAATAATAATAATAATAATAATAATAATAATAATAATAATAATAATAATAATAATAATAATAGGGATGCACTGAAAAATAAAAAAAACAGGTTTGAAATTGGTTTTCAATGCATCCATATGGAAAATTGTGCTTTGCGCCCCTAGTGGCCAAGATGGTAATGACAGGAAATACACACACACACACACCTTTTAAGCTTTTCTCTGAGGCACGTTCACAACTAAAGCACATGCCCCGGAGAAACCTCACACAAACAGCGGAAGGAAGCAAATATTCCCCCTGCACTCTCCCAGTCCTGACAGAAGCAAGCGGGGACTGCAGAAAATCATTGCTTCTGTTTCTGCCTCCACCACTTCCATAGTAAGTGATGTCTTGAAACTTTTGGTGGTGGGGTGGGTGGTGCAGGGTGGAATTTTAGCTTTTAAAATGGTGGCACCACCATTTTAAAATCTAAAAACACCAGGAAACCCCTTACATAAATCTCTCCCCCCCCCCATAAATCAGGACATGATTTACACAAAAAAATCTTATGTAATTTTATGTAAATCGGGGTTTTTACTGTACTGTACTTTGCTTTCTATAACTTTGATCATGTTTCTTGTTGTGGCTTCTCTCAGGAGTCTTCTTCATTGCCGCTAAATGTGTTGGCCACATGATATTGTGTTCTTGTCGGGGGAAGTGGAAAGTTCATGGTCTTTGCATATTCAAAGATTTTTCTCATCTTTTGACTCTCTGCGGTTTGTTTGCAGAAACTCGGCCAATTGTATAAATATGTTTCAAAGAGAAAAAACGTTATTTGAAAGCTGAACTTGTCAAAGGAGCCAGCAAACCTGACCCGAAGATGAAGTTGTGTGGGTACCTGTTTATTTATAACAAAAATACAGTACTCAACCTCTTCTTCTCTTCATCATTTTTCTGAGGTTTAAAGCTAAATAAACAAATGACTCGGTTGCAAAAGTGTGTGGCAATCTATGCTCTGTCATTGTTAATATAATGTACAAAGTAATAGCAACAACAACACCTATCAGCCTATCTTTTTACTGTATTGCACTGTCAACCACCATACAGTCCTTTTAGAAGTATAAATTATGATGATGACTACGCCAACAGCAGCAGCAGCAGCAAGAAGAAGAACAAGAAGACTTTTTAAAGCTTAGTTCCCTGGCAAAATGCAATGTGAATTTGTTTTCAGATCTCATACAGGAATTAATAATCCAGCTACCTCTTTAAAATATGGCTACTGTTGACGAAAAATGGTCAGTTTCTAAATAGGCAGTGATTGCAGGTACAGATATGGTAATTGAAAAAAGAAGGGGCACACAAAAAAGCAATGGATTTAGGATTACACCCGGAAATTAATAGATGAGAGGAAAAAAGCCATGGGCAATGCGAGCAGGCAAAAACTGCAGAAGAGAAAGAAATGGTATGACAACCCTAAAATATCAGATATTAGCTTAGTGCCCGGCTTCGCTCGGGGATCCAGATGGGTGCCCCCGCCCCGCATGGGGGACCCGGTTTGATGTGCAGCCCATCATGGCCCCCACTTCTGCCACCCCATTCACCCTCCCAGGTACCCTGCCCCAAGCGCGCTGCCCGGTGCCCAGGCCTCGCTTACCCGTGGTCCGTCCAGGCCCCACAGTGGTGTGCCCACCAGCCTGTTGCCCCTTCCTTGCCCTGTAGCTTGGGCTTCCTGCATGGTAGCCTAGCCCCACTCCCCCCCCCCCCCGCTGGTGCCCCTTACCTCTTGGGCCTCGTCAGGTCCTTTCCCAGCCACTGTTTCCAGCTACTCATCCTGGCAGACCCCACAATGCGCCCCGTAGATGGTGGCACCTAAGGAAGCTATGGCTGAGCCTGGTATCCAGCTGTAGTGGTGGTGGCGGTGGCGGCACCACCGTCATCCTCAGCTTCTGCGTTTCCCTCCCTGCCGGCACATACACTCATTCTTTCTGGCCGCTCCCCTGAGTGGCCATGTTGTGTGCAGCCATTGGCGCAGCACCTTCACCGGCGTGCATGCGCGTTATGGGTTTTTTCTTTTCTTCTGCCCAAGGGACCATGGGGCTTTTTTCCCATGCAAGGCACCCTGGGGATCATAGTCCCTGCAACTTTTTTCTTTTTGGGGGCGCAGACCCCGAACCGGGACACCAGACCCCCACATTGCCAAGCCAGCATGCGCAAGGCACCTTTGTGCCAAGATACAGCATGGTGGGTCCAGCGGTGTTGATTTGTATTCTACACATACAAGGTGACACCTTCTTTATATATAGATAGATAGATAAACCAACTAGTCAAGAAAAGCTGCCCGCAAGATAAAAATGAGTGGTTGACCAAGAAAGATGTTGAAGTACAAGATGCAGCTAATAAAATGACTCCAGGACACTTTGCTGTATAGTTAGAGAGCTGACTGGAGCTGAAGTAATACTGATGTCCTGGTTAAAGATAAAAATGGCATAATTTTAACTAATAAACAAAAGCAAAATGCCCATTGAGTTGAACACTTTAAAGAGGCTTTAAACCAACCAACCCCAACTTTGAATTCAGAAATGGATATAAGGATGTTAAAATATTAACTGACTTGGGTGAAACTTGCAGTTATTGTAGATCTGACAGGATGAGAACTCTCAACCTGAGAGAAGCACATTACTGGACCATAGCTGGAAATATCTGGAATCAGGCCTCCAGTGGAAGGTTCTCCTCTCCTGCTCAGCGCCCAGCATCTTTATTTAAAAGCGACAAACAATCACAAATTTGCATTTCTTTGCTACAATTATTGCTTGTTGTTCATATAATGAGATCATATATGGTTCTCCTCCACCCATGTTAATCTCATAATAACCCTTTGTGGTAGAGAAGGCTGACAGAGCAACTGGTTCAAGGTAGGGATTGAATCTGAGAGTGCAATCAGATGCCAAGGAACTGTGGAAAGAGTCAGTTTGCTGGGACTGATCTTCCTTAAAATGTCCCTTCTGTCCATATAAGAATAATTCAGGTCCAGCTCCAAGGAAGAGGAGCTCTGCCTCTGATCCAAAAAGACCTGACCAGGGTTGGTTTGGTTTTTCTCCTCTTGTCTGATTGCTCAGTTATCACTGGAAAAGAGCTCGCACCAGACTATGCCAAAACAATCCAAAATGTGAACTATTTCATCATCAGTTTGTACCAATGTCCAAGATCCAATCCAACTGGATAATCATGAGTCTCTTCCCTGACTTGATGTGATATACTGGGATGCTGCTAATTCATTTTGTTGCACCAGCCTTTGTTGTTTCTCTAATTCTATCTGGCCTCAGTAATGTTCATTCTTACTGAGAAAAACAGGGAGCAAAGTTTAGTTGCACTTTCAGACACTCTTTCATTTGTTTCTTTATAGTCCACCTTTCTCCCAACAAAGAGACACAAGCTGGTATACAAAATACTTCCAAAGACAATATCAAAACATCTAAAGTTACAATAAATGGGAATATTGGAGAACAATTAAATATATTGCACATGAACATGATTGAATAAAACAGTTTAAAATAGATTAAAACGGGACTTATGAAACTGGTTTAGGACTGGGGGTGTTCTTTCATGCATGAAAAAAATCTTTGTCTTCTGAAGAAATCAAGCCATTTTATTAAGTCATCTTAGACTGCACTTTCAGCCATTTAATTTCTCAGCACCAATGTAGCTGCCTCTAATATATCAGATTTGAAAAGAACCCCTCCCAAATTCAAGAAAGAAATGAGAATGAAATATTCACCCAGGTTTTTTTATTCAAGCTTATCAGAATCCCCATTATACTTCTGAAGTGCCTTTATAGTATCTACTAAGATTTTTATTAGATTGTGATAAAGCATCGACAATATTTCAAAGGGGAACTCTTACAATAGTTCACTCCTTTTAAGATGAAGTACAAATTTTTACATTATAGGCCTACTTTTTCTACAAGTTGGAACATGTGAGGTAGTAAAAAGCCTAGGGCAAACAAAGGCTCCAAGTGAAGAACTTCCAAATCCCATTGATTTTAACGGTAGTGTTCAGCGTGATCTTAAGGAGAAACTCCTGTGCAAATTTCCTCAGGAGTAATCCCTGGTGAGCTTAACAGCAATTACTTCTGAATAAACATGAACTGGATCAGGCTGCACATGCCTCTTATTGAAAACAGTATTACTCATGAAGGTTTAAGCTTGCATTGGCCTTGCCTCTACTGTTTGGTTTATAGCGTATGCTTGGTTAGAAGCATTAATTTTACTCCAGTCTAAGAATGGTATGGTAAAATCTCTTGCAGGGTTAGAGGCACCTTGATGCCCATTGAAATAGGAAATTTTAGAGGGGCTGGATTTGGTGTTGGACTGTGGCCTTTGATTCTTACTTGGCTGACAGTCCTCTGTGAAAGTAACTTTCTTGTGAAGTTTATTCCGGCGGAATGTACCAAGAATGTTGAAGATTTAGTACAATGAGAGGGAGGTGAAGACCTAACATGTTAGAGGTGGGAATGGGGTGGAAGGAATTGTTCTCACAGAATTTTATTTTTAAAATATCTGCCATTGACAGCAATCTGGTCCACACCAAGTTTGGGGGTGGGGTGGGGAATGGTGACACTGTCCCATTGATTTTCAGAATTATCCTTGTGTGCTTTAGTCACCTCCGTCAGGAATAATTATCAGCATCCGGAAAGGGGTGAACGCCTTTGAAGGCAAGGGAAAGGCCTGTCTGATGGGTGGCAGGATTTTAACAAGGGTGCTTGGCAAGGCCTCCTGAAGGGTAGCATGGCTGTGCTCTCTGAAGAATTCCTTTTTATATCCTGAATTAACAGACAACTCCTGTAATCTTGCCAAAAAAACTGAATAAAGATTAAAAATAAAACATTTCCTTGAAATGTGTGAAACATTTTGATTTGCTGATAACACCTTGTGTAGTCAAAGCCATATTTGACACTGACTTGTGTAACACATGCATTTTATTGAATTTGACACTGTTTAAAAGTTCTCTCCAAAACTTTTGAGGGGACAGCTACAGCAAAATGACTTGTAAATTAGTAGCCAAATGGAAATTTCTTTCCAGTTTTACAGAAGAGCAAAAGTGGAGAGTATGACAGTTGTCAGGTACACAACTAATAAAAATGATTTCCCCTAAAATGTGTTGGGTTTTTTCTTTTCTTTTCTGCATTATGAATATCTCCATGGATTTTGATTGCATTTTCCTGAATTAGCTTATTTTTCCCCAGACAGCTCCAGTTAAATCAGCTCAGAAAGTACTACAAAAAGAAAAGCAATTAATTAGAAGAAAATAACAACAAAAGCAATGTAGCTTGGAGAAAATTGTATGTCCAAAGTGTCTGACCATGTGCTACCAGTCGCAGCTTGTCAAACATACAAACATCTAATTTGCAGTCCTTTATCCTACCATGGCAAGGCTGGAGAAGATGTAGCCCTTCAAATGTTATTGGACTGCAAAACTCCCAGCAGCCCTTGTCAGAATGGCCAGCCATTTATGACCATGAAGCGTGCAGTAAAACAACATCTGAGGAATCACACTGTTTGTATCTTAGTCCCATGTATGTCTGAATACCCATCCAATACATATACAGAAGTCTTGTGCTTTCCAAGCTGTGTTAGTCTCTGGTTCAGGCATATCAGAAAACAAAAAAATATAAATAAAAACACTGCAGCACGTTAAAGACTAACTGCTATATTTTTACTGTGAGCTTTTGCGGATCAAGTCCACTTCTTCAGACAAAGGAGTAAAACTTCCAGGCATGGTTTATATACACCAGTTGCAGGGGTCAATATGTCACAAGGCAAATGGATCACAAAGCTAAGAGGTAATCAAGCAGAATGACAGACAAGCATGCATATCAATACAGCTTCTACAGCTAGCAGTAACAAATGATTATTTAGATTACAGTGGTTCCACAAGTTTGGACTTTATACGGATTTGGACTTTGTATGAGGCATGCAAAATCCTAGCCACGATGCCTCATACAAAGTCGAAATCCTTGCTGTGGTGCCTCATACAACGTCGTTTCCATTGAGATACATTGTACTGTAACAGCACAAACTTCAGGGCAAAGTCAAGGAAACAGACAGGAAACTGACAGAACTTTAAGAAATCATTGTCTAAAGGCTAAAAACATTACAAAAACATGTCAAACAACCCTGATTTTAGGGGACAAACCATACAACAAGTTTTTAACTTTTGAAAACTTTATGAAGTGCAGGTTTAAAAGTTAACATGTCCCATCATGCAGCACAGTGTTAATCTGCAGCCATGCGGCCGATCATCCATTTTGTACAAGCTACTGTAAACAATGTACTGGATGGAAGCAAGTACAAAATGGATGCCAACATGTCCCATCATGAAGCACAGTATTAATCATCCAAACAGCAGCAAACACCAAACAATTGCCCACCCCACCAAACAGTGCTCCCCCCAAAAAGACCAAAATAAGAAAAATTATGGAGCATGCAATCTGTTTTTAAAAACCACAGCAGCAAACACCAAACAATCCAAAATCGCACCCAGAACCACTCCTAAACACTCTTTGCCTTGTGCAAAACCCACAAGTGCAATGCACGCATGCGTCCTGCCTTTATACTGCCCAGGCACAATGCAACCAGGGAAAAACCCCAATGCCTCATAGAAAGTTGCAGCGACTTTGCATGAGGCAACTTTTTTCAAGGAATTAGGCGATGTTGTATGAATTCGATGTTGTACGAAGCGGACATTGTATGAGGTATTACTGTAGTTTTAAATGTCCCCCTTTCAATCTTAAAAGTGTGAAGTTGCCAAGCAAAGCATATGCTAATGAGTTTAACCTCTTACTGGTTTAACTTCTTATTTGTGTGGGCACATCCTGTTTTGCTCATGTTGCAAAAGAGAATATGCAGGAAGGTTAGTGAAGGTGGTCCAGGTAAAGTTAATTGTATGGGGCTTCCATCTTCAAAGAAATTCTACACTTAAGTCCTGGTGACCCATCGCAAAGCAAATCTGCACATTACACGGCAGAGACTCCAGCTGTGATACATACAGTCAATCCAAAATTGTTATTTACTTCTAATTATGAATTATCCATTATTATTATTTTCATCCCACAGACTAGCAGCCATAGACAGGTGCCTTTTCCTCTAAAGCCACATGAATTTGACACATAGCGATCTCAGGGGGGGGGGGGAGAATTATGAGGAGGATGAAATTTCAGTCAGTGGAGTTTGCATTAAAAGCCTCAGATGCTGAAATTCCTCTTCTAAGTAAATCTTAAAGGTAACAAAATCTCATCTTTTTCATCTGGTCACTCTATTTACATTAATGCATATGGTGGAAGCATATTCCAAAATTTAAGTTTATGCTGCAGAAAATCCCATTTGTGCAATTTACACTGTGTAAGACTGATGATGTCATCATCCAGGATGGTTTTCTTTCTTTCTTTTTTCATTTTTTTTTCTTTTTTGGAAATTAAACACTTCCTAGGGCAGCAGTGGCTTAGTGGTTAAGACACTGAGCTTGACGACCGGAAAGTTTGCAGGTCAGCAGTTTGAGAACTAAGTGCTTCATGATGGACTGAGCTCTCATCCTTTGTCCTAGTTTCTACCAATCTAGCAGTTCAGAAGCAAAAAAAATGCAAGTAGATAAATAAGTACTGCCTTGGGGGGAGGGGAGGTAACAGTGTTCAGTGCACTCTGGCATCTAGTCATACCTGCCACATAACTCCAGAAATATTTGCAGATGCATACAGTGCAGGCTGTTTGGCTGTAAAATGAGATGAGCACCATACCCTAGAGTCAAACACTACTGGCCTTCGAGTAAGGGAAACCTTTACTTTTACCTTTACTTCTATCTTGAGGCATCCACAGCTCCTATGTAATCTCTTTCATTGGCAGTTATATCATTTGGCTCATTCCGTCCTGCAGTACTCAGGAATCAAACTGCTGACCTTCCGCCTCCCAGTCAGCGTCGTAGGCACTTGAGCCACTGTAGTCCCTGGATTTCTGATAATAATATATTAAAAGAATGAGAAACATGCAATATACTGAATCCTGATGTATTATAAATGTTTCTATTGAGTTTTGATAAAATTTAGTGATGTATTGGATTATTAAGTAAGTACTTTGTTCGTTTTTCTTTTTATGATTGTATTTGTATTTTACTTTTCTGTTGTTTTATTTGTACTTTTGAAAATTTATTTAATAAAAATTAATTTTAAAAACCCTTCTTTATGAAAAGTATGCATTTTGCCACTGATCTACTGCCCCACTCCTTTCTCCACCACCAGGACTGCTGAACAGAGGAGAGAAATACAGTTCCTGCCCACCAAGGATATTAACCCCATTACTCATTATCTTCCTGAACCACAAATTCACCTGGTGCTACCCAATTTCACTCTACAGAAGGCTATAAATAGCATTACATCCACCATGTTCCCTCAGCATGACCATAACATTTCTGGAAAAGGTCTCCTATAGCTACCTCAGTATCATCCTCTCACACCCACCTGACCATCCATGGCATAATTGCATGGTGCAAACATTGGCAAAGCCAGTTCAGAGTATTATCTGCACACCGTGAACTGCCATTAGGCCCTGAACAACATTTTCTCTGGTACTTTCTTAGTCATTCATAATTATTATGCAGCCCACCCCATCTGCACACACAGACATATGAATGGGGGGACCAACTAAGGTTTCTCATTGGTGCAGCCATCTCTACCATGATTCTCAAGTGTTTGTTTACTCTCTTGGGAGACTGAAGTAGGCTCTCCTTCTACCCTCTTTTAATCATGCTGTTGTACCTGTTCCTGAACTCTTGACAATAAAAACCACTTAATGACAACACTGCTGCCAGAGGAACAATCCTAAGTTGCTTTGAGTGACCTATAAAACTCTGATCAAACAGAGTGGCCAGGAGAAAAAAAGTGAAAGTTGATGGTGAACGGCCTTTTTAGTGAGACAGACGCTGAAGCGGAGGGGGAACTGGTGACATTCTTCAACAGCTCAACACCACTTGGTTTTACATGAGGTACAGATGATGAACTCTGACATGGACTGCTGTGTTTAATATGGCTTGTTCTGATCACAGAGACGTTGCTCATTTTCACCTCACTTTCCCCTATGAATCTTCCCACTAAAGTTTCTTTACTCATTAGCCGGAGGTGAACTGACAAATTGATAACTGGGAAAAAAATAGATAGGAAACAGAGAGAATCAGAAAGGAGAGCCTTTATTTACAATTGCCGGGATCCAAAATTGACACATCACTTGTGCAGCTCCAGGCAACATGAGAGGCCATCCATTTTCTGAGCTTGGACAAGGGGGCATCCCAGCTTGCCCTGTGAATGGTGCCAACCATGGTGGTCATGCACAGATGAGGAAATGAGCACAGTTCTGTTTTCCACAAAGTGCCTCCAGACTCTGCTACTGCCCACCATACTGCCTGGACAGTTCCACCTCCCCTTCTGCCCACATCAGATTTGATGGGACTACGCCCACAAGAGAGTTTTATTTTCCTTCCACTGTTTTTGGACTGGATCTTGTCCTATGTTGTGTGTAGTATCAGACATAATGATTCATACTATGTAATGGTCAGTTAGCTTATTAGTAGCCATACTGCAATAGCAAAAATATTCTCCTATTACTGAAGAGTATTTTTGCCACTGTGCCTCCTGGGAGAGGAGCCAGCCAATGTAGCTGCACAATTCCAGTGTGTGTGCACGCGTGCGTGCGCGCACGCGCATACACACACACACACACACACACATATGCACACACTGAAGAAGGGAACTGCAAACCACTTCTGAAGAACAATCTACTTAGAAAACCCTGAAAAGGGTTACCATAACTCTTGATGTCACATTACTTTTATTATTATTATTGGAATGCACTTTTCCCATGATGCGAGAGTTTCTGTGAATGGTGAGGGGAAGCAGACAACAGACATCTGCAGGTTTTGGCTTCTGCTAACCATGCTTGGAGGTTCATCTATGGAAAAGTGCTAGCGAAGATACTGCACCCAGAGAGTCCATCTCCCCATACTAAACCTTGCTCAAGTTCTTTAGTGTAGTCTGCTACCAATTTGCCAATAAGGGGTACTGACTGAGCTGGTGAAATGCATCAAAATGAAAATTACAAGAAAAAAGGAAGAATTGTGCATGTATGCACACATACATATAAAGCTTAATCTTGGGGGTAATGCACAGGCCGCTCCTGGTTGTTGCCAAGTTGACTCTCACACTAGAACAGCAGGTCATGTGAAACAAAAAAAGTGATTGATTTAATATTCCACATAAAATTGTACTATTTTAAGGAAAGTGAAATAGAGCAGAGCCAGCTCTGTCACTGGTCAGAAGGAGCAGCTGCCTCAGGCAGCAGATTGTGGGTAGCAAAAAAGGGTGGGAAATTGTGAGCAATTGAATTTGTGACTGGGTCATGTTCATAGCCAGAGATGAGGGGACTTGTTGAATACACTGGCTTTGGGTTCTTTGCATCTTGACTTTATGAACAAGGGGCATCATTTCTGCTCTACCTCAGGCTGCAGAATTTCTTGGGTTGAACTTGAGATGGAAAACACACTTCCTCAGACAGCTTTGGGGGCAGGATGGCCATTTTGCCCTTCCTTCACCACATGGCACCTCCTGGTGTGGTGGAGGGCCACATGAAATCGCACTGTGGGCCACATCTGACCCACAGGCCACAGGTTGAGAATCCCTGGCCTAGAGATTCAAGAATCCTTTTCTTTTTTTATCTTCATGCTGTCACACAACAAAGCTGATGTGGCTATGATCATGCCAGTGAGGCCAAGATAAGATTGTTGAGAGCGAGGACAGTACAGTGGAACTCTGGATAATGACAAAATCTGGTTGCACAAGTTGCGTCGTTATCCGGATTTTGATGCTATGCGGTCCCTATTGGAGATGCTCCGCATAACAATGAGGGGGGAGCCAAAAAACATAGTTATTCAGAGCATCAATACCAAATGCCCCACATAACGACTTGTTTGGCATTTTTTGTTGATATGCGGAGCATCACATGGTGCATAACGAACGCGTCGTTATGCGGATTTGTCCTTATCCGGTGCTGTCGTTATCCAGAGTTCCACTGTACTTTCATTGCCCCTTATAACTCTTAAGATGGAAAGCGGATGGCTGTTAATTTTGTACATGGAAAAAGATACTGAGGCTGCAATCACCTGGGGCTCCATTTAACACTGAATAGGTACAGAAATAGCAGAGTTTAGAGAAACTACTTTTGAACTTTAATTCCCATAATAGTCTTGCCAGCCAAAGCCGCTGAAGATTTTGGTGGTTTTAGTCCCCAGCTTTGGAAACTGGCAGCTTTGGAGCCAGGGGTGTCCATTGAGTATTATTCAGCCCTCCTCACCTGATAATATCTGTTATCACATAAAACAAGTTACAAAACACCTTGTCTGGGTAACATTTGGGCTTGGCCTTAAAATGCTACTTCCCTGAGAAGAGCCACAAAACAAAATAACTTGCATTTAACTCTCTGGTGAGCTGGCACTTGGGTGGTTGTTGAAAAGTTGCTAAGACTGTGGGTATTTGAATTTGTGTTTTGTCAACCCCAGCTCCATAACCTGAGGTTTCAGGAGCACAAAATGGAGCACCGGATTGTCTCTTTGGAGTCACGCTTCTCCAAAAACATAAGGCAAAGTTCTCTTCTTGCATTTGGAAACACCTTTCAACAACCCCATTAGGCCTCTTCTCCCCTCTCTCTCTCACACACACCCTTCAAGAGATGGATGGAATAATATTGTCTGTCTCAAGCACACACTGTTTTTCAGCACCTGCCCACAGGGTGAGTTCAAACTAGCACAGAATATCAAGCCCAGAGAAGCAAGTGATCATTAGTGCACAAACTGAAATTCCTGGCGCCTCCAGACATTTGTTTGCTAGAACCAGGAATACGAATGTTGCATTGTTTTTAAAGAAAGCTTAAGGCCAAATGAGTAAAAATTTCAGGTAAGAAATAAAAGCATAAATGAGGCACTGCGGGCCTTATTCTGTTAACTCATGAGTCCATTTCATATGCAATTTAAATGAGAGAGCTTTAAATTGGCCCCCTGGTTTGTTCTGTTTCTGCTCCGGGATTCTCCCTTTTCACCGATATGCCAATTTCGGATTTGTTCTCCTGTAATGTGGAGCATAGATTATGCAAAATGGGATGGGTGAGGAGGGATAATTCAAGGCAACTTATGTGAATATGTTACAGCCTCTACAAATAATGCCATGTTTATGGTATATAACCACACAAATATAAAAACATTAGTCTTAAGCTGAGACATGGATGCCATCCGATTCTGCCAATTCAGAGTGAAGATTCACTTTCTCAGCCTCTTCCTTCTTGGCAGGGGAAGCTCTCACCTTGTTTCTGCAATAGTACCAGCACACAACGGTAAATGATAATCTTCAACATCACCTTTGTCTGAATTCCAGAAATTCAAAACTCAGGAATTTCACAAACATATCAAGTTTTCAAGACTTGACACCTAAATTTTAAACTTGAGCTAAAGCTGAGAAACAAGAAGTTGATCTGTCATGAGAAAAGGATGAATAAATGGCATAATTTTTGTTTATAAATTTAAAACAATTGCCAATAGCTTCTAATGTGTTCTGTGAAATTAGAAAACATGTTATCTCTCTGTCCAAATTTTAGGACTTCATTTTCATTATCATGGGAGCAGGAGTGAGTAGAGGCTGGGTATAGAGGATTCTGAACTCTGCTTTATACGTTACACATTCTAAAATAGAAACATCTCTACTCCAATGCATTCTTATTCAGACTTTATACAAATTTCAAATAGTGTGCATCAAAGCATCCAGATCAAAGCATTCAGTCATGAAATGCAAATTAATTACATTCACTTAAGTTTAGACATACTGTATTGTTGTTGTTGCTCAGAGTCTGACCCTTTGCAATCCCATGGGCCACAGCACAGCAGGCTCTTCTGTCATCTGCCATTCTTCAGAGTCCACCCAAATACATGCCCACCACATCACCGCTATCTAACCATCTCATCCTCTGCCACCCCCTTCTCCTTTTGTTCAATTCTTCCTAGCAACAGGGCCTCCTCCAGCGAGTCCTCTCTTCTCATTTGGTGGCCAAAGTATTTGAGCTTCAGTTTCTGTAACTACCCTTTCAAGAAGCAGTCAGGGTTGCTTTCCATTAGGATTGACTGATTTGATCCCCACATAGTCCAGGGGACTCTCAAAAGTCTTCTCCAGGCTGACTGAGATCGATCCTTCCCAGGTGTGAATCTGGGATGCTATTTTGGCTTCAGCTTCTGATGATGTGTTATTTGACTATCTTTGGAAATCGATTTTCAGGATGACTAGGTATCTAAAAGAGAAAAGGTAAATATTGCCTCCTTCTTTAATCAAGTGGCTAAGGCGCTGACTTGGGGGGGGGGGGCGGAAGGTCAGCAGTTCGATTTCCAAGTACTGCAAGACGGAATGAGCTCCTGTCTTTGTCCGAGCTCCTGTCTTTGTCCCAGCTCCTGCCAACCTAGCAGTTCAAAAGCAAGAAATTGAAAGTAGATAAATAAGGACACTTTGGTGGGAAAGTAACAGTGCTCCATGCGCTCCGGTGTCTAGTCATGCCTGCCACATGACCACAGAAACATCTGCAGAAGCAGACAACGCTGGCTCTTCGGCTTTGAAACAGAGATGAGCACTGAACCCTAGAGTTGGATACGACTGGCTTTCGAGCAAGGGAAACCTTTACCTAACCTTTTAATCAGTAAGCAGAAAAGCTACCTTGGATCAAAGGCCTTCTGTAGAAGAAGAGCTTCCTTGCAGGGGCTCTCGCTGGTCCTGACACAGCTTACTGAATCCTGGGGAAATACTAAGGTGGAAGAGATGACAAAATTAAGGCCCAACACATATTAGAATGGATGATGAGGATCTACCTGTATGGAAAGCCACATCCATTCCTTCTTTATTCAATCTAGTTACCCAGAAAAGGGGGTGGGGTGGGAGAGAGAAACTGTCAAGACAGACCAAACTTGTTCTCAGACCCTTGAAGGGGCTAATATTATTGATGCAAACCCTGAATAATGTTTATTTTTGCTATGAACTAAGATACTGGTCCATACTACTCACTTGTCTCCATGGGTGAGGACAAGGGACTGTAAAATTATTCTCACTGGCAAGAGGATAAGACACACAGTGGCACCTGGACAGGAAAGGAGCGGGGGGGGGGGGGAGATATATGTATGCAGATGAAAGGAGATTGTGCAACACAACCTGCTTTCTTTGTTCATGTCAGGAGTATTTCCATATAATTAATAAATATATCAGAAAATGGTTACCAGAGGCAAACTCTCAAGACCATTTGGGATGACTAATTTCACATCTTCCATGTTACATGTTGAGGGGCATAAAGGAAAATGACATAGGTGTGAACTAGCCTGTTCTTTTCCACATTTGCAAAGCCGGTGTGAAAGTCCTGTTTGCATAAGTTTTCTCTGGCTGTCAACTCCATTAAATGACCTTCCAAGTAACCCAGTTCCCCATGTGATGGAGGGGGGGGTAGACTTTCCTGGGGTTCCATCCATTTTAAGAGGTGGGTAGGTCTTTATTCCACATTATAGTCCTGGAATTCCCTGAAGTTCTTTCAAGATTCCCAGATAATCTGAAAAACCTTTTCCATTATTTTAATCTGGGAGGGGCAGGATGGTAGCCAAAGAATGGATATGAATTTAATGTGGATGTTTTGAACCTTTCCTTGTTAGCCCCTACTTCTATCCATACATCACTGGGTGGTGCTTGTTAGGTTATTGAATTTACCAATAAAGGTTAGCATCAGGTATTCAATAATGCTTCTATCACTTTCATTGAATGCTACATTTATCTGTTTTGCATGTGTCACACTGGCTAATGTATTCATCTGCAGAATAACACAGGGTCAAGGCTGTAATTCTTAATTTTCATGGTTGTGTGTCCCACCCTGGGTGTGTCTTAGCCTTGGTTTCTGATAGTTTTCAAATAATATTGTTCCTTGTGGAGATGTTTTGCTTTGTATTTTGGCAGGATTTTTTATAGGCTAGAGCAGGATTTCTCAACCTTAGGCCCCCAGATGTTCTTGGACTTCAATTTCCAGAAGTCCTGATTAGCAGGTGTGCTGACTTGGGCTTCTGTTAGTTGAAGTCCAAGAACACCTGGGGGCCCAAGGTTGAGAAACTCTGGGCTAGAATATGATCCAAAGTAGCACCCAGAATACTGGGGGTAAATCAGTTTAGTTGAATACCCTTCCAGGTAACCTGAAGAATCAAAATAGCTGTTTCTCAGATGGGGGACATATACTTGAGTCTTAGAAGGGTTGGGTTTCAGTTGATTTCTATCATAATGTGTGCCAGGTTCTTCTAATGCATTTGTTAGAAGAGTTCTACCATCTGAGAAATGTGTGACATCATCATCATCATCATCATCATAACAACAACAACATGTAACAACAACATATAACAACAACAATAACAATAATAACAATAATAATACCGCTTTTTCAGCCCAGTGGGTGACTCAATATAGTCCAAAAATACACAACTAGTTAGGTATACAAAATAAAACAAAATACACACAATAAAGCAGTATACAAAAAAACCAAAATACACAGTAATACACTTTACAAATTCAAATTACCACGAAGCATCAAATAGAGCAGCAGTCATTTCCCAGGCGGGAGGGGCCCAGAACAAGGCGGGTGAGAGCCTCAAGTGGCCACACCTGGCTCAGACCATCTCCTCCTCTGGCGGTGGCAGGGCGCAGAGGCGAGCAAGCAGGAGCATCCTTCGGTCCTGAGCCAATGGCCTCTTGTCCTCTCCTGAGCAGGAGGGGCCCGGAACAAGGTGGGCGAGAGCCTCCAAGTGGCCGCATCTGGCTCAGACCAATAGCCAGTGTAAGGCCATCAACATGAATAAAAATGTTGTGCCTTGAGGGAAGAGTTGGTCATTGGAAGCCAGTATACTGCCCAGAGGTAGACTATTCTTTTGAGTCCTCCCATTAGTGTGATGTTCTTGAAATTAATGAAAAATCTGTGATTTGGCCAAATGGCTGGCATTTTTTTTGTTAGTTTATAATCATTGGCTAGCTTATAAACCGCTGTTCATAAGTCTATTATAGATATTTTTTTTGCACCAAAGGCATCAGTATACAAAATGCTTTAATGCAGATAGCACTTGGGTGCAAGTAATGTAACTTGCAGAAAGTGACAGTGTTCCCTGCTTTGTTGCATAGATTTTGAAAGATTAGAAGCACCAGAAGAGTTATTTGTATTTCCTTTAATTATCAACACTTGTTCTCTGCCTACTGTGCATATGAGAATGTACTGTATGTGCACACACTCTCCTTCTCAAAGGTTGCTAGTTTTGCTGCATATGTTATGAAGACCTGTATGAAAGGAAGAAAAATAAACATTCCTTTTCTCACTCTCACCTGGAGGCAAGGAGTCTCACAAGGTGTCAAAATTCCTCATCAAGCTGTCAAGTTAAGACACTCAACAAGAATGGAGAATTCAGTTCCTATTCTTGACATCCTATGTGTGGACGTAGCAAGACTAGAAAGGGAAGGAAGAGATGGAAGAAGATGCAGTAGCCACAGAGCTGCTTTGTGTAATCTCTCCCCATTCAAGCCTGCCAAACAAAGTGTGACTCAAACAAAGTGTGATTAGATTGGGATGTCTCATTAGGTATGAGTAGGTCATTTTCTTTATTTTGGTGTTCTAAGGTATCCTGTGCAAGTAGATACAATTTATATTTGTGTTGTAACTCCAAGTTGATTTATTTATACTGTAGGACGGTGGACCAATCTTTGTCATCTCGTCCCTTTTGTCTAAAGGCTATTGGTGCCATTTACCCCCAAGAAGGATGTATCAAGAGATTTACAGGAGATGGCCGCACCCCTCCCCAGTAGAGCCTGGATAAATCCACCTTTCCTGGACCTAAATCAGAAGATGTTACATAGCTTGTCAGCAAAAAGGGCAGGTGAAGAATTTCCTGATAAACCATTTAGGATTCTGGTTCTGCATTCCATCATGAGCCACCAAATGCCAAAGTGTTGATGTTGTTGTTGTGTGGTAGCAGAGTGTGTGAAGCAATGCACAACATGGAGCAGCATGTCTGAGGAATGCCCACACATAGAATGGCAACAGTTTGGTGAAATAAACAGATTTACTGTGCAGTGCTGGTATATACAGTGACCGAATGCAAAGCAGATATAGTCTCTTTTGGAAATGTATATGCAGACGGAAATGAAACAGTCTTTGTGTTTGGACAGCCAAAGGAGCTTGGAGCCTTCCAAGGTCCTCAGAAAAACAAAACAAAGGCTGTGGAATTTCAACAAGAGTCAGTTTGGAGAAAAACAAGCAGATAGCTTTCTTTTCCACTGTAGCAGTTAGCAGTCAGTTTGGAGAAAAACTTTCTTTCTCGACAGTATTGAAGGAAGCAGGCAAAGACCTCTTTGGCTCACAGGAATTCTTGCAGCTTTGCAGTTCAGTATGCGGGGGAAGCACTCTGACACAAGTGGTCCCTCCAAACAAGTGCTACACAGGCACTTTACGTATAGGCTAAAGCACAGACCCTTAAAGTTATATGCTGCCATTATACGTTTAGGTACAACATGCTATACAATACAAGGGGACAAAAACCTACATCCATCACTAAGAATTGCCTCCTCCTTGCTAGGGGCTGGACGACTTGATGACCCATAAGGTCCCTTCCAGCTTGCTGTGAAGAGAACATTTCCTCTTTACACATTATTGTTTGTTTTCAAAATCTTCAATTGCTTTTGTCAGTGCACGATTCTATTTGATTTTATAAAGACAGAATATGTAGCATAACTATTCTGAGATAAGGTATGCTTGATTAGCCATGAATCATAAACAGTTGTTGTCAAGAAGAAAAGGATTGCACTGGAAGAATGGTTTTACATACATATCAATAGAGCATCATCCTGGATGCACACAATGAACTGGAGACCAAAACATTCTGCCAGTGTACCAATCTGAAATTCAGTCACACTCTTTCCATCTTAAAATTGAAAGTCAAGGGGCAAATAGCAAAGGACTCTAATCCAAAAACAATCTGCTCGCCCTTCTCTAGTCCTCTTGTCTACAAACAGCAGCATCTCAGAAATCATGAGAAAAAGATAGCAATATGATATTGGTGTTCTTGGAGGATCAAGCCATTTTTAACAAACCACCAAAAGGCAGGGAGGGGGAGAGAAAAGAGCCATGTGGCTTTTGTGGCCCTTGTACTCAACCCAGAAGCAACAGTGGGTGAGACTTTATTAGACCACTAAAAAAAATCACAAACATAAACTAGCTTTTGACCCCATGCAGGTCTTCCACTTTTAACAGCGCTATTGCACTCTTTGATCATGAAGACCCTGTAAAAACTGAGACTTATTTTGGGAAACGGCAGCAGAATGGAAAGTCTATGCCATGTACAGTATATACTTCTACATGTATGATTTTTGCAACAAGTACTATTCTTGAGATAAATAAGGAAAAAATCTGCTATAAATAGTAGTATGACCATTCATGTATCAGAGTCCCTCAAATTTACAGAATAATACAAGATTTTTCCCACCCCAAAAGCCCACAATACCATATTCAAACAAAATGTATTGATGAAAATCTGGTAGCAGATTTTTGATGGCAAACCTTTTAGAAACCGAGTGCCCAAACAAAGGGGCAGGGTGAACTCTGTGCTGGGGGGAGGGAGGAAGTGCTTCCATTGGGCTGTTAGGCAGAGGGGCGGGGTGAATTCTGTGCTGGGGCAACAGCACGTGTGCCAACAGAGAGGGCTCTGAGTGCTCCCTCTGACACGTGTGCCCTAGGTTCGCCACCACTGCCCTAGAAGAAAGAAAGTAGATATAAAACATGAATGCCTGTTCAGCCTGGTTTCAAGGTGCCCACTATTTCCAGACAAATTCAAGGCTTTATTTGTTCACTTTTTGATTCTTTAGCTTTAAGTGGTTGATAGACTAGACTAGACTGGATTGGACTCTATTTGAGCATGACTTCAAGCAGAGGATTATTACTAAGAGGATAAGAAACATGGCCTTCCTGTTTCTTTGTTAAATAACCCAATATTATAAATTACAATCATGTTAAGTGCAAAGATACCTTGACACCTTTGTTTTATACTGAATCTGCAATCTCTTGCATGCCTTGCTGGCAAATTATCTGTCAAGAACCAAAGCTAGAGTCTTGGACCTACATCTGCCCAGACATGTGGACCTTTAGGCCTTTTCCCCTTCTTTTCAATTCCTCCAACTTTTGCAAGACCTGTACCTTGAAGATAAGTTCTGAATGATTAAAAAGCTGGCCATATTTGTAATTTTTTTAATGATCCAATAAAAACATTACTTCAGATATAATTTTGTTTTTATCCATGGATCACAAAACTATTTTCAATTTTAAAATTATTTGTATTAGTGGCAAATGCTTGCATTTTAAAAATACATTTCAGTTTACAAATGTAAAGTGAAAAAGAGAAAAGATTCAAGATTTCTTTCTTTAAATTAAGAGACCAACAAAAGAAAAAAATAGAAGTACAAGAACAAAATATCTCTGTATTTGCTTCTCAGTGTGTGTGCAGATAAAAACTGCAAGTTAAATTGGTGTCCTATACATCATTAGATAAAGTCTGATCACTGAGGCACAATCTGAGCACGTTATTTTGTCCAAGCTGAGGGGGATTCAACAGAAGAAGTGCTTTAAAATGTTCTTCAAAGTATGTGCAGTCATGCAAAGTAATGTTTTCTAAGGAAACACCACCTTCATTTGATGTCCAGTAAAACAACCCATCAGGTTTCCTTCAGTCACTATTAACACGGATAGATTTTCCCCCTGTTGTTGCCATCTTGTGTTGATGCTACACTCTGTCCTCTCTTGTTTTGGGGGAAAACACACCCATGCATCATCTTTTGTGTATTGTCCTTTTCAACATCTCTGTGTTTCTGCTATTTTAAAAATACTTAATGCAAAGTGAAAAATGTAGTTTGTAAAAAAATTATAGTTTTCCAAGTATCTTTTAATACATTCTTTGCCTCATATGTTGCGGGTGTAAAAATACTGCACAAGCAAACCCTTGTTACACTTCAGAATTACAGATTTCAGGAGATTAACTGTGCAGTCTTGCAAGACAACACCATTTGGTGCAGATGTGTGAGGACAGATGTTATTTCATGCTGGCAAATGTGTCTGGTAAAGTGCAGAATGCACGTAAAGAGTCTGAAACATGTCCTGGTCATTTGCCTTGTGCTGGTGTTTTTACTACTCTATCCTGTCTTAAGGTCTTTCCCGTTAACTCCATTCTGCAGTGGCTTCATTTTGCCACAGTAATCCCAGGAAATGGCAAAGGGCAGCAAGCCTCTGAACTCTGGGGGGAAAACTGGCAAATCGTGACTCACAGATCCAGACTTGGAAGATTTATCAGCATTGCAACACAGACGAGTGTTCATGAGTTTTAAACACTGTCTCAGACACTGGCTGTTTAGCTAAGAAAGAGAAGGGATGAGATCTTCAGCTTAACCTGTAGGGAGGCCTGAAGCATTTTGCAAAGTAGAGTCCATCCAGCAGAAACAGGGAATCTCAGCCAAAAGACTAAGAGATGTCAGATCTAATGACCTCTTTGTGAGACAGGGAAGACCAAAAAACCTCCCAGGGAAAGAGTGGCTGAGCAAAGCAAGGATAAAGTGGATCAGCCACTGTGTCACCAGACTGATCCGGAGATCACCAGCCATCAAATTGCTCTATACAGCCAAGAAAAAGAGAAGAGTTTGCAGTCAGAGGGTCTCCAAAGTTATTGGGTTCATATTTGTCCAGAGAAAGCAAGAGAAGGACAATTGATCAGTCAGTCAACCAAGAAGCCAATGCTTCATTCTTTGAATAACGTAAAACATTTACAAAAACAGTAAATAAACCCCTGTATCAAACCTGAGCAACAGTGTGGGATGGGCAAAAAAAGCCAGAACCCGAGAGCCAATTGTAGGTTCCAGCCAAAAATTCCCACCCGGCCCCGAAGCGACCAAAATATCACACTGTTTACTAGGGAGGGGGTGGAGGGAAAAACTTCTCCGCTCCGTCGCTTTCGCAAAATGGCAGCTCGGCTGCCTCGTGGCCACCCCTTTTAAAGAGGGCTGGCCACGCCCCCTAACTACCCGGATGTCCAAGTCCGGTGGGGGGGTGCCCACAAAGAGCGCGGCGGCCATTTTGGCGCCGCGCTTGCATTGCATGCACACACCCCAAAAAAGGACTCAGACACCAGTATAAGTGGATAACGGCATTGGGCCACATTTATTGATTCATGCCCTAGTCCGAATTATAAATTTCGATTGGTACTCAACGAATTATAATTCTTAAGGCAAGCAGGCCACAGTAACACTGGTAAGGTTCCTCCCAAAATTGCCAACGGCAATTGGCTACAATGTATCCATTTGTATCAATTTGTTTGTTTACAACAAACAAATTGTTGACCGTAGTCAATAAACTAACTACTGACCCCACCCTCTGACGCGTATCCGTAAAATAACGGGGTGATGCATGCTGCCTAGCTCGTGCCATCACCCCATTGCCTGGTTCGTCGTTGACCGGACAACGTTAACCAACTTGTACCTATCTAGTGTTGGCCAGTCAATTGCGAACCTGCCGGATACCTGTGGGTCATAATTATTTACCTTACCAGTGCTACCCGCCACACGGGGAGGCTTCAATAAAGATTCACTGCCCCCCCCCCAGACCGTCAGCTCGGTCAACAGGCCTGCTTGCAAGTCTTCCAAAAAGAGGTTCATACCTCTGTGCGACAGATGGACCCCATCCCCTGCATAAAGATCACAGTTTTGGAGACTAATGGTGGGGTGTCTGATGACGCACCCCCAACCCTTGTCTATAACAAACCGGGCTACTGCCCTGTTCACCGAGCGATGAGCACGGTCAAGGGCCTGGAGGTTAATGCCCCCCCTGTAAGCGTGACGCGGTATGATGTCCGACCAAATCAGGGTTGTGGCAGGCCACACATAATGCAAGTAAGCCAGGTCACCACAGATCGCATGTTTCAGCGACAGGCCCGTGACCTGGCCTAAATCATTGCCCCCAAGGTGTATCACCAGGACATCAGGCGGGTCAGCATCCCTGATGGAAAAAAGGAATGGCAACAGTTCCCGCCATAACATCCCGCGCTTACCGTACCACCTAAGACATGCGGACGCACGTAGTCCCAGCTGGGGTCCCCACTCTGTCGCCGCAGCGTACTGCACTGCCCAGTGCACGTAGCTGTGGCCCACCAGCCATACTGCCACCGGTGTGATCCGACACCCAGGGTCTGTCAAGGAAAAAAGGAAACAGGACCGTGACTTAACAGGTACTCACAAGTGAAGTGGGCGAACGTACAGCTGGAAACACTGCGATCCCCACCTCCCCATCTGGCGTATCTCAGCCCCAGAGTACCCAAATGCAGCTGCGGTAGAAGCAGCTCCTATTCTAAAAGAATGGGTGCCGTAACCAGCCCCGGGGAGGCTAACACTGGACAGTGCCTTACCGGTCACCTTCCAAAATTGAAATTTAGTAAGGGGAGACCCATCTTGGTGGCAGAAAAACAAGCCAGGGTGCGTACCACGCAGTGCAAGGAACTCTCGTAGGGCACCAACCGGACAGATGTCTGCAATGGAACATCGTAGCAGTCTTACACCACTGCCTACACCGTGCTGATCAACCTTTGAGGAGCGTATCCTCAACTGAGCCCACTCATCGGAAACATAGACATCTTCGAGTTCCAGTGCCCTACGCGTCGCATCCGCCTTAGACAGTAGCACAAGCTCACTGATGCGGAGCGCTCCAAAAAAGGCCACCGTGGTGGCTGCATGAAATAGAGCTGCCTCATACCTGTCAAAACACAGGTCATGCCAGCCTCGTGCAAGGTGGGTAAGGACCCTTGGAGAAATTGGGTGGCGGCTGTCCGGGCAACGTCCACGTTCCCATGTCCAGCCTTCCAAAACGTGTCGTATACGGAAGTCAGTTGTGCTGTCAGCATAACCCCCACTTTGGCCCTGAATGCCAGTGCTGACAGCCTGGATGCTATGGTGCGGGGAGCTAGGCCCTGATTGTGTAGGTAAACCATGAATTGAAGGACATGTGCCACTGGAATGGGCCAAATCTCGGGCAAGCGGAATTGCACACGGAAAGCCTGAAATTTAGTGAATGCATGGTTATACGCCTTACGCGTGCGGGGCGCCAGCGACATGCCGATCGCCCGGTTCACCTCTCCTTGCCAAACGTCCATATCTCATCCGGGAGCGGCGAGGGAAATTCCTCTGCGTCCGGGGCCAAGGCGCGGAACCGGGGGATCTGCAGGCGGGACAAAGCATCAGCAATTTCGTTATTAATACCTGGTACATGTCTGGCCCTGAATAGAATATTGAGGCGTAGACTGCGCAAGACGAACTGGCGCACCAACTCCATAACCCTGGGTGATTTAGACGTCTGCGAGTTGACAATGTGCACAACCGCAGCATTGTCACACCAGAAATGGACAACTGAATTGGCCCACTCCGCACCCCATAGCATCAAAGCTCCCAGTATGGGAAAGAACTCGAGGAACGTAAGATCGCGTAAACGATCCATGCCCCTCCAAGTTGGATGCCATAGGCCGTAGGCCCACCTCCCCTCAAAGTAAACCCCATAACCCAGGGACCCTGATGCGTCCGACTGGACCTGGAAGCGAGGGGACACCAGAAGGTCAGATCTCCAAAATGACACCCCATTGAATTCCTTAAGGAACTCAAGCCAAATCAGCATATCCTCCTTCGTGCCCCTGTTCAGTCGGACCCTATGATAGGGCCTGGATAGGCCAGCCATGGTGTCACACAAGCGTCGAGCAAAAGCTCTGCCAGGCGTGACCACCCTGCAGGCAAAGTTAAGGTGACCATGCAGTACCTGGAGCTCACGAAGTGACACCTTGCGTTTGGCCAGTAAGGCCAAAATCAATACAGTGATCCTTGAAACCTTGTCAATGGGTAACCTGGATGCCTGTAAAACGGTGTCAATTTCAATACCCAGGAACGTGAGCTTGGTTGATGGGCCCTCGGTCTTTTCGGGCGCTAAAGGGACACCAAGTTCCTTCATTAGCGTCTGAAATGTGTTGAGGAGACGCGTACACGTGTCCCAGCCCCGTTCACCCCCGAACAAGAAATCATCGAGGTAGTGTGCTACAGACCGAGACCCCGACCTACGAACAAAGGCCCACTGGAGGAAGGTGCTAAAACGTTCAAATGCCGAGCAAGAGATGGAGCAGCCAAAAGGCATGGCTTTATCAACATAATACTTGCCCCGGAATCTGAAGCCTAGTAACTCAAAGTCACCGGGGTGCACCGGCAGCAGCCGGAATGCAGACTTAATGTCACACTTTGCCAATAGTGCACCCGGGCCACAAGAGCGCACCATGCGCAGGGCCTGGTCGAATGATGTGTACCTGACTGAACAAAGGTCATCAGGGATGGCATCATTGACCGAATGGCCAGCCGGGTACGACAGGTGGTGAATCAGACGAAATTCCCCCGGTGTCTTCTTGGGCACTAACCCCAAAGGGGAAACCTTCAGGTTGGGAAAGGGTGGAGCCTGAAAGGGGCCAGCAACACTGCCTGCCTTAACCTCCTTAGCAATACTCAGGGCGGCCACCTCCTCCCTTCCCCTAAGAGAAAGTAAGTTGGGGGCGTCTTGGGGGCACCTCTCCCCTGTGAACGGAATGCGGAACCCTCGCTGGAAACCCTCGAGGAGGTAACCAGCGTCTTCTCTCCTCGGGTATGTTGCGAGCCAACGCTCCAACATGGCCAAATTAACTGGGGAGGGGGCCTTTTGGGTGACCAGTTCCCTCAGCGGCAGGTCTGCCCGCTCCCTGTCCACCTCTACCTCTGCCCCGAGACCCGCCTGCTTGCAGACACGCAGCGGCGGCGTGGGGGCCAGCGCAAGAGGGACACTCGTGCTTATATCGGCATTGTTTTCTGTTGCATGCACCGTTGGCCGAGAAGCTCCAACACAGCAGGCGGGTTGGAACCCCCTGCCCCACCACCTGGCAGGGTGCCTGTGCTGGAGCGGCTCACTGGACCGCATGTCCACAATGATACCTCTCCCCAGGCGCAGGGCACGTGGGGGTCATGTACAGAAGCCAAAGCTTCTGGCAGGGCTCGTCCCACCTCATCTCCGGGTGTAGGGGCACTCTCATTCGAAATTCCTCTTCGTAAGCCAACCACGACGGGCCAGGGAAATCAACCATTGCCCTGTAAATGTTGTCCAAATATTGGACCATCGGGATGGCCAGATCGGGCCGGGCCTTGAGGTAGACCGCCATGTATATGAGATATGCGGGCAACCAGTTGGCCCACGTGCGTGGTGGCTTGCGACGGCGAGACTGTTCTTTGTCCTTCTCGTCTTGCCCCTCCCTCTCCTCTTTGGTGGGTTCCCTGTTCAATAGGGAGAAAATGCCTACATATTCTCCCCGCCAAATCTTCTCCCTCGTGGCCTGAGCTAAATGATCCCCAAGGGGCAAAGAATACCCAGCTGTCGGGAATGCCGACACCGGCACGTTAGCAATGCGGGACATCAAGAAAGGGACCTGAACCGCCCCCGTGACCCCCGTTGCCTGCCCTGCGGCGTAAGGCCCCCCACCCACAGTGGGGCCTGTAAGTGGCAAAGCCGCACCTGGGTAAGTCGGGGGCTGCTGTCCCCCCGCCCCGACTTGACGGGGCCATGGCCACTGGAGACCCTCACCCGTGGTGATTGTTGGTGTGGGAGCATTAACTTGAACCGGATACTCACAGGGTGCACCCCCGCGGGCCGCCCCCACTGGGGGGTCCGGCCCACGTTGAGCGTTGGCGCTCGCGACCGCAATCGAGCTCTGAAGACCCATCTGACCACCACCCGCCGGTGGTGCCTGCTGCGCGGGTCGCTGCGAGGCCGCGGCGGGCGCCGACCTGCGCGTCTCGAGCAGCTCAACCCGGCCGGCCGCCTGCTGAAGACTGTCCGCCCCCGTAGTGACCTGCCGGCCAAAATGTGCCCCGGATGGGTTGGATATCCCAAGGGATGCCTCCAAGGCCACTACGCGGGCCAATAGGGCATCCACCGCCACAGAGCCCCCTGCATAAAGGGGGCCAAGCGGGCCGGCCGGCCCGCCGGGTGCAGGACCCGGGCCAGTTGCCAGAGTACTCGTACCCGGGTGGGGCCATGCCCAAAACTCTGGCCCCCGGGGGGCCTGGGGCATGCCCTGCCAGGGAATTGTGCCCAGCCCTCCCCCCTGGTTGAAACCTATGGCCGGGGAATGCGGGCCAGGGGCCGAAGGCCCAGCGGCACCATGCCCACCCACCTGCCCCAAGCCCATGGCCGGCAATTGCTGGCCGGGGGCCGCAGCCCCCGCAGGGCCGGTCCGGGGCTGTAAAGCCTCGGGCCACGGGCTAATTTGCCCCATCCCACCGGTCCCGGTGGGAGCCTCTGCAATGGGGGCCTGTTGGGTGGGCGCAGCCGTGGTCCTCCGACCCGGCTGGCGCTTCCTGGACGGGCGAACCGAGTTCGCCATAGCCTTCTTCCTTGAAGGCATTGTAGTCGCTGGGGAAGCCTAAGAAGAAGGCGAAGAGCGAAGCTGTTTGCCGCCGAAGGGGCTTCCCTGCAAAGGCTGAGAGCGACGGAGTAAAAACTTCTCCGCTCCGTCGCTTTCGCAAAATGGCAGCTCGGCTGCCTCGTGGCCACCCCTTTTAAAGAGGGCTGGCCACGCCCCCCTAACTACCCGGATGTCCAAGTCCGGTGGGGGGTGCCCGCAAAGAGCGCGGCGGCCATTTTGGCGCCGAGCTTGCATTCTTTGAATAACGTAAAACATTTTGTTCTTTGATACGGTGTGCATTTGCCATGTATTCCTAGTATCCAAGAAAGGTGAAAATGAAGGGACAGAAAAGGCTACTTTTTGTATACTCCTTGGCCAGCATGAATGCTGGGGTTATAATAAAAAAGTAAGTTTTCCAAAATCTGTGTAAATGCTGTCAGGTAGTGTACAGACATTTCTGAAGAACAGTTTGAACCAGCTCTCCATAATGCTGCTAAAGTCGTAGCAATCTTTGACACTGTGTTCACAGCTTAATAGCTATACAGGCACAACAGGAGAGTGGCAGAGCCACATAGAAAACCTAAGAGGAGACAATGAACACTCATGTTCACGCTCAGTCTTATGACACCTGTTTTTGCTGCCCTACTTCTGTTGCTGGAATTTAGCTAGACTTGCTCAGAAACATCTTTGAGAGAGGAGAGGGGGAGAACCCCTCCAAATGTTTTGAACTTGAAACTTTAGGCATAGTAAAGGATTATGGGTATTGTAATCCAACAATATCTAGAGACAAGAGAGTCCACAGGAATTTTTCTAGGGGAGAGCAAAGCTTTATAAAGATATGTTACTGTATGCTTCAGTACAGCACTGTCTCTGCTTGTATGTATTAATACATGAATATGAATGAATGCACCACCTCTCTCACACACACAGACCCATGGATGATCATATGCATCACCTCACACCCATGGTTGACCATATGCAGAGTGTCAAATGTTCTGTAATCATCTCTTTGGACACACCATTTTATTTCATTTAGGGAGGGGAAGGGCACTTAAAGGCAATTGTTAAAGTATAGTTATATAGTAAAACCTCGCATAAAGAGCGCCTTGCTTAGAGACTAATTCGCTTAAAGAGCAGAATTTTCTCTGAATGGTCACCTCGCTTAACAACTAAAACCAACCAAAAACTTGCTTAACAACTAAATTGGGGTTTGCAACCCCCACACACACCAGAAGTCACAATTGGTCACTTACAATGGTGTTTCACTTAAAGAGCAAACTCGCTTAAAGAACAACCCCATGGAACGCATTATGCTCTTTAAGCGAGGTACCACTGTAATTCAAAATGTAATGCTTTACTATTTTCACAAAAGGAATTCTGCCTCACCAAGTTACAATTGCTACAGATTTTTCCCCTGTTTGAAGCACGACAAACAGCACGTCTTACCAACACATACCAGTGATGCTTTGGTTCAGAACTGGTCATCACACATGTCAGAAACTGAACTAATATGTAGTGATCCTACTCACTCTAGAAAAACAGCAGCACCTACTACCACTGATCCAAAAGCTTCAGGTAGGCATGGGTGAGTGTCAAGCTGGTTTACAATTGCCTGCATTTTGTATGGTAGCCAAAAAAGGGATTAAACAAATCCCTTGCCAAAGTGGTCCAAAACATGGGATAGAGCACCACCTGATTGCACCCTTAGATTATCAGAGATTTTGGAGCCACATCAAGTTTATTGAGAACAGTAAAAAGGAAAGAGGGGCTGGGGGAAGCAAAGGACAAAATGCTGTTGTACCTTAAAAACTAACCTCTTATTTCATGCCCCCTTTAATTTTGTCCAAATGTCAAAACAGTCTAACATGGCTACCTCTCTGCAGAGTAAAGTGAATAGAGTAAGAGGTATTAGTAAAGTTAAAGACTTTAGAGTCAGACGTATCTGACTCTAGGGTTCAGTGCTCATCTCTGATTACAGCCAAAGAGCCAGCGCTGTCTGCATCTGCAGACATTTCTGTGGACATGTGGCAGGCATACCTCGACAGCGCAATGCACAGAACACTGTTTACCTTCCACTGAAGTGGTACCTATTTACATACCTGTCAAGTTTCGGGAAATTTCTGTCAAATAAGGGAAATTTCCTGGCCAAAACAGGAAACTGGACAGCTATGCTTATCCTGTGCTGGCCTCCAGTCTAACTCCAGTCTAACTAATACGGGATGACGGTGGGAAAGAGTGTAAAATACAGGGGTGTTACAGAAATTTCCCGAAACTTGACAGGTATGCCTATTTATCTACTTGCAGTGTCTTGCTTTCGAAATCTTAGGTTGGCTGGAGGTAGGACAGAAACGGGAGCTCATTCTGTCATGTATTACTTGGGTCTCGAACTGCTGACCTGCTGACCTTCCAGTTGTCAAGTTCAGTGTAGGTATTGTCATTTATTTCCCCAGTATTCACCAGTAAATTTACCCCTAGATTTTGGTGTCCTCTTAATTTTGGTGCCTTGGGGAAAAGCTGCAATTACTCTATGCGGGGTATAGCTACAATAAATAGCACCAACCCAATCAAACTCAGACTGCTGGGACCAGTGATTGTCTTCCCATTCTACTATAGCTCTCCTAGCCTCACAATGGCATGAACTCCAATCTGTTGATTTCAGGTGTTGTAGACCTGCTTCGTTGTGGCCCTGTTGTTATGTTCATGTTTTATGGCTTGACTATTTGCTCCTGTCTCTGCTTCAGATCTTGCATGCTCCTTGAAACTCAGCTTGGACTACTCGTTATATGATCTGAACTGCCAGGTGTAGACTTCCTCTTTTTTTCTGCCTTAGAGAAGGACTAGCAGAGATGCCCATCCTTCGTCCTGGATGGACCCAACCCTGGCCAGGGATACAGCAGGGGCCCCCTCTCCCGCACTGACCGTACCTTCTGAGGTGGGGGTGGGCTCATAGTTTCTGACGTCCCCCAGGCTGGCAGGCTGGCATGGGCCCAGCAGGCTGGGCATCCCTGGCTGAGGCTGGGTGGTGCTCCAGGGCCATAGGTGCCGCCTCACAAGCCCACGGCTTGAGAAGGCTGTTTGTGGTGGTGCCTTGCCAGGCGGCAGCTTGAGGAGGCGACCATTAGGCTGTGGCAGGCTGCGGAAGCCCGGTGGTGATGCATGTGCTCTGGTGTGTGCATGCGCACTGATGCCAAACCGGCGATCTTGGCTGGTGGGTGGAGCCTCAGATGTGATGCACCCTTGTTAGCTTTGGAAGCCCAGTGGTGATGCATGCACACTGGTGCACACATGCACACTGATGACAAACCAGTGATCCTTGCTGGTGGGGCTTATGCCCCACCTGCAGCTCCCGGACCCCCATCTTTGACGTGCAAGGTAGGCCCAGTCTGGTTTTCAGGGGGGGGATGTCACGGGGGGAACGTATGCAGGACATATGAACGTATGTCTCTGCTATATATTTATAGATTTGGGGTGAATGGCTGGAAAGCAGCTTCTGCTCCAAATGCACTGCAACATTTGTCACATGAGGTAGCAGACTCACTCTGTCAAACAGGAGAGCCTTGAGAGGAAGAATCATAGAGAGTGGAAGAGAAAACCAGAAGGGGAGATAGAGGTGAACGAAAAAGACCCTTGGAGGCCCAGTGATGAACAAATGCGCAATGGCAACATAAAATCACCGCCGAAAACAAATGCACTCCCAAGACACACACAAGGTTTTTCACATTCTTCACTGATACTATTAAAGGACCCTTCACCTTCACATCGAACAATTAAGCAAAGAGCAGCCCACGCCTGCATATTGAAAGCTTCTCTGCCTCATCATGATATAAGCAGAAGATGGTTATATGTTTGTGGCAGGTTACAATATTTAGACACCTCAGCACCTCTGACTTGGTGGACTTATTTTTGATAAGTGGCACTTAAAAGTGTTAGTCTGAAGCATAAGTAGTTAATGCAAATATGTTACCGACCCCTACTAGAGTCAGCAATTATGCAAATATCCCAAGCCTTCATCTTTTATAATTAGATGTAGCTAGCTTATGGAGAACTCTAATTTTCGAGCTCACTCCTTGTCAAAATGTTCCACCAAAGAGAGAGAGAGAGAGAGAGAGTCTGACGGGGAGGGGGAGCGAGGGAGGAATGTGTTTGAAATCAGATAAATAATTATTCTCTAAAGGGGCATACGGGATGGTCTGTATTTAAGAAGAAGAATGCTAGGAGGCTTTTAGCAATTATTTTCTTGTTTGTCATGCCTGAGAGATGTATGAAAAGCATGGAGACATTGAGAATACGGTTGTAATAAGTGTCCCAGCAAATTCATCTCTCTAGTATGAAATGCTAATTAATATGACACACACACACAAACAAGATCCCAAAGGGTATGTTTTGTTAGCTTGGTGAATGAAGGCGGAGGCAGAAGATGGTTCTATAAACACAAGACAAAAGGCACACACACTGCTGACCGAAGGAAAGTCATGTCTGTGATGATCCTAACTCTCATGAGCCCATTTCAATGGATGAGTCACTTCTATTATTTTAGGTGGGCTGCAGATTTTCTACATAAAAGCTTGGAATACACCCATGGAGGAAACGTAGCAGGGACTTTGGTAAGGTTTAACAATAGGTTGTACTGCCATTGCCTTAGTATTATACAAGGGGGGTGGGGGGGGAAGGTATCTTATTTTTTGTACGTCTTTGTGTTGCATTATAAGTTATATAATAAAAGATGCAGCCTTTTATATCAGATTCCTCCAGACCCATTTCCTCCATTTACAATATAGCTCTTAGGGAGATTCTACCAGGTGCTTCAGATGGGAAAATGTGTACAATTAAGATATATATTCCCTGTCTTCTAGATTAGTCTAGCCTTGACCAAAGTATTATGATTTGGATTGGTATCATACTAATGGATAGTGATGGATACAATTTTTGCTGATCTCTTGTGTAACGCCCCTTTTTAAAAATATATATATTTACCCTGGTTTGGTGAATATTTATTATTTATTTGTTTGTTTAAATTTATATAGCCGCCCTCTCACCAGAGCGACTCTGGGTGGCGTACATCCACTAAAAATCCCATAAAAAACTCAAAAAAACACCCACCCACCACCCACCCACCCCAACTGAAAAGAGGGGCATTACTTCACGAGCCACCAGGTGGGGGCCACCTCCCCATTTATGCCCCACACCCACACTGCCAGCTAGGTTTTAAGTCCTTTTCTAAAGGGCAGAAGCTCTGTCTGCAGCCGCAGTTCTACCGGCAGGAGGTTCGAAAGGGCCGGGGCGGACACGGAGAAGGCCCTCCTCCTAGTGCCAGAGAGGTGGGCCTCTCTAGCTGTCAGTACCACTAGAGAGCCCTTCCGTTCCACTCTGGTTGGGCGGGCAGACATTCTTGAGGTGATGCGGTCTCTTAGGTAGCCTGGCCCACTACCATGTAGGGATTTAAAGGTCATAACCAGCACCTTGAATTGCACCCGGAGGCAAACTGGTAATTAGTGCAGCTCCCGGAGCAGTGGGGAAGCATGAGCATAATGCCTGCATCCCATCATCACCTGGGCAACCGCGTTCTGGACCAGCTGCAGCTTCTGAATGGTTGTCAAGGGCAGCCCCATGTAGAGTGCATTACAATAATCTAGTCTAGAGGTGACCAGAGCATGAGTGACCATGAGCAAGGAGTCCTGGTCCAGGAGCAAGCGCAGCTGGCAGATTACCCAAAGTTGTGCTAAGGCCTCCTGGCCACGACCACTACCTGCTTTTCCAGCAGCAGCCACGAGTCCAGGAGGACCCCCAGGTTGCACACTGGGTCTGTCTGGGGCAAAATAGCCCCATCCAAGACCAAAGATGGTAGCTCCCGGGATAACACAGGACCTCCAATCCATAGCCACTCAGTCTTGCTGGGATTCAGTTGTAGCCCATTATTCTGCATCCAGACCCCCATGGCCTCCAGACACCTGGACAGGACAGTAGAGTGAAAGGCTCCAGACTACTTTGCGGGGTATCACTGTGGATGGAAGGGGATATCTAACCTTTCCTGCCCCCCCCCTTTCTCAAAGAAAGGCTCAACTGAATTCAGCCCCTTTTATGAATAAATCGAGTCTTTCTGATTTGTATAAAAAACATGGTAACATTTGATCCACTATGTATGTGCCTTGTGAATGAGCAAGGGTTTTTTAAACCCACCCCCCTTCCAGATCTACTTCCAACATTAGGTCTATTAAAGATCAGTTGGACAACTATTAAGCCTGAACTCTGGTGCTTGTGAGATCAGATGAACTGAAGTGATCTTTGTCCTCCTCTCAGGTAGCCAGTTTCCTCATTGTGATACTCGTAGCTAAGTAAATGGCCGTTTCAAATCAGCATATAGTTAAATAAAGTATGTAAATGAGAAAGCTTCTCTTCTCTTCTTCCTTTTTAGCTGCTCCAGTTGATGTGGCCATGCTGTATCTGACCATCTTTATAATGATCCTTTCCCCACTACACACAATGGTTCTCTGTGGTCAATTAATTAATGTTTGTGAAGCTTATTGTGACTCCCAGATGAAAGGAGTTACAGCCTGTAAAGTAATTGTATTACACTGATGATGACTGATGCCATATGATAGCATAAAGCTGCTAACCCTCTGCAAGTGGCGAGGAAGGTTAAAGTTCAGGGCTGGTTTATGTATCAGATTAATTTGCCATTAAAAAGTTGATTTCAACTGAGAAAATGAAGAATAGAAGAAAAGTGGCCCTTTTCTAGTGAGAAGCATGCTGATCCCGATTCTACTTTATCGCTGTTGTTTTCTGATTTGCCACCATGTGATCTGGCGGGTCAGGGCCACAGTGGCTTAGTAGTTAAGACACTGAGCTTAACAACTAGAAGGTTGGCAGGTCAGCAGTTTGAGACCTGAGTACTGCACAATGGAGTGACTTCACATCGTCTGTCCCAACTCCTGCCAACATAGCAGTTTGAAAGCAAAAAATTGCAAGTAGATAAATAGGTACCATTTTGGCGGGAAAAGTAACTGTCTATTCATGCCTGCCACATGACCACAGAAATGCCTGCAGATGCAGACACAACTGGCTCTTTGGTTGTAAACAGAGATGAGCACCAGCCCCTAGAGTTCAATACAACTGGCTTGTTAAAAAGTAAAGGAGACCTTTACCTTTACCTTTTAATTTGGTGGGTGCTTCAAGTGTCATTTCAGCAATAGGAAAGTCACAGTCCAACCAAATGTAAGGGATACATTTGTTTGTGCCTATTCTTACCATTGTGTTTAAATGTGCCAATTTCCATGTTGGATTCTGAGTGTCTGTTTTGAAGTTCCATTGACCTGAATGGGAGACATTCTGGGTCTAATCCTACAGCCACCTTTCTTGAATAAGTTCAGCTGAACTCTCATTCCTCTGAGTAGACTTGCCTTGAAAGCATTCATTTAGCAGTTTTATTCCAGGTAATGCTGTGTGGGGGGGGGGGGAGTGGTACCTGTGACTAGATCATGCCCCAGTTTGGTGCAATCGTACAAAGATGTTTCGTTTTACCTCCTTTTAGCCAGAGAACTGCCATGTACTATGCCTCTTCAATTAGTAGCTCCTGAACAGGTCTAGCCTCCAGGCTAGATTATTGCAATGCGCTCTACATGGGGCTGCCCTTGATGACCATTCAGAGACTGCAGCTGGTCCAGAATGCGGCAGCCCGGGTGGTGATGGGGTGCGGGCGTTATGCTCGCGCCTCACCATTGCTTTGGGAGCTACACTGGTTACTGGTTACCAGTTTGTCTCCGGGTGCAATTCAAGGTGCTGGTGTTGACCTTTAAAGCCCTACATGGTAGTGGGCCAGGATACCTAAGAGACCGCATCATCCCAAGAATGTCTGTCCATCCAACCAGAGCGGACCGGAGGGGCTCTCTAATTGTGCCATCAGCCAGGGGGGCTCGCCTCTCTGGCACACGAAGGAGGGCCTTTTCTGTGTCCGCACCGGCCCTCTGGAACCTCCTGCCAGTAGAGTTGTGGGTGCAGATGGAGCTGCTGCCTTTCAGAAAAGATCTAAAAACCTGGTTGGCGGGGCAGATGTGGGGCAGGTGTGGGGCTCAGATGGAAGAGTGGCCCCTGCCTGTTGGCTTATAAAATAAAGCCTCCCCACTTTTTAATGCTAATGTGGTTAGATTTTTAACTTGAATGGGGGGTAGGTGGGGGGGGGGGGAATTTAGAGCTTTTAACTGTTTTTATATGTTTTAACCTGCTGTAAGCCGCCCTGAGTCGGGTTCGTTTGATTGGGTGGCATAGAAATTTGAATTATAAATAAATAAATAAAATATGGGCTGGGTCCAGAATTTGTCCTACTTCTAGCATATCCAGAAAACGAGTTGCAATGCAAGTCAGTCACGATCAAGCCCTATTTATTTGAACAAGTCTACTCTAAATGTAGATTAAATTGAGATTCTGTTCCGTTTTGCAAATGATAAACTACAAATGGCTACAATGACAGTGAGAGAAGGAAACGGCCTTCTTCTTTTTCCACTGCAAAGACAAGGTTTCTGGTCCTGTGACCTCAAGTGAAAGGAGAAAGCCAGGCCTCCATGTCTGCTGCTCTCCCCAAACCAGCCGTCAATGGCTGGTGTACAGTTGCTTGAGAATGCTAAGCCACTGAGTTCGTGACCTAAATCTAATGGTTACTTTTTTGTCATCTGCACTGGACAATTAAGTGACTGAGGAGTGAAACTGACATGAAGGAGCAGATTTTTGCCTCCCAGCTGCTTTCAAGACTTAGATTTCACTGTATCATGTTCGAAAAGGTCACAGCTCTGGCCAGCTGACCAGCATTGAGGTGCAGATGGCTCTGTTTGTCACCTGACGGCCAAGGGCCTCTGCAACCTGCCACCGAGGGCCATGGTTCACTGAAAGGTTACAGGCATCTAGGAAACATAGTGCGTTATGAGCCATGGCGGCTTTACTTTTGCTCAAAAACACAGACCCTCTGTGAGTGCTGCCGTCCTGCCAAAGCTACGATGGCAAGAGATCACACGGAGAAGGTCAGGGTGGGAAGCCTGCCCTTCAGACAGAAGGGGTCTTGAGTCCTCCCTCATTTATCAAATGAAACAAACAAGGGGAAAGTCAGATGATTTCTTAATGAGAAGAAACCCATTCCTTGAGCCCAGGTTCATCATTCCCAGTGATCTGGTTTCGCTTCTTTTGGCTACCATGGTGTCAAAGTGAGTTGAGCTAGCAGATGTCCTTTATCTTCAGGGAATGCCCCTTTATTCAGATACATCATGATTCAAGGGGAATAATAGACACATCACTTGTTTCCCAATGTCCAGCCTCTGTGGTGCTTTATAAGCAACAGATGTTTTTGTCTGCCTCTCTCTTTTTTAGGATGGCATCTTTTCACCTTGAGGGAATGAACTTCGGCTTGAGTATTTGTTTTATTTATTTATTATTTACATTTTTTATATCTCCCCACTTAAAGCAAGCACTACTCCAGGTGGTCAACAACAGGTAAAAATTGAATACAAGCTATACAATAAAATGGGACTGCAGTGTTCCAAGTGGCTAAGATGCTGACTGGAAGGCAGCAGGTAAGCAGTTTGATATCTGAATACTGCACGATGGAATGAGCTCCCGTCTTTGTCCCAGCTCCTGCCAACCCATAGCTGTCAAGTATCCCGTATTGGCCGGGAAAACACCTTATTTTACCCTCTTCCCTGCCATTATCCCGTATTAATTAGACTGCAATGCCGTATTGCTGCCATTGGAGGGCAGCACAGGATAAGCATAGCTGTCAAGTATCCCATATTTGCTGGGAAATTTCCCTTATTTCCAAATCCAAAACTTGACAGTTATGTACCAACCTAACAGTTTGAAAGCAAGAAATGGCAAGTAGATAAATAGGGACCACTTTGGTGGGAAGGTAAACAGCATTTCGTGCATTCCATTGTTGAGTCATGCCTGCCACATGATCATGGAAACATCTACAGAAGCAGACAGTGCTGGCTCTTCGGGTATGAGTGATGATCACTGAACTATAGAGTCGGATACGACTGGCTTTTGAGCAAGGCTGGCCTTTACCTTTAGCTGTACAATAAAATAAAGTGCCATAATTAACATACCCCAAAGTAGCATCTCAAAGCTTTATAGATGTTTGTAATAAATAGGATCTATTAGCCCAAAATAAGTGTCTAATGAAATCTTGCCAGCTATTTGTAGACCAAACCTGTTGGTAGGATAGATGAGTGGATACGATAAATCCATAGTCTACAATTTTTAAAATAGTCAATACATCACTAGAGCCAGCGTGATTTAGTGAACACAAAGTTTCACTCTGTGGACAGAGAACCTGAATTCAAATCCTTGCTCTACCATTAAAATCACTGATGGAGGTAGGAAGGATAGGAATGGTAAAAGCCAACTTTATAAATTTCACATAACTCTTTTAGTGACACCAAACAACTTGAAAACATGCAAATCTGCACTTGATATCTACATTTAAATTTGCATTATGCATGTATGATGTGCTGCTTTTCTCTCCATAATTTCTATAGAGTGAAAATAGTCCAAAATGAACAGAGAGGACTTCTTTTTAGCCATTTTGACAGTTACGCACAAGTGAAAGGTTTGTATGTGTTCAGTGTGCCCCTTCCCAGCTCAACACATCTGTGAAATGTCTGAATGCCTTGCATGTTAATCACTGAAGCCCTAAACTTACACTTCCTTAAACTTTCCATTTCAGTGCCCTATCTACAATATGAGGATTATAATGTTGGCTTTCTTAATGGCAACCTTGTCCAACCTGGCACCCTCTAGATGTGTGTGGGAAGAGTCACATATCCCATCATATCAAGCCAGTGTGGCTGATATCAGGCTGATGTGGCATGTGGAGACCCGCCAACCAGAACATCTGTAGGAAGCCATGGAGTGGTTGGAAGGCTTCCTCACAGTATTGTCATCAGGCTAAGGATTCCTTTGGAGGCTTTGTGGAGCTATGTAAATGTTCTGGGTTATTATAAATATCAATAACAATAGTCACAGCCACTGCTGCAGCATTGACAAAAAGAGACGGCTTGGCGCTTAAGGGGCAAGATAGATAATCAGGAAGGTGACTTTATGTCTCCATACTTTTAGGAGGCTCATTTGTGTGTGAGTGATTGACGGATTTAATGTTCTACCTTTTCCTCAAGATGGCAGCTTACATCACAAATTTTAAATCAAACAAAAATAGTCAATAATTACAGATAACACCCCCACACACACACACACACACACGCTAAGTTGTAACAGGAGAAGACAAACAGATTATGATATTGAATCAACTCTAGAATTAAGAACATCTTTTAAAAAATTGCCAACAAAAAGTGCAGCGCTCCCCTCCTCTTCCTGTTGAAAGCCACTCAGATGCCAATGGCCAATGTGAATAAAAGAGTCATTGCCTAGTGGTGGAAGGACAACAGGCATGGGGCCTGGCCTGGCCTGGCCTCCCACAGGAGGGAGTTCCACAACGTGAAAGCAGCCACCGAGAAGACCTTCTCTCACATACCCATCACATCCATCTCAGAGCATGGTGAGATGAAGACAGGGGCCTTCCCTGAAGATCTCAAGAGCATCCTGTGAAGGAGCACAACTCTCCAGATAACATGACTTGAGTGAAGGGAGCATTGCACATGGACCATGGGTTGCCCTCCTGGCTCCACCCCTGTGTGTCAGATATGCTGCCGCCAACCCCCTTGTGGATGTATAAACATCATTGTGGTTGTATGCTAGGAAAGAACCTGTTTGCACACTTGGCTTCAAAATGGTAGGCCTGTCAGCCTGCTTGAAAAAGTGTAACAGCAACAGCAACAAAAGCAAACATCTGGTTGGGATCTTAAAGATGGACTAAATCTGTTCTTTAAGATACCACAATACCTCTGCTCTTCATCTTATTTCGTTTTTATATGCCCCTCACAAGTAGGCTTTCCTGTCAGAAGGGCCCCGTTTGTACCTTGGGATACATTGGAGTCGTTATTTTATTTATTTATTTATTTTTATTTATTTATTTATTGTTAACTTTCTATACCGCCCTCTCAGCCAAAGCCGACTCCGGGTTGTTCACACAGTGGGTGAAAACAGATAAAAACAAATACAAACAGATAAAAACCAGCAATAAGAACCCACCCCTAAAAAGAGAGGGGTGCAGGAACCGAAGAAACCATGGGGCAGGCATCCTCCCCTATATTAACCACTCAACGGAAGCCACCCCTCCACCTGCACCCCAAACTTGGCCCGCCAGCCAGGTTTTTAGTTCTTTTCTAAAGGGCAACAACTCCGTTATTCAGCGAGGAGTACTTGTTTTGGTAGACATCTCCATGATGACATTCCGCACTACTTCTGTCCATAATGATGTGTCCCTGGTCATTCTTCTCCATGTTGGTCCAACATTTTGCTTGTGAAATTCTTCCCGTCTGCGAGGTGGTCTTCCCCTAGGTCTTTTGCAACCTCTCAGATACCAATTAATTATTCTGGCACTCCATCTACTGTCACTTGTGCATGCAACATGGCCACCCACCTTAGTTTGTTCATCAGGTATTCTGTTACTGCGTTTTTTAGCATTGATCCTAGCCTAATATCCTCATTATTATTTTTACTCTATTGTAAAGTAAGATTCTGAGCATCCTGTTTATACAAACATTGAAAAGAAATTCTGTAGCAGCAAGTTGAGTCTTTAGTTCAATTAGAGCAGCCACCCTCAATCTGGTACATTTTAGATGTGTTGGACTTCAATGCTCATCATTCCACTCCATCTGGGGATGATAAGAGTTGTAATCCAACAAATTGTATGGTTTTAGCTTGAGGGAAACTGTCTTAGAAAATTGTATTAATAAACAGAACTACTGTAAATGCAGCCTAAACAATACTGCTTCGGAGATGTCAGTAGGGGTGCTTTGGGTCTGGTGGAATTAGATTCCTTTAGAAAATAATAAAGTAAGAAGGGGAAAACATTTCGGGATGGAAAAAGAAACATGTGGAGTGGCGTGCCATCTAGGGGACAAAGCGAGTCATTACACCAAGGTTTATTTTCTTACGAGTGTCTGCGTGTATAAGTGAAAAAACATGTGGAATGTTGTATCTGAGAATATTTTTAAATTATTTTGAATGTTGCCTTGTAGATTTAGATTTATCTGACATAGAAATATTTCTGCGAATAAAGGGATGATACTATGGCGATCAGAAACTGTCCTTAATAAGAGCATATAAGAGAAGAGCTCCTAAAATTATAGTTTTGAGGGGAACTTTAAAAATCCAGAGAGAGGGAACTGTGGCCTTTCAGATGATTTTTGGCCTACAGAGCCAATAAAAGATGCCATCTAAACACATTGGGAAATCCACAGCTGCCCACCACTACCTAGTTCAAGTAAGACCTGGGACACAGAAACATACCCGTCAAGCACGGCTCCGGAAAATACGGGACCAGCGCAAAAGGGTTCTGCGCATACGTGCATGCACAGTAACTACTTTCCCCACTGGTCAAATTATGGGATGGTGGTGGGAAAGTAGAGGAAGCTGTGCAGAAATACAGGAAATCCCGGCCAATCCAGGATACTTGACAGGTGGGAAGGTAACAGCGTTCCGTCCGCTCCGGTGTCTAGTCATGCCTGCCACATGACCATGGAAACTCTGCAGAAGCAGACAGCGCTGGCTCTTCGGCTTTGAAACAGAGATGAGCACTGCACCCTAGAGTCGGATACGACTGGCTTTCGAGCAAGGGAAACCTTTACCTTTATGCACAGAAAGCAGCTACAGAACCACCAGTCCAGTCTTGATTGGAGACCATGTCAAAGAGACCATACTTTTAGGACTGGGCCTAAATTTAAGACCAATAATCTGTTACCCTGCATTCTCCATCTAATGGTTCTCGTCTCACCCTCTAGAGCAGCAAAGAACAAGAATATGTTGGTTGTCTTTCCAAATTTTGGTGAGGCTTTTCTGCTGAGTCAGGAGCCACCCCACCCCCTCCTTCTAAATTGTACCTTACTAAATGTTATCAAAAGAGCTGCATACTAAACCAAAAAGACATTTATTTATTTCCCAGGCTGAGCAGCAATGAATTCAGGAGTAGGGCCTCCAGCTAACCATTTGAAGTGCCAGGCTTGGGATGGGCAATTTACTCTGTCCTTTACCCAGCATTTCATAGTCAGGAGTGGTCCCTGGTCTCAGCAGGAACCATTTTTCTCCTCAGAGATAGTGGAAAGCCCTCCTCAGAGAAAGAGGTTGCCAGTTCAATTTCCCACTAGTCTCTCAGGAAAAGAGACAGACCATGTAGCCTTGGGAAAGCTGCACAGACCCAGGATGCCCAAAAGAATGGGAAACCACTTATGAGTACTATAACCTGAGAAGGAATGAAGAGGATTATCATAAATCAGAACTGACTTTATGGCATATTTATTCATTCATTCATTATTCCAAATTTCTACTGCTGCCAGACTCGACAGTGACTAACAGCAATAAAAACAAGCATTACAATCTTATCTAAAAAGCCTTAAAAAGCCATTAAACGTGCCTACAAAATTACCCATCCCACCCCATCAGTTAAAAGAGACAGGGAGTGATCTTGTTATATGAGCCAGCAGGCAGAAGTCACCATGCCCCCGGTGCCCCAAACCTTCTTTGCCAACCAGGTTTTTTTGTTCTTTCCTGAAGGGCAACAACTCTGTCTGCAGCTGCAACTAAGTTGGCAAGAGGTCCCATAGGGCTGGTGCAGACACCGAGAAGGCCCTCATTCTTCTGCAAGAGAGACAAGCCTCTCTAGCTGATGGCATGATTAGAGGGCCCCTCCGGTCCACTCTAGTGGGATAGACAGATCTTCTTGGGGTGATGCAGTCTCTTAAGTATTCTGGCCCACTACCATGTAGGGCTTTAAAGGTCATTACCAGCACCTTGAATTGCACCCGGAGGCACACCAGTAACCAGTACAACTCCTGAAGCAGTGGTGAGGCACGGGTATAATGCCTGCACCCCATCACCACTCAGACAGCCGCATTCTGGACCAGTTGCAGCCTCCGAATGGTCATCAAGGGCAGCCCCAAGTAGAGCACATTACAGTAGTCCAGTCTAGAAGTGACCAGAGCATGTGTGACCATGAGCAAGGAGTCTCGGTCTAGGATCGGGCGTAATTAGCGTATGACACGAAGTTGAACAAAAGCCCTCCTAGAAATGTCTTCTTCTTCTCCTCCTCCTCTTCCTCCTCCTCCTCCTTCTGTACCACTACCACTGCACCAGCACTATTGTTTGGATGAAGAACCATATAGACCAGGGGTTCCCAATCTTTTTACACTGAGGACCTGACCATGCTACCAGACAGCTGAGCGAGTCAAACCATGCCCCCAGAAGCGGAAGTATATGTGCCCACTTCTGCATTTACAACAGCCATTGGTGCATTTATGGGTGATGTAACCGTGTTTACACATGCACATGCACATTTTACAGCTGTCAGAAACTTGCTCATTTCTACTTCTGTGTGTGGCGGCAGCAGCAGTGGCCCACATGAAATGGTTCCACAGGCCAGGTCTGGCTCACAGGCTGTAGGTTGGGAACCCTTGATAAGATTAACATCCTTGATTAATCATTCTGTCCTTGTAGATTGGCCGTTAACTTAGTATTGTATCCAATCCCCCATCTTTACCATCACATAAACACACACAAAACAGTTTAAACATTAGCTGCACATCATGAAATGACAAGGATTTGCCAAATATATTCATTATGTGTTATGAGATCTCTTGCTTCTTTAAACATCTTGCTATTAAAGGAAATTCATTTCATCCCTTGGTAATTAAGACCAACAGACTAACAATCACTACAGTTACTAACAGATAGGTATTTGGAAATTGGATTGTTTTGTTATTTACAGAAAAGCTGCCGAGAGCCACTAAACTAAACCATCATCAGCAACACACTGAAGGAGTTTTAAAGAAGTAACTGTTCATATAAAAGTAGTGGCAAAAAACACAAACTGATGAGTATCAATCATATCTCTGCAGAAATTAACAATCCTAAGTAACAAAGGATGTGTAACCAAGACCAAAATCATCCACACTATTGTATTCTCAATCTCCAGGTACACATGTGAAAGCTGGACAGTAGAGAAAGATTACAGGGGGGGATTACTTGTTTGAAATATGGTGCTGGAGGAGAGCTTTGTGGATACCCTGGACTGCTACAAAGACAAACAAGTGCGTCCTACAGCAAGTCAAACCTGAACTATCTCTGGAGACAGAAATGATGAAACTGAAGCTGTCCTATTTTTATCACATTATGAGAAGGTAAGATTCGTTAGAAAAGAAAGTAATGTTGGGAAAGGTGGAAGGCAGCTGGAAAAGAGGAAGACCAAATGTGAGATGGATTTAATTTAATTTAATTCAATTTAATTTTCATATTTCTATAGCCGCACTGCTCACAAGGACTCTGGATGGATTTTCTAAGGAAAGCCACACAGGCTATATTTGACAGGAACTGAGCAGTAATGTTGAGGAGAAGATATCCTTCACAGAGTTGCCATAGATGACTTTATGGCATATAATAACACGTAATAGGGGCAGTATGAAATGTAGGGGCTATAATAAAATGGGATTGACTCAGTGATGCACTGAAGCCAGTTTTCAATGGTTCTTGCGAACTGGTAGCGGAAATTCCCCCTGGCCATACCCACCTGGCCGGCCACGCCCACCTCCCTACCCCATTAAGCAGGATGTTCGGGCATCGCAATAGTTGCGCTGCTCATGCCACGCTGCCTGGTCATCCTGCTGCCAGGGGAAGAGAAGAGCAGGTAGAGCAGGGAAGCAACAGCGGAATGGGGGTGGTCACCAGAGTGGTGCAGCAGCTGCACCTTCCTCGTAATAAGAGCTGGGGTCGCCACCATCGCCACTGCCTCCTGCTCTGAGTCCTGCACTCAGAGCAGGAGGAATGGCAGGAGGCAGTGGAGACATCACTGTCTTCGAAGCGCCCCTGCTGCCACCGCCGCTGCCACCGCCCGCCCGCCCACCCTTCTCCACCGTCCATGACACAGTTGGGGTTGACAGCACCATGCTTGATAGATCTGACTCGTGCTTCTTCTGTCATGCTTCCGATTATATTTTGAAACATGGTTTCTGGCTTGCATGTAACCACAAGCCAGGATTAGGAGAAAGTAACAAGAAGTGCTTCCTTGTGGCTTTATGGAAGGCAGGGATGAAAAAAATATCCTAGGGTGCAGTCCTCATCTCCATTTACAGCCAAAGAGCCAGTGCTGTCTGTGTTTGCAGATGTTTTCATGGCCAAGTGGCAGGCATGACTAGATTGGCCACAAAGTCACATGGCCAGATTTGGCCCCTCCCACAGATTTGGCTCTGCCCACAGAGGTGGTAGTAAATTTTTTTAGAGTGCGTCACTGGATTGACTGTCATTGTGGTCTAATTCTTGTTACACAGCAAATTGGGGGGGGGGGGGTTTGTACATTGGTTTCTAATTAGGTTGGCAGCTCAATAGCATGTCAGGGATGAGACTTGAGACTACAAGGCAGGCCCCAGTGATGTTACGGAGGGCCCAAGCATCATCAACCGTTGTAAAATGGTGTCTGCACTGCAGAGACTCTAGAATGAATTTTAAGACCAATGTATAGATTCTAACAGCAATTGTAAAACATACAATGTAAGTGAAAAAAAAGGCAAAGGTTCTTCTCAACATGTTTAAATGGCATATTTGAAGCCATACAGAACGAGCCACAGAATATAGCTTTGCTCAGGGTGGGAACATCTCATTCCTGGGCATTTTAGGTTCAAAGACTGAGGCATGGAGAATGGACTCCAAAACTAAAGCCTCAGTTTCAAGGCCAGAACTGGAGACTAGGCAACTCTTATTACCATACAGTTGACCCTACATCACCTCAGAGGGAACAGAAAAGTCCACCTAGCCTACCTTGCAGTGAGAGAGAGTGAGGGAGCTGCCTTGATTTTGAGTGTCATGAAAGCAAACTCTCAATCATTAATTCAAGGCCTACCATTCTCCTTTATGTATCAGTTTGACACATGCAGGGAATGCTTTTGTAAGAAAGAACATCTAAGCATATAAGCTCCCACTTGCCATCTGACTGATACAGCTGAGAAAAGTTTTACAAATGTTGTTTATAGGAAAAGAGCCAGTCGTATCCGACTCTCGGGTTCAGTGCTCATCTCTGTTTCAAAGCCGAAGAGCCAGCGCTGTCTGCTTCTGCAGATGTTTCCATGGTCATGTGGCAGGCATGGCTAGACACTGGAGCACACGGAATGCTGTTTACCTTCCCACCGAAGTGGTCCCTATTTATCTACTTGCAATTTCTTGCTTTCCAACTGCTAGGTTGGCAGGAGCTGGGACAAAGACGGGAGCTCATTCTGTCCTGCAGTACTTGGGAATCAAACCGCTGACCTTCTGCCTCCCAGTCAGTGTCTTAGCCACTTGAGCCACTGCAGCCTGTTTATAAGAACTGTCTATTTATTTGCACCATTTATATGCTGATGGAAATTGGAAAGGTACCACAAGCAATTGTGTTTTAGAGCAGTGTTTCCCAAACTATGTTCCGTGGAAGACTGGTGGACTTCAATTCTCAGAAGCTTAAGTCAATACATTGGTTGATCAGTGCTTTGGGGAACTGACTTAGGCTTCTGGGAATTGAAGTCCACCAGTCTTCCACGGAACATATTTTGGGAAACGCTGTTTTAGAGACAAGTCAAAACTTTAGGTTTACCATCCAAACAGGCAATTGGGTGAAGAGGGAAAACTCAAGGAAAGGCTCTTAATGTCACAAGGTTTTTCAGCTTGGTTGGAATGGCTGACTGAACAGTTAAGGGAGAATTAAAGACCAATAGACATGGCTTCTCAGGTAGGGTGATGGTGGCTCACCTTTCCTTCTCTGTGTCTCTTCTTCAACTTTCTTCACACCTATAACTTGTCATTAATTACCACACTTTCACATCAGTCTCCCTCTTTCCTCAAGAAATTGAGAAATAAATCTTGTCTAGCGGAAGTAGATTCAGCCACCAGAGAGGGGCAAAATCTACATTACGTCATACCTGTCAACCATCCCGATTTGGCCGGGATTACCCCGTAATTTGACATCGATTGACGTCATAACCCGCCCCGTGCTGCCAAAACCCCGTAATTTGGCAGTGGGGGTAAAACCTTTCCACGCATGTGCGGAAGCGCTATGCCGCTTGCGTAGGGGCTGCGCAAGCGGTGTAGCGGTTCCATGCATGTGTGGAAAGCGACCTGCGCACAAGCGACCTGCGCAGGTCCCGTTTTTCCAGAGCCACGGGTTGACAGGTATGCCTTATGTATCTATTATGTTAGGTTATTTCCCCTTTGTGTACATTGCTGGTGAGCTGAACGACTGAGAGGGAAAACATGAGAGAGAAACAGATGGGTTTGATTCTGTAACTCCATCTAACCTATTTTCTCTCTTGATATATGTCTGGTTGATTTTCTCCTTAGGGTATTTTTAGTCTAGCATACTTGTTTTTGTGCTGTAGTGAATAGACCGACAGACTAGGATTAATTTTTTTCATGTGGTACTGCAGATGAAGTTAACTGACTCAGCTTGGTTCAAATCCCTGCTCAGCTGTGGAGATTCACTGAAGGGTAGAGTGGTAAAAAGCATTCCTTAAATATCCCACTCACCTTAAAAGCCCTGTCATTGATTTGGAAGCTTTAATTATGACAATGAGCTGACCAGAATGTGTCACCAAGGTTCAGTCAATCATAGCGGCTTCGCTTCTGGAAAAATGAAACTTTTTCACTCCGCTTTACATGGGGATTTCCCTGTGAGCATTATGTCACCAGGATGAGTGCCTCTAGTGGTTCCTTTAGTCATCAAAGGAAGGATTACCCACACACCTCAGTGCAAGTTCACATCCTTTGAACTTCAGAGGTTAAGGTTAAACCACCCAGAGAGCAGGGGGCAAAAGCTTTGTCACATTGCCAGGATTAAAAGTTGGATCCTGGCAACGCGACCATAAGAGATCTTACAGAGATCTCTTGATCTAGCTCAAGAACACCTGACATTCCTTAGGTGGGGAGTGAGCCACTTTGGGGAATAAAAGGCACATTTTTAGCTTAGTTAGAGAGATCTTCAGGGGACATCATCAGATTCAGCAAGATCCATTGATCTTCGAAACTACATCTGAAGAAAATGAGGCCAGGAGTGGCCGGCTCTTTGCATCTTATCAGGACAGGGAGTCTTCGGACTTAGCTGGAAATTCAGGGAGACAGAATACTTTGAAAATATTCTGATTCTCATACTTAGACAGATTTGCAACATCTTTGGACTTTGAAGATATTTGGGAGCTTGCTTAGCTTTACTTAGAGAACAAATGTGCTTTGTTATTTTATTAGATAAAGTGTTAGGTAGGAGACTGCGTCTAGGAAATTAGTTTACAGTACAGTGATACCTCATACAATGTCCAAACTTGGTTCCACAAGTTTGGACTTTATACGGATTTGGGCTTTGTATGAGGTATGCAAAATCCTTGCTACGATGCCTCATACAACGTCATTTCCATAGAGATATGGAACAGCACAGACTTCAGGGCAAAGTCAAGGAAACAGACAGAAAACTGACAGAACTTTAAGAAATCATTGTCTAAAGGCTAAATACATTACAAAAACATGTTAAACAACCCTGATTGTCCAAGAACCTGAAGAATGCTGCAAAAATCCCAGGAATGCTTCTAAAAATTCTGACGAAATTCAAAAAAATCCAAAATCACACTCAAAACCACTCCTAAACACTCTTCGCCTTGTACAAAACTCATAAGAGCAATGCACCCATGTGTCCTGTCTTTTATACTGCCCAGGCACAATGCAACCTGGGGAAACCCCAATGCCTCATACAAAGTCACAGCGACTTTGTATGAGGCATCTTTTTTCAAGCAATTAGGCGATATTGTATGAATTCGATGTTGTACAAAACAGACTTTGTATGAGGTATTACTGTATTAGAAACTAGTATGCTTTTAGATTAGGTTTTACCCAGAAATGGGAAGCTTTATTTTACTTTAAATCAAGTTTTGTTTTTTGCTATTGCCATGCTTTGCCTGAAGAAAAGATTGGCTTTATGGACTGTATTTTATTCTTTATTCCAATAAAACGAGGAGTCCGCACAAAGTCTCTTCTGAAAAGACAATTGGAAGCATTGAGTCCAAGTTGGGTGTGGGATCCTAACACCACCTGCTTACACCTGTTAACCACACTACTGCAAATTGTCCCAAGACTCATCCTTGAAGCGAGAGTGGAGGGCCAGGAGGGAGATAAGGGGAGCAACTCAGGCAGAACGTACAAGGTTCCGGGGTGGAATGTAAGGAGACATGGGAGTCTACCATTGACCTGCAGCATGAGGAGAGAAAATTTAGCGGCTTGATGTCCAGATCCCTCTCTCACACTCTCCCCCCCTCGTGAGCAAAGATAGTGGCCTGGCTCGGCCCTTTGTGGCAAGCCCTATTATTAGGGTTACTATATGTTGGTTTCAACTTGATGACACGATGCAAACACAATTTTGCTTTAATGATGAATTAATGTTATTTTTAAACTTGTATAACTCTATAGCTATTTTGAGCTACTCCTTTTGGGAGAAGAAAACCAAGACATACTTTTTTTTGTATTAAATAAAGGAAAATAAAATATTCTCAGCATCTACAGCTGTAGATAACTGAATGTTATCTGTGGAGTGTGCTACTATTATTCTATTATAATTTTCTTTAGCTAGAAATCATAATGCAGACATCATTCTGATTAATTTTCTTGGATATTTTTTGCCAATTTGAGACCAGTTTTTGTTCCCCCTGTGATTTTAAAATAGGATAAATTTAATCCTTCAATCTGAAGCTCAAGTACTTTGGCCACCAAATGAGAAGAGAGGACTCAGTGGAGAAGACCCTGATACTGGGACAGAACAAAGGCAAAAGGTGAAGGGAGCAGCAGATGATGAGATGGCTAGATGGCACTGTTGACGCAATGGGCATAGATCTCAGTGAACTATGGAAGATGGCAGATGACAGAGGAGCCTGGTGTGCTGTGGTCCATGGGGTCGCAAAAGGTTGGACTCAAAACTCAACTGTGTGACTGAAAAACAAAAAGGTATAAACCTTTTAAAAATTCTGCCATTTCAAGATCAACTTTGGGAATGACTGTAAATTCCCTTATTTCTGTGAGTGACTTATGAATGGGAAAGGGAATCCTCTCCCCAAATTTATGGATGAATCCCACTTGGTCCATAAGCCATCCATCATAATTTCCTTGAGGATCAAGGCCACAGGTAAACACTACCACAGCAGTACAGTTTGCTTATATATGTTTGCATATGTGAGTCATTGGGTCCAGATAACTCATTAGTAATCAGAGATAAATTAATCTGTTAATTTTGCTTTCCACTATATTCAAATATTAGGGAATGAGTAAATTTTGATTAAAAACAAAACTGAGAGAAATTATCACCCATTCCTACTTGTGATCATAACTGAAAATGCAGAGAGTGAGCTACACTAATACTTTGGAATCTCTTGCTTTAAAAAAACAGCTATTAAGAGACACACTTAAGAACTTCATCTGTAACACTTCTGGGCCAGTTATGCAAGGAACAGATGGATTTCCATTTATGGGGTTTGATTTTCTACATCTGATGCACTGCGAGCAAATCACATTTTACCTCTTCCACCTTCTCCTTGTTCCCCCTAACTTTTGGTAATGCAAACTGGAGTTGCAGATGCAGAATTTGGGATGATTTCCAGTTTTTCAATTTCTTTTTTAGACATCAAAGCTTGGACAACAGATGACTCCATCTGCCACTGAACCACCATCAGCCTCACAAAGTGATCCAGAAGTGCGCAGAGAAGCAAACATTGATAAAAGCTTTGGTCTTTTGTCCGCGATAATTAGTTAGCACCACTTACTTGGGCAGGAAAGAATTCAAAGGGACTTTATAAGCTGATACAAGAAGACATTGGGATATATGATGTCACATAGCAGTCAGAGGGCATATAGCCCACTGTTTGGCCTATTTTAGGGACAGGTTGATTTGTTTCTTTTCTGGCATTCACATGACAAAATTACTGGAGCAAATTAGCTTGTCTCCAGAGTGCTTCAGTGCACACTTTTTTGGTTAAAGTGAGTAAAATGCATATCATCCAAAATCAGCCACAATATTTAAGACAACAAATTATATTTCCCCACTGCTCTCAAGAAAAATATATGGCAAAAGACCAATTCCAATATAATAAAATACCAATACAGTGGTAACTCATACAATGATTTTAATCCGTTCCACGGGGCTCATTGTTGTATGAAACAATTGCTATGCAATGTATGTATCGTATAGCAATTTTTCCTATGGGATGCATTGTACAACAAATTTTTTTGCTAAGTTGTTTTTCCCATTGAAAAATTGTTGTATGATTTTTTTCCATAGGGAAAATTGTTATGTGGGATGCCATCCCCCCAAAAAATAAAAACAACAACACCTAATTGTTATGCGATTTCGTTGCTATACGGGGCAATTGTTGTATGAGGTTCCACTGTATAATAAACTATCAATACATTAACAATCTAATCATTTGTTCTGTTCTTCGTATCACCCCACATTGACTTCTTTAAACAACTGCCTCACCCTGCCTAACAGTAGGGACAATCCTGCACACACCCTTGGATTTCCAGATCTCTTAAGCTAGCGCAAAATGTTTTCTGCTTTAGTCAAAGCAGATTGTTTTCCTAAGGTCTGGTTTAGGATTCAGACAAAATTGGGGTGAGAAGGGCAGGGATGTGAAAAATTTTATCGGTCCCAGTTTTCACTTTATTTCTCTGACACCCCTCCAGACCCCAACATTGTCTTCCTTTTCTTATTTTGTATCAAGATGCAAAGCTTTGCTCTCTTTCTTCCACAAAGAAATTCATCCACATTAAAAAGTGCCATTTTCCTGAAGTAGCCATTTGTTTGCCCATTTTGCCCAATGTGTACCCTTCTCCTATCAAAGGAACTGTATTGGTAAACAGTATTTTAAAAATGTATGCCGATTTGAGTCATTCACATTTCAAAAGATATGCATTGCTTTGCAGGCGCACCCCCCAATAAAGGACTCAGACACTGATGAAAGTGGATAACGGCATTAGGCCACATTTATTGATTCATGCCCTAGTCCGAATTATAAATTTCTATTGGTAATTGACCAATCATAATTCTTAAGGCAAGCAGGCCGAAGTAACACTGGTAAGGTACCACCCAAAATTGCCAACGGCAATTGTTACAATGTATCTATTTGTATCAATTTGTTTGTTGACAACAAACAAATTGTTGACCGTAGTCAATATCTAGCTAATGACCCCACCCTCTGACGCGTATCCGTAAAATCACGGGGTGATGCATGCTGTCTAGCTGTAGCCATCACCCCATCGCCTGGTTCGTCGTTAACCGGACAACGTTTAACCAACTTATGCCTGTCTAGTGTTGTCCAGTCAATTGCGAACCTGCCGGATACCTGTGGGTCATAAATGTTTACCTTACCAGTGCTACCCGCCCATGTGACCAAAGTCAACAGCAGCACAGAAACCCCTATATCAAACCATAGCAACAGTGTGGGATGGGCATAAAAGCCAGGACCCGAGAGCCAATTGTGGGTCCAGCCAAAAATTCCCACCCGGCCCCGAAGCGACCAAAATATCACACTGTTAACTAGGGAGGGGGTGGAGGGGAAAAACTTCTCCGCTCCGTCGCTTCGCAAAATGGCAGCTCGGCTGCCTCGTGGCCGCCCCTTATATAAGGGTGCTGGCCACGCCCCCTAACTACCCGGATGCCTTCGTCCGATGGGGGGGCCCGCAAAGGGCGCGGCGGCCATTTTGGCGCCGCGCTCGCATTGCAGGCGCACCCCCCAATAAAGGACTCAGACACTGATGAAAGTGGATAACGGCATTGGGCCACATTTATTGATTCATGCCCTAGTCCGAATTATAAATTTCTATTGGTAATTGACCAATCATAATTCTTAAGGCAAGCAGGCCGAAGTAACACTGGTAAGGTACCACCCAAAATTGCCAACAGCAATTGTTACAATGTATCTATTTGTATCAATTTTTTTGTTGACAACAAACAAATTGTTGACCGTAGACAATATCTAGCTAATGACCCCACCCTCTGACGCGTATCCGTAAAATCACGGGGTGATGCATGCTGTCTAGCTGTAGCCATCACCCCATCGCCTAGTTCGTCATTGACCGGACAACATTTAACCAACTTATGCCTGTCTAGTGTTGTCCAGTCAATTGCGAACCTGCCGGATACCTGTGGGTCATAAATGTTTACCTTACCAGTGCTACCCGCCACACGGAGGGGCTTCAAAGAAGGCTCGACGCCCCCCCAGACCGTCAGCTCGGTCAACAGGCCTGCTCGCCAATCACCCAACAGGAGGTCCATACCTCCTCGCGACAGATGGGCCCCATCCCCTGCATAAAGGCCGTAATTTTGTAGGCTAATGGTGGGGTGACGACTGACCCGTCCCCAACCCTTGTCGGCAAGGAAGCGTGCCACAGCCCTATTCACCATGCATCTAGCGCGGTCGAGGGCCTGGAGGTCAAAAACCCCCCCTGTACGTGTGCCGCGGGACCATGTCCGACCAAACGAGGGTTGTGGCGGGCCACACGTAATGCAGGTAGGCAAGGTCGCCGCAAATCGCATGCTTTAGCGATAAGCCGGTGACCTGGCCCAAATCATTGCCCCCTAGGTGTATGATCAGAATGTCAGGCGGGTCAGCATTCTGGCCTGAAAAAATGAATGGTAACAGCTCCCGCCATAACATCCCGGGAGACTTGCGTATGCACCCAGTCCCAGTCGGGGTCCCCACTCTGTCGCCGCAGCATAACGCGCTGCCCTGTGCACGTAGCTATGGCCCACCAGCCATACTGTCACCGGTGTCTGTAAGGAAAAACGAGGAAGGGAAAGGTGCGGTTACAAAACTGGTACTCACGGTGGAAGAGGGCGAACATAAAACTGAAAACATTGTGAACCCCACCTTCCCATGCTGCGTATGTCAGCCCCGGAGTACCCAAAAGCAGCTGCAGTGGAAGCCGCCCCTATCCTGAAGGAATGGGTGCCATAACGAGCCCCCGGGAGGCCAACACTGGCCAGCGCTTTGCCGGCCACCTTCCAAAATTGAAATTTAGTAAGGGGAGACCCATCTTGGTGACAGAAAAACGGGCCATGGTGCGTGCCACGCAGTGCAATAAACTCCTGTAGGGCACCAACCGGACAGATGTCTGCCAAAGAACACCGTAGCAGTCTTACACCACTGCCTATGCCATGCTGATCTGTCTTAGAGGAACGTATCCTCAACTGAGCCCAGTCTTTGGCAACATAGACATCTTCGAGTTCCAGTGCCCTACGACTTGCATCCGCCTTAGACAGCATCACAAGCTCGCTGATGCAGAGCGCTCCAAAAAAGGCCACCGTTGTAGCCGCGTGAAATAGGGCTGCCTCGTACTTATCAAAACAGAGGCCATGCCAGCCCCGGGCCAATTGGGTAAGAACCCCTGGGGAAATCGGGTGGCGGTCGTCCGGGCAACGCCCACGCTCCCGCACCCACCCCTCCAAAACATGTCTCACACGGAAGTCAGCGGTACTATCCACATGACCGCCCACCTTGGCCATAAAAGCCAATGCTGACAGCCTAGATGCTATGGTGCGAGGTGCAAGGCCCTGGGCATGCAGGTAAACCATTAACCGAAGTACATGGGTGACTGGGATCGGCCAGGTTTCTGGCAGCCGGAATTGGGTACAGAAATCCCTGAAAGAATTGAATGCGTGGTGATACGCCTTACGCGTGCGTGGCGCTAGTGACAAGCCAATCGCCCGGTTCACCTCTCCTTGCCAATGGTCCATATCTCGTCCGGGAGTGGCGAGGGAAATTCCTCCGCATCCGGGGCCAAGGCGCGGAACCGGGAGATCTGCAGGCGGGACAAAGCGTCAGCGATATCATTATTGACCCCCGGGACATGCCTGGCCCTGAAGAGGACATTGAGGCGCAGGCTGCGCAACACAAACTGGCGCACTAGGTCCATGACCCTGGGCGATTTGGAAGTCTGTGAGTTGACAATGTGCACAACAGCCGCATTGTCACACCAGAAATGGACAACCGAGTTGGCCCACTCCTCGCCCCATAGCATCAAAGCCCCCAGGATAGGGAAAAATTCCAGATACGTGAGATCACGCAGGCGACCCGTGCCTGCCCAGGCTGGTGGCCACCCACCATAGGCCCACTTCCCATTGAAGTACATCCCATAACCCAGGGATCCCGAAGCATCGGACTGTATCTGAAAGCGAGGGGAAGCCAGAAGGTCAGACCTCCAAAATGATACTCCATTGAACTCCCTCAGGAACTGGAGCCAGATAAGCATATCTGCCCTGATACCCCGAGTGAGTCTAACTCTATGGTGGGGCCTAGATAAGCCTGTCATTGCGTCGCACAAGCGCCAAGCAAATGCCCTGCCCGGTGCAACGACCCTGCAAGCGAAATTGAGGTGACCATGTAGCACCTGCAGTTCCCTCAGTGATGCCTTGCGTTTAGCAAGTAAGTCCGAGATAAGGGCCACTATCCTTGACACCTTATCCCCCGGTAACCTAGAAGCCTGCGCTACCGTGTCAATCTCCACCCCCAGGAATACTAGCTTTGTAGATGGGCCCTCGGTCTTTTCGGGCGCTAAAGGGACACCGAGTTCCTCCATTAGCGTCTGAAATGTGTTGAGGAGACGTGTGCACGTGTCCCAGCCCCGTTCACCCCCAAATAAAAAATCATCCAGGTAATGGGCTACAGACCGGGACCCTGACCTGCGGACGAAAGCCCACTGTAGGAATGTACTGAAACGCTCAAAGGCCGAGCATGATATGGAACAGCCAAAAGGCATGGCCTTATCAAAGTAATAGTCACCCCGGAACTTAAAACCCAGCAACTCAAAGTCGCCCGGGTGCACAGGCAGGAGGCGAAACGCCGACTTAATGTCGCACTTAGCCAATAGCGCACCCGGGCCACATGAGCGCACCATGCACAGGGCTTGGTCAAAAGACGTATACCTGACGGAGCAAAGGTCATCAGGGATAACGTCATTGACCGATCGGCCGGCTGGGTAGGACAAGTGATGAATCAGGCGAAACTCGCCTGATGACTTTTTGGGCACTAAGCCCAAGGGTGATACCTTAAGATTAGGGAACGGGGGTGTTGGGAAAGGGCCAGCGACCCTGCCCAAATAAACCTCCTTGGTAATGCTGGCAGCAGCTACCTCCTCCCTCCCCCTAAGGGACAGAAGGTTGGGGGCATCCTGGGGGGACCTATCGCCCACAAAAGGAATACGGAACCCCTGTCTAAAACCCTGAAGAAGGTAAGCCGCATCCTCGTCCCTCGGGTACAATGCGAGCCAACGCTCCAACATGTCCACATTAATTGGTGAGGGGTCCTTTTGGTGAACCAGCTCCCTCCGCGGCAGTTTTGCCAGCCCCCTGTCCACCCCTTCCTCTGCCCCGCATCCCTCCAGGCCTGGGACAGGCGGAGGCCGCATGGGGGCCAGCGCAGGAGGGACACTCATGCCTGTATTTGCAATTCTTCCTGTTGCAGGAACCATTGGATGAGAAAGTCCAGCACAGCAGGCGGGCTGGAACCCCCTGCTCCGCCACCTGCCGGGGAACCTGTGCTGGGGCCGCTCGCTGGACCGCATGTCCACAATGGTATCTTTCCCCGGGCGCAGGGCGCGTGGGAGTCATGTACAGAAGCCACAGCCTCTGGCAGGGCTCATCCCACCTCATCTCGGGGTGCAGGGGAATACGCATACGGAATTCCTCATCGTAAGCCAACCACGACGGGCCCGGGAAGTCAACCATCGCCCGGTAAATGTTGTCCAAATACTGGACCATCGGAATTGCCAAATCCGGCCGAGCCCTGAGGCAGACCGCCATGTATACGAGGTAGGCCGGCAACCAGTTGGCCCACGTACGTGGTGGCATGCGACGACGCGCCTGCTCCTTATCCTTCTCATCTTGCCCCTCCCTCTCCTCCTTGGTGGGCTCTCTGTTAAGGAGGGAGAAGATGTCCACATACTCCCCCCGCCAGATCTTCTCTTTGGTGGTCTGGGCCAAATGGTCCCCCAGTGGCAAGGAATACCCTGCTGTCGGCAAAGCCGACACCGGCACGGTGGAAACTGCGGGCATCTGAAAAGGAGCCTGGACTAACCCGGTCACTCCCAGAAGATTCCCGACTGGGTAAGAAGCACCCCCTACCACGGGGCCCTGGGTGATAGTTGAAGTCACCGGGTGGGGCGTCGGCAACTGGACCGCCGCACCACCTGTGCGAGGCCAAGGCCATTGCAAAGCCCCCCCAACGTGGCCGTGTGTGTAGGTGCACTAGTTTGGACCGCATACTCACATGCTGCACCCCCATGGGCCGCCCCCAACGGGGCGTCGGAGCTCACGACCGCCATAGAGCTCGTCGACGGAGCTTGACCAGCACCGGCCTGTTGATTGGGGAGCTGCGTGGCAGTGGCCGAAGTTGGGCCACGTGCCTCAGGCAGCTCAACCCGACTCTCCGCCTGCCGCTGCCCAGCAGACGATGGATCGACCAGCACCCCAAAAGGGGCCCCAGGGTGACTAACCCGGGCCAGGGATGCCTCAAGGGCCGCAACGCGGGCCAGGGATGCCTCAAGGGCCGCAACGCGGGCCAGGAGGGCCTCCACGCTGACATAGGCCCCCAAACCAAGGGGGGGTAAAGGGCCAGCCGGCCCACTAACTACAGGCATCGGTACAGGTCCCTGTACCCCGGGGCCTGAATAGGGCCACGATCCGAAGCCCGGGCCCGGTAGGGCCGGGGAAGTACCCTGCCATGGAAGGGGGCCACACCACCCCCCAAGGCTGGAAGCCCCCGCATTAAGCTGCGCCCCAACGGAGGAAGGCTCAGTGGAATGGACCACGCCAGGAGCGGCGGCCGCCGCTTGCGGGCCGAGGGCCGCGGCCCCTACCGGGCCCGCACGCGGACCCCCAGCCTCCGGCCAAGGAGGAATTAACCCCATCCCACCGGTCCCGGTGGGCTCTGGCATAGGAGGCTGCTGGGGAGGCGCAGCCACGGTCCTCCGACCCGGATTGCGCCTCCGCGCCGAACGAGCCGCGTTCGCAGTCGCCTTCTTCTTTGAGGGCATTGCAGCTAGCCGATGGGAAGCCGAAAAGGAGAAAATCAGCAGCCAAGAGGCTCCCCGGTGAGGGTAAAAGTGACGGAGGTAAGAGGGAAAAACTTCTCCGCTCCATCGCTTCGCAAAATGGCAGCTCGGCTGCCTCGTGGCCGCCCCTTATATAAGGGTCCTGGCCATGCCTCCTAACTACCCGGATGCCTTCGTCCGATGGGGGGCCCGCAAAGGGCGCGGCGGCCATTTTGGCGCCGCGCTCGCATTGTTCACATATCATCTCTCCTTCTCTTCCCTTCTGCCACACTTGTCCACTTCCCTAGATTCATGTCATGACAGCTACGCATGACCAGTCCTGAAGACTAACATTAAGGGCAAAGATATTTTTGCCTTCTGGTTTAGCTTGTGAGCTTCCCAGAGGCATCCGACTGGCCATTGGAGGAAACTCCATTTGAGTTACACCTGCAAAGTTGAAAATTTTGGCTACAGCTGACTGGGCGGTAGAAGGTCAGCAGTTTGATTCCTGAGTACTACAGGACTGGACAGAATGAGCTCCCGTCTTTGTCCCACCTCCTGCCAAACTAGCAGTTTGAAAGCAAGAAATTGCAAGTAGCTAAATAGGGACCACTTCGGTGGGAAGGTAAGAGCGTTCCATGTGCTCCGATGTCTAGTCATGCCTGCCACATGACCATGGAAACGTCTGCAGAAGCAGACAGCACTGGCTCTTCGGCTTTGAAAGAGAGATGAGCACTGAACCCTAGAGTCAGATACAACTGGCTTTCAAGCTAGGGAAACCTTTACCTTTACTTTAGTAAGGTGCCATCTAAGAATAGTAAGGCTAACTCGACTTCTGAAAAACAGAAGGTAAAATTACAGGTGTTTAAGGGCCAAGGTGGCTTAATGGTAAAGAAGTGAGCTTGATGGTTGGCAGATCAGCAGTTTGAGACCCGAGTGCTGCATGACAGACTGAGCTCCCATCATCTGTCCCAGTTCCTGCCAACCTAGCAGTTCAAAAGCAAGAAATTGCAAGTAGTACCACTTCAGGTGGGAGGTAACAGTGTTCCATGTGCTCTCATGTCTAGTTATGTCTTCCACATGACCAGAGAATCATCTGCAGATGCAGGCAGCGCTGGCTCTTTGGCTGTAGATGGAGATGAACACTTCCCTCCTGAATTGGACATGACTGGCTTTCGAGCAAGGGAGGCTAAACCTTTACTTTAAGCAGTACACACGTGTTAGCAACATGCCTCAGTGTGCCTTACTTAACATCTCATCTGGATTACTGCAATGTTTTCTATGTCAGGCTGTCTTTGGGGGAAAATTGAACTTTCCAGAAGTCTGGCTTTGGAAACTTCCACTGATTAAAATGTTTGAACCACGATTGTGATGTTTGATTGTGTCATGCTACTTCCTTTCTGTGCTAACTCCATTGACTACCACTCTGGTTCTAGGTATAATGTAAAGTGCTAATTATGACTTCTAAAGCCCTATAAACTCAGGCCCAAGCTATTTGAAGGACCATATTCTGTTTTCTCCAGTTGTTGTATTCATGCTTACTCTTTCTCCCAATTAAGACTTACAAAACATTTAGCAAACAAATATTTGAACAGTTAAAATACAATAAATAAAATTTTAAAAAAGTTAAACATATTAAAACTAATATATAAAAACAGTTTAAAACAACTGAAAACTTCTGAAGCCAAGCCATTTAAGGCTTTATAGGTCAAAATCCAGTCTTGAATAGCGCCTGAAACAGACTGATACTGTACATGGCGAAGGTGTGGAAACAAGGAATTTCACTCTCTCTGTAACACTTATGAGCTTCTCTCAGCTTTAAGATCTTCAAGTAAAAGTTTTCTTTTACTTTTGCCAACTCCAGAGGAACATCTACCAGTGGGCAAAGATGTTTCTATTCAAATGGACTTTCCATAATTGTGCGACAGCTGAAGATGATGCTTGTATTGTTTTAAATTCTACTTTTGATGAAGTTGTATTGTAATATTTGAACTTGTACATGAGCACACATAGGTTTGCCATCGCTTGACACATACATCTCTATACCACAGCCAGAGATTTAAATCTGTGTTCATGGGCAGATGAAATTGGGTTGAGAGCTGGCCTTTAAAGGACAACACAGTCTATATGTTTTGTAGCTATTCCATACTCCCTTCCAACAGTTCCAAGGTAATCTATTCAATCATCCTTCTGGTCTAGCCCTTCTGCTGATTAGTAATGGGTCAGCCCAAATAAATCCCAGTTGACTTCAAAATGAATTGTGGATTTAAATACAGCATACTCAAGATGAAAATGTGGTGTACTTGCATTAATGTCATGTACTTGATGGAATAAATGTAAAGGGAAAAATGAAGATCAGAACACGGAACAAACAGTGGAAGAAAATGCCTGCCTTTGTCAATCTTTAAACTGCATTTTGTTCTGCTTTATTGTAAACTACCTTCAGACTTTTTGGCAAAGAAATTTGGACTATAAATGCAACAAAAGAATGAAAGAAAGAAAGCAATAACAGGATTTGACATAAGTCAGAGGATACCTGTAACCCCTCGCTTTCTTACGGAGATTGTTTCTTACCGTCCTGACAGTGTTGTAAAAAAGATTCTTTCCTACAGGTTACAATGTCTTAAGGTAGCTGTCCTTAAAAAACAAAACCAGAGGGAGTTGAGCTTCAAAGACAGAACAGCTGAAGAACTTTCTGAGAAGTTGAACTGTATCTTTCGTGGCTTGACTAGGAACCAGGGATTTTTAACACTATATGTGTTAAACTGTTCATCCATGCGAAAAACCATATACTGTAATACCATTTAACCAATGCTTATTAATGCACTGTTTAGGCAATTTCTACCACCTAGGCTTTTCTACATTTCTACTCTCCCTCCGCATACAGTATGGTTTTGACACACTTATCACAATCCACCACCCATTAGGATTCATAGAAAATAATTTCAATCGCTTATAACTTTTTATCACCATACATGTGCTAATTTACTTACCTAACCTAGAATGTCTGTTACATCACCACTATCGTTTGTTGAACAACTGCCACACTGATTTGCAATTGTATCTAATATACTAAGCAACCATTGTGTACTTCTGTACCTGCACCTGGTCCTGGGACCATGCATAAATTATTGCCACGAAGTGCCACTCTAATGTGTTCCGAAGAAGTAGACTTGATCCATGAAAGTTCACATTGGAATATAATAGTTCATCTTTAAGGTGCCACAATGTTTTGGCCTTTATTTTTGTCTTTGTTTTGTTTTATTCCCTGTCTGATATACTTTTGCATGTCTACCACTTCAAAGTTGGATTTTTGGAATAGTAACCGTGTTAGTCTATGTTTCAAGCATATCAGTTAATAAACAAAACAAAACTAAAACATTATAGCACTTTAAAGACTTAACTGCTGTGTTTCAATGTTAGCTTTCGTGGATCAAACCTGATGACGTGGACTTGATCCACAAAAGCTAACATTAAAACACAGCAGTTATTTTTATTTTTATTTTGTTTAGTTTAGTTTATTACCTGATATACCACTTTAAAAACTACCATACAGTCACCAACATTTTGATTTCAGTTTCCCCCCCCTTTCCCTCAACCACGCATGTGTACAAATATCTGCCAAATCAGGCCAAACCCCCCATGCATTGAATCAGGTGTGATGAAATTCACAAAAGCTGATGACAAAGTTTGGTTGTCTTTAAGGTGCTGTGAAATTTTTTGGTGCTCTTCTTTGTCAGCAAATTCCAGCCTATTCTGACAAAAGAGAAATTTCCTCCCATTTTTGGACTTCTAACTATAATCCATAGGATGCACAAATGCTCAGATTTCCACCACCTATTCCAGGCCTGGGACTAAAATTGAAGCACTCTGGCTATGAATTAGTAAAAACCTAAGCAAACTTGTTTCCAGAATGTAAAATTGTACAATAGATGCCTGAAACATCTGGAAGAGGTTATGCAGAGTTTTGAAGCTCAATACAATCAGTGTGCAGATGAAATTCAACTTTATTTCTCATTTTTGTCTAAATCAGAAGAAACTGTTTTAGTTCTAGACTGGTATTTAATGTCAGTAATGGACTGCATGAAAATAAACAAACTGAAGCTTAATCCTAACAAGGCAGAGGTGCTCCAGCTCAGTCAAAAGCCAGAATAGGAGTTAGGAGTTTGGTCTGCGCTGGATTGGGTTTACACTTCACCTGAAAACTGAGGGTCACCATTTTCAGCAATGGGCAAGAGTGTGATTTCACAATTGTAACTGCCAGCCATGAAGACTCTAGGAGATGTCTGATATGATCATATCTGAGTTACATCCAGTGGTGGGCATCAGCAGGTTCGCACCAGTTCACCAGAACCAGTAGCAGAAATTCTGGCTGGCCCCACCCATCCAAGTTTTGAAATAAAGTAGTCCTAATTTGGGTGCAACGCAGGGCTTTCCCCATGACCAAGCCCACCATACCATGCCCACAGTGTGGTAGTAAAATTTTTTGGAGCCCACCATGGTTTACATCCATCTTGGATCCCTGCAGTACACTCTGTCTTGTTTTTGGAAAGTATTTCAAAACTTCAGTGGCCCCATGTGGCTGCTACAAGACTTTTGACTAGTTACAAGATGAATCAAAAATCCTCATTTTGCCATCTTCAGAAGCTATAAATCCATTTGTGGTCAGGGTTCAAAGTGCAGTTTATGACCAACAATGCCCTAAGCAATTCAGGCCCTAGCTAGCTGAAAGGCTCTTTCTCCTTGTTTGAGACTCCTTGGACTTAAAAATATTCTGGAACAGCCTTTCTCTCATTCCCACTATCCTTACAGACCCATCTATGTATGAATGACTTTGATGTTGTGAGCCGCCCAGAGTCGATTGCTGAGTGGATGGCAATATAAATTTAACAAAATAAATAAATAAATCTAAAGGGATAAAGAGAGAGATTTCTTGGCATCTGCTCCAAGTGGTGAAACTTCTTTCTTTTTTCCCTTTTTAATTTTTTAATTAATTTTCATAAAATAGCAAACATAAAATAAACAGAGAAAAATATTAAACAATATATTTAAAGGAAATAAAAAATAGAAATAGAATATAAATAAAAATACATTGTAGTTACATATGCTCTAATATTCCAGCATTATATAAACAATACTAATCATGCTCCTCCTATTATATCAAACCCTTTTTAACATTTATCTTTACAAAATACATCTTTTTATAAACAAAATCTATATTATTCATCACTTATCATCAATTGTATTCTCATTATTTCATTACATCTAACCATAACCTTAAAATTGTGAAAACGAGGAGGGTTCAACCTAATTAGTATTACAAAATAATAATTATATCACCCAGTGATTTATACAGGCCTTGAGGATTGCAGTTATTGATAATTTAATTTTTCAAAAAACTCATGTGGTGTGGTACTAGTTTGTCTCCTTTGTCCTCTACTAATACATGTTCCACAAACGGTCTCTATATTTCCCAAAACTTATTTTCTTTCATTACACCTTTCTTTATATTCAATTCACAAGTCAGTTTATCATTCAATGCAATTTCCCACGTTTTCTTATACCATTCTTCTACTTTCAAAACCAAATCATTTTTCCAATTTCTTGCTATACACAATCTTGCCGCTGTTAACATTATATAAAACAATTCTTTTTTATTTGTATTCACATTTCTATTGTCTATTTCTGTCAGTAGGGCAGCACTTGACTCCAATTTTAAATCAATTTTCAAAATTTCTGATACCTCTTTCTCAATTTGTTTCCAAAAAGCATTTGTCACTTTACAACTCCACCACATATGCTCATATGTTCCAAGATTGCTTTTACATCTCCAACAATTCCTCGTTTTATTTTTATCCATTTGATGAAGTTTGATCAGAGTCCACCTCCACAGCATTTTAAAATTATGTTCTTTTAATCTAATCGATAAACTTCTCATAATTCTTCTCTTCCATTTATTTTTCCAATTTAATTCGGGAATTCCTATGTTTAAATCCTGTTCCCACCTTGTTCTCAATGTATTTTGTAAGATTTCATCCTTGTTTAAGATTTTATATATTTTACTTACTAATCCTTTTATCCCCCTTTCCCCTTTCCTTATTTTACAAATTATCTCTTCAAATTCTGTTTTATTTCTTTCTAAGCTAATTTCTTCTTCATATTTTACCTTCCACTTGTTTACCAAAATTACTTGGAGCCAATTCAATTTCATCTGTTTAAACATTTCAGCTCTATGTTCAGTTTTATCACACATTTTTATCCAATCTTTCAGCAGAAACACATCATTTCTAAGAAGTATATCCTTTATCCTTTTATCTATTTTTACAGGGAACATCTTAATATCTTCCATGTCCATAATCGGAGATACATCTGGTGCAAGTTTTTCCTTAGTATTTTTCAAAACATCTAACATTGCTTTTGTCAACTTATTTTTTGTCTTTATTCTTAACTCCTTTCTGATGGCAGCCAGGTTGGAAAGCAGCAGACTGCCAAAGTAGGTAGGCTTGTTGTGTGTGGGAAGGCAGAGGGGAGTTGCATTTGCAACCTTTTAAAATGTCTCTTTAATTGCTGTAAACTGGTTTATTCAGTGATTGTTTCAACATATTTAATTCCATTTTAGTTTTGTAGTATCTTCATTTAAATTCCATTTGTCCTTTTAAAATGTTGTGAAGTGCCTTGGGTTCCTTTACTGGACCAAAGATAGAGGATAAATACATGGAATGCAAGCATGCATGAACCAGGGTCTGAATTTAGTCTTGCAGTCAATGAGCAACCCAACTAATAACTGCAATAGGAAAACTGAGCCATGTTGAGGCCAACTCATTCAGCGTTTTGTATTGTAGACACAATGGACACAGAGCTGGGTGGGTTGAGGAGGATGGTGAAAGACAGAGGTGCATGGAGGACAATGGTCCATAAGGTTGCAAAGGGTTGGAATCGACGGTGAGACTAAACAACAAAAAGGTATCACTAGTCTTCAGGTTAGCAGATGTTTGCATGCAGGCAGTCTTCCTTTCTAAAGCTCTAATTAGGGCTCAGAGGTTGGGCTGGAGAAAAACATGAAGTTTAACCACAGGTATACAATGTAAATGTAGTTGTTGTCATTGTTTTTTTTATAAAAAAACATGCCAGGACATAAACATTGATATTGGGCATGTTAACATCCACATCTAAACTGGAGTACTACAGAGATTAAAGCAGGGGTGGCCAAACTTTTCAAGCTACGGGCTGATCACATGGTTGAGCGGGCCAGTCACATGGTTCTTCCCGCCATAAAATGCATTCGTGGTTGTCATAAATGTGTTTACGACAGCCATGGGTGCATTTATGGCAGCGTTTTGTGCATGCATGTGCATGTTTGTGCATGCACAGGGTGTGTCCGCTTCCGCTTCCAGCAGCAGTGAGGGTGTGTCAGGCCAGAAGATTTGGTGCCATGGGCCGTATTTGACCTGCAGGCCATAGTTTGGCCACCCCTGGCTTAAAGGTTCTGTGGTTTTCACTCTACTTGTGCTTGTGGTGATGAATCCTTGGTGCTTGCCATCCATTTATGAGGATCTGTCACAACAAGCTGTCCTATCAGTGGAAGAAAAGAAGGTCTGCAGTGCAAACAAGATAAGCTTGAGAATTACAGTCTGACTTGGTCTTCTTTTATCAAAGGTGTTTGAACCGCTTGAAGATATAGATCAGCTGTTCTAGTGTATCTATTCACTGCATGCCAACCAATGTTTCATATTTCTATTCCTTTGTGTGTGTTCTCTCTCTCTCTCTCTCTCATTGGGTCCCCAAATCTTCTGAATGACAACCTTCCTTCTGTAAGTGGTTTCATTCTTTCAGAGCCTGGAAAGATTACTTTTCTAGAATGCAACTCCAAAAATTCACAAGCCAAATTCTCTGTTGGATAACTGTTACATGAAAGGAAACAATGTGCTTATATAAATGTTTGAGAAAAGATCACAGAGTGATGTTTAGTAATCAGCTGCTCACATCAAGGGGCCTTCGAATAATGTGAAATTTCATTCAGCATAAAGTATGATACATGCTGGCTGGATTGCTCAGTGCTACGGATATCTGGCTAAGGGGCTAAAGGTTGGGAGTTTGATTCCCATCACCTATATCGCCTTGAGCAAGTTGCACAATCTCCAAAGTGTCCCCAGAATAAGGGAATAGTAAATCACTTCTTTGTGCTCTCTACCTAGAAACCCTTGGAAAGGATCTCCATAATTCAACATTGACATTTCAATTGTATTAAATAGGAAGGCCAAAAATAATTACAGCTCATGGTTCATGCTTTTAGCTGAGCTGTGATTTCAAATCAAACATATTCAAGATCTTAGATATTTTCTTGATTCTTTCTTTACTCGTGACAGATGCACCACCCATATATAATAACATACAAAGCTAAAATTAACACATCTAAAAACAAAATAGAATTTAAAAGGGTTAGATGACATTTGCCCGATATCGGGCCACATCAACCATTTTCTTGATAATCCATAGGGAGGAAGAAGCTCAAAGAACGACAGAAAACCTTGTGACTAGAAAATAAAATAAAAATCTAGGAAATATTGTAGAAGTAAACCAGCAGCTATTCAAAGATGCAACACTAGATGGTGCAAAAGCCTTCCCAGTCTAATGTTACGTTTCCTAAATTAAAACAAAAGTACTGTACTGTATTGCATATTGCAGCACCTTAACAACTAGCACATCACATATGCTTTCATTGGTTAAAGTCTATTTTATCCAACGGATTAAGTCCTGACAGTTACAGGTTGGTGAGGGGAAGCTGAAAACCCAGAATCATAAGAGATAGATAGATAGATAGATAGATAGATAGATAGATAGATAGATAGATAGATAGATAGATAGATAGATAGATAGATAGATACCACAGTTTACAGCAGGGGTGGTCAAGTGTGTGACCCTACCCACAATGTTGATCTGCTGCTCACTTAACTTCTTTCTTATTTTATCTAAAGCAAGTGAAGTTGATGAGTTCAGAGAAAGGCATCCTCTGCTGTGACATCCACCATATGGAATAATTTCCCCATGGAAAGCAAGCAAACTCCCAACACGTGCCATTTACTGTACTAGCATCGGTTTTTAGCCCCTGCATTTTCCTCAATCTTTAATTCAGTTATCTTCATGAATGTAATAAAGCATTTCACTGCTTAATCCCTGACTGATCATTTTGATCACATAATTTCATCATGTTCCATAAAACCATTTTGTAAGTTAAAAGTGGCATAAAGGTGGCTTAATAAAATAAAAGAATACAAGTGAAAAAGGATTTGGAACACCCCCAGATCCCCAGGGACAATAATGTGGTTTGTAAAACAAAACTTAACCAAGCTGGAAAAGGGCAAGGCCCAGGTCACAACATCATAGAATTTTAAATAAATAAATATAAACAACAGTATAGATTTAAAAAAAACACAAATCCAACACCTGGTTATCAGCAGCCTAATATTGATCTCAGTATTGCTCTAAGGCACTGGGGGACAAATTCAGTGGGTTAGGGGAGCAATTTTCAGGACCCAAGATCCTCCAGCGCCGCATGAACTGCCAAAAGCAGGAAATAAAACAAATCACCATCACCTAACTTCTTTCCCCAAATCTGGAAGTGACCAGAAGTCCCTATCCAGTACTGATGATTCATGAACTTTGCTTGTGTTCTACACTGCAGAGGAGGGTACTGTGACCTATTTAAAAAGTAAGTTACTACTTCAAGATGCTGAGTTGTCCAGTCTGCCTGATGCCTAGCCATGAAGGAGACACAAAAAAGGTGGCCATAGAGGCAGCCGGTATTGAAGCTGCAGGTCGACCAGTTTTTCAAATGCTTTGGAGGTTGGCACTCCTAACCTCCACATTGTTCAAGTGGTTGGCCAATATGTATGCATGGGACTGCAGTGGCTTAGTGGTTAACATGCTGAACTTGATGACCTTAGTCAGCATATCAAGACCCATGTGTTACACAATAGAGTGAGCTTCCATCTCTGCACCCAGCTCCTGCCAACCTAGCAGTTCAGTGGGAAGGTAAACAGCTTTCTGTGCACTCCAGTGTCTAGGCATGCCTGCCACATGTCCATGGAATCATCTGCAGATACAGACAGCGCTGGCTCTTTGGCTACAAACAGAGATGAGCACTAAACCCTAAAATCAGGTGTGACCAGATTTTGAGCAAGGGTGAGTTGTGCATGTATGCATGTATGTATAGAATTTGCTTGCCACTTGTCTGCCTAAAGGGGTGTGCAACAGTATTGTATAAAATAATTTAAAAGATTTTTTAAAATAGCTTCAAAACCATTCTTCAAAGGCTCATCCCAAGCATTCCCTGGAAGCCAGTTGTTGCTTTAAAAGAAACATGACCTGGAAAAAGTGCAGAGGAGGGCAACCAGAATGATTAGGGGACTGGAACACCTTTTTTACCATCTGAGGCTGCAACGGTTGGGCCTTTTCACTCTTGAACGACGGCATCCAAGAGGTGACCTGATTGAAGTTTATAAAATCATGCACGGTGTGGACAAAGTAGATAAGGAAAAACTGTTTTCCTTATCGCATAACACTAGAACTAGGGGACACTCCATGAAACTTTTGGGTACTAGTTCTCAAACAAACAAGGGAAAGTACTTTTTCACCCAGAGGATCACTGGTCTATGGAACTCCCTGCCAGAAGAAGTGGTGACAGCTGTCAGTCTTGACAGCTTTAAGAAAGGATTAGACAAGTTCATGGAGGACAAGGGTATCAATGGTTATAATTATGGATACCTAAGGACAACCTCCGGGTTGGAGAGATAGGCAGGATATCTCTCAATGCCATTTCCAGGGAATCCTAAGAAGGTGAAGGCATCTCCTTGGGAATACCCTGAAGCACATGGTGAGCCATGGTGTGAGACAGAATGCTGGACTGGATGGGCTCCTGTGGCCTCTTCCAGCAAGGCTGTTCTTATGTTCTAACTCCTGGAATGAAAGATCCTTTGGAACATCACAATATCAGCCTTCGACTTGAAAACAAGGCGAAGACAGCTAAACACCACCTGGTATTCCCATTGGTATCCTGTTTTTAATCCTCTGCTTTGGGGACACATAAAGGTTATGACAATACGATGGTATCTATGCACTTTTACAAAATTAATGAAAGCTGTTTTGTTTTCTCCAGGGATGGATTGTGGTACTAAACATGGCATGTAACATGTTTAAACTAGGACTTGCAATTTGACAGAAATCATTTTATACTTTTGTACTCTTTTTGGACAATATGTAACTGGTATCTCCAAACGTGAGATTGCAGAGCATTGTAGCTAGACAGCTAGTGAATATATGCAGAGATCAGTATTTCAACCCAATGGCTCACATTTTCACCTCAAGCTCCATGTAAATCATAGGTGAAAATTTTAGGTGGGTCTGTGTCGTCCTTCCTTCTCTCCTTCAGTAATTTTATTTATTTATTTATTTATTTAATATATTTTTATCCCGCCCTTCTGACGCGAATGCCACCCAGAGCGGCAGACAAAATCAATAAGAATGCTCCCTATGACTAGAGGAGCAATCTTGACATAATATAAAATATTAAAAACCCTTAAAAACAGCTAAAAGACCCTCCTATACCTTCCCTAACCCCTTAAGAAAAAATAAAAATAATAAAAACAGACAAATATTTCTTAAAAACAGACATATCACAGGCATAACACAGAAGGCAAACCTAGGTGGCTACACTAACCATCTGGCCTCGATGGTTCTGCAAGTTGGGTCCCAGACCTGCTGGCACAACCAAGACTTAAGTGCCTTTCAAAAGGGGAGCAGCTCCATCTGGAGGCACAATTCCGGGGGTAAGAGGTTCCATAAGGCCGGGGCAGACACAGAGAAGGCTCTTCTCTTGGTCCCCGACGGGTGTGCCTCTTTTGTCGAGGGGACCACCATAGAGCCTCTCTGGTCCTCCCTCGTCAGACGGGCAAAATGCCTTGTGGTGACACGGTCCCGTAGGTAACCCGGCCCACTGCCATGAAGGGATTTAAAGGTCAAAACCAGCACCTTGAATTGCATCCAGAGGCACACTGACAGCCAGTGCAGCTCCCGAAGCAGCGGTGAGGCACGATCATACCACCCCTGCCCCATGACCACATGGGCAGCTGCATCCTGGGCCAGTTGAAGCCTCCAAATGGTCACCAAGGGCAGCCCCATGTAGAGCGCATTATAGTAATCCAATCTGGAGGTGACTAGAGCGCGAGTGACCGTGAGTAATGAGTCCCGGTCCAGAAGCAAGCGTAATTGGTAGATGACCCGAAGCTGAGCAAAGGCCCTCCTGGCCACGGCTGCCACCTGCTCTTCGAGCAGTAGCCGTGAGTTCAGGAGGACCCCCAAATTATGCACCGGGTCTGTCTGAGACAAAGATGCCCCATCCAGCACCAAAGATGGTGGCTCCTGGGATAACGCTTTTTCAGCAATGAATGTATACATTAGCAGCCCAATTGTATTCCCACCCCCTTAATGTTTGACTAGTAGTGATTTGAGTTATGATTTGTCAACTCAAACAACTGTATTTCCTTTCAGAGAAGAGCCGGGGTGGTTGTGGCAATAAGCTGAGAAATTTGCGTAATTGAGATCTTGTATTTCACTTGTTAGAAGTCAAGGTGAGGCACATCGATTTCCTAGTTGGTATCACATCTGGGCACTGACCAGACATAGATCTGCTTAGTTCTGACAAAGGCATCATGCAATCAGCATCCTTTCAGACCAGGCCTAACCCAGCAAGGGGAAGGATCCCTCCATAATCAAGAATAAAATATTAACAAACCAGCATCCAGGAGCCTGACAGACACACAAACTGGTGAGCTGGGAGAGTTGCTTGAAAACATTGTTCATCCTCTATTTTTACTGATCTTCTTATGTTATCTCTCAGCATCACCTTCCATTCTGACTTCAGTCAGCACATTAAACATGTGTTTCTTAAAGACAATCCAACCATTTCCTGTATCCTTGAAGGTGCCCAGATTTGTTGGTATTCTCAGGGGTTGCTTTGGCCTCCGCTATCCACATGTTGTGGACACCAGAGTGCCCCAGGCTTCCTGAGCACTTCTTTTTGAACCTCCATCAGGGGTTTCTGTGTTGCAGTACATGCTTCTGCATGTATCTGTGGATTCTGGGAATAGCGTATATGGGAGTTTTGAAGCTATTAAAGACTGCTTCTATTTTCTACATCTGGTATTCTGAAGGGGTTAATAAGAGGTAAGGAAAGTGTAAGCTGATCATTGTAGTGCTGGATTGGTTGAGGTTGTTATTATTTTTCTTGTTTTACCCAACTGATTGATCAAGTGTTACAATGATTAGCTAGAAGGAGAAAAAAATAATTACACTTTCCCTGCCCTTCCACAGAGGAGTAGGAAAATATATAATTTGCCTGTAGGTTAAAGTTGCTCATCAGACACTTCACCATACAAGCAAAGGCTACTTGCATTGTTTGGACAAGCAGAGCATCTTCATCCTCATCCTCAAGCAATGACAAGGGGCAATGAAGAGCCCTGGTGGTGCAGTGGGTAAACTGCTGTCCTGCAACCAAAAGGTTGGAAGTTTGATTCTGATCAGGGCTCAAGGTTGACTCAGCCTTCCATCCTTCCGAGGTCGGTAAAATGAGTACCCATTGTGTTGGGGACAAAATGCTAATTGACTTGTGAACCCCCTAGAGAGTGCATTGAGTTCTGCGAGGCGGTATATAAATGTGATTGCTTCGATTGCTTTGCTTTCTAATGTCACTGATTAGTCCTTTAAAGGAATCTGCTTTTTTTCTGCCTCTCTTCAGACATTTAATTAATACGCTCAATTGCTAATTGTTTTAATGTAAACTGAGATAAGTCCCACAGAGTGCAAGCAAACATGCCCAAAAAATGGGGAGACGATGAAAGAAACTAGAGGGGAGTGCTCTTTCACAAAATCATTTCTCCACAAATTCCTGGGCCACTTTCATGAATATTTGGCCCAGTCACTCTTTCTCTCTAGTCCTAGCTAAGAGTGTGGAAAATGGAGGATCAGGTGAAGGGCTGGAGTTGGGTTCCTCAGAGGAAAAGCACAATGATATCAATAATCATTCTGTTCTGTAATTTCATTGCAATGGAGGCTGTGAGAGGACTGTTGAACTGCGTGTCTTTCCTTGCAATTAAAAAAGAGTCTGAAATTAGCCAGAACCCATCTAGACATGCACGCCTAAGTAGTGGAACCAGCTATATTGAATTAAATTTTGCCTAGACAGTGTTGGATCAGACTGCAAAGAGTAGGTCTGTTGAATCAATGGGGATGTGATTAGCCAATGCTTCCAAATGTTCCATTCATTCAAATGGGACTATTCCAACAGTGGCATAATTTAATATAGTATGTTGGAAGTTATAGAGGAATTGACTTACCAAATGCCCACTGATTCAATAGCTCTAGTGTGAGTTACTATACTAAGCAACAACATTTTAGCCACAGTTTGGGGACAAATGGAAAGAGGAGGAGGAACCTGGACTGGACTCCTGCTTTTCTGGCAAATGCACACAAAGAAAAATGTCCAAAACAAGCTAATCAAACAGGAAGCATTTTTCACATGCAAGGACCACCAGGTGAAACATTTCCCCAGCAGAACTGCAACCTGAAAATAACAAGTGCTTCTAACCACTAGGTAGTGCTATAAAACTGACCTTAACTTGCCATCAATTGGCTACACCTCTGTGTAAACTAAACTTTATTCCCATTCATCTGATGAGGATTTCCTACATTTTTGTATCACCTTTCCCCCAGACAAATAGAAACTTTGAGTTTCAAAACAAGGCAAATTGTGTGGTGGTGGGGTTGTTGTAAATGTAGATTTTCTTGACAGGCCTTTGAAAAACTGGGAGGAGAAATCTAAGCAATAGCTACCAAGGAATGCAGCCTGCCCTTTTCCTAACTTACATTTGAGAAACATGCCTAGCACAAATATCTGCCATGATTTTTTTATTTCTCATTTTATATTATTATTTTCTGCACTATCACACTACTCGGTACTATATTGGTGTGTATCCTGAAGAATTGGTCTTGAATTACGAAATCTCATGGATGGTTTGATTTTATTTATTTTTTTAGTCGGCTGATAAAGAAACTACCTGCATTTGTAAAATTTCCCTCCTCTCTATTGAGGATGGCAAGGAATTTCCCAACACTCTTGATAAGAATGCTCACATTGGTAATAATATTTCACACTAAAAGAAATCTTTCCCCCCTAAACTGCCCATTGTTTCATGCAATTCTGCAAAATGTGCAATTGGGACAAAATGGGCTGGCTGCCGTATTATTTATAAAATATGAAGCACTGGATGGTTTGCATCTTTCTTAGCAATCAGTAAGTCCTTGTTGCACCTTCTTTTTGAGGGCATCCTCTATTTCGTTGTTGTTGTTCAGTCGCACAGTTGATTCTGACCCTTTGCGACCCTATGAACCATTGTTCTCCAGGCGCCTCTGTCCTCCACCATCCTCCTCAGCCCTCCCAGTTCTGTGCCCATTGTGTCTACAATACCATCTAGCCCCCTTCTTCTTTTGCCCTCCACCTTTCCCAGCATCAAGGCTTTCTCAAGTGAATCCTCCCTTCTCATTTGATGTACAAAGTACTTCAGCTTCAGCTTTACTATTTGACCTTCTAATGAGCAGTCAGGGTTGATTTCTTCTAAGATCAACCTATTTGTTCTCCTCGCTGTCCAGGGGACTCTCAAAACCCTCCTCCAACACCACATCTCAAAGGCATCTATTCTTCTGCGTTCATCTTTCCTAATGGTCCAGCTCTCACAACCATACATTACCACTGGGAATATCATTGCTTTGACTATGCGAATTTTTGTTTCCAATGTGATGTCTCTGCTTTTCACTATGTTCACCAGGTTTCTCATAGCTTTTCTCCCAAGAATCAGTCGCCTTTTTATTTCATGGCCGCAATCCCCATCTGCAGTGATCTTTGATCCTAAGAAAGTAAAATCTGTCACTGCTTCTACTTCTTCCCCATCTATTTCCCATGAACTGATTGGGCCTGTTGCCATTATCTTGGTTTTCTTGATGTTGAGTCTCAAGCCAGCTTTTGCTCCTTCAATCCAATCAAGAGGTTCTTTAGGTCTTCCTCACTTTCTGCCATTAGGGTGGTATCGTCTGCATATCTCAGATTGTTGATGTTTCTCCCAGCAATTTTTATCCCATATTGTGATTCCTCCATCCCTGCATTGCTCATTATGTGCTCTGTGTATAAGTTTAATAAGCAGGGTGATAAAATGCAGCCTTGTCTTACTCCTCTGTCATTCAGTGTTCTGTCCTAACTGTTGCTTCTTGATTCATGTACAGATTTTTCAGGAGGCATATGAGGTGTTCTGGTATTCCCAGCTCTTTAATTATTTGCCACATCTTGTTGTGGTCCACACAGTTAAATGCATTGGTCTAGTCAATAAAACAAAAGTAGACTTGTTTCTGGTATTCCTTTGCTTTCTCCATGATCCAACGTATGTTGGCAATGTGGTCTCTAGTCCCCCTGCCTCTTCTGAAACCAGAGTAAACTAGTCAGAGTTCATATTTAAGGATAAGTTTGGTTAACGTCCGTCAACACCATAAGAAGAAACGGGTGAGGTCTAGGATGCGATATAATAAATAAATAACAACGAATTGGACTTTAATAAGACACTACAGGTAATTTTGTAAACCTTTATTCCAAGATCGTGTATATATGTATATATGTATATATCCTTCTATATATCTGTTGGTAAATATTGTTAAATTGTTTATTTAGATCCCTGAGGAAATAACTGAAAATTCCTGTTATCGAAAGGAGTTCGGATCTTTGTGTTATAAAGACTTTTTGAGAAGCTTGCAGAAATTATTCAATCTTATTTGCCAAGACAAACGGTTCCAGTTTACTCTAGTTTCCACATTTGTCCCCCACATCTTTGCTTCAGCTTTTGGGATATGGCTTCCAATCTTGGCTTCACTTTTTCTTCTGAAACCAGCCTGCACCTCTGGTAATTATCTCTCCACATGTTGCTGAAGTAGACTTTCCCTTCAGGGAAAGATCCTGTATTATCTTGAGCATCACCTTGCTGGCATGTGGGATGAGTGCAATTGTTCGATAATTTGAACATTCTTTGGCATTGCCCTTTTTTTTGGGTTTGGAACATATACTGATCTTTTCCAATCCTGTGGCCATTCTTTTGTTTTCCAAATCTGCTGGCATATTGAATGCAGTAATTTGACTCCATCATCTTTAGAGCTTTGAAAAATTCAACTGGGATACCATCATCTCCACTCGCTTTGTTGTTTGCAGTGCTTTTTAGGGCCTTTCTGACTTCACTCTCCAGGATGTCTGGCTCAAGTTCAATTTCCTCATCATTGTTATTATCAGGAGTGTTGAGGTCCTTTTTTGTTGAGTTCCTCTGTGTACTCTTGCCATCTTTTCTTAATCTCTTATGCATCAGCTAAATCCTTTCCGTCTTTGTCATTTTTGCTTTAAATGTTCCCTTGATTTCTCCAATCTTTTTGATTTTTTTTTTAAAAGTCCTGCCACTTTTGTTGTTTTCCTCCATTTCTTTGCACTGCTCTTTTAGGTCCAAAGTCTGGTTTAGAGATAAAGAACTGTAGTAAGGAGAAAGAAAACAAGTGCCTTGAAGCTGTCACCTATCATGAGGCAGCACCTCATCCACAGAGCTAGCGTGTACACAAGTTGCCTGCCATCTATATCTCATCTAAATGAGGAGCCCTTGTGGTGAAGCAGTTAATACGTAGTAGTGCATGTCAAAACTTCTGAGGTTGTGAGTTCAATCCTGAAGGGGATCAAAGTTGACTCAGCGAGGCCTGTGCTGGCCATTTGGGACACAGGGACAAGTCCCAGTGCAACCCAGTGGCTGGCGCCACTCAGAGGTGGGCAGAAGTATGTCACCTGGTGGCTACAATCCATGACATCATGCAGTACCCCCATATGCACTGCTCCCTCCCTCCCTGTCTAGCACCCTTTTAGCATAGCCAGCACACCCCTGGACTCAGCCTTCTATCCTTCCAAGGTTAGTAAAATGAGTAACCAGCAAGTTGGAGGCAAAAATATAAATTACCTTGTGAACTACCCAGAGTGTGATGGCAGGGTTTCCCAACCTTGAGCCTCCAAGTGTTCTTGGACTTTGATTACCAGAAGCTCAAGTCAGCATACCTGCTGTTCAGGGCTTCTGGGAATTGAAGTCAGAGAACATCTGGCAGACCAAGTTTGGGAAACCCTCTTCTATAGAGAGGTATACAACGGTAATTGCTATTGTTATCTACAACATAACACTAGAACTAGGGGGCACTCCATGAAACTTTTGGGTACTAGTTCTCAAACAAATAAGACAAAGTACTTTTTCACTCAGAGGATCACTGGTCTATGGAACTCCCTGCCAGAAGAAGTGGTGACAGCGGTCAGTCTTGACAGCTTCAAGAAAGGATTAGACAAGTTCATGGAGGACAAGGGTATCAATGGCTATAATTATGGATACTTAAGGACAACCTCCAGGTTGGAGAGATAGGCAGGATATCTCTCAATGCCATTTCCAGGGAATCCTAAGCAGGTGAAGGCATCTGTTTGGGAATACCCTGAAGCAAATGGTGAGCCACTGTGACTGACAGAATGCTGGACTGGATGGGCTGTGGTCTGTTCCAGCAAGGCTGTTCTTATGTTCTTGTGAGAGCTGGACCATTAGAAAGGCTGAGCGCAGAAGAATAGATGCCTTTGAGATGTGGTGTTGGAGGAGGGTTTTGAGAGTCCCCTGGACAGCGAGGAGAACAAATAGGTCAATATTAAAAGAGATTAGCCCTGACTGCTCCTTAGAAGGACAAATAACAAAGATGAAACTGAAGTACTTTGGACATCAAATGAGAAGGGAGGATTCATTTGAGATGGCCTTGATGCTAGGAAAGGTGGAGGGCAAAAGAAGGGACAGCCAAGGATGAGATGGCTAGATGGTGTTGCGGATGCAGTAGGCACAGGGCTGGGCGGGATGCGGAGGATGGTAGAAGATAGAGGTGCCTGGAGGGCAATGGTCCATGGGGTCACAAAGAATCGGAATCGACTGTGCAACTGAACATCAACAAAAGTAGACATCAATCAGGATATCCCGGAGTCCTGGCTAGGATTGAGGGACGGTTTCCCCAGGAATACAGCATCCTGCATCTCTCTAATTAGATAGATCCCCAGTCTCTGTTGCTAGCTCACAATGTGGTGATCAGTCTTTTGGAAATAGTATCCACTGATACTGTTTCATAAATATGGTTTCAGATGGAGACCAACAGTAGAAAACTATTGTTCAGGAGCAGATGTTTAAAACTTTGAGATCGATGGAACTTCTAAACAAAGGCATGGAGGGTTGAGAGAGTAAATGCTTTCAGAATGGGCAGATAGGTATAATTTATCCATATGCTTCCTTGACTAAGACTTAAGCAGTACATTACCTCTGCTTTTAAACATGATTAGCCCATTATAATGAAAGACAAGTCAGCGAGTGATTTTGAACTAACGACTTTTAATTTATAATCTGTACCCAGCTCAACTGAGCAGCCATGCTATTAATTTAATACACAAGGCATGACATTTTATTTCCATTCCCATCCCCAAAAAATGATTTCTGAAAGGGATTGGTTTCCCTTTAGTAATTTATAATAATTACCAGCCAAAGGCTGTGCATCAGCAAGATGATTTACTTCTTGTTAACAATGGCTTACTTTATTCAAAGACTCCTTCCAAAGTACTTTGGAAACAACAATTCACTTTTCAACTTTCCCATCTAATAAATGCATTTCTAAAGGTGTCTGCCTGGGGAAAGAAACTACCAGAGAGACCCAGAAGCATCAGGAGTTGTTTCTCAACAGAAACTATGCCGCTTTTAAAGATGTATTTCTGGTGTGTATCTGGATGAATTATGATAAACTGCTAACTATCATTCTTCTCTTCTGGGATACCCTGGGACTCTTCAGCCTGCCCAAGGCTGCTTTTCTGGGATGCACAGTGGGGGAACTGAATGCCCAACTTCTGGTTCTGCAGCCAGATACTTAACTAAATAACCTAGGGGTAGCCAACCTTGGTACCCCTGGTGTTCTTGGTCTTCAATTCCCAGAACCCCTGATCAGCAGGTGTGCTGATCCGAATAGCAACCAGAGATCATCTACCACTGCCAGCTGAGGGAAGCTGTATTGATTTGCATGATGATGTCAGTCTGATAAAGTGGACTTGCTCCACGAGAGCTCACATTAAAAACATATATTAAAAATACTAGTTTCAGCATAAATGCATATGACTAACGCTTCACAAGAAACGTTACATGAACTTTTCTGCTGAGAAGCAGAATAGTTGAATTACAAGCTCCTTTTGCTGCTCTTGGCACAATAACTTCAGCTGCACATCAGCTTGAGTCCCCTGCCTGCTCATGTCTGCACATATTTTCTGGATAGAGAATTAGATGAAGTGTTTTTCTTTCTTTAATTGTTTCCTTAAATGAAAGCCCATGAAATGAATAACACCCAGCAGCGCTTATTTCTCTAGATACACTGCTAACCTTGTGTTATTTGGGATTGCCGGAAAACCTCCTCATGACAGACGGTGACCTCTTTGCATTTGCAAATTTAATTGCTCCGTCTAGCTGGACTCCCTGGACTACAGTGGCAGCCCACTCCTGAGACTGTGGGAAATGCTGGCTAATGCCCAAGGAATGTAAATGACAAAAATAAAATGAAAGAATAACTTAGGTTTCTGAAATAGTCTCCAGAGAATTAAGAGAGGGAACGAAAGGAGAGAAAAAAAGGGAAGTTATGCTAATTAGAAAAGAAAAAAACCAATTAAACTTAACATGAGCCTGTTTTTTGTGTCTTGATTCCATTTTTAATTATATGAGGAGTGCTACTAGTTTCCATCCTCAGCGCACACTAGATACCGGAACTGCACAAATCTTTGTCAATGGATTTGTTCCTGCTTTGTTAGTTAAATTCTAGCCCAATTCTCTCCATCCACAATACAATTCCATGCACAATGCAGAGGTGGTATCTCTGTGGTGTTCCCTGGCTCATTTAAGGAACAGGACACAGGAAGCATTCCACACATTTATCTTCAGAAGACAAAATCTCTTTCTCTCTCTCTTTTTCACTGCTTCTTTAAAAACATGGCCTAGAAGTATTCTCCTGGGCTTAGTTTTCTACTGTAGTTGGAAGAGGTGCCTTAGAGTTATAGTCATAATTATTTTTAACACCTACCTGTTCCATACCTGTCAAGTATCCCATATTGGCTGGAATTTCCCGTATTTTAGCACTCGTTGCTCCCATTTCCCGCTGCCGTCGGGGATCCAGATGCTTGTAACTGATGAAGGAGTAGGATGGCTGCATGAAATGAAGAAAAAGGTCCAGAAAATAGCTGTGAAGAAGAGTCTGTAACAGTACTTGCATGGTCTACACAGGTATTAAAAGCATAAGATGCTCTTCATCTTATGTGGATATCCTTTTAAGACATAATGCTTCATTTTTTAGAACTCGTCCTAATAATAATCAGTGCAGAGCTAATGCTATCTATGCTAAATGCCCTCACATTTCATCCCAGACTAGGGGTGACACAAGCAAATGGAAACTGGAAGGGTGAAGATTGCTCCTCCTTTGGTTACATCAGTCCAATCTGCTCAACATAGCTTACTAACAATCCTATTAATATGAGAGCCTGGAAAGTAACTTTTTAAAAGAAACTCATTGTATAATTCATTTCAATACCTTTGAAAGCAAATAGTTACCAGAGACATGCAGAGTGGGTTTAACTGTTATTTATTAACACTACTTATTACAATGTTATGTAAGTTATTGCATTTTTGTTGTAAGAATGGATTTTTTTCAAGGTTAAATTGTACCCAGAATGAGAATAGTGCCCCTTATGAAAAAAAAATGCATGATAGACACTTGTCCTCTAACCTTATAAATCAGATTCTAGTTTTTTTTAGTGAGAATCCAAAATTCTCAAATAAAATTTTGTGCTCACAGCATAAAAATATTTTTTGCATAAAAAATCTTTGCATAAAATATTTGTAGGTATACAACTCCTTTTACAATTATTGAGAGGCAATGGACATGGCAAGAGAGAAATTCCTCCTTAACATTTAGTTAGCATGAGTATATGTTGTTGTTCAGTCGTACAGTCGAGTCCGACCTTTTGTGACCCCAAACATGAGTATATATATGTCATAACTAATTATTTCAAAAGCAAAGTTTCGTGTAAATGACAAGTAAAAGTGTTAGAAAGTACTTATTGCTTACATTAGTTGTAAAATAGAAATAACAGGTTAAACAACGTAAATATGGCACTTTAAATATGTATATTATAGCATGGATATAAAATGTAATTACTAAGTCCGTATATGTATAACTCAATGTCTTCACATACTTATGACATTAGCAGAATACAAAGTAATAAGTAACAAATCTGTCTGTCTTATTTTAAAAGTGTTATAATTTCTTTAATGCAGTGCATTGAGGCTAACTTTATTGTTGCAATGTTAACTAGAAAAAGGTTACAACAAGCTTTTATAAATAAACAAAAATATTGCTTTAACCACTTATTATTTATATAATAGAGGGAGAGATAACAGACTATTCAAAGCAAATGTAACATATCAGATTCATCAATACATCAGCACTGAGAAAGCGGGGTATAAATAAATAAATAAATAATGAAATTTGTTCAAAAAAAGAATTATTGCAGTTTCTAAGTTTTAACAAGATAAGGCAGAAATTTTTACTAAATGAATTAAAAGGAAACAAACAATCCACTTCTCTCATTGACATGATATATCTTCCAGTATTTAAAAATTGCAGTTAAAAGCATTTTAACTCATTTTAAATAGAAGGAAATGCATTAATATTGTACGATATGAAAAGAACAGAATGATTCTTAGCTAGTGATCACTGCTCCCAGTGAAACTCTCTTATCGCCTTGTTTTGGAACATTGAAGCAAAACATATTACTAACAAACATAAACGTATCCTTTCTTGGTATATTGCCCAGACAATCTGACATCTTTGAGCAGACCGGCATCATAGCTATCTAACCCTTGCCCCCTTAAACTGGGCATAGCTTGTCCAGCTAAGCATTGCTTGGCAGGGTTGGTTTTTCTCAGCGTGGCCTGTCCTGGGCCCCCTCCCTTTTATTCAACATCCTTTTTTTCTAACTTTAGCTGATATATGTAAGTCTATGAGCAAAGTCTCATATTGTATTTTGATTTTGAAGAGTAAATGATCTCATGTCACTTTTTTTTTTAATTTATGAATCCTGACATTGATATTGTTGCCTTTTTCATATAGTGCCATAGTACTGGTACAGAAATAGTATAACATTTGAAATGCTCCATACAGAAATGTCTCTAAAATTTGCTTTAAATGTGAGGAAGAGGGTAATGTAAGAATGTGACGTGCAAAATAGTGATGTCATTCCACTCATTACATTACTTTCAAAATGGATCATCATCACACCCTTGTTGCCTCCAGAATATTGAATTACAGCCAGTTACATTAATCGTAATGAGTTACTTCCAAGCTCTCTTTATAATCATCCTAGTGATACAGTAATCATTGTGTACTGTAACTCACATGAGACATGTTCATGTATCCCATCCAGAATGCCAGTGAAAGAAGACCTAGAATCATTGGAATGCCAAATTAGTGAATGTGAGAAACAGAGCAAGAACCCACATCATCCTCGGTCAATGAGGATGCCCTTTTAGACATTCACAGAAATTTTATTTTTCTTCAGGTTACAGTCTCGAAAAGGAATGCTTCCTTTCTATCAGAACAGATACAGAGCAAAATATAATAACAGATATATCCATTCACTAAAAAGCTTTCCTTTCTCACAGGGGATCTATGGTTTATTGAAACAATTTAGGACCCTTTTCTTTATTCGTGTCAGATGCACCACCAGCATATAATAACATACAAAGCTAAAATTAACTCATCTAAAAACAAAATAGAATTTTAAAGGGGTAGATGACATCTGCCCAATATTGGGCTACGTCAACAGCATTTCCATAAGGTCCTCCTCGGTGCACATTGAGGGGCACTGTGTGCATTGTATCATATGGGAAAAAGTTTGTACTACTCCGCATTCACACAGGCTGTCATCTACAGGGAAACCCCACTTTATCAGATTAGCCCTTGATCTTCCTACCCCTGCAAACGGTCTATTTAAAGCTTTCCACACAGGCCATGGTTGTTCTTGGCCAGGCAGTAGAGAATAATGCAGTTCTGCCTAGTTATCTGGTAGCTCCTTGCTAGCTTTCCATAATTCTAAGGCGGGTCTGTAGGGGCTGGTTGTTTGGAGGGACAGAAGTTGTGAGGAAACTGTGCCTTGATTTCAGTCTCTGCTTTAGTGGTTCATGATTAAATAGCAGGTGTGTTTCCAAGGAACTTGCTTTGACCCACTCTTTCTGAGCAGCACTTTCTTGACTGAATTTTGATGGAGGGATGCCAGCTAGGTAATGCACTTTTTGTACCAGGGTTGGTTTTAGGCATCTGTGACCAATCTCACTATTTCATTTATGGCCACATTCACCTGCCCTGCATGCTTTGATTTTTGATCATGCTTTGATTTAGGACCCTGAATACATGGTATGGGGAAGAAATCTGTCTTCTGAATAGAAGGGATAGCAAGGGGGATGCGGAAAGGTATGTGGAACACACGGTCATAGCAATAGCAATTACACTTATATATTGCCCCATATCACTTAGTGCAATCTCTGGGCAATTCACAAGGTAATTACTGTAGCATTGTGCTCCCAACATGCTGGTTACTTATTTTACCAACCTCAGAGGGATGGAAGCCTGAGTCAAACTTGGAATCTAGATACCTGTATTTGGTTTCTCTGCACATAGCCAACCATTGCAGAATACTATTTGTTTTATGCTTGCTTTATTGTAGGACAAACATCCTTTCTGGAGTAATTTATTTGTGGGGGAACAATTATGGCAGGAAAATGCCATCCTTATATCTAACCTTTTATGGAAAACTTCTATAAAGAGCAGAGGGATAAAACACCTTTTGGGTCTTTGCCATTGAGTACCATCTAAAGGTGCCATTGGGGATAGGGGTAAGAAACTGAGAATTGGGGTTCCCTACTGTGTATCATCTAATCTAGAAACCAATACTCTCAAGCTTGGCTTCATTTCCTTCCACACACCTATTCTGTTCTCTTTCTCCTGTCTCTTAGTTACACAGCTGGTGGCAGTAGACTTTGTCGGAAGACCTGGAGCCTTTTCGAGGTCCTTCACCCTTTAAGAGTGGAGAGCGGGAGAATGGGCTCTGGACTTCAAGTGGCTAAATGTTTCTCCTCAGACTTCAGGGCAATGTAAGACTCCTTAGAAATCCACCCCAGAACCTTGTGTGTTCTATCTGAGTCACTCTCCTTATCTCCCTCTTCCTAGCCCAGCTCCACTTTCGTTCAAGGACGAGCCGTGGGAGAATTTGCAGTAGCATGATAAACAAGCGTAAGCCAAGACAGGTGGTGTTAAGATCCCACACCCAACGTTGTCTCAATGCTTTAAATTGTCTTTTTAGAAGAGACCTTGTGTGGACTCTCCGTTTTATTGAAATAAAGAATAAAATACAGTCCAAAATGCAAGTTGTTTCTTCAGGCAAAGCATAGCAATAGCCAAAAGCAAAACTTGACTTAAACGTAAAATAAAACTTCCCACAGTCAGGTAAAACCTATTCTAAAAGCATACTAGTTTCTAACAAACTAATCTCCTAAATGCAAAGCCAATCAAACTTTGTATAATAAAACAACAAACCGTGTTGTTCTCTAAGTAGAGCTATTCAAGCTCCAGCCATCTTCAATGTCTGAAGATGTTGCAAATCTGCCTAATTCTGAGTCAGAATTTTTCAAAGTATCCAGCTTTCCTCGAATCTCTGGCTAAGTCAAAACAACTCCCCTTTCCGATAAGATTTCAAAGAGTCTGGCTGCTCCCACCCTCAGCTTCTTCAGATGTCCATGGTATTTCAAAGATCAAAGGCTATCACTGAATCCAATGATGTCCCCCTTCCGATCTCTCTAACTGGGCCAAAATTGCTCCTTTTATTCCCAAAAGTGGTTCTTTTCTCACCTAAGGAATGTCAGGTGTCCTTGAGCTAGCTCAAGAGATAAGATTTATGTTATCTCCAAGATCTCTCAAGGTCTCTTTACCAGGATCCAACCCTTAATCCTGGCAAGGTGCCAAAACTTTCACACACACACCTTCTCTCTCTGTGGGTGTTTAACCTCTAGAGTTCAAATGATGTGAACTTTCACTGAGGTGTGTGGGTAATCTCTCCCTTGGTGTCTAACGAGGCCTCTAGAGGCACTGTTCCCAATGACATAATGTCTCACAGGGAAATCCCAATGCAAAGCGGCACGGAAAAGTTTAGTTTCTCTGGAAGACAAGCCACTGTGGCTAACTGATTCACGGTGACACATTCTGGTGAGCTCATTTTCATGATTAAAGCTTCCAAATCTATGACAGACTTTATTTTTTGCCTTTCTTTGAGATACAGTTGGTGTCTGACACAAAGCTTCACTGGGACATCAATGCCTTGACTAACAGAAAACAACCATAAAAATCACACTGACTAGGTAAGCCTGTGTAGCTAGATAAAAGGATTTCCCTGTAAAATATTGTTCCAAAATGGATTACATTCAAGTTTTCTTCATTGACCTTTGAATGTTTACTTTGGGTATACATTGGTAGGTGAATAAGTTTAAGATATTCCAGTTTGGGGACAACTATGTAGCATTTACTTGCCTTGGGTAGAAGTTAATAAACATCTACAAACAAATCTTCAGTTTAGCCAAGAGTGACAGTTTAAATTCTTATTGAGAATCTCATCCTAATCTCCTCATTTCTTAAAGGTAAAGGTTTATCTTGCTCAAAAGCCAGTCGTATCCGACTCTAGGATTCAATGCTCATCTCTGTTTCAAAGCCGAAAAGCCAACGCGGTCTGCTTCTGCAGATGTTTCCGTGGTCATATGGCAGGCATGACTAGACACCAGAATGCACAGAATGCTGTTACCTTCTTACTGAAGTGGTCCCTATTTATCTACTTGCAATTTCTTGCTTTCAAACTGCTAGGTTGGCAGGAGCTGGGACAAAGACGGGAGCTCATTCTGTCCTGCAGTACTCGGGAATCGAACTGCTGACCTTCAGCCTCCCAGTCAGTGTCTTAGTCACTTGAGCCACTGCAGTCCCTGATTTCGTAGACAATTTCAAATGAAATAAAACTGCAAAAGTCATAGAGCAGGGATTCTCAACCTGCGGCCTGTAGGCAAAATGCAGCCCACAACACCATTTCATGTGGCCCCCCACTGCCTCCATCACACCAGGAAGTGTCATGTGGTGGAGGAAGGGCAAAATGTCCATCTGGCCCCCAAAGCTGTCTGAGTGAGCGTGACCCAGCCCCCATCTTTAAAAGGTTGAGAACTCCTGTCATAGAGACTGGCTTATACAAAACATTTGTCTTTATTTCTGTGGACTGTACTCTATCTCGGCCTCTCTTTGTAATTCTACCCTCTTAGGAGACACATTTGCTTAACTATGACCTTCTCCTTCCTTTGACAACATGGGGCTTACAAGCTTAAGCACCTCCCCACAGCTAAAGTTTCTTACTTTAGCATTTAACAAAAGTCAAAAGGGGCTTTTGGAGCATCTTTGGCCTGGAATTCTAAAACCACCACATCCCCGAGAAGAGGAAATGTGCTGATGAACATTAAGTGCCCATACTTCAAATTCAAGCCCATGAAAAGCACTCATTAAATATTCATACTGTAATATCCCCCCTCTCAACCTCAAAAAGAGCTTAATTTGGTCTGTAGAATCACAGCTCCAGCTGTATAATGTGTCCCACGGTCACACTGAGTGCTGAGGTAAGCAGAACAGGGTCAGCATCTTTTGCAAGGATGATGCAGCTGACCCTTTGGCAAGCAGTAGTATGGAACCAGTGGTGGGCATAAAAAAAAGATTCCTACCACACTGTGGTTGTGGCCATGTGACTGCTCTTCACCATAGAGCTCTGAAAATAGAAGCCTCTTCTATTTTCATCACCCTATAGCAAACCTCTGAAGCCATTTCCTCCTTGTCCAAGGCTTTCCCAGGTCTCTGTTTCACCCCAAGGTGCCTCCCCAGCCACTTTGCCTGAAGAAGCAATTGGGGGCTCTGCTTGATTTAAAAAAAAAACCTCTGGTGTGAACAGAGATGAGTGCTATATATTAAAGATAAGATTTAAGATCTATACATTTAAAGTGGGACTTAATTAGATGCTGAAACATGTACATCTTCCAGACACTTGATTCCATTGGCCTTCCATATCTGAGTGATCATACATGTAGAGGAAGCCTTTGCTTACTTTCCAAAGACCAGTCGTAAAACAGAGCCAAGTAATTTGCAAAATTTCAGAGATGTGAAATGCTCCTAGTATCAGGTGTTTTCAGTACCTAAGGAAATTTCACCTTCTAGTGATGTATAAGGTACAATTTGATTCTCCACTTGGTCCGCAGAGGTGCAGCGCACTGAAAAAAACTGATTGTGCACGCGCATGCGTGCGCACATACTCACACACACACACATGCGCGCGCGCGCGCGCACACACACACACACACACACACACACACACACACACACACACACACACACAATGTGTGAAATACCCATACACTCATTCCTGTGCTGTAGTGGTTCACCTGGAAATACAGTTCTATTTGATGGCACACCAAAGTCCCTACCAACGCAGATGATGAAAGAAAATTCAAGGCCTGCCTCTAGGGATGACAGGTCCTTTTGTGAGAAACCAGAGTCCCAGCTTGTTCAGGGAAGCTGTGACAGTAATAAAGACAAAGCCATCATTTCTGCAGCAGAGTATAGCCTATCAGCACATGACATGACATACTATCTCTCCTCTCACATGCTGACATCTCATCATGTGTTACTTCTAGCCCAAGACAAAAATAGTCCCTCAAGACGTTACCCAACAGAGAATGATAGCATGCCATTATCCCAGTGGCTGAAGGGAGGAGAGAAACCCTGAAGTGAGTACTTTGCCACTATTAATATTAGAGATAAAAGTAAATTGATCTCCCTTGCCTTGTTGGGAAGAAATACAAACAGAGAGAGAGTGAAACAATGCTTTTATTAAAGCCAACAAACAACAACAACAAGAGCTCGGAAGAATTACTTTTTAAACTACGTGTCTTGGAATCTCTTAGTATAGGATTCTGGGAGCCAGAGTCCAAAATAATTCCCAAACTATTCTAGAAAAGTCCAACACGGTGATCATGTTGTATTGGCTATCCAGCCTCCTTACGGAGTTTCAACAAGATGGCTCTTTCAGGTGCCATCTGAGCACAGCCTGACTCACACTGATCAGAAATTCTGTCTAATTTTTTAAAATTTACATATTCTGTGCGATGTGAGAAGACCTCTTGGTAGGATACCATCAATGAAACAGCTTAAAAACCACTTTAAAACCGTTTAAGCAGCCTAAAGCAAATTAGCATCATTCAAATAAAACACAATCCAATAAAATGGAAACCAAGCAATGATAATCACCTTGTGATTTTGAGTCTGTTTCTACAGCACATAAAAACAGTGTTCAGATTTAAATATGCTCTTCAGAATCCCTATTTGATTAGGTTTCCAACACACTGGAAATGAATGACAGCCACATTTGCTTTATTTTATTAAGCTCATGGATGATTTAATTCCCATTTTAAAAATGTAATTATAGTAAGTTTGCAAAATTAGATGTAAGAGTTTTCTCAGTTCAGTCTCCTGTGATAGCAAAGCTCTATAGGCAGCAGTTTACAATATCTATTATTCTTAGCTCTGCAAAGTTTGCATCCATCAAAGAAGAGCCATTTGCACCTCATTAGTTGCTGAGATGACAGCATCCATAGAACCATTCAAACATGTAGACTGTTTTATACAAATAAACACAAAGCCGAGTCCCCTTCCTCAAGGATCATTGCCTTTCCATGGCAAGGTGCCTATGGGCTGTACTGTCTAGGGCCACCCAAGTTAGACAGGCCATAGTGGAGAACTCAGATGAAATGCAACTGTATTTTCCAGACTAGCACTAAGTCCTTTAATTTTTTTGACAAATATTGGCATTTTGATCTGCTAATGCCTTCTCTATTGAGGTGGTAAATTTGAATTATTTCCCCAAGATTTCTTGTCATGCCTTAAAAGGACCATTGAAAGGATTTATTTCCATGTGTCTAGTGTAGCCAGGGGACTGTGGTGGCTTAGCGGTTAAGATGCTGAGCTGGACAACCAGAAGTTCACCAGACAGCAGTTCGAGACCCAAGTGCTCCCATCGTCTGTCCCAGTTCCTGCCAGCCTAGCAGTTCGAAAACAAGAAATTGCAAGTAGATAAATAGGTACCACTTTGGCAGGAAAGGTAAGTGTTCCATGCACTCCAGTCATGCCTTCCACATGTCTACGGAAATGTCTGCAGATACAAAAAGCACTGGCTCTTTGACTGTAAATGGAAAGGAGCGCCACACCCCAGAGCCGTGAGGGCGAATCTTGGCACTCCAGGTGTTCTTGGACTTCAATAACCAGCAGCCCAATTCAGGACTCCTGCTAATTAGGGCTTCTGGGAATTGAAGTTCAAGAACAGCTGGAGTTCAACATCATTGCCCTAGAGTCAGCCATGATTGCTTTCAAGAAAGGGTGATTTTTATCTTTACCTAATGTGGCCGGGAGATCTGAAGATAGCCTGACTGCTGCTCTTTCTAGCACTTTAGTATTACCCAAGCTGCACCACAAGAAGGCGAGCTAGATTTGTACCCCTAATCAATGAAGCAATTAGACAACAACAACAACAACTTTTGTGTCAGAAATTATTCTGGGTTGAAAAGATTTTTGCTGGAGAAACTCTGCTCAGGGAATGCCTAAATGAGGCTCCTTTCATGTCTCCAAGAGCTGGGACAGAGACAGGCGCTCAATCTGTCATGCATTACCTGGGTCTCAAACTGACAATTTACCGGCCTCCCAGCTAACAAAGCAAGCTTCTTAACCACTGAGCCACTGAAAAAATGCAAATGCTTCTTTTGTAAGATGGGAGGATATAACATGGTCTTGTTGGAGAGTTGTGTATAACCTCCTTATTTCTAGAAAATTGCTGGAGTGGGGACCATTTGGTTGCAGGCAGCTCTTAAAGCTGTGGGAGTGGTTAATGTGCTTCCCCTGGCTTTTAAATTTTGATCACAGGTTGCTTAAATTACTTGTTTCCATACCTGTCAACTATCCCATTTTCCCCAGGAAAACCACTTATTTTTACCCCTCTTCCCGCCTCCCTCCTGAGCCCTCACAGGCGAAGCTGCAGTATTTTTTTCCGGCCACCAGAGGTCGCTGTGTGGCAGGCTTTTTGCTTGTGGAAGGAGAGAGAGAGAAGGGGTGTGTGTGTGGGGGGGGGGGCGTTCTGTAGTATCTCTTTCCCTTTCCTGCCAGCCACATGGTCCTGGAGGCTTCATTTTGGCTGCTGGGAGCAGGAGTCTATTCTAGGCGAGCGATATATTTCATATATGCAGGGGCAACCTCATGCTTTATTGAGCTGTTTCTGCCCTGCCTCCTGGCTGGAGGATTTCGTTTCTAGAGTTAACTTGGGAGGGGGGGTTGCTGGATCACTATATGAGAGGGGGGGAATTAATCCCTTGCTCCCCCACCGTAATGGGGTGTGTGTGTTGCCTGATCACTATATGAGAGAGGGGTGTGTGTGTTTCCCTTGCTCAAAAGCCAGTCATATCCGACTCTAGGGTTCAGTGCTCATCTCTGTTTCAAAGCCAAAGAGCCAGCGTTGTCTGCATCTGCAGACATTTCCGTGGTCATGTGGCAGGCATGACTAGACACCAGAGCGCACGGAACGCTGTTACCTTCCCACCAAAGTGGTCCCTATTTATCTACTTGCAATTTCTTGCTTTTGAACTGCTAGGATGGCAGGAGATGGGACAAAGACGGGAGCTCATTCCATCCTGCAGTACTCGGGAATCGAACTGCTGACCTTCTCCCTCCCAGTCAGCATCTTAGTCATTTAAGCCACTGAGTAAACAAGAAAGAAAACAAAAGACCTCCAAGAAGATGGGGAAAGGGTTCTCTGGCCCACACAGTTTTGTGCCCATTGCATCTACAATATCATCTAGCCATCTTATTTTTGGCCACCCCCTTCTTTTGTCCTCCACCTTTCCCAGCATCAAGGCCTTCTCAAGAGAATCCTCTCTTCTCATTTGATGTCCAAAGTACTTTAGCGTCATCTTTACTATTTGACCTTTAATGAGCAGTCAGGGTTGATTTCTTCTAGGATCGACCTACTTCTAACACCACATTTCAAAGGTATCTATTCTTCTGCGCTCAGCTTTCCTAATGGTCCAGCTCTCACACCCACACATTACCACCGGGAATACCATTGCTTTGACTATGCAATTTTTTGTTTGCAAGGTGATGCCTCTACTTTTAACTATGTTCCCCAGGTTTCTCATAGCTTGTTTCCCAAGCATCAGTCACCTTTTTATTTCATGGCTGCAATCACCATCTGCAGCAATCTTTGATCCCAAGAAAGTAAAATCTGCCAGTCATATCCAACTCTAGAGTGCAGTGCTCATCTCCATTTACAGCCAAAGAGCCAGTACTGTCTGTGTTTACAGACATTTTCATGTCCATGTGGCAGGCATGACTAGTGCCCAGGAAGTCACATGGCTATATTTGGCCATGCCCACAGATTTCCCTTGTTTTCAAATCCAAAACTTGACAGACAGGTATGCTTGTTTCCTTTTATTTATTCCTGTTTTGGAGGTTTATTGATCTATGGTAAGCTCAGTTCTGTTGCACTTTTCATTTGTGCTCACCCCTCCCCCATCACGTTGACTGTTCTGATGTTATTTGTAAAACACTTTGGATCCTTTGGAGGGGGTAGTGGTGAGAAGATCAAAATAATAAAGTCGATTCAACTCAATTTACTTGAAATGAGGGCTTCTTGGTCAGTTGTGTGTGAGTGGCCAGAACACACTTTAGCCAATACATTAACACAATACAGTATTCTGTTGCTACTCCCAATGACTCAGTTTTTGCTGTTCAGTTGCACAGTTGATTCTGACCCTTTGCGACCCAGTAGGACTTTGTGACTCAGTAGGACTTACATAAGTGCTCACTTCCCATTCAAGCAGCTGAATCAGTAGCTGGGATTTGCAGTAGAATACTGGCTAAAAACATTCTTCCCACACTTACACGTAGATTTGTAGTCCAAATTTTAATGCTGATAGTTAAGTCTGGAAGTAATTTGGTTTTCTAGAAATAAAACTTAATAAATAAAAATATTTGATTTAATCAAAAAGGGAAGAGAGCAAGACATAGGATATGTTACATCAGACATGGAGGAAGATACAGTACTTGTAATTAATTCTTTTTCATAGTAACTAAGACATAATTAAGCTGCATTACGATTCTAACAGGACAAGAGACAACTTTACTCCATTTGTGGTATGACTGTAGTTCTTAAAGTCATGAAGTTATAGACACTGTAGAAGGGTCACATCCCATAGTTCACATGCTCTGTGAACATACCTCATGCTTTGATTTGAGTTCTCTTGGGAATCACACCAAGGTGGATGGGAGGAAAGTGTACTTCATATCACAGACCAATGGCTGGTAGTATTCAGATGTATTTTTAGTAACTAAAAAGAAGCAGTTTTGTTTACTTTTGAGAAATAAAATTGATAAAGGGTTGCATTAAAAAAAACTGCAGCTGTGATAGTAAAGTACAGTGATACCTCATACAATGTCCAAACTTGGTTCCACAAGTTTGGACTTTATATGGATTTGGACTTTGTATGAGGCATGCAAAATCCTAGCTGTGATGCCTCATACTACGTCCAAATCCTTGCCGCAATGCCTTGTACAACGTCGTTTCCATAGAGATACATTATACTGTAACAGCACAGACTTCAGGGCAAAGTCAAGGAATAAGACAGGAAAATGACAGAACTTTAAGAAATAATTGTCTAAAGGCTAAATACATTTTAAAAAACATGTCAAACAACCCTGATTGTCTAAGAACCTGAAGAATGCTGCAAAAATCCCAGGAATACTTCTAAAAATTCTGACGAAAAAAATCCAGAAAATTCCAAAATCGCGCTCAAAACCATTCCTAAACACTCTTTGCCTCGTGCAAAACCCACAAGAGCAATGCACACGTGTGTCCTGCCTTTTATACTGCCCAGGCACAATGCAACCTGGGGGAAACCCCAATGCCTCATACAAAGTCACAGCAACTTTGTATGAGGCAGCTTTTTTCAAGGAATTAGGCGATGTTGTATGAATTTGATGTTGTACGAAGAGGACATTGTATGAGGTATTACTGTACTGTAACTATCGGAGGGGGTTGGGGGTTGGTTGGCATTTTAACGATAAATAATTATTTCTAAAATAAATTTCCAAATTCTTGGATGCCTTACAAAAGTTGCTAAAGAAAAATTAAAACTGGCTCTTCCCTATTGCAAATCATTCCACCCTCTCTCTGGGTATTAAACATATATAAAGGGGCTGTGTCCAGTATCCCAATGCACTCAATCAGCTATTGGGGAGGAGCAAAGGGTAGGTATGAATAGCTCTATTGTTAATGACACTACTAGATTAAGGCCATAATCAATGAAAAGAAATAGAGAAGAGCAAACTAATAATAATTAATAATTATATCTGAGTGCTTGAATGCTGGCTTTTAGTTGAGTTAATATCTGTTTTTTAAAGTTTTTGTTATGTTTTAATAGGGACTGCGGTGGCTTAGTGGTTAAGACACTAAACCTGATGACTGGAAGGTCAGCAGGTCAGCAGTTTGAGACCCAAGTGCTGCTTGATGTAGTGAGCTTCCGTCCCTGTCCCAGCTCCTGCCAACCTAGCAGTTCGAAAGCAAGAAATTGCAAGTAGATAAACAGGGACCCCTTCAGTGGGAAGATAAACAGTGTGTCTAGTCATGCTTGCCACATGTCCATGGAAATGTCTGCAGACACAGATAGTGCTGGCTCTTTGGCTATAATCAGAGATGAGCACTGAACCCTAGAGTCGAATACGACTAGCTTTCAAGCAGTTTTAATGTGTTTTAATTATTGCTGCAATTTAATTGTTTTTAAAGTATAATTTCTTGTGTCTTGATCTGATTTTTTTTTAACATTGTGAGCCACCTTGAGTTGCCATTGGGAAAAAGTTGGCCTATAAATATATAAATTTTAACAGAATTACTGTTCATCTCACCAAGAATTCAGTAGGGAAGACTGTGAACAGGTGACCTGTGTGCCTGCTACGTTTACTATTATGAAGCTGTGATGGACAATTACAAATGTTCTGCTATTCCTGCACTCCCTTGTTTTAGTTCTTCAAATCAGCTTAGATGAGGCGTTCTCAACCTTTTTAAGCTGGGGGTTGGGTCATGTTCCCTCAGACAGCTTTGGGGGCTGGATGGCCATTTTGCACTTCCTCCACCACATGGCACTTCCTGGTGTGGTGGAGACAGTTGGGGGCACATGAAATTGTCCCATGGGCCACAGGTTGAGAATCCCTAACTTAAATCTTCATTTCATTCTCAAGACCTCTGATTCAAAGACTTTAGGTATTTGAAACGAACACCAAAGACTGTCTTTTAAATTGGGACATTTGGGGGCAGGAGTTCTCAACCTTTTAAAGCTGGGGGCTTGGTCACGCTCCCTCAGACAGCTTTGGGGGCTGGACAGCCATTTTGCCCTTTCTCCACCACATGACACTTCCTGGTGTGGTGGAGGCAGTGGGGGGGGGGGCACATGTAATGGTGCCATGGGCCACAGGTTGAGAATCCCTGGCTTAGACTATCCACCCTTTTAAAAGGACACCTTCAGAAGGAGGATTATCCTCTTGTAACCTTTCTAATAGAGGACTGTCCTCTGGAAAAGAAGACACTTGGCCACCTTGTATCATTAAAAAAAAACAGTTCTGTTGATCTGCATGGATGAAACTGACATGAGGTTGTTGTGAGTACAGTATCTAACATGGTTTTAAAAATAAGCATTTTCAACAAAGACATTTACAGAAATGAGCACTGTGACAAATGAGAGAACAAGGAATCTTCCAGATGAGAAACAAGAGTCTTTTTTTTTCTCACTCTCTTATTTTTAATTAAAGAAAATGGCAGTAAATTGGAAAAGAAAATGTCACTGGCTTTCTTTCTTTATATAACTGATAAAATGAGTTTCTGGAAACAAATGGCACCAAATGAATCTACCTTTTGCACAATTGCAATGCTAATAAGATTCCAGGAAGATGTTAGCATAATACTTTGCTGCATTTATTTTTGAGCCTTAGAATAGCTATGAAGATAGCTAAGGGATAGCTATGAGGATAGCAAGTCTACTGTCCAAGCTGATTATTATTATTGTTGTTGTTGTTGTTGTTTTTGTTGTTGTTTTGTTATTGTTTTGCTATTGTTTTGCTATTGTTTTGCTATTGTTGTTTTTATGTTTTGGGGAAAAGCTATTGGGGAGTTGTATAAACAACTAGCAGATTTTGCCCGGCAGTGGCGGGCTGTTTTAAATTGTTTTGGAAGGTTTTTTTTTTTAATGTGTATTGTTATATGAAAAGACGTTAAATTGTGTTGGATAGTAAAGGGTTTGGTTTTTTTTTCTTGAACAAATGGTGCCGGGCTGTTTTAAATGGTGTTGAAAGGTTTTGTGATTTTTAAAATGTTTATTTATGTGCACGGGCTGTTGTAAAACTGTGATCAGCTTTTTTTTGTTTTTGTTTTTATTAACAAAAGGAGGAAAGGATGATATAATTTTTTACAATTATTTTTTTTAACTAAATAATGTTTTACTATGTGATTTTTTTCTTAATAGTTGTACCTTGGATAATAATTTTAAAAATGTTTAAGTATGTGGTTTTTAAAAAATTCAATGTTTTTAAACTGTGTTTAGATGTGTGTGTTTTTTTGAGTAAAACTGTACACAGGATTTAAGAAATGTTTTAGAAATTTTAGATTTTTTTTCTGAATATTTTTGATTGTTTTTTGGTGCTGTTGAGGTTTTCTTTTACTTTGACTGTTTTTCTCTACTGGCTTCTGGGTGTCACTTCTTAAGTAGACTCTTTCTTGCCTCATTTCAGTTCCAGACGTCGTGGAGAAAGGTCGTTTGGGTGAGTTCTCTGGTTTAATTTCTTTTGAGGGGTTGTAGTGTTATTTTTTTATTTTTATTTTTTTTGGGGGGGGGTTTCTGTGTGTTTATTCTTGGTGTTATTTTTTGGGTTTGATTTTGGATGGTTTTGGATGTTTTTGTTTGTGATTCTTGTGGGGGGTTTTTTTTGAATTACTGGTTTATTTTTGGGGTAAGTAAAGTCAGCAGGCATAGCGCCGTCTGCTGGCTTTGCTTACCTGGGAATGGGTTCACTTTCAAGGGGGGGGCAAGGCACCATTGCCTTTTCTCCTGCTTGAAAGCGAAAAACCTTTGGGGTAAGTAAAGTCAGCGGGTGGAGCGCCGTCCGCTGGCTTTGCTTACCTGGGAATAGGTTCACTTTCAAGGGTTGGCAAAGGCAATGATGCCTTTGCCCTCCCTTGAAAGCGAAATACTTACTCAGAAAGTAAAAGCACCGGGCGGAGCGCCCGTCCGGTGCCTTTGCTTTGTGGAGGAATTGTTTTGCTTTCAAGGAGGGGAAGGCAATGATTATTTTTTGCACGCCGGCTTCCTCAACATTCTGCGCGCTCATGGCACACAGGACGCTGGGGCTTGTAGTTTTGGGTTTGCTTTTACCGTTTGCGCAGTGTTTTTTTCTTCCTGTGGCTTCATTTTGATTGGCTGCGACGCATTTCCGAACGGTCCTTTTGCTCGCGCCTCTCAGCCTGATTGGCTGTGGCGTGGCATGGCCCAAGGAATGTTGGGAAATGGAGTCCTTTCTTTTTGTTTGCGATCGGGGGGCTCCTGCCCCACTGGTGCAAAATTCAACCCGACAGTTACCTGCGAACCCCGGTCAGGTGAGTGCACGGAGGCTCGGTCAGGGGGGGCCTGGTGCAACATCCTTTGTCACATTCCAACGGTTAACGCACAGATTTATAGGTATTTATAGGTATTTATAGGATTTATAGGTATAGATATTCCTCCTTATCTTTGTGTTACATACAGACACAAACAAACATATGTTGCATACATGTATGTATGTATGTATGTATGTATGTATGTATGTATGATTTACAATGATATTTGTAATGTTCTTCTCCTCTACACAAATGGAGCTAGCATACTTCACTGGGTTGGAATCTGTGACTATGGAACCTGGGGCTAGGAATTCAAATCCCTGTGGTTCCTCCTGGGAGAAGAGCTGTTGGAGATCACCCTGAATATGTACAGCTGATGATGGTGCATGCCCTGAATAAAACTTAGGCTATCAAGGCCTCCTTTTATTTTGTGAAAAAAACAAATGCCTCCTTTGTGGTTTTGCCCACATTCATGAATTGGCTAGAATCTTTCCTGATGGGTTCGCTCGCTATGCACACGGCTGAGCACCACCACGGGCTTTGATGGAAAGGAAATTGGGGTGCAGGCTAGATTAATTGGAATGAATCATAAAGCCTTGGCTGGAGGTTGCGGAGGAAGGAAGGGCAAAAGCTAAAGGTTGATGACTCCAGGCTAAAACTCGTTCTTCCTCTTCTGACCAAAGATAAGGTTGGGTTGGGCAAACTTGCCGAGTCAGCAGCTAAGGAAGTTAGTCTCCCGGAGACCATATGGACTCTGAGATAGGGCAAGAACAAGGGGTTTCGCCAGACCTCAATTTACTGCGGGTTGTCCTTTAACCACATGACAATGTCCGGATACAGGTATTGTCTTGACCATCAGAAATGCCATGTATGCAAAAGCCTTCTGTGATGAGGTCACGTGCATCTTAGGCATGGAACCCTCGAGGCAGGGTAATAAATGCACCACCCAAGATAGATCGGGACTGGACTTTCACCGCACATTCGTCTTGTGTGCCTTTCCTTGCGGCCAGTCATCCCGACCTCCGTGGGCCCCGACCGCACCAGGTGACCCTTTCCGTGGGCCACTGCAACACTCCTTACTGATCCTTTATCTTTATCCAACCCCTCCTTCTAATGGCAGCAACAAGGTACAACTTTAATATTTTAAAAACTAGTTTATTTTAAACTACTCTTGTGGTATGATTTTTTTTAAAAAAAATGCTTTCTCTCCCTACACCAGTAGTTCCCAACCTGTTTTTGGCCATGCCTCCCCCTCCCCAGCATCTCTAAAATCTTGCCCTCCCCCTCAGTGACATATAATTCTTATTATTCAAAAAAATGAATTCCTATTCACATGGAGGAACCCTAAAAGCCAAAGGCCATTAACTGTTAATAACTCATTGTCAAATTCTCCACCCTTAAAAAATCAAATTGCCCCACTGTGGGATGTGTGCCCCATGTTGGGAACCATGGATCTAGATCAATAGATATAGATAATTTTGTGTCAGAGATTATTCTGGGTTGAAAGAATTTTGTGGAAGAAATTTCACTCAGGGAACTCCCAAATGAGGCTTCTTTCTTGTCCCCAAGAGATATAGATATAGATATAGATATAGATATAGATATAGATATAGATATAGATATAGATATAGATATAGATATAGATATAGATATAGATATAGATATAGATATAGATATTTATTCTTCTTTCTTCTCTGGGGGTGGGGGTGGAATACTTCCCATTCTGTGAGCCACTGATCTACAGGATTGTTTTTGAAGTGGTAGCTGTGTTAGTCTGTGTAAGCATATCAGAGAGTAAACAAAACAACAACAAAAATACAAAAATACCTTTGTGGCACCTGAAAGACTAACTCCTGTATTTTAATGTTAGCTTTCGTGGATCAAGTCCACTTCATCAGACTTTTTAAAAAAACAAACATGAATGCTCAAAAGCAGCACCAGGACAATTAGAAAGCTGAACTGGAAAGCCATTATCTACTTGGGAAAGCCTGAAACAATGGGACTGAAGCTATGACCTCACTCAGGCTTCTCATGCTGACTCTGAGTGATTGTTGTGGCCAGGAACCATTCATTATCAGGGCAGTGAGGACCCCCTCCTGGAATTTTGCCCATGGTTATGGCTGAGGTATGTAACATAAGGTATTGCTCCTGCAGAGGTGAATTGAAAACCCATTCCAGCTGGTAGCTAGCAAGCTGCAAAAGCTGGTGCAAGCCTTTGCCAGTCAACAGTGAAATAACAAGCAATAATTTATTAGGCAGCGTCATATTTCACTGCCATTGCATTTAATACAGGAAACCTGGCTATTGTAGTTTTAGGAAGTCATGAGGATTTGTGCCTAATCATTCTTTCACTATCATGTAAGCCCAGAAGAGCTCATAGTTGCTCAGTCCTGTTCAATTCATTCCCTCAAGACAGGTTTCAAGTTGGTTTATACTTGTCTTTATTGTCAAGCTGTAGGTAAGGTTTTGACAGGTAGACCAAGTGTGACCCATCCTGTTATTTGTGCTGCCCTGACTAAGGTGGATGAATCATGTCAGCTACCGGATATTGTTGCCCTTCTTTAATCATTGAGAAGGTGAGCTCAACAAGGCATCTGTTGAGCTTCACTAATAATTGTACCATATGTTGACAGATTCCCAGATGGTAGGCACCATAAAATTGGAAGAAGATAAATAATCACTTGCAAGGCTCCAAGGGATTTTCTCTTTCTTTTAGGTTGCTGCCCTCCCCCCCCCCCCCCCAGTTTTAAAATGAGCTCTCTGAAAGAAGAGATAATGGTTGTTCATTTCATCATGAGCTGGCCCTCACTTTTTGAGTGAAGGGTCTATGTCTGCCTGGCTGCAATGTAAGTATTCTCTTTGTACAACCACCACCTTAACATCCTTCAGTTGTAAGCAGGAATACTGAGAATCTGCATGTCAGTAGAAACCATTCGGAAGGAGGCTAAATTAATTCCTTTGTAAAGATCAAGCCTTAAGCCAATTCATGCCTTCTGAAATACAAACCCAAATCAGTAATGTTCCCTCAGGGTGGCGTACAACAGTTAAAAACATATAAGAACAGATTTTAAAATCTTTCTCTCTCTTAGTCTCTTGGTCATCAGCAGAAAAGAAATCTACATCTGTCATCTACAAGTGTTGTCATTATGTCACACTTTAGAGATTCAAATATTGATACATGAAAATGAGGTTAAGGTGCAGGTCCAACTTTGTTGACCTACAATGTTTCTTTGGATTGTAGCCAGGAGCATTTGTTTGTCTTAAAATACTGGGTTCTATACTGACGTTACCGTTATTTTTCCTGCCATCTGTATGATGTTCCTCTTAGCTTGCTTCACACAGTGCTTTTGGTGGTGTGCACAACAGTTTCCATTTCTTCCTTCCTGAAAGCATAGTAATACTACCATTTGGATTTCTGACTGTCATATTATATGAGGGGTTGGTCTTTCATTTGTTGTTCCATATCCACCAGATCTCAGTTCATTGAACAATGAGGCTGAGTGTGTGTTGCCAGAGATGATGTTACAATTACATTATGTTTATAACTTATGAAATATGGAATAACTTTAATTCTCTGTAACTTTTAGTCAATGGTATAGCTTTGAGATACATGTACCTCAAAGCGATTCTTTTTCCTTCCAGGGACAGGAAAATCTCCCTTCTTTATATTGCTATGTGGTATTATTATTATTATTATTATTATTATTATTATTATTATTATTATTATTATTATTATTATTATTATTATCATCATCATCATCATCATCATCATCATCATCATCATCATCACTGCCAACATTGTCATCTCCATCTCAGTTATGCAAGGGTGAGTTTTGGATGTTTCTAGAATTTTCCGTTCTTCTTGCTCCTGAGTAATCAATCTAGTCCAGTTGTATAGCATGTTAGGCTGCTTTTAACTGTTTCCACTGAATAGAACAGACATACAAGAAAAAATTGGTTTGAAAATTATTTGTTGAAAGCCTTTTCTGTGCAAAAAAAAAATGTTGAGGGTTAAAAAATGAAATTTCCATAGGATTCCCCCCAGTCTTGCTTTTTCATAGCGAATGAGGGGCTCTTTCAGGAATGGGTTCTTCTAAGGTAAAACACTGATGTAATTTTAAAACTGCAATCTAAGTTTATTTTTTAAAAAATGTTTCTTCTTTTAACCATATGAAGAATCCAGATAAATCTATTGCAATGTTCTTCGTAAGCCTAGAGGTCTTGTGACCTTGTGCATTAAGTACCAATAAATCAACGGAGCAAACAAATGCCTTCCTCTGCTAGTGACATTACTGAGCATGTTTTGAAGTGGACCCAGTTAAGCTTTGAGGTCCTGGATTAGCATGATGCATTAATTATCTCTTTCACAGGAATGAGAGACAGAGATGGAGGGGCACTAAAGATCCTCCACTGACTGAGGAACTATTTAGTCATTTTGTAAATAATGGGATGGAAGAGGTGTGGAGAGAGTATGTACACCAAATGTAATCAGCAATATATGAACACCTGCAAACTAGAGGCATCTGCAGTACACAGTCCAACCGTAATGTGGGTTAAACATTTTCATCTAACAAAAGCTAGCCAAATAAAAGGCCTATATTGTCACAATAGTCACAGTGCTTGCACCCAAGGAACAACATTTTAACTGATTTGAACATCTGGCTCCTCTTATCCCATGCAAAAATAGGAAAATAGCCAAATTTCAAACAAATCCTTTGGCTAGTGGCCAGGCTGTGAGCCATGACCTTCCGGAGCTGCTGTTGGGCATTTACAGATCACTCCTGACAAACACAGTCTGAAAGTAATTACATCCTTGCAGATTACTTAGCTTCATAATTATATTTGAAGTTAGTAAGTAGTTGGAAGATTAATTAATGTGCAAGTTTGCTGTTGTTTGATCTTATAATGAGCATAGTTAAGAATGCAAACAGTCCTTTGTAATTCTGCTTCGGTGTTAGGAACCAAGTGATGACATGAGATCAGGAGTTGTGACGAACGCATTGCCCTCTAAAAAAAATCAGTCCCCAATTTTGACCTTGGGACAAAGAGTAATGTGGGCTCACCCTTATCCCCTGGGCAGCTTATCTGTGTTTGGCAAGAGCCAAATACATGTTTCTGATATGATGGATCTCTCTTTGATTGTTTTGTCTATTTAAAAAAAACTCCCTATCCTTCTTTTCACCTCCCTTCTTCATCCAGTAAGATTATGGGTGTGATTACATGGACAAGAACACTCGGTTTGCTTCCAGGTTTTTTAACCGGAGACTCTTCTGGTTTTCATTGGTGAAATTGCTAATATCCTCCACATCCTCCACACCTATACAGTACAATCAATTCTATAATTGCTAAAGAACACACCAAATTTTCCAGTTGGTTTAATTTCCACCAGAAACACAACCTCACTCCATTATTAATGCCCTTTGTCTTTTGCCCTTTTAAAAAGGTAAGGTACAGTGGTACCTTGCTTAAAAAGCATAATGCATTCCGCGGGATTTCTCTTTAAGTGAGTTTGCTCTTTAAGCGAAACACCATTGTAAGTGACCAATTGTGACTTCTGGTGGGGGGGGGGGGGGCGACTGCTAACCCCGTTTTAGTTGTTAAGTGAGTTTTTGGTTGTTTTTAGTTGTTAAGCAAGGCAACCATTCAAATAAAATTCTGCTCTTTAAGCGAGTTAGTCTCTAAGTGAGATGCTCTTTATGCGAGGTTTTACTGTATTGTTATATTGTACTGTACTGTACTGTCTTATATAGTGTATTTGTAGTTGTTTCTTTTTAAATTAAGTGGTGTGCCTTATTTTGAGTTGATATAGCAACTGAGAAATTTCATTTTTTCCCGCAAGGGGACAATGACAATAAAGATTTATTCTATTCTATTCTATTAGTATGTTTCAATAGGATTTAGTGCTACATTTGACAACCATAATAAATAGGAAATAAATGTTTAGAGGGGAAGAGAGAAGACAACAAGCACTGAGTTAAAGGGAATTATCCTGACGTAATACCATGCCCCAATGAAAATATCACCCAGACCCTATTGAAGATATTGCAGGATATACCTACAACTGCCCTTTTGGATTGAGATAGATATTACAGTACAAACAACGAAGCATGGAGGTAAGCAACGGCAGCTTAAACTGTCCAAAATAAACCACCATCTGCCAACTAAATAAGCAAAAATGAATGTCCATGGAAAAAGACTAGGCTTGCCCACATTTCGTATTACATTGTGTAGTTGCTCGCAAATACTTGGTTTATAACCATGGCAACTCTAACATAAACTGTGGGTGAGCTGCAATGTAAGTAAAGGGTAAAGGTTTCCCTTGCTCGAAAGCCAGTTGTATCTGACTCTAGGGTGCAGTGCTCATCTCTGTTTCAAAGCCGAAGAGCCAGCACTGCCTGCTTCTGCAGACATTTCTGTGGTCATGTGGCAGGCATGACTAGACACCGGAGCGCACAGAACACTGTTACCTTTCCACTGAAGTGGTCCCTATTTATCCACTTGCAATTTCTTGCTTTTGAACTGCTAAGTTGACAGGAGCTGGGACAAAGACGGGAGCTCATTTCCATCCTGCAGTACTCGGGACTCGAGTGCTGCAATGTAGTCACGCTTTATTTCTCAAGTTCTAGACTGCAAAAGTTCTATCCTAAAACAGTGTAGCACCTTCTCTTATAGGCACAAGGACTCCTATTATGTAAAAGGAAGCAGTGGACTCATGTTGAAAGGAGGGAGCAGAACGATCTTGAACTCTGTAGAGAGCAGTCTGCCCTGAACCCCATGAGCCAGGGTTTTGCTTTCAGATATGATGGAGGATGCTCTTGCATCACTCTTGTTGAAAAATATACAGAGGAACCTCAGTTAACAAACAGCTTGGTTAACATAAAAATTGCATTAAAAAGGAATTCCATAGAAAATAGTGGCTCAGTTTACAGATTTTTTTTGTTGAATGGATTAATTGGTTTTCAATGCATTCCTATGGGAAATTGCATTCCATGCATTCCTATGGGAAATTCAGTTAAAGTAATTTTTGGTGTAAGAAATGTCCTGGAGAATGCATTAGTTACATTAACCGAGGTTCCACTGTATATATTATATATTCAATTTACAGTCATATCAGCTTTTTTACATGGAACAGGAAGAGGAGCTATCTTGTTTTTCATGTAAAACAGCAAAATAACAACCTGTTCTCCCATCTGGATCCTGTGTGTTTCAAGATTAGTTGGACAAAATTGCTATTCTGGATGGTGCAAAGTTAGGTCCTATGAGCTCCAGAACATAGCTCCATCAGCCACCAACATCACCACTGGTCCCCACAGAGGAGGGAAGCCAGTGTAAAAAAATAATAATAAATCAGAATTGCCCAGCTAGGAAAATGAATTTGTCCACATTGCAATATTTAAATGTATTACAAAATAATCACTGAAAAATACTTTGGCCTGGAATGAAAAAAAGAGGCTAAACATATGGATAGTCCTTATTCAGCAGGCCATATGCCAGAGACTAGGTAGTTGGTAGAGCAGGGAAGAGTTGCTTGCTTAGACTACAGCTCCCTGAAGATTAAAAGGGGACGATGGTTCAGAGCCAGCCTGGGTATCATATTTTGGAGACAGAAACTCTACAAAGGCACCCCTTATCATGTAGAGCTCCACCACATCTAGGCTCATTTCTCTTGGTCTTCTGTGTATGGCGCACAACTGGTTGGAAGCCACATTGGCTGACAGCTGCTGGGATCTGTAGTGCAAAAAAAGAGTAACATTTCCCATCTGTCGTGACCATGGCCTTCTTCTTCTTCTTCAAAACTAAACCAGAAGTACACAAGACAGCTATTTTCCGAGGCCAGTAATCATCAAGAACATGCCATAATGTTTATACTTGAAGACAAAGCAGGCCAATTATAGCTGCAGATGGCATAGAGGATTCGATTGTTGCAGGTAATAAGATCTGTCCAACACTTGCCATCTGCACTAAGACTCCAGGTCTCACTCTTAAATTAAGTTTTCACAAAATGAAATTAAAGCAAATTTGATTTGGGAGGGCTGGCGGGTGTAGGACTGGGAGACAGAGAATATGGATTATTGTCCTGTTTTAAATGCCTTCACTAGCCTGACTTTGAGACATGATCTGAGCAACTCTACTGGGCAGAAATTTGTTTTGAAAAAGAGGAGGTGGAATATAACAAAACCCTTTTTGTGCTTGTTCAGTCTTCTGATTGCCTAGGACAGGAGTTTTCAACCTTTTAAAGCCCGGGGCCAGGTCACGCTCCCTCAGACAGCTAGCTAGATGGCTGCTAGCTGCAGAATGGTAGCTGTCGACTGAGTTTCTATGGTGATTATGTACATGAAAGAAATTTACACTTGGTTGTTCCACCCTGGATAACATAGAAGCTAAGCAAGATCAGGCCAGATTATCATTTAGATGGGAGACCATCTAGGAGACCTGCCAGGGATCTGCAGGGAGAGATAGAAAATGACCCTCCCTGAAACCTTAGGCAGTCATTATGCTTGGCTACCATTGACAGTGTTGGATTAATGGACAAGTGTTCTGAGTAGTTTTAAGAAAACATCCTACATTCCCACAAAATGCAAGACACTTGGGATTCAAGAGTATCCATTCTCTTACTAATCAACAGTCCATTAAGCAGTACCTTCAGCTACTATATGGCTTTCTGGGCCTTTGTGGGCTGGGAAGAAGTAAATAAACACTTTCAATAAGTAATGGCTGAAATCCTGTTGATGCACGATTATGCTCCTCAATCTGGATAATGAGTATTCCTAGCAATCTCTTTTGCCCTTGAGAGGTCTGTGGAGATCTCAGGACAGGGTGGGAATCTTTTTTATATTGGAAAATTATCACTGGTGGTTTCAAACTGGTGGAAGAGACAATAGGCGGCTAGGTTAGTTGGGTTTCCCTCTCATGTCATGTTTACAATGACATATAGATTGCTATGCTTCCTTCTCGTTCTGAGGTCACCTCCTCTTTCTCCCCATGGCTAGGCAATAATGGTTCAGCAAATGATACACATAAAATAGAGAAAATATATTTATTGCATAGATTTTCTGAAGCAATAAATGTACCTTTGCATTTTTACCTAACAATGAGTTTTCAGAGAGTTGCTCTTTTGTTTAATAACCATACATTCAGCATTAGCCAATTAATACTCTTTTACTATAAATACAAAAATATTTTCCCCAGTTAAATAAGAACAGAGTCATTTTATTAGAATCAACTGGAAAATAATAAAACAATGAGTTCCATTTGGAATTTCACAGAATTTATTTCCTGCTTACTTAAAACAACAAGATAACATTTTGTTAACAGCACCAGTGTTTCTAAAGTTGTATTTTATTGGACAACTTTCCCTCTTAAGTCTTGCTGCAGTTATACTTGAAGTACCAAAGAAGGTTTTGCTAGATAGCAGGTGACTACTGCTAGGCTTTTATATGTACCTTCACATTACAGTAGAGATGGGATCAATCAGGGGTTTTAAGTACCTACCTTAGCAATGTATGCCTCTCAGTTCTTGTTGTGATTTCATATAATTCTATTGAAATTCAGAAGGACCTTGGTTTTATTTGTCATTGATTATTCTCAAAAGGCCTATCAGTGTTTTAGTTTTGTTTTGATTAATGGCTAGTGAAAGAACATTATGGACAACAGGTTACTCTATAGCAGCTCCCTTAACCCTCCACTCATTTTTTTTACTTCAGACCCTACAGTCTGTACAGCTGACTAGAGATGATGTGAGTTGCAGGCTTAACACATCTGCAAGGCAACAGGAAAGGATGATTTAATAGATATGGAGCTGGAGAGCTTTAGAATTGTGAGTACTGTTCTAGTTGCTTAAGAGAATCTTTCCTATTCTTCCTTCTTCCCAAAGCAAGCTACTAATAAACAATTGTAATTAGAGCAAGATTTTTTTAAATAAAAAAGCCTATTTTCAAAGAGACAATTAAAAATTCCAACATATTGTTTCCTTTTCTAGAATTTCCTTGACTAATATACCATTCCCTTCTTCTGGGGGCACCTTAGGACTGTGCAGTTTGCCCAAAGCTATGAAGGCAGGATCTTCTCCCTGGAGACACAGTAGAGTAATGGACTCCAGAACTCTGGATTCACAGCCAAATACTTAACTGGAGATGTGAAAAACTTGTGCTCTGATAACTGGATGTTGTTGATGTTAAGTTACTCCCTCCTCTAACGGTACACTATCATATGGTTTTGTTTGACCCTGAAAAACAGGAGAAAGGTATCAACATAATCACAGAAACATGTATTTGTTTTGGTGGGGGGTTTTAAAACAGAAAATTAAGAATGCAACCTCTACCTTGCAAAAAGCCAAAATCAGGACTTGCAAGACTAAGTCAAAATAGTCACAAAAGAGGCAGAATGTCAAGAAATAAAATAGGATGGGAGAGTGTAATGGAATATTCTGAATGAAGTCATGGGCAACTGGTCATCTGCAGCATTTCACATGACAAACTCTTGTTGCAGTTCAGTTTTGTTCTGCTTTGTTTTGTTCTGTTGCTTCTGATATGCCTAATAAGCACAACACATCCAAGATTTATGTACTTAGCTGTGCTTTATAGAAGAAGTCATAAGGGAGAGCAAAGAGAGAGTAAGTAAGCAAGTAAGCAAGTAAGTAAGTGAGTACCATATTTGCTGGTGTATAAGACCTACTTCCCCCTTAAAATACACTGGAAAATGGAGTGTGTCTTGTACTGTATACATTGGCCTATAGTTGACTAATTTGGTAATAACGGGGTGCGTCGTATACTCCGGTGCTTCTTATACACCAGCAAATACAGTTACATGAGTGAATGAATGAATGAACAGATAGATAGATAGATAGATAGATAGATAGATAGATAGATAGATAGATAGATAGATAGATAGATAGATAGATAGATAGATAGATAGATAGATAATTGTGGGGGCTGGAATCGAATCAGTACAGAAAGAAAGACTGGTGTATCTTCCACCCAGTTACATTGGATTAATCCAATTGATTGCAGAAAAAAATTAGGGACCTTCTCAAATCTCTCTCATGGAAATCAATGGAACCTCAAAGTGCTTAAATTAGGCTGCAGCATGTCTTTCATTCCCCCATGTCTTTGCATTATTAATGTTCATTTGAAGTTTGAAGGAACTTTAAGAAATACAATCCTTTTAATAGTTAAATAGGTCCTTTTGTCTGCACTACCCTGGAGCTGAGCTTCTCAATGCTAAAATAGATTATACCTTAAATGCATGGCTATTTAACAACCTCTCTAATGTTATTTCTTTGTTATTTAAATAGTAAATGGAAATAGAACATGCCATGCAGGGAGGGGGGAGGGTTAACATTGTTTTACTTTGCTTAGCTGGCAGGAAAGTAAACTGGCAATGGTGCCAAGAAATGTGTCTTTCCCAGGGAAAAAAGCAGTTTTGAAGCAGGTTTCACTCAGGACACCATACCACAGAAGGAAATTTCAACTTCTCTAGGCATATTCCCTAACCCTGATTCCCTTCTACATGCCCCAGCCAGGACCAAAGATGGTAGCTCTCGGGAAATCACGGGGCCCCTGAACCATATCCACTCAGTCTTGCCAGGATTCAGTTGTAGTCCGTTGTCCTCTTTATAATAACCAGCAGGAATCTGTTGTTGTAAGTTATCCCTGTTTGCATAAAGTGCTTTGAGTAAGCCATTACAATTTGCAATGGATTACATACAGTTGAATTCAAATTAAAATGCAGCAACCACACAACATACAGATCAATTTATTTATTTATTTATTTATTTATTTATTTATTTATTTATTTATTTATATTCATCAAGTTTCTATTGCTGCCCAACTCTGTAACAACTCTGGGTAGCTAACAACAATTAAAAGCAACATTAAACTAATTAAAAGACCTTAAGAGCCCCATTAAAAATTCTAAATAATTTACCTACTCACCCCATCCATTAAGAGAGAGAGAGAGAGAGAAAATCTTAAATATAAGCCAGCAGGTGGGGGTCACCTCTCCATCGGTGCCATACACCTGCCCTGCCAGCCAGGTTTTCAGTTCTTTCCTAAAGGGCAGCAATTCTGTCTGCATCCTTAATTCCACTGGCAGGAGGTTCCATAGGGCCAGTGAGGACACAGAGAAGGCCCTTCTTGTTGTGCTAGAGAGACAAGCCCCTTTAGCAGATGGTACAATTAGAGGGCCCCTATGGTCTGCTCTGGTTGGACAGACAGATGTTCTTGGGGTGATGCGGTCTCTTAGATATCCTGGCCCACTACCATGTAGGGCTTTAGAGGTCATTACCAGCACCTTGAATTGCACCCGAAGGCATACCGGTAACCAGTGCAGCTCCCAGAGCAGTGGCAAGGTGTGGGCATAGCACCCACACCCCATTACCACCTGGGCAGCCGCATTCTGGACCAGTTGGAACCTCCGAATGGTCATCAAGGGCAGCCCCAGGTAGAGTGCATTACAGTAATCTAGTCTAGAGGTGACCAGAGCATTTGTGGCCATGAGCAAGGAGTCCTGGTCCAGGAGTGGGCGCAACTGGTAGATCACACAAAGTTGTGCAAAAGCCCTCCTGGCCATGGCTGCCACCTGCTCTTTGAGCAGTAGTCATGAGTCCAAGAGAACCCCCAAGTTATGTGTCGGATCTGTTTGGGGCAAAATAGCCCCATCCAGAACCAAAGATGGTGGCTCCCGAGATAACGCAGGGCCTATAATCCATAGCCACTCAGTGTTGCTGGGATTCAGTTGTAGCCCGTTGTCCCCCATCCAGACCCCAACAGCCTTGGATAGGATTTTGACAGCATCACTTGGATCACCACGGGCTGAGATATACAACTGAGTATCATCAGCATACTGATTATACCTTACCCCTTGGGAATGGATGATCTCACCCAACAGCTTCATGTTGATGTTAAATAGGAGAGAAGAGAGCACCGAGCCCTGAGGTACCCCATATTGCAGGGGCCTAGGGATAGACCTCTCACTCTCCAGCGACACCGACTGGGTCCGGCCCTTCCGAAATTAGGAGAACCAGGACCACACAGTGCCCTGGATCTCCAATCCTTGGAGTCGTTGCAGAAGGATACCGTGGTCGACGGTATCGAAGGCCGATGAGAGGTCAAGGAGAGCAAGGATGGATGGATAACCTCCATCCCGCTCCCACCAGATGTCATCCATCAGCATGACCAATGCCATCTCTGTACCATATCCAGGCCTGAATCCTGACTGAAATAGGGGGAAGACCACTGTAGGGTTGTCTCTTTCTTGTGGGGAATCATTTTTCCAGTCAGCCAGCATGGCCGATTTAAATAGGGTTTTTCTCTTAAAGTTTTCAGAGGAGCACTGCACTATCATATATTTAAGTCACTTCAGAAAAAGTAAATGTAAAAAATGAGGTGGAAATTGACAACAACTTGTCAAAGGCAGCTTCTGCTGTGCAAACACAGCTCTCTGCCTCTGCCCCTGATAATTCCTGCAAATTGTTTAACATCTGGACGGTTACAGTAAGTTCACCTGCAGAAATTTGACTTGAAAAATGGAGATCATAGCAGATCCAAGCTTATTTTCCCTGCTGTGAAGTCTAGCCTGAGCTGGCTCAATCTTGAATGAACAATTGAGAGCTACCAGCTTTGTAAAACATCTGCTCCGGATGGAGCTGGGATTAGTTCTAGCAATTTTGTTGCTATGGGTGAGCATAATTTGCTGAATTTGTCAGTCCTCCTTGTCTGAGGGAGACTCACAAGTGTTTGCAACTCTGGTTTTTCCACTATATCAGCTACAAATGGATTAGTATTGCTCAGCAACTTGGAAAAGCACAAACAATTTGCATAGGAAGGCTTATGTACATCACATTATTTGATTCAATATTCAGGATAGTCCTTTACTAAGGTTATTCTAATGTATGTCCTACTGAACTCAACTATGCTCTAGTGTTTAAGATTAGGTAAAGGTAAAAGTTGCCTTTGCTCGAAAGCCAGTTGTATCCGACTCTAGGGTTCAGTGCTCATCTCTGTTTATAGCCAAAGAGCCAGTGCCATTTGTGTTTGCAGGCATTTCCATGAACATGTGGCAGGCATGACTAGACACCAGAGTACATGGAACTCTGTTTACCTTTCCACCGAAGTGTTATCTATTTATCTACTTGCAATTTTTTGCTTTCAACTGCTATGTTGGCAGGAACTGGGACAGAGACAAGAGCTCACTCCATCATGCAGCACTCGGGTCTTGAACTACTGACCTGCCAACCATCCAGTCTTCAAGTTCAGCATCTTAACCACTAAGCCAGTGCAGTCTCTGTGTTTAAGATTACCACTATGCAATCTAGTCTATGAATTGCTAAATTCATTGTGTTCAGCCTGATTGCCCTCAGGAAAGTAAGCCTAGGATTTCTTCCATGCAATTTGGATCATATAGCTCTCTGTTGAGAAATAAGTTTGCAGATGTAGAGTTGCTTTTTTAGGCAAGGATTCACCTATGAAAAAACAAACATTTAGTTAGCTTCTAGGAAAAAGGTTTTAAGGCGCGCGGGTGTGTGTGTGGGATGTGCAGCTTTCCAGGTACATATTTTTTAATTCAAACTCCCTGCAGTCCTAGCCAGCCTGGCTACCTAGCCTCTGCCTACCAAGAAAGAAAGCAAAACGTGAGCAAAAGGAAAATTTGCAAGGAAATAGAGATTATAATGAAATCTAAGGCAATAATTCAGAGCTGATGACTGAGGACATATTTGTGATCGGCAGATGCTGTGCTAGCATCCAGAGACAAAGTTCAGTGTGTTGTCAAAGGAAAATGTTTGACAGAAAATTTTAAATCCCTGAGCAAAGAAAAGTAACATAAACAAGTCCAAGTATAAAGTCAATTTCATCCAGCTGGTAGTTCTCCTGTGTGAAAGGTTTAAGAACACTTATTGAGTAAACTGGTCCAGAATGCAGCTGCCTGGGTGGTGATGGGATGCGGGCATTATGCCTACGCCTCGCCACTGCTCCAGGAGCTGCACTGGTTACCAGTTTGCCTCCAGGCGCAATTCAAGGTGCTAGTGATTACCTTTAAAACCCTATATGGTAGTGGGCTAGGATACTTAAGAGACCACATCACCCCGAGAGCATCTGTCTGTCCAACCAGAGCGGACTGGAGAGTCTCTCTAATTGTACCATCAGCTAGAGGGACTCACCTCTCTAGCACATGAAGGAGGGCCTTCTCTGTGTCCACACCAGCCCTTTGGAACCTCCTGCCAATAGAGTTATGGCTCCAGATGAATTGCTGCCCTTAGAAAAGCACTCAAAACCTGGCTGGCTGGCTGGGAAGGTGTGTGACACCGATGGAGGGGTGACCCCTGCCTGCTGGCATATATAGACAATCAGAATCCCCCTCTCTCTTTTTTTAGTTCTTTCATGGGGTGGTTGGATTTTAATGTTTTAATGCTTATAGTGAGAGTGTCTTAATGTTTTATAATGGTTTTATATGTGTTTTTATGTCTTATTTGTTACATTCAGGATTTGTGTTATGACTATTGTGAGCCGCCCTGAGTCAGCGTGAGCTGAGTGGGCGGCATACAAGTCAAATAAATCTAATGTAATGTAATCTAAACTGCCTTTCAAAGCAGTGAGTAGACCCATGTTGTTTAAACAGAAGCAAATACTGAGGCTGTTTACAGGTCACCCAAAATGATTTGCAGAATAAAGTGGAAATAGCATTTCAAACCTTGGGTGAGAAATTACATTTTTAAAAATACTTTGCAGATAAAAAGCTAGTATCTCAAGGAGAATAGTCATGCCTAGCCCTCTTCTTGATGTGCTTGTGTATTATATACAAGGTACTCTGATTATTGTTGGGTCATGCTTGTGGGCTTTCTACAGATAAGCCATTGGTCTCTTTCATCACAGTTGTTCTTAAGTCTTTCTATTAGCAAATTACCTGAGGCAAATTACATACAAATCCTGTTCCTTTTTTGTGTTTAAGATGATAACTTTCTGTTTTTTGTTTGATTCGTGGAATGCTTGACAAAGCCTTCTAGATGAATGGTGGGACTTTGGACTTTGGGAATCCATGGTTACGCCTGACTCACCTCCAAAACATGATGTTTGGGGCCTACCACCAATGGAAACAGCACAGGCAGAAGATTTAAGTAAGCAGAATCTAGAGTGCATGACAATGACTTTGATTTAGTAGGACTCGTAAATCTCCTCCAGGTTGTAATTTGAATTTTACAGGAGCTATCCAAAGTACTAGAGTGAAAGCTGTCAGACTGCTAACAATATTTGGGAGAGAGTGAGATTCAGAGTTACAAAGCTATAATTGGAAAGGCTCACCAAGGACAATTGTATAGCTTTGTAAAATACACTGCCAAACTATAGTAATTATGTTTTCCTCTCTAACCTTTAGCAGATTCCTGTAATAGGTAGAAAGAAACAGGGGTAATCTCTCTAGTGGCTGTGTGGTAAAGTAACAACCTTTAATCTCTACAAGAGTCTCCAAAGAAATTACACTAGCTTACACTTAGCTCGTCTACCATGTCTTAGTACCGTTTATCTTCCTTTCTGAAAGCTTGAATGAACAAAATAAATTAAAGCAATTGTGGTCTTCCCATTCATAATTAATCTTTTGTGGCATTAAGCTAAAATGCTACAGCCAAAATTATGTGCAAAATGTATAGTGTTACTTAGCAAAAGCAGGCTGGGTGGGTAGGGAGGCATGCCTGAAGAAGACTCAGGACTGTAGGTCTTTTCTGGTTTCATTTTGTTTAAAACTTTCAGTGCCTTCCCTAAACCCAATATTTTATTTCATTTGTTACCAAAATGTATGCCCACTCACCTGTCTATTAAAAAGAAAATTTCCAGTTTGTGACATATATAAAAGAAATCAATGTCTTGGGTGGTGGTGGTGGTGGGGTGGTTTTCTTCTTTTGTGTCCCGATCAAACCCTGGATGGTTGAAATGCAGCCACTTGCTTAGCTTTGTTGTTGGCCAGAATTAAAACATTATCGGTACATGTTTCTGGTAGTAACTGGCAGATCAGTAAATAAGCTGGATTCTGTATCTCTCTATATTCACACAGTGTTGTTGACTGCCAGCACACACACACACACACACACACACCCCACACACACACACTTGAGCATGCTGGTCTTACATTTAGGGATTCCAACCCTCAGCGTGTTCTGGGTCCTCCAAGTGACATAGGGAAGGTCGAATTCCTCAGCTATATCCTCCTTTAATGTTATTCTTTGTCCAGTGAGCTCCTTCCTCCATATTCTAATTTGGTTTTGCTCTTCTGTACCCTCAAGAATGTTTGTTCTTGCCGTAAAGCTCTTCCTGGATTTGAGCCAGTGGAACTGAGGCACATATCCATCTGGAGTCATCCATCAAGGGTCATTCTCTTGTTTAGTTCACTCAGCGTCACTGCTATTTCTTTCCTTATCTTAGGTGGAATGATACCAACAAGATGATATATTTTCACAAATGGTGTAGGTTTGAGACATCCTGTCACTATTCACATTGCTTCATTAACAGCAATATCAAATTGTTTTGCATGTATGGATATGGTCCACATAGAGCAGCATACTCTGCTAGGGAGATGCTCAGGGCCAAAGCTGCTGTACACAGTGTGGAAAGTTTTCCTGCTACACCAGGCTGCCCTTTGCACAGTTAGCCATGTTTTGATTAATGGCTGTGAATGGCAGACATTAATGGGGAAAACCACTGAGCAACAGGATCCTGACCTGGTGGTGGGGTCTGGCAATACATATGGATTTTCTTATACCTAAAACATGCACATGCCCATTATGTGGAAGCTATCTTAATGATGGCTTGATTTTTTTTTTCCAAATTGGTAAGCACTTAGTCAGTTGAGTTCAATAGTAGACAAAAATACAACTGCTGATGCTTTGGTTGTTTCCCCACCCCACCCCATATCTATTTCACTGGTCATGACTCAGTGCTCCAAAGGCTGCAGAAGACATCAGCATTATGATGTTTGGTAGCATCTATTTCTGGGAGTTTCCCAAAACAATGTTGCTTGGAGTAGAATATTCTAACATCCCATACAACATAGAACACTGACACTCTTCAGATGTCATAAGAACACTGACACTCTTCAGATGTCATAAGAGAAACAGGGTCATGTTTCCTTCTCCAATTTGGAAAATGGGCAGCCTCTTAATGGGATCTTCCTGGCTTCTGTCAGAAGCCCAATCATAAGCAGTCAAACACAGAGCTTCATGTGTTTCAATCCAACTCTGCTAATAAAAGATAGATGAGCTTTGCTCTAATGTTCATATTGTACCTTTTACTGGTGTCACTTTAGGATTTTTTTTTGAAAGTGAGCATAATGTGGTCCCTTGATTTAGAGTAACATATAGCACACTTTCTTCTCAAAGGAGAACCTATCGATGGAAATGTACACAAAAAGGAGTACAGCACTAGACCAAGAAACAGCAAATGGCAAAATTCACTGTACAGTAGTCACAATATCTAGGAGGTTACAAGAGAAGGCTTTTAAAAAGAAAAGAAAGAAAAAAATCACTTGCTCTCCCAAATACAAGCAATGTAAGTGCCATACAGATCCTACTGCTAATGAAGCAGGAATCCCCACCCAACCTATGCACTGATGGAGTAAGCTAAGAAGACCTGACTGCATTTGAGGGCAGCATAGTGATAGTTCATTGCTGAAATATGGGTTTGCTGTTGAAACATTTTCACTTCCATACTTGGCCATATATTAGATGAGATAGCAGCTTCACAATTAGAAGCAACAGAACCGTAGGAATTAAAGGACATTTTATTGCTTTTTTAGTAAAGTGGCATAACTCTGTAAGTTAGCTTGCTTTTGTTGAATAATTGGTCATTGGGAGATAAGCAACAGGCTTCATTTGCATGATGCTTGTTCAGACATAGCAATGTTGAATAATTTGGCTTGGGTAACAATAGAAATTTCAAAGCATCAGCCTCTATACAACCACAATACAGAGTGTCCCAAAAGTTGCCATACATAGGAAAAATTGTGCAGCAATTTTCCATGAGTGGCAGAGAAGACTTTGTATCTGTGTAGAAATAGGTGATGGGGCCGTAGTGGCTTAGTGGTTAAGATGCTGAGCTTGATGACCGGAAGGCAAGCAGATCAGCAGTTTGAGACCTGAGTGCTGTGCAATAGAATGAGTGCCCATCATCTGTTCTAGCTCCTGCCAACTTAGCAATTCAAAAACAAGAAATTGCAAGTAGACAAATAGGTACTGCTTTGGCAGGAAAGGTAACAGTGTTCTGTTCTCTTCAGTGTCTACTCATGCCTGCCACATGACCACAGAATTGTTTGCAGACGTAGACAGCGCTGGCTCTTTATTTATTTATTTATTTATTTATTTATTTATTTATTTATTTATTGTTAGATTTCTATACCGCCCACTCGACCATGGCCGACTCAGCACTGCCCCCTAGAGTTGGACATGACTGGCTTTCCAGCATGGGAGATCTTTACCTTAACTAGAAAGAGGTGGCCAACACATAGAGGATATTTTGTACACACTGTACTGTATTTCGTAAAATTTTGTAAAGAATATTTTGTATATAAAGGTACATTTAGCTACAATTGCCCATTTTCCGTATGTATGGGAACTTTTGGGACACCCTGTAATGTGACCCTAATGTCACACACAAGGCACTGTCCAAATGTGCCAGACTAAAACCTTCACTATTCGCTGCCAGTCTGTCGTGCTGGGTGGGATAAATTGGTGTTGTAGTGAAAATGAGGCCATTTTCACTGCCACTCTCCAGTTGTCCATACATTGCAAGAATGTCTGTAAAGTGGATGTTCATCATGAATGCAAAGGCTTGTCTAACAATTTAGATACTTGTATGATCGTGGTGGAAAGAGCCTATGCCCACACAACAGGCTCTCCGTCCTCAGATATTCTGTCAAAGTATAGGGACTGTGGTGGCTCAAGTGGTTAAGACACTAAACTCGCTGACTGGAAGATTGGAGTTCGAGACCCAAGTACTCCTGTCTCTGTCCCTTCCCATGCCTACCTAGCAGTTCGAAAGCAAGAGATTGCAAGTAGATAAATAAGGACCACTTCAGTGGGAAAGTAAACAGCATTCCATGCATTCTGGTGTTGAGGCATGCCTGCCACATGTCCACGGGAAACATCTGTGGACACAGACAGCACTGGCTCTTTGGCTATAAAAAGAGACCCTAGAGTCAGATACGGCTGGCTTTCAAGCAAGGCCGACCTTTACTTTTACCCTATAGGTGGTGTGGAGGGTGATTTTGATGTCAAAGGTGATTGTGCCTGCAAAAATCCAGTGTTAATGTCCACTGCAATGCTTTTGCAGCCCAGATCTTTCTAGTTCCTGACCAATTTTTGATTAGCCTATAAATGTACTATCACCTCTATAGATATTATGCACTCACTTAACAGCTTTGAATTTATTGTTACAGCGATCCTCCATTGCCTGTTTCAAGTTATCAAATCCTCCTCATCTTATTTGCACCAGCATGTTGTAAAGATCATTATATGGGGTTATAAGTCTATTGCTTCCCCTTCTCTGCTTGTTTCATGTAGCAACTCTTTACCACATTTCCAAGTAGCTTTAACTTTGATGGAGAGGATTCAGATGTAGGATAATCCTAGCAATTGAAGGAATTATTCTGAAAGACCACCTGCGGCTCTGAGATATGCAGCCTGATCCAACTTTGTCACAGGAAGTTGAGGCTTCGCAGATTGCACTGCACTACCATGTTTCCGGACAGAGATACCTTAGCTACTATGATCCGTTATCTCATTACCTCTTGCTTGGGGTCTTGTAATGTGGTGCACATGGCTTTGTCCTTACAGATAATCCAGAAGTGGAAATCCAGTTAGTGCAAAACACAGCTGTCAGGATGCTGCTAGGGATTAGTGTCAAGGACAAAATGACAGCGACCTTGAAAGTCTAACTCTGTTTGGCTATTCAATTCTGGGTTGAATTTGGAATAAAGTTATTGATCTACAAGACCCAAAATAATTTGTAGTCCAGGAATCTGGAGATATTTCTTGCTCTGTTTCATCATGCCTGTGTTTTTAGATTGGTGGGTAGGTGTGGGGAGAGGAGCAGATTTCTTTGTCTCCCTGCTAGGGGAAATGATTCAGCACATGAAACAAGACCTTTGCAGTGGTCTGATTCTGAAAAGCTTCCTTCTTGCCTAGACTATTTTTTGGATATACTGTTTATTGGAAGCTGACTAATACCGTATCAGTCTATTGACTGTGGCATTTTGGATTAGTTGTTGAAGGACAGAACCTACTCTGTGTAGTTGTTTTCTCTCTGCTGATTATTACTGATTTTATGTCCTGTGTCACATGTAATGTTTTAATATTGTCAATTGCATCATACTGTTTTAGCACAAGCCACCATGGGTCTGAGGTGGCTTAGTAGTTAAGAAGCTCACCTTGTGAGCTGGAAGGTTGGCAAGCTGGAAGTTCGAGACCAGGTACTGCATGATGGATTGAACACCCGTCTCTGTCCCAGCTCTTGGGGACATGAAAGGAGAATGTGGAATTCAGGGTGCTTGGACTTCAATTCCCAGAAGCCCAAGCACCCTGTGAATCGACACGAATGGGTTTACTGCGATTATCCGGCCCGTGCTGCCCTCGTCGCTCCCGGAAGTGGAAGTAAAATGTGCCCTATGGACCCATTTTACTTCTGCTTCGGGAGCGAGGTGGGCAGCACGTGCCGTATGAATTGCAGTAAACCCATTCATGTGGATTCACAGAGATGCTTGGGAAATGAAGTCAAAGAACATCTGGAGTGTCAAGGTTCGCCATCACGGGTATAGGACTTTGGGCCTTTTGTTTTAAAGGGGGAGGGATCTCCCTGATCCCCAGGCCCTTGCCGAACCTTGGATGCCTGCCCCGCGCTGTTGCTGGAGTGACTTCCCTTTTACTCTAAAGAGGATGACCACAGACCCTCCTGGGCTGCCAAACCTTCTGCCCAAAGAGAAAGGCCGGCCTCGGGGAGGAAGGAAGGAAGGAAGGAAAGCCGGTGTGGCTGCTGCGCTGTGACTTTCCCCTTGGCCTCGCAGCCCAGTCTTCAGGATCGCGCCCTCGGATCGGGCTCCCGTGAGTGATGGCTGCGGGAAAAGCCGTGATTGGGCGGCGGGGCGCGGGGGGGGGAGGGAGGGAGGGCGGAGGAGCACCGGCTTGGCGAGCCGCCCGGAGGGGCCGGACAGGGCCCGGCTTTCTCTCGCGGCAGGCAAGGCAGGGACCTTCAGCACCACGGAGAGCGCACAAGCGCACATCGCCCCTTGCGCCCGGCAGTGCCTGGTTTTTTAGACGGGGCGGGGCGGGGCGGGGAGGCGCTTTGTTTGGCACCCCCGGGAAGCCTTAACGGCGATGGTAGTCTCTCTCTGTGTGTGTGTGTGTGTGTGTGTGTGTGTGTGTGTGTGCGCGCGCGCGCGAGCGCGCGCGTGCGTGGAAGAGAGAGAGATTGAGAGAGACGCAAAAAGCCCTGGTGGCGCAGTGGTTAAACTGCTGCACTGCAGCCCAAAAGTTGTGAGTCCGATCCTGAAGGGTTTCAAAGGTCGACTCAGCCTTCCGTCCTACTGAGGTCGGTAAAATGAGGACCCAGCAAAGAAAGAACTTAAAGGAAAGAACTTAAAACCTGGCTGGCGGGGCAGGTGTGGGGCACTGGTGGAGGTTTGACCCCCGCCTTCTGGCTTGTATAAAACATAATCTAGATCCCCCCCCTCTTTTACAGGTGGGGAGGGTGCGATTTTAATGGGGATGTTTTTAAATAATTTTATTGCAGCTTTTTGTATACGTTTTTTTTAAAAAAAGGTTTTTATCTGTGAGCCGCCCAGAGTCACTTTGGCGAGGGGGCAGCGATACCAATGTGAACAATAAATAAATAAATAAATAAATAAATAAATAAATAAATTTGATTTGTGAACCACCCACTAAGCGTTATGGGGAGGTATGTAAGTGTAATGGCTATTGCTCTTAAAGAAGCCACCCAGAGCCCTCTGATGTTTCACTCAGAAACCTCTTCCACCTTCTGAGTATGAGTCCACCTTGGTCACTACATGGACGCTCCTTTTATCATCCTGCTCTTCCAGTGACTTCCTCTCCTCTTTTTCCTTTATTTCCTTCTCCCTTTTTAGCACAACATCCAACCATATACTGGACCTAGGCCTTTCCCGGGACTCCAAGTAACGCACAAAATAGAAGAAATCTACTCTGCCATATTTTCCCTGAACTGCAACGGATGTTTCTTCCTCTTCCGTTATCTTGGCAGATTCTACTCTCTCTCTTTCTCATCCCCCCAACTATTCTCTGATCTGCCCTCCGACCTTTTCTCCTCCCTAACGCCCATCTCGCCAATCAATCAAGCACATGGACCAAGCAAATACAATCTGTATTTATTTATGTACTTCCTGGGTTGAGAAGGATAGCATATATTTATAGTTGAGGGCATCTCTCCACAATGGAGAAGCAGCATCTCTCAGTTAGGACTTTAGTTTATGAAACACTTCTAAGCATCCCCTCAAAACCTTAGCAAGCATCCATTAGATAGCCTGTATCGCTTATTCCACATTTGTACACAATTGTAGACTTCTCTAGTAAATGGAAACATCAAACTATTCACACAGTAACGTTCTATGTATAAACATAAACACCTTTCTTCATTCTGATTTGGCCACAAATATATTTAACTTCAAATCTTTTTAATGTTTGCCTCCATTAGTAAGGAGTGAGCGGCCTCATTGAGCAAGGCAAAACATGCATTTGATGCATGCGCATGTGTAGATTTGTGCTAAATGGCTATAATCCTAAATAAAGTTATAAAGGAACAATCGTAACTGGATTTAGAAGGTGTATGTGTCCCATCAAGTCCCATCCTACTTAAAGCGATCTTAACAAAGCTTACTTGGTAAATGAGATATTGAAAAAGTGATTTTACATGTTCCACACAGCCCAGTGAGTTTTCATGGCTGAGCATGGATTCAAATCCAGGCAGTAGATGGAAGTGCCTCTATTATCATACTAGATTCTGATGTTTAATCTCTTTTATCTAATGAAAGAGATTATGGACCTCTATAAAACAGTGGATTTGTGATCCACTGAACCTCCATTTTGTTGTTTGGTCCTGCACAGAGTCAGTGAAGGCCAGAAATGTTCAAATGCACTGAGCAAACCTATCTGAAGTCTTGTGTGATGCTGTTATGAACTGGGGTGGCTAGGTTGGAGGCTGCCACCTCTTGTCAACTCAAGTAGGATTGGAGTCTACAAAATATTTCAATGGATCGTGCACATCTGTCTGGATTGTACTGTATTTCCGAAATATGACAAATCAAAATATTCAGATCAACCTGTGCACAATTCTTAGAGAAACATTTTTTTAATTGTGGGGGAGAGGTTGAGGAAAAACTAATATTTGATCTGAAAGCTATTGTACTTGGAACAAACTACAAAAAGACATATCTCACTGGAGAAAAAATCCCAATAATGGTAGAAAAAATGAAAGACAGCAGTGGAAAAGGAAGACCAAAGATGAAACTGATCGACTCAATAACAGAAGCCATTGACTTTAGTTTGTAAAACCTGGGTTATTAATGATATGATCTTTGGAATTTACTCAGGTTGTCATAGACTAGAAGCACAATGTGATGGCACAACACAATTTCACTAAAGAGGAGCTTTCAAGTCTCAAGAATTGCAAATCTTGGAGGTGGGGAGGAGGGAATACAGAAATTGATATGTTCACAAATCAGATGTTGAAACTTCAGAATGCATAATTTTCAAATGATGTGTCCACTAGATTAGCTTCCCTTATTCATTATCCCCTCATGATAATCATATATTGTATACCAGACTTCATAAATTTAACTCTCCATATCTTCCCATCTGTTTCACATTTACAAACATGTCATCATTATGCATTATTCTTCAGCTATCCTCTGCTGTTAAGCCTTAGACAAACTGGCAGCTTCTAAATAGATTGAGGCTAATGGCTAGATGATTGCTGGATGGCTTGGTGAGATATGATAAATTTAAGATTTGTGGAATCTTTTCTTGCCTGGCAATTACTGTATGTTATAGGCAAGATGCAATAATATATGTTTTCTTGATATACTTCGGTACCTCTCCAAGCACTAGTCTAGACATGGAACTGTGTGTATAAATTCCATCTTTTCCATCATGATTTACCAAAAAGATATTTTGTCAATGGATATCTATAAGTTACATCAGTACCTTAAACCTGGCATGGAATACAATGGGCAATCAATGCAGGCTAGCCAGGACTGTGGTAATATGGTCAAAACAACCAGTAGAAGTAACCAGTCTAGCCAAGAGAAAGGACTCCAAATCTCTTGAGAACCTCACCCAGTGGACTTACATAGACATTTCCTCAAGGGGAGATTGCTGACCCTTGAGGCACCCCATGTTGTTAGACCCAAGGGTCTGACAATTCTTCACCCAGCTGTACCCTCTGGACACAGTCCTCAAGAAAGAACTGGAGCCAGTCAAGGCTTTACCTCCAAAACCCAATCCTGAGAGCCTGTTCAGGAAAAATCCTGTGGTCGACTTGAGAGACATGGAACTGAAATAGTTAATGCTTACTTACAGGTTAACCTGGAAAAAATGAGTTATGTAAGTAATTTGTTTTGGGCAAATACAACCGTCCCTTCCCCAAAAAGAAAAAAAGGACAGAAAGATAAGAGGTGACCAATAAGTCCCTAAGCTGTTAAGACTGTAATTTTCCACAAATTTATTTATGATGGACTTTATCAGTCCCCCCCCCCCCCCCTCAATATAGCATCCTTCTCCCCCTTTAAAAAGCAACACCTAAATCTGGCTTCAATCCCCCCCTTCAAATCATTAGTCCAAGACAAGAGTTGGGTTGTGGACTAGCTGGTCAACATCAAAGATAGGTAAAGGTCGCCCTTGTTTGAAAGCCAGTATCTGACTCTAGGGTTCGGTGTTCATCTGAGTTTATAGCAAAAGAGCCAGTGCTGTCTGCGTCTGCAAATGTTTCCGTGGTCATGTGGCAGGCAAGGCTAGACACAAAACATGGAACGCTGTTACTTTCGCACCTGAGTGGCCCCTATTTACCTACTTGCAATTTCTTGCTTTCAAACTGCTAGTTTGGCAGGAAAGAGACGGGCACTCATTCCGTCCTGCAGTACTCGGGTCTTGAACTGCCAACTTGCTGACCTACCCAGCTAATAAGGTGAACTTCTTCACCACTGAGCCACCGCAGTCCTCTTGGGGATGAGCATCCACAGAGTCTGGGACCTCCTCTTGCTTGCTACCCAAGCCAAGGTGGGGGTGAGACAGGGGAGGTGGTACTCTGCACATTTCTACTTCTGGTGCTTCTGGTTTGAAAGGATTAGCCAGTGAAAAATCTCCATTGCCAACCATGGCCTGTGGGGAAAGCTTTAAATAGACTATGTGCAGGGGTTTCTCTGTCGACGACATCCTACGTCCGTGATGGCGAACCTTGCCACTCGAGATATTCTTGGACTTCAAATCCCAGAAGCCCAAGCAGCCTGTTTATTGTGATTCATCCAGCCCGCACTGCGCTCATTGGTCCTGGAAGCGGAAGTAAAATGCACCGGTATGGGATCTTCCGGGAGCGACGAGGTCAGTGCAGGCCAGATGAATCGCAGTAAACCCATTCGTGTGGATTCACAGGGTGCTTGGGCTTCTGGGAATTGAAGTCCAATAACATCTGGAGTGGCAAGGTTCGCCATCACGGGCCTATGTGAATGCGGAGAAGTACAGTACAAACTATCCCCCATAGGGTACAATGCACACGATGCCCCTTAACGCGCAACGAGGAGGACCTTAGGTTGGCAAGAGGAAATGCTGTTGAAGTGGCCCGATATTGGGCAGATGTCATTTAAAAGTCAAGGTTTCCCTTGCTTGAAAACCAGTCGCATCCGACTCTAGGGTTCAGTGCTCATCTCTGTTTCAAAGCCAAAGAGCCAGCACCGTCTGCTTCCGCAGACATTTCCGTGGCCATGTGGCAGGCATGCCTAGACACCGGAATGCGCACCGAACACTGTAGCCCTTTTTAATTCTATTTTGTTTTTAGATGCACTAATTTTAGCTTTGTGAACTGCAGTGGCTCAAGAGGCTAAGACGCTGACTGGGAGGCGGAAGGCCAGCAGTTCAATTCCCGAGTACTGCAGGACGGAATGAGCTCTCGTCTTTGTCCCACCTCCTGCCAACCTAGCAGTTCAAAAACCAAGAAATTACAAGTAGCTAAATAGGGGGACCAGATGGGTGGGAAGGTAACAGCGCTCCGTGCGCTCTGTGCATCTAGTCATGCCTGCCCCATGGCCACGGAAACGTCTGCGGAAGCAGGCAGCGCTGGCTCTTCGGCTTTGAAACAGAGATGAGCACTGCACCCTAGAGTCGGATGCGGCTGGCTTTCGAGCAAGGGAAACCTTTCCTTTTAATTTTAGCTTTGCATGTTGTTATATGCTGGGGGTGCATTTGTCACGAATAATAATATTTTTTTTTAAAAAAAACTCTGCACATGCTCCTTTTCCTCCTTCGCACGCCTCCACGACGACGACGGGAGGCCGCCCTCTAGTGCCAAGAGGAAGTCAGTGTCAATGGCAGGCTTCCCTTCATTCCTAGCTTTGGGGTCCTCCCCTCCCCTCCAGTGGCAGGCAGAGGTTTCGTGGCCACCAATTCATTGCAGTAGTAGGCGGTGGGGCGGGGCGGGGCGGGGCGGGGCGGGGCAACCGGAGCTTCTCCCCCGCCTGGCCCCTCCTCCTCTTCTAACTCCTCCCTCCCTCTCCTCCTCCTCCTCCTCCCCGACCCCGCCCAGCGCGCGCCTGTCAGGGCTGTTGCAGGAGAGGCGGCGAGGCGAGGCGCGCCCTGAGCATGGAGCGGGCGGCAGGCGAGCGGCCGGCCCGCGCTGAGCGCCGGAGCGGACCAGGGAGCAGCCAGCAGTAGCGGCAGCAGCAGCAGCAGCGGGCGAGCTCCTCAACCCGCCCGCCGTGGAGGAGCCCGGGCGCCCGGGCGCGGGGGGCCGCCGGGGCCGCGCCGCCACCACCACCAGCACCATGCCGGTGCGCCGGGGCCATGTGGCGCCGCAGAACACCTTCCTGGGCTACATCATCCGCAAATTCGAAGGGCAAAGTAAGTGGGCGAGGAGGAGGGCAAGAGAGCCCTTTGCCCCGGGGGTCTCGATCCTGGCTCCATGGGGACCAGAGAGGAAGCGGGGAGCTCGGCCAGGGCAGCAGGAGCTGGGCAGGGGGCATCAGCCTAAGGCAGGGGTGCCCAAACTACGGCCCCGGGGGCCGGATGCAGCCCCCAACGCCAGTTCATCTGGCCACGGCACCCTCGTCACTCCAGGAGCAACGAGGGTGCTGCGGCCGGATGAATTCATACCTGTCAACCTTCCCGGATTGGCCAGGATTTCCCAGTTTTTGGCGCCGATTTGCGCCATTTCCCGCCCCGCGCTGTCGAAACCCTGGAATTTGGCAATGGGGGAAAGGAGGTACTGCGCAGCCCTTCTGCGCAGGTCGCCTTCTACGCATGCATAGAAGGGTTTTACGTTTGCGTAGAACCCTTCTACACTTGCGTAGGACCCTTCTACGCTTGCATAGAACACTTCTACGCATGCATAGAAGGCTACGCATGCGTAGAAGGGGGCTATGCAAGCGTAAAACCCTTCTACGCATGCGTAGAAGGCGACCTGCGCAGAACCGTTCTGCGCAGGTCCCGGATTGGCCGGAACCGCGGTTGACAGATGTGAATTGGCATGAGGGGCCGGATCTGGGCTCCGGGCTGTAATCATCCCCCTGAACCACGTGACCAGCCCATGGCCCAAAAAGTTTGGGCACCCCTGGCCCAAGGTTTGGGGGGGGTGTCGGAGGAGGAGGTTTGAGTCCAATCTGGAAGTGGGGCTAGGGTGCTTTCTCCCTCTCTCCCTTGTCCACCCCCGCTTTTCCTCCTCCAGTGGGTCCCTTGCACCTGCCTGCTTCCGGGCCGGAGTGGTGCATGACAATCCCCGCTTATGCAATCTCCCTCCCTGCAGGGTTAATAAGTGGAGAAGGGATTTGTTATTTTTAAATATTTTTATTTTGAGAGGGTTGGGGGTTCCCAAGAGGCTCAAGCACTCCGGAGTGTGAAAGACCAGACAGGAGACCCCCCCTGCCCCCCCTTCCACACTTGGGACTTCACCCTTGACCTTCCATTGCCAGGAGCCTCTTGTTGAACTGGAGTTGAGAGAAAGTTGGACTTTATCTGCTTCCCAAGCGTTTCCAAGAGGGAAGAGGGATCTTCTCTGGAAGGGATTTGGGTTTCTCTCTGATCTTATTTTAAAAAACCAGGAAGAGTCGTGTGGCACCTGAAAGGCTGTTTGCAGGGACTTCATCGGAAGAAGGGAATTCCAGTCCCTAAAAGCCCCTTGAACATGTGTGAGTCTTTAAGGTGCCATCGGCTTTTGCTGCTTTTGCTGCAACAGACCAAACCCAGCAGTCCATCCCGCAATATCTGATCTGTCCGCTCCTTTCTAAACTCAGTAGCTGACTGTTCCACTCCTGAGTGTAATTTTTGTCAACTTGAGTGCTTTCTCAGCAAAGCATGCTCAGAGTAAGCCTTAGGGCTTACTAGGTCACCTTTGCTCGAAAGCCGATCGTATCCAACTCTAGGGTTCAGTGCTCATCTCTGTTTATAGCCAAAGAGCCAGCGCTGTCTGCATTTGCAGATGTTTCCGTGGACATGTGACAGGCATGACTAGATACAGGAGTGCACGGTACGCTGTTTACTTTCCCACTGAAGTTGTACCTATTTACTTGCAATTTCTTGCTTTTGAACTGCTAGGTTGGCAGGAGTTGGGACAGAGACGCAAGCTCACTCTGTCATGCAGCACTCGGGGCTTGAACTGCTGACCTGCCTACCTTTTAGTCGTCAGGTTCAGCATCTTAACTGCTAAGCCACCACGGTTCCTAGCCTAGGGCTTTCTAGGAGACCTAAACTGTGTTTAAAATTGCCAACAGACAGTGCAATTGTGTGAATGGTTTACTGTACCTGGAATTAAGTCACTTTGCGTTCTGTATGCTTTAAAATCATGTGACTATATGCAGGATCACATCCTTTGTCTTTTGGGGTAATGGCAAAAATTTCAAAAGAAAGTAATACTTGACCTGGCCTATTTCTGTAAAACTGACAAGAACAGTAAGGTTGCAAAATACATTTTAGTCATTTCCTTAAATGTTTAATTCCAAAGATCTTGAGGAGGGGGAGAAGTCTAGTAGTAAGAAGCATTTATTGCTCAGGTTACTAAACATTCCTATCAAGATCTGTATAGATCACATTCTGTGGTCCTCTTGGATGTAAATTGACTAAAAATGTCAACATATTCGTTTGTCTAGGTAAGGATGCACAAAAGGAGGCCATTGAATTCTGCCTGCTACCAAGATAGTTTGTAAATAACCAGGCGCTGTCCCTTGTGACAAGATGCGAATAATGATAGACATTGAGAGAAAATAATAAGGAAGTTATATTGAGTGTATCCAAGTGTGCATTCTTCCTGCCTATAGCAGTGAACATTAGGCATTTTGTGTTTCTCTGAGTAGGTATGAGTGAGGATTTTGTATGCCATGTGAAGATTCTGTAAATTTTCAAACTTCTGCGTAAAGAACTGTTCCAGACCTTTATTTTTTCACTAAAAGAATGTGGAAAGAACATCCACAGGCAAGACTTAGTGCTAAGCAATTCAGTTGGACTGTGAGTCCCTACATCTGATCATTATGCACTTTTGTAGTGCTGCTTTGGGTTGCTACCTCTTCACTCTTAGAGACTCACCATCTTTTCAGCTGCATGACAGAGAAATGTAGCCTTGTCCTGGGGGAATCTGACATTTCTTCCAAATTGAGTCCATGTAGATGGGTGAGATTTGTTTCAATTTTGGTAAGAACTTTTCAGATTTGCAGATTTCTTCATAAATTTGCCAAAAAAAACCCTGAGATATTTTTCTCTCTCTTTTTAAATAAAATTGGAAAACAAATGTGACACACAGATTGGTCCATTCCTACTTATGGGGATAAATCATTTATGTGGTTGGCCCCTTGAAACTTTGAATGATCTTTTAGATGGACACGTGAATCATACCTGATAAGACACACTTGGCTTCAAAGCGTTGCTTGTTATTGAAAACAAAAGCAGAAAATCAGCAGACATGGGAAGAAAAAGGTTGGGTGAGATATGTCTTTTTCAAGTACACTTGTGTTGTATAACAGCCATTGAAGCTAACAATGGACTATCTTCCACGTCCTCCGTTTTCTGCCATGATATGCTCTTGTGTGTGATTACATCTATCAAGTATGCTTGGGCTGAACCAAAGGAATGTCAGTCCAATAAAAAGACTCTTTGGAGTCAACAGTTGAGGATTAGTATGCATGTACCATGTCACATGTAATTCTGTAATTTGAGAATTGTTTTTTAAAAAGAATTCCAGAGTTATCATTGTCGGCAAATTGAGGTTGTTGTTGTTTCAAGCAGCAAATCTTTGGAAGCATCAGGAAAGCTATACTTGTACTTGCATGTCCTAAACTGGCCCACTGATGTTGGGAGTAGTGGAAAACACTGTCTCATTGTCAGTGTTGAAGAAATGGACTTTTATACATGGGATGAGATGGGGTACCATCTTATTCTTTGCTTCAGGCAGCACAGTGTCTTGGTGTGGCCTTGATTGCTGTGGCATCACAGTGAAAACACATAGAATGCCTTAAATGCATGCTTCTGTTTTTGCAAAAGAGAGGTCTGTGGTGCTTGAGTAACCTAAGCAGAAATTTTTAAGAGTGGTTTATGAGTGGTTGACCTCTCTCAGGCCTCCTCTGTAAATAATAAGTCAAGCAAAAATTGAAAAATAACATTTGCCTAATCATGTGGTAAGTGAGACTCGTCTTCCAGTGAGATCATAGCCCAGCGGAAACAATAGAACAGCTGTCTTATACACAGAAGGCCACAGCTGCAGTGCCAGGTATCTCTAGGGGAGCAAAGATCAGCTACCAGGTGGTGCCTTGATCCACAGAGTGTGGCTTGGAAACATTCCTTTCTAGAGTTAAAGCAACCAGAATTCCCAGCTAGCATAACCACTTGCTGTGAAGAATGTGGTTTTCTGGTAGTCTTTATGAATTGTAGACCAAAGAACTACAACATTGACTTCAACAGAAACAAAAAGGAACTTCGCTAAGTTCCGCTTGAGATCCAGGGAAGATACATTGGCAGGCTTTTGGACTTGTTAAACTTAAAGATCAATTTCAGCTTTACTATTCTGTGATTCTATACTGAGAGTTAGATTAGAAAATTCTAGCTGGGTAGTCAGATCATTTGATTGGGGCTAAATTACGGTAGCTAAAGAAAGTCCTGATCCTCACTCACCAAGTGAGGGAACTTTTGTACACTGTTGGCTCTTTTTTTTTTATTACTTTAAGGTCATCTGTATTCTCCAGATGACTAATAAAGGTGAGAACCACCACAGCAGAAAGTGGGAAGCACTAATGACATTTTAATGAACTGCTTCTTTTAATAAGATTACTTGCAAGGCTCAACTTAATATTATCTGAACATTCTCATTCTGCTTTATTGGTGGTTTTGCCTGTACTTTGTGAAGCTGTTGATGCTCCTTGGTTTCCAACCTCTGTTTGAGTCCTGCTTATGAATTCTGGCAAACAGTGAGAGCTAAAGTGAAAGCCGGAGAATGACTGTTTGCACGTTAGTATTAGCCAGATTCTGAACTGTAGGAAATTTGTAAGATAACAATATTACAATCTAGTTGATGGATAGTTACAAGCCTTGCAATTCTCCTTCCTAAGTTGCATCCCAGTTCCCCCACCACAAAAAAACAAATTACTTTGAGGTTTAATTCTACTTTCCATTGTATTTTTTAAAAATAACTTCACCATACACCTGAATTAATGCCTGTTGAAGCATACTATGTGGCGGAGGTCAGATGCAGCAATAGTTTCCGTCTGAATAGCTGTGAGATTTTCATGAAATGTGTAAGGTTGCTAAAAAATACATTACTTTTTAAAATTGCAGATAAAAAATTCATCATTGCTAATGCCCGAGTGCAGAACTGCGCCATCATCTACTGCAATGATGGGTTCTGTGAGATGACGGGATTCTCCAGGCCAGATGTCATGCAGAAACCATGCACCTGTGACTTTCTTCATGGACCAGACACCAAAAGGCATCAGATTGCCCAAATTGCCCAGGCGTTGCTGGGGTCTGAGGAGAGAAAAGTGGAAGTTACCTATTATCACAAAAATGGTAAAGTAGCATGTATTGTTTTTAAAAGTGCTCGGGCAATTAGTTTGTTTTGGAACAAATTGTGAAAGGTTCTTGAGTTGTACAGGCCAGATGTTCCTTTCATGGTTTTTTTTATTATACAACAGGGTAGAGTTGTGCCTGTGTCCTGGATATCTGAGCAATGCTGGTGTTTTGTCTGGAAATATATAATTCTATTCCAACTATTGGAATTTCTTTTTAGTTAAATTTGTTTTAGATTGAGGTAAGGGGAAGCACCCTCATGATGCAGTGGTTAAACTGCTGTACTGCAGCCAAAACTGTGCTCATGATCTAAATTCGATCCTGATGGGGATCAAGATTGACTTAGCATTCCATTCTTCCAAGGTTGGTAAAATGAGTACCCAGCATGTTGGGGGCAAAATGCTAATTACCTTGTGAACTGCCCAGAGAGTGCACTAAGCGCTATGGGGTTGTATAGAAGTCTAATTGCTATTGCTATTTTCTATGCAGGACTGGGATTTTAATGAAGTGATAGGAAGGAATAGCTTCAGTGGTAGACTAAATTTCAGGGAAATATATTTTCCTGAAAAAGAAATGAATTAATCAGAGGAGCAGTGTGAAAGACTCTCTCTCTCTCTGTGTCCATTTTTCTGGAGATTTTCCCCCCAGAGTAGGTGACTGTTTATAAAAGCAACCATTGAATAGGTGCATTTCAAATGAATATGATTATTGTGAAATGATGATGATGGTGATGTTTTTTCTGGTGGTCAATTGAATTTAGAAGTCTAATTCACACATATACATTAATTGTCATCAAACTTTCCTACAAAGTATGTCAGTACAGTGCCTCTTTTATGGATGGTAAAGTATGATTACAAGTATTGGTGTCATTTGCTTAAAATTACTGGAGTTGATATACAGGTGGTATTCAGACAGTGTAATTCACCCTTAAAACAAATGAACACTGGATTTGTGTAGTTGTAACAATGCTGAGTCCAGATTACTACTGAGATCTGACTTTAGGTTTCCTAGTTTCATGTTTGCCAGTGATGGCTTCCTTGACAACGTGGGTTAATAATGCACCTAATCACAGAATCAAAGTTAAAATACAGAGCTGGGCAAAAGAATACTGTCCGTCATTATATGATCTCATTCAGTTTCAGATATCGAGGCATAAAACTGACAGTGTTTAAAGATAGTAAGAAACAAGAATTGATTTTTGCTGTATTGCTTCTTTTGCATATAAATGTAGAATGCCTCAATTGAATTAAGGGTAGGAAGTTTTTCACTTTTGGTCTAGTGGATTGATTTTTAACATCACAAGGGGGATCATACATTGTCATGTGTTTGAGGTTTGAATATAATGTGGCATCAGACTGTGTAAGATGGTCAGCAGCTGAAGTAAACTGCAATAAAATCTTGCCACTGTTTTGTTGACGTTAAATATTTTAAGATGCTAAGTAATTATTTCATGATAATTAGAACAAATCAACCTCTTTGATGCCATTTGGAGATTTATTTATTTGTTTAAAAAGACAACAACAAGCTGTCTAAAAGATACTTTAGAAAATTAGAAATAAAACTGGTGCTGAAAAAAAAATAGGATGATTATTCATCTGTCAGGAGGATGCATCTTGATAAGGAGGTGAGAATACTAATTGTTTCAGAAGGTTTAAATTCATTTTCTTTTCTGATTATTCAGCATTTTAAGTCAGATGTTAAGCAAGTTGGACGTATACATAAGCATTCTGTATGTTATTTTTGTTTGTGTTATGTATATGTATTCATAGGGGAAATGCAAAGCAATCTCATATGTTCAAAATGGGAGCTTTAATTAGCTTTGGAGATCTGCCAGTGTACTGTTTCCATTCATTTGAGAATTGTGATTATAGAGGGGAAATCGTGCTCTAAAATAACAGTGGCAAGTGTGGTTCTTGGATTCTGAAGAGGAGGGGTGTGTTTTCAGAGGAGGAGTCATTAGATCTGGAGGAGGAAGGAGCCTGTGCAGTGTTCAGGAGGACATGAAAGTGGCCCACAGAGATCTGAGAGCTGGAGGGGGACTGGGACGATGTGTCTTCTTCTTTGCTTCCTCTTTTACCACTTCGAGTGTTGAAGGAGATACTGTACAAGGTTCTTGTTCTGGATCTTCTAGCGGCTCTCAACAGCATTATTTGGTGTTCTTGTAATGTTATCTCTCCACTTTCCTCTGGGTCTTCCAAGTGGTCTTTGTCCTTCTCCTTTTTCCACATATGGCTTGCATGGTATGGAATTCCAAGACATTCAAGTGGACAAACCACCTAATTTGTTGCCTCTTTGTGTAGTGTAAGATTAGTTCTGTTCCAGTTCTTTCCCTTATAATGTCATTCCTGATTTTATTCCATCAAGTCACTCCAGCAGCCTTCCTCAGACATCTCATTTCCATGGTGACCAACTTTTGTTTATGTTTTGCTGTAAGTGTCCATGTTTGGCACTGGTGACATAAGGTGGGAATGAATATGCTTTGTATGAGTCGTTTCTTTATGCTGGCTGATATTGCCTTATATTGTAAGAGCGGAGATAACTGTCTCAATATTTGGTTTGCCTTACTACACTGTATATGAATCTCTTCATCTATTTTGCCATCTTCAGTATATGTTGTTCCTAGGTACCGTATTTGAACTCTGCCTTGGACTATGTGTACCACAGAGATATCCCTAGAATTCCTTGTAGAATTCCATGTGCCCAAACAATGCTGGAGGTGAAAGAGGTGTAAAGAATGTCTCTGCAGTCAATACCCACAGACCCTGCATCTTGCCCTCACTCGGAGCTTTCAAACTATCCTTTGGACCCCCATGTAGCCTACAGATAAAGAACATTAAAGACTCACAGGCCTAAGTGAAGACAACATGGGGCCTAGATCTAACTGGACAGTCCATGGGCAAGTGACTTCAGCTTTGCCCAGGAGCAAGTTACAGAAGTGACACAAACTCCCACAGATGTTACTTCTGCACTTTCTGTTGTAATAATGTCTGCTGGACTCAAGATAAACCATGTAGAGTTAATGGACATGGATGGGAAGCAGGGTTTGCCCACTGACCCCACCCGGAGTGTGGGTAGCATGGCCCACATACCTCTTGATCCAGAAGTGGTTGTAATGTTCATATAGGCATAAATCTACCAATGTGTTTCCCTTTTACATCTTGTCACCCTTCTGAGATTGTCAGATAATGTACTTATTTATGATCACCCCGTTTGAAACATCAAAGCTCATGCTTGCCCAAAGAGATTGTTAAGATCTCATTGCAGTTAGTGTATTATTGCAATGTCATATGCAGTGGCGCCATTGCTTACAGAAAAAAGAGTGATAGGATAATTAAAGGATAATCTCTGTCACTTATTTTAGGAAAACACCTGGATGATTGACAACAGAATATACAGCTTGAGCTCACTATGGTTTATTCACAAATGATCAAGTATGGACAGTAACTCAAATTTCTGGAAATCTGTCCATCTTCTTCTTTAGGGCCACAGTGCTAAAAGGTTATGGATGGATTTTTAATAACTGGAGAAGTTAAGGATGGGAATTGATATGCCAGTCAGACAGTCACTGCTGGTTTCCTGGATTAAAAAAAGAAAAAGAAATTAAAGAATTGCCAGACTTTACATCTTTCTTACCTGGCGGTAAATGGTTCAGCTTCTGGGATTTTTCAGTGCTTCCAGCAATTTGCACAAAGCTAGGCAGAAAGGGAAAAAAAAAGATTTTAATGAGGCAGTTTAAAGATGACCCTGCTGCAAGTAATTGATCCAATTAAACTGACACACAGTAAAACCTCCACAGTCCTTGAAAAATATTGCTGAGAGTTACACACGTATCCAGGGAGAAACCAATCCTCCCATTATATGATTCTGCTTAAGCAGCAATCTCTGTGTGTATTGATATACATTTTCTTTCATTTTCCTTTCTGTACTTTGTTCTAAAACAGCCTTTTGTCCACTGTTCAGATCTTATGTTAGGAGACAAGCTATTCCTCCATGGATAATTGTAGAATAATCAGAATGTTGGCTGTTTATCAGAAGAAGCAAAGAATGGCTGTAGAAATTTAGACCCAGCATCATATGTGAGAGATGTACCTGCCAGCCATGGCCATTGGGCAGTCTGATGCAGACCTGCAAATGACATTACCTCTTAGTTCAAGTTGACAGTGTGAAAAGCCAACCAGATTGCTTTGACATGTGAAGCAGAAAATCCCACAAGCCTTCTCTCCATTCCAGACAGTGGGAATACAATAATAAGAAATTCAGTGAGTAGAGGTTGCCTGCTGTTTCATGATACCTAGTTTGTGGCGAATGCTTTATTCTGCCTAATGATGGGGCCAGCCATGATTTCAGTTGAAAAGCCAAGCATCCATATTCATTTGAACCACCGACACCTTACCCAAACTGAGCAGAGTGAGAAGGTTAAATTACTAAGTACATGAAAATCTCACTTGCATTTAGGCTTAAAGCCATTTTTAGGTTGGCTTAGAATACATCTCTTCAATCAATTAAACTTGCGTAAGTTCCAATTGATTCTTTAGACTCACTCAAGTTGAGACTAATAAGTGGATTTAGTCCAGTTTTTCCAGTGGTGCATAATAATTATTCATAGCAAGGGAGCCCAGCAATCCTCTTGTCAGTTTCACAACATCCTTTCTACAATTGATTTATCTGTAGAGAAGGACTTGATTAGGTATCTTTGGAGGTAAGATTGTGTTTACACAGCGTATCAGTATTTATGTTTTAATAATGTTATTTGCCATGGAAATGTGTGACAGTTCTCCCTCCGAGGACTCCAGTTTTGCCCGTTTAAAGTCATTATTGCATAAATCATTCCTGACAGCTGTAGAATACTGCTTGAGGTGATAAAGCTGTAAAGCTTTGACATAAAAACTATAATTATGTGGAGACTGAGGATGGGTTTCTGAGTTAAATTGGGGAGGATTGTGCTCTGTCAATCCTTTTTGTGTTGTGGGTGGGTTGTGAGATGATCAAAGTGATGTACAAGCCTGTGAAGTCTGATTATTGACAGGAGAGTGCTTAATGTTGCTTTGAAAACTGGAGAGATTTTGCAGAGCAGAAACACAAGTGCGGGACATGGTGACAGAGAACACGATGAAAGGAAATAATGGCTTCTGACAGTTCTTTTGATAGACCCCCCAAAAAAGACAGCGCAGACTATTGCCATCACCTTAGCATTGAACTGGGCAGCATGCTATGGTTGAATGGATAAACAAATTCACATACTGTATTTCATTACTGATAGTTTAAAGGGCAGAAAATTTTGGCTTATCCACATCTTATTCATATTTGTCACTTTTTGTTTCCATGAAGTATTCATGCTATCTAGCTACACCAGGGTTGCCCAAACTATGGCCTGGGGGCAGATCTGGCCCCCAATGCGAATTCATCCGGCCCGCAAAGCCCTCGTCGCTCCTGGAAGCAGAAGTAAAATGTGCCCATACAGGCACATTTTACTTCTGCTTCCAGGAGCGACGAGGGCTTCGAGGGCCGGATGAATTGGTGTTGGGGGCCAGATCTGGTCCCTGGGCCATAGTGACTGGCATCCTCACATGACTGGCCCCCGGCCCAAAAAGCTTGGGCACCACTGAGCTACACTATGACTGTTGAAGACGGGGCATTCCTGTGTTCTTTTCTATGAATGTTAGCCACAATAAATCTTTCTCACACTAGGTCACGTGAAAGGAACTGCAGAATGAACTCATCCAAAGGTGGCTTCATTTTGGCAGTTTCATATCTGGCCTAGACATGGAAGAAGAAGCCACAATAAATGGAGAGCAGGGGTGGACATAAGCCTCCCTGCTTGGTCCATGCCCAAATAAATAGCACACAGATTGGGGCTGGTCTGCCTTGTCCCATTTTGATGACCTCTGACCCACCCTTGTGTGAAATAGTGGTGTTATTTGTCTATTTCTGAATTTCCACAAAGGAGGAAATCACATTCCACAAATAGAAAAGGCAGTTCACTGTGATCCGTCATAAGAATGAGGACTGTGCGCAAGAGTGGAGGAGAGGAAAAAGAAACCTAGGCAATCAAAGCCCGTGTAAGAGAAATGCAGATATTTGTTCACAGACATAGACTCTCAATCCTGGCAGACAATTCTATAGTAACCTAGAAAATCTAGAGGAGAAGAAAGGAAGAGAAAATGGAAGAATGTTAATTATAACCAGCAGTGATAAAGAGGGTTGTCACTTTGCTCTGTGCCTACATGGATCAGCTGGTGGAGCAACAACAGGGTATATAGCATGCCCTGCTTACTGCCTCAGTGGCTTGAGTGCCCAAACCCGTATTCCAAGCCAGAAGAATCCCACGGTCTGATCCAACAAAACAGGCCTTCCATGCTGCACCTACCTATAAGGGACAAAGGCTGAAATGTAGTAAATTATCCAAGATGAAACCGTAAGTTTGCGGCTGTGGAGATAATTAAATCCAGATTTCCTGCTCAGTCCACCCAGCCTCTTTACCGTGTCAGTTCCCACAAGAAGTCTATGATTAACTTACCTTGCTGCCTAAAGATAGATGAGATGATATAGAATATTAAATGCTAGCAGTAGGTTTGAATTAAAACCTAGCCATCAAAAACCAATCATTAGAGAGGCCTGCCCTGTTTCCTTAAACTAAGCTGCTACCCTCAGTCGTGGAAGAGAATAATGGTACGTTGTGTTTACCTGACGGTCCATTCAGCTTCTGTGTATGGAGCAGAGGAAAGGCACGCCATCGGTTTTTTTATTTCAGACAGAAAAATGTGTTGGAATGGCTTGCATGGTGGTGGTGGTGGTCATTCTTTTGGTTTTTATCAGTGCTTGAATATGGAGAGCATGAGTACCTCCTGCTAATATTTATAACAGTTTCAGCTGCATACAAGTAAATTCTAACCAACTTTTCCCCTGCCATCCTCTATTGCAGTGTTTCCCAACCTTTGGTTCTTAGACTTCAATTCCCAAAAGCCGAAGTCAAGTCCCCAAAGCACTCATCAGCCAATGTACTGTCTTAGGCTTCTGGGAATTGAAGTCCAAGAGCCAAAGGTTGGGAAACACTGCTCTATCACCTCCAATGGTTTTTAAATGAAATTCTGTTCCACCCACATTTTAACGTCAGTGCCACCACTTTTTCTTTTTCTTCTAGTTGCTTGACTCCTTTTGCTGTTTGAATAAATGTCATTGCTGGTATACTTTTAGGAAACTTACATAGTTTTCTAACAAATGCAGAACGGAGGTGATGCCTTTTATAGGGTCTCTTAAAAAAAAGAACTGAATTAACAAGATACTACAAAAAAGCCATGTCAATGAATTCTACAGGGACTTTGAACAATAGTACAGCAGTGCCACAAATTTGAAGAACTTCCACTAGGTAATATTCCTAAATCACTCTGATTTGGACTGATCTGGACTAATTTGGTATGCCTAGTGCCATGATGGCGAACCTTGGTGCTCCAGATGTTCTTGGACTTCAATTCCCAGAAGCCCAAGCACCCTGTGAATCCACACAAATGGGTTTACTGCGATTTATCCAGCCCGCGCTGCCCTCGTCGCTCCTGGAAGCAGAAGTAAAATGCGCCCGTACGGTTAAGACTCTTCTGGGTTAACCCTTCCTCAGTACAGGCGCGTTTTACTTCCGCTTCCGGGAGTGACGAGGGTGGCGTGGGCCGGATGAATTGCAGTAAACCCATTCGTGTGGATCCACGGGGGCTTGGGCTTCTGGGAATTGAAGTCCAAAAACATCTGAATTGCCAAGGTTCGCCATCACAGGCCTAAGTGGCTAAAGTAAATTTCTTGCCCAATTCTGGAGGACTGGGTTTGAATTGCACACTCACACCCTTCCCCCAGGACAGGAGGTAAGCTCTCAGCTTCAAAGAGGGCCATTTGGGGAAGGTAGCGTACAGGTCCCTAGTTTACTACATTTGGATGGTAAAAAGATATTGCCTGCTGCCTTTTCCCCATGTAACATCCAAGCAAACCAAACCTGGCTTTAACACCATGCCAGAGCATCTGCCTGAAGAAGTAACCTTTGAGTTATGAAAGCTTGCAATGTTTTTATTTTTTAAGTGACCTTATAAAAGGTATTGCCTCCATTCTGCATTTGTTTGACTTTATGGATGGGTCTCACACATGCCTTATTTTTGCTAATAGTTCTCTAATTTTTCTTTGGTATTAAAAAACAAACAAAATCTCTTGAATGATAAACCAGAATTCCACATTATGCCCTCAAATGATGTTTAACTTGTTCAACTTAGCAAAGTTCCCCTCCTATATTGAAGTAATCTCAGGAAAGTGCAGGCTGTCAGACCTATTGGCCTTTAGTGTTCAGAGTGACAGGTTTATCAGTCCAGCTCACTGGCTAGGTTAATAGCTTGTAACAAAGCTCCATTGCAAAAACCACTGAAGTAATAACAGAGTACAAGCAGAAGAGGTGAGAGTTAGCAGTCGCAGTTGTACACTCTATTTTATTTATTTATTTATTCATTTATATATATAAAAACACATAAAACCCCATTAAAAAAACCCCACCCACACACTTAAAAAGAGAGAGTGTCTCATTGTTTAAACAAGCCAGCAGGTGGGGGTCACCCCTCTATCAGTGCCCCACATCTGCCCCACCAGCCAGGTTTTAAATTCTTTCCTAAAGGAAAGCAATTCCGTCTGCAGCCATAACTCTATTAGCAGGAGATTCCAAAGGGCTGGTGAGGATACGGAAAAGGCCCTCCTTTTTGTACTAGAGAGACGAGCCCCTCTTGCTGATGGTACAAGTAGAGAGCCCCTCTGGTCCATCCTGGTTGGATGGACAGATGTTCTTGGGGCGACACAGTCTCTTAGGTATCCTGGCCCACTACCATGTAGGGCTTTAAAGGTAATAACCAGCACCTTGAATTGCACCCGGAGGTAAACCAGTGCAGCTCCTGTAGTAGTGGTAAGGTGTGAGCATAACACCTGAACCCCATCAGCACCCGAGCAGCCGCGTTCTGGACCAACTGCAGCCTCCAAATGGTCATCAAGGGCAGCCCCATGTAGAGCGTATTACAATAATCTAGTCTAGAGGTGACCAGAGCATGAGTGACCATGAGCAAGGAGTCCCTCAAATGACCACGAGCAAGGAGTCCCTCTACCATCTTATTAGTCACACCTTTTGTTAGGAGATTGATTTGGGTCAATATTGCTATTTATTTATAGTGGCACCAAGTTATAAAAATTTCTTTTTGTTTTGGAAGAACAAGAATGGGTCTTATTGCTGACTTGAAACAAGACATATACCATGATCCCTGGCAGGGTTGGGGCAGGGATGAGTTGCACTGCCACCCTGAAGCCCAGTTAGCTGGACATTTTTTTTCGGCAGGAGAACTCCGTCAGAACGAACTGTAAGGGCCTAAAATAACAGCTTTACCCCTCGTTGCTTCCCATTCATTTTCCAGTAGGCAAGAGAGCTTGCTAACTAACAAACCTCAGTTGTTCATATTTATATCACTGTGGGGATTTACCCTATCAATACTTTGTGTGCATGATTCCAAACTATTCCTTGATCTTTCACTGCTAGAGTTGGCAGGTGGTAGATCTGGATCCATGGGTAGATGTCTAGAATATTGTCAGTGGATTGGGCAGATGTTATTTATTTATTTATTTATTTAGAAAAAGCTTCCGTTAGCTTAACAGAAACAGAAACAAAATAACTCCCTCTTTCATGGTGCTGAAACAAAGAAAGCTTGGGACAGCCTGGAATAAATTCCACCACTAACTTGTTGCCTTGCCAACATTCTTTGTCTTCCTTATCAACTCTGGGGAAGGGAGAGGAGAATAAAACTTCAAAAATATAATGTCCAGTTATTATCATTTGTCTTTGAGGAGTTACAGTATGTCATCTCCTCCTCTTCTGTAGTCAGCCCATGGTTATTTTGAGAAGCCTGCAGAGTGTGTGTGCGTGCGTCCATTTCTATGTGTCCTCATATTATTTTTCTCCTTATCCCAAAACTAAGCAGAGCAAAGCTTGGAATTGTCACTTTTGTGAACAGCAAATCCCAGGATCCCGCACATCTGTCACTGCCATTGGAATTCCTGGGCATTTGGAACATTAAACGTTGCCTTATACTAAGTTACACCTGTTAATTCTGAGTGGCATTGTCTTTCAGGAATTTATGCATGGTTCTTTCCCAGCCCTACCACAAGTTCCCTGGCAATGTCAACCAGTCTAACATCCAAGTATAAACTGGGGCTGCTTGGTTTCTAAAAATGGACAACATGAAGTGCGTTTAGGATCATATAGCTGTAGTCCAAAAAGCAATGTTACATCTCTGGGAATCCAAAAGTCAATGTGACTATAGACCAGTGGCTCTCAACCCTTTCATGCCACGGGGTGGCTCACGCCGCCTCCGACAGCTGAGCCGGCCAGACACATTGTTCCCCCTGCCTTAAATGCTACATTTATAGGCGCATTTGCGCATGCACATTTATGGCTGTCATAAACATGTCCGCTTCTGGGGTCATCACCATGGGCCAGATGGAATGGCACTGGGGGCCAGGTCTGGCCCATGGGCCATAGGTTTGCGAACCCCTGCTATAGACCATGGCAAATTTGAGATTCCAAGAATTGTCCTTCAAAATAGGTAACATTTCAAGGCTTTGACTTGAAGAGGGCTCAGTGTATTTGTTCTGCATTGCTTCTTCCTGAAATGGCCTCTTTTCTCTTTCTTTGATATCCTCTCTAACATTATGCAAACTGGCTATTATGCAGAGAGAAAAATCACCTTCTGTGAGAGCAAAGAAAGAAAGAAAAAAGAAGCTTCATTACAGCCTGTACATTCTTAAATTAGGGTTTGCCTGGTCCAGATGGAGAGGGACTTTGTCAAATTGCAGTAATGGTCCTGGGGAAGTTATCACTTGCTTAGCCAATAGCTGTCTGTGTGGAGTTATAACCTGTATGTCCAGTGCTGGGCTGTTGCTATAGCTACCAATGTACAAACAATATTGCATGTATGAAACTACTATCACAAAGCATCTGGCAGTGCACAACACCTTCGTTTTTCTGTGTAGATTTTCCAAAGACCGGGAATAGATCTGCATCTTCTGTTTGCTCCTCTTTCTTTATTTTCTCCTTTTTAGATCATCCATCTCACTTAAAAATCTTTTCAGGGTTAGGAAGGCAGGTCTTTTCAGGGCTTGTCAAGAACTACTTTGTGGTTGTTGTTTTCCTTGTAGTGATTACTAATAGCCCCACAGATTCTTACACAGATGAGACTCTGGCAATTTTTTGCCCTGAGAAAATGCCAATACTCTTCTCCCGTTCTAATTTTTGGTAGCTACCGTTTTGCAAATGCCTTGCCTGTGATTCCTATGCCCACACTTGTTTTTCAACTTAAAGAAACATAGAGCTAATAAGATATTAATTAGCCTTGAGCACTTTATTATAAGTGTATCGTATTGGCAGCAAAGCTGCTGTGCTGGGTACCAATGGAGTAATTGAATATCCAATATATTAGTCAGAAATTACCTCACCTCCTTGTGAGCGATCAGCTGCTAGTTCAGTCCACCATGCTCATGGCATTGTACACCCAGGCAGGGTTTGTTTTTAATTTCTTAACTCTGTTACAGATACTGAATCTTGAAGCACAGGAGTCTTATGCTACCCACTAGTGTAGTTCCAAGACATGTTAAATAACTGAGGCTAAAGGCAAGGTAGCATGGCTCCTTTTCTACTTCTAAAGATGGCCTGGCTGAGGATTTAGTCTTGATGTAATACTGGTTACATCATGTTCTACTCTTGAGTCAGACCTTTGCTCTTAAGTTAGACCTCGCAAGGGCTACAGCCTGGCTACCTTGGAGGGCCCAGGGTAAACTGCATCACATTTCACCAACACATTTCCTGATGGAAGCTCTGGAATCAATTTATACAATAATATATCATTGCAGCATTTTATTTAAGTGGAACTGCAGCTGTTCTTATGATAAACGTCAGGGAAATATTTGATATTAAATTATTGTATGATCAGCCAGCTCAGTCAACGAGCTTGACTAGTAAGCTTCATATGAGTTATTTAGCGCTTCAGTAGAGTGTGTGTGTCCTGGGTCATTCACTGTGCATTCTGTCTTGTGTTGGCTGCAAAGACACTTTAGTATGCTTGGAATTGCTCCAGAGGAAATTCTCCCTCCAAACCTCAGTCAGCATTGACTTGTTTTGGGCAAAGATTACATCAAACAGCAGTCCAGGAAAGTCATTGGCGAATAGGGTATTACTAGAAGGCCAGTTTAGCTTTTCCTGTTACACGAATTGTAGGGCTTGATGTATAGAAAAGCAGGTGGCAGGAGGGAGGGAAATGAGGGGTTGTCAGGAAAATGTTAACAAATGAATAAGATGGGCTTTGTAGGATTAATTCATTGGATTTAAAGACAATGACACCCACACAGTTCTATCTAGTAGAGACCGCATTCTCTCAGCTCTGTAGCTTTAGCACCAGCTACAACAGAAGTCTGCAGATATGGCTGCTTCTCCAGGGATTCAATTCCTGAAGTTACCACCAAATTTCACTTTATAATTTGTACTTAAGTAGAGATTTTTAAATGCAAACGGCATGCAGACCCTGGTAAGTCTGAAGCTCAGAGGTAGTCACCTTTTGTTCCGTGACTCTTAGAAATATATTGAAATCACTGTTGCTCCTGTCCTTGTGGCATTATATTTATGGTTGCCACTCCTCGGTCTTTTAAATGTAAAACACACATACAGTATTTGTTCTTGGATATCTTTTCAAAGCACAAAATGAAACTTTCACGTAGAAGTTTAATGATACACAAAGAGATCTGTGTGATCCTTACACAATGCAACTGCAAAAACTAGGTAATACAGTTTAAGGATGTCACTGATATTTCTTCCATCTATCAGTCTGTGTCTAAGTATTTGTGTTGCTTCTTATCAGTAAAAGTTTGCAGCTATATTCACTGTGTTATTCCCTATATGTCTTGGGTGACAACTCCGATCTCTAGAAGAGTTGTAGTTCAACACGTCTTGGAAATATTAGGTTGGGAAGTGGAATAGCTGATATGTCTTTTTTTATTCTCTCCCCCCCCCCCCAATCTTGTCAGCCTTCATTCATAAGAAACACATTATTCTGAATCATTGCGTTATATCCAGCATCACTCCTACCTAGAGTAGAATTTGTCCTAAGCATGACAAAGTTTGGATATAGCCCACTGTCAGGTTTCACCCTAAGACATCACTGCTTGACCACCTTGACCTATTCGCAAGACATCGGGACTTTAACTCTGGCTGGAAATGGCATAGACTGTGCTATACTATACTATCATACAATAAAACAAAGGAGCATATCTCTTCTTCCTTGTGGTCAGAATTCCCACAACCTCTAGTTTACTTTTGTGTGAGCCAGATATTGACTTGAAATGCCAGTGTAATGACTAGTGACTAATGATAAAGTTAACAGTGTGACTAGAGTTAGGATTAGGGGTCACATTCTGGTGTCTAGTCATGCCTGCCACATGACCATGGAAACGTCTGCAGAAGCAGACAGTGCTGGCTCTTCGGCTATGAAACAGACATGAACACTGAACTCTAGAGTCGGATATGACTGGCTTTCAAGCAAGGGAGACCTTTACCTTCTATATATGAATATATGAAACCCTCTGAGAATTCCACCCTTTCCAAATAGGACCAGTCTACTGTCAGAGGATGTAACTTCTGTTTCTTGTCATTATGGTTTTGTTGTGTATTGAGGCATATTTGCAAGTAGCGCGGGCAGAGCCTAGCAAGAGGAAAATCGTGGTTTCCCGCCATACAAATTAGGAGCTTAAAGTGGCGCAAAAACTCTTGCCATAGCTGGCAAATACTAGCTAGCATAGGAGCGTAGCATAGTGGAGGGACCCAGGCTTAGTGCATATCTGGCTACCTGTACGGAGTAGGAAGTATAGTCCGGCACGCTAATTATGCTAATCCAAGCCCTGTGATTAGATACAGTTATGGATCCTGTTTGTCATTGGTTAAGTACATATATTCCCTGTTATGATTGGTCAGTTATGGTTATCCAGCAGGTCACTACTTTGTATCAAGGAGCCACCACTGAGGAGACACTATATAAGTCCCACGAGTAAACAAGGGTGGGGCCGGACCGGACTACACTTCCTACTCCGTACAGGTAGCCAGATATGCACTAAGCCTGGGTCCCTCCACTATGCTACGCTCCTATGCTAGCTAGTATTTGCCAGCTATGGCAAGAGTCCAGAGGGACTGATTCCTTTGGGATTGTAGAGCCATCTCTGTGTCCGGAAATATTTTGTAAGCTCATCTCTAAAAGACTGTTGAATAAAGACTTGTTGCTGTTTTGTTCATCATTGTCTGGACTAGTGCTTATAAGGGCCGGACATAACAGGTTTGCAGAGAAAATACCATATTTTAAATATTGTTCCAGTACATTGTGGCAAAATACCTTGAACCCTGCCCTAATGGCAGAAAGGAATAGATTTGTTGGGGTAATTTTTGTCCTACCCATTCTTGCCTTGAAAACAACAAACTAATTAACCAAACTGTACAAGGTTAGTGGCTGAAACTAAGGGATGTTGTTAACAACTATTCAGGTGACCGTGTTGTAGAATGTCTGCTTTTTAGATCTAGTTTTTTTTTAGCTCTTCAATAAAACATAAATATAGGGGAACAAAATGTCCCACACTAATGCACAAAGGTTCCAATGGAATCAAGACATTTGTGAGCATAAGATGGGCATAGTTTACAGTTAGGAATACAATTTTGACTTAGGCTGATGTAACAGAAATGTGTTTTTATGGTATTTGCATGCCAGCATTTTGTTCAATGTAGTGGGTTTAAAAATAGTCCTAGATCATCATCTAATTGCTGCTCTGATTGGAAGAGCAGGCATTTTGTATTTGTGGAAATTAGATGCAAATATTTTGTTGTGGTGGATTATTAGATGCAAATATTGGCATAAAGCTTGCAAATTTCCAGTGCTGAGATGCTGTTAGACCCTTCCGGGGCAACCTCACAGAACCTAGGGTCTGATAATCCGGCCTATGGAACCACAATGGACCACATCAGCCTCACTGGCATAACATGAGAAGGGTTGAAATAGAAAATGTCCTTTTTTAAAACTTTATTTTATCAAAAAAGGGTGCATGGAATTATGCACCTTGGTTTATGAGAGAATCACAGTGGCTAGAATGTAGTTCTCCATGTTTTAATAAAAAAAATGGGAGGTTTAAATGAGCACAGGCCACGTGCAGCTCATGTGTTGCCAGTTTGTTGCACTCCAGATTTTTTGGGGACTACAACCCTTGTCAGCTCTGAGTAGGCAGCTGATGATAAGGGATGGTAGGAGTTATTGTCCAACAGAGAAGGCTACATCTCTGTATTATTCTGCAATTGTGAGTTTTTTTTCTTAAGATAATGTTAATGTAATACAGTGGTACCTCGCTTAAAGAGCATAATGTATTCCACGGGATTGCTCTTTAAGCAAGTTTGCTCTTTAAGCGAAACACCATTGTAAGTGACCAACTGTGACTTCTTGTTGGGGGAGATTGCGAACTCCGATTTAGTTGTTAAGCATGTTTTAGGTTGGTTTTAGCTGTGAGGCGACCATTCAGAGAAAATTCTGCACTTTAAGCGAGTTAGTCTCTAAGCAAGGTGCTTTTTATGCGAGGTTTTACTGTACTGTATTTTAAAAAATGGCTTTGTTCCATTTTTCATATCCTTTATTATGATACACTAAAACCTCGGATAACGATAACGCTTGATTCCACAAGTCTTAGTGTTATCCGATTTTTAACGTTTTCCGATGCATGCATCGAATAACTTTAAAATCCTATGGGATGCATCGGATAATGTTAAAACTCCATAGAGATATATTGTAACTGGCACAGGCTTTAGCGAACGTTATCCAATGCATCGTATAGGATTTTAACGTTATCCAATGCATTTTTCCCAGATTGCTTAATGTTATGCAGTTTTAGCATTATCCAATGCAAACATTATCCGAGGTATTGCTGTAGATCACTTTGCAATCATGGCCCATGCATACATCCATCCCATGGAGCACTCAGAGTGGGACTATGGCTTAGGGTCCAGAGTGGGCAGCATCAACAGAGAAGGGAAGGCTAGTTCACTGTATTTTGAAACACGTGAAGCAGTATTTGTTTCCATGTGAAGAGAAAGCTTCATTTGAAATAAGCTAATTGATGCACACTATCTTCTAAAGCAGGGGGATTGTATGAGACTGTTATGTCCCAATTTGAACAACTCCCTGAATGTGCCACTGCACAAAGCTGAATATTTAGTCAATTGGTTTATTGATCCAGTGACCAGACCTTACAGCCTAAGTGACAAATCAGTTAATATGCAGGAGTAAAGTTCATAAATAGGAACAATATAGCTCTGTTGCCAAAATACCTAGAACCAACATTGAATTTATTTAGGCTAAGACAGGACTGCAGATGAATGGTAAAAAACTGGTTGGAAATTAGAAGATAGTTGCCTGAGAGGAAAAGTCTAGAACAAAACTATTATAGATAGTATTTTTCTTTAGCTAGTGATAAGTATTATTTGTGCAGCCATACACTACATCTACCTATTAAAAACTGAATGACCAAATTGTGCTTCTGAGCTGTTACAGTGGTGCACTTTTCATGCCTCCTGGTTTGGCGCAAAATGCAGAAATGCATTCTGCGCATGCACAGATATGTTTACTTCTGCTATCGGCACGAAAACGTTGAGAAAGCCTGGACTAAAACATCTGAAAAGAAAGTTGAAGCTTTTGAAATGTGGATCTACAGACTGCTGATAAAGATATCATTGGTTGACCATGTGACTAATGTAGAAGTGTTGTACCGGATGAATAAAGAACAAGAACTATTTAAGATCATTAAACAAAGAAATGTCCAGTACGTTGGGCATATCATAAGGAATGACATAAAGCAGTGTTCCCTCCATCTCCCAGCACAGAGTTTATCTCTCCCCTCTGTGGCACGGATGGCAGCCTGTTGAGTTAGGGCACTCGGTCCATACCTGTCAAGTTTCGGGAAATTCCTGACAAATAATGGAAATTTCCCAGCCAAAACGGGAAACTGGACAGCTATGCTTATCCTGTGCTGGGCTCCAGTCTAACTCCAGTCTAATTGCAGTCTAACTAATATGGAATGACGGCGGGAAAGAGTGTAAAATAATGGGGTTTGGCAGAAATTTCCCAAAACTTGACAGGTATGACTCGGTCTCTAAAAGGTTTGCCATCACTGACATAAAGTATAGAATGCTCCAACTTGCTATGCAAGGGAAGATCCTTGGGAAGAGAGGCCCTGAACAGACTTCATGGTCAAAGAAACTGAGAGACAGGTGTGCAATGTCCTTGGAAGAATTGTTCCAAGGAATTAAGAATAGGAAGACTTTTGCCATGATGATAGCCAAGAAGAAGAATTCAATTCAATTCAATTCAATGTTAATTTATACCCTGCCTTTCTCGGCCAAGGCCGACTCAAGGCGGCAAACAACACATCAATGCAATACAATATAACAAAATCAGTATAAAGATGCAATAATTCAAGATGCAATAGGTCCAAACACAGTTACAAAAATTCATCACAATTCACATTATACAATACAATATATAAAAATAGCACAGAAAAGCATAAGTACAATATAATATGACAAAATTAAATCACCCCTCACCGACTTCCCTGTGGGTAATGCTAGACCAGGAAAGGAGCTTTGGTGGGGTAGCGAAAGTGGCAGTTTTTGAGTCCACAGCAGCAAATGCCTTGCAGGAGGCTCCCATCCCAGGGCTAATTGTCCTGCCGTCAATTACTTTAGGTGGACCTTGAGCTTGTTATGTTCCCCAAATGGTCTACTGAAATTAATGTCAGATACTTCAGGAGCTCTGTGGATATCTATTCTCAAAGAAAAACTGGCTTCATATGGGCTCTCAAAGCAGTTAGTTGAAGAAGAAGAAAATATATATTCTATATGTATATATATTATCAATGTGTTTGTAATGTGTTGTAAGCCACCTAGAGTGAGAACGTATCCCAGATGGGCAGATAATGAATGAATGAATGAATGAATGAATGAATGCATGCATGCATGCATGCATACATACATACATACATACATACATACATACATACAGGCTTTGTTCCATTGCTTTTATCCTTTATTAAGACATGTCTCTTTGCAATCATGGCTCACCCACAAACCCCATGGAGCACTCAGAGCAGGACTTTGGGTTAGGGTCCAGAATGGGCAGGATCAACAGAGAAAGGAAGGCTGGTCCACTGTATTTTGGAGGGACAGTAGGCTCTAGAATCAGATAGTCAGGCGGTTCCCTCAGGTGAACCTTGCTTGTGCAAGAGAACACCAGTTGCAGCCTCTTAGTTATTACTTTTCTGGGGGAAGGACAGGTCTGTGAAAGCCAGATGACCATCTTACCACCCCCATAGGCTGTTCCCTTCAGATTTCATGGAAGATGCTATTCCGTTGCCTGTATGGTAAGATCTGGCGGCCACTCTGGTCAGCTTTTGTACACAGCCCTGTAAGGTGGTATCAACTTGCCCTTTGCCTTGGGCAATGGTGCATCTTGGGCCAACCACACTGAGAGACTTAATCAATAGCCTCATAATAAGACAAGATAATGAGCTGTTTTCTGCTGCTGTCATACGACACGCCTGTCATCCATTACTCAGCACTCCATCTGCATTACTGCAAAGACCTACAAAAAAGCAGATCATCAAAGAATGGGAAGGCTCTTCCCATGGCACAGAATTCTTTCCAGAGTGTCAGGGTGTGTGGAACAAGATAACCCTCATGAAACATTTTCTTCTCTTCTCTTAGAAGAAAAAGTTCATTGCCTGAGCTTCTTATCTGGGTCAGATGTGAAAGGGAGAACTTTTGTCCTCTGCTTTGTTTCCCCTGCTATCATTGCTTTTATCTTACAGCAAAGGATGCTGAAAGATGTCTCTGCTCTGCTTGTCCCCACGCCTACGGACCACCCGGCCTTTCTGGGGTATGCATCACTCTCCCCTGCACACATCTTCCCACGGTCAAAGGACCTAGAGCACTTCTCTGTCATCTTTCTTCCTCTTTGAATTAGTGAAGTCAATTTGTTAAAACCCTTTATAGCACCTCCCCCCCTTTCTTCTTTTTCTGCTCATAGAGTCACTCTCCCAGTTGTTAATTCTCTGCTTCTCTCCAGTATTGGTTGATTTGGCTTTTTACCAGGGACCTACTAGAATTTTTTTTTCTTTTCAGTTCTAGACGTAAGTGAGGAATATGCCAAAAACCATTCAATATGTTGGATGATCATATTCTATATACACTTATTTGGGAACAATACTTGCAAAAGTACCTTTTCTGAACTGTATTTTGAAGAAGGTCGGCTTCAGCTCTGCAAGTTTTAACTCTCAGTGGACATGTTCACAATCAAACTGTAAATTCCAGGCCAAAAAAATGATGAAGAGCTTATTGAAGATTTCATTGTATATCAGATAGGGCAGTGGTGGCGAACCTATGGCATGTGTGCCAGAGGGGCACTCAGAGCCCTCTCTGTGGACACGTGTGCTATCGCCCCAGCACAGAGCTTGCTCCGCCCCTATGCCCAGCAGCTCAATAAGAGAGCTTCCTCCCTCTGCCTAGGAGCCCAATTGGAGCATTCCCTCCATCTCCCAGCACAGAGTTCACCCTGCCCCTCTGTGGCACGGATGGCAGCCTGTTGAGTTTGGGAACTCGGTCTCTAAAAGGTTTGCCATCACTGAGATAGGGGAAGTGTTGTGTCCAAGTATTACTCACTTCAAAGGGACACAGCGCGTGAACTGGATCCGCCAAAGGGGCGCCCTCTTCAAAGGAGGGGCACATATCAAAGCGGAGCTGGAGACCAAATGGGGTAATAAACTGGAGTGTCCGCTGGTATGTTTCCTTGTTGTTGTTGAAACGGAAAACCGCTGTATATAAGATACCATCTTTCCCCACATCCTCAGTCTTGTCTCCCGATCTGAATAAAGAGTCACTATGCTTGACCCACACGCTGCGTTCTAGTCTACTTCTTGCGAGAATCCAACATTGGCGACGAAGGTGGGATATGGCTGCTACTGCATCTTCAATCGGACCGTTTGACATTGCAAAGCCGGAGGCATGGCCCATGTACGAGATCCAGTTCGAGAACTTTGTAATCGCTGGTGGAATCGAGGATGAAGGGCGACAGAAGGCGTTGTTCCTGGCCCATTGTGGTTTGCCCACGATTGAGCTGGCCGGGCATCTGCTGCTGCCACAGGCACTGAGGGAAGCCCCATTGACCGACATCCTGGCGGTGCTCCGAGCACATTTCAAGCCTGTCGTTTCCATCTTCCCAGCCAGGGTTGCCTTTTACCGGCGAGATCAGAAGGAGGGGGAGACGGTAGCTGAGTACGTTGCGGCTCTCCGACAGGCTGCCGTGCCGTGCCAATGGCATGACCTGGAGGAGGCCTTAAGAGACCGGCTTCTCGTGGGCCTCAGGGACGAAGCTACTCAGCGGCGGCTGATGAAGAGAAATAGGTTGACTTTTGCCCAGGTCCTGGAAGAAGCCTTGGCGTCCGAGGCTGCACACGCTGGGGTAAAAATCCTCCATGCTGAAACTGCTGCTCCTGCCCGTGGTGAGTCGGCCGTCCAGCTGCAGCAGTGCGCTACTCCAGTGGATACAGACAATGCGTCAGAGGAGGGTACTGTCGGGAGGGTTCGCCAGCAAACCCCCCAAGCTTCAAGGAGCAACATCGCGCCATGCCAAGGCTGTGGGGGAAGGCACCTCCGCTCACGGTGCCCGTTCAAGACGGCCGAATGCCACAAGTGTGGGCGGAAGGGGCACATTGCACGGGTGTGCCGCCAGCGATCCGAAGGTCACCCCGGGGACAGAGGTCAGCGCAGGACGGAACACCCAATTTCCAAAGTCCGCGTCGGAAGGAAGACATCATCTGGCGTACAGTCAGTGTCCGGGAGGTTTTTCGTTGATGTTCACCTCCAAGGGTGTCCCGTCCGCATGGAGATCGACTCAGGATCTGCCTACTCAATCATCTCACAGAGGGAATTTTTTCAACTTCCTCCAGCAGACCGGCCGAAACTGCGGGCTCTGCAGGTCGACCTGACCGATGTGCAGGGTCGACACATTCCAGTGTTGGGAATCGGAAATTTTGATGTGCGGTTCAAGGCCATCTCAGCAAAGCTTCCCCTAGTCATGGTGAAAACCGGTAGGAATAACCTTTTGGGCGTGCAGTGGTTTGGGCCCCTGGGTATTGGGTTTTCGGGAATTAATGCGGTTAAGGCCGACCCCATTCAGGCTGTGTGTGAACGCTATCCAGATGTTTTCCGCCCCGGGCTGGGTAGGTTCAAGGGGGCCCCTGTTAATTTTGAGCTGGACCCAACTGTCCAACCCATTCGCATGAAGCCACGGAGGGTGCCGTTTGCCCTGAAAGACCGCATTGAAGCGGAGTTGGACAAGCTGGTGGCACAGGGCATCCTGGAGCCCGTGGACTCTGCTCCATGGGAGACACCTATAGTCACTGCTATCAAGGCGAACGGGGACATCCGCATCTGCGCGGACTACAAATGCACGATTAATAAGGCTATCCGAGCTAATTCTTATCCTGTTCCAGTGGTTAGCCATTTGCTGGCCACCCTCCATGGGGGAAAGTGTTTTGCTAAACTGGACTTGGCCCAAGCATATCAGCAAGTGCCTGTTAGTCCGGAATCTGCGTTGTGTCAGACTATTACTACTCATAAGGGTGCATTCTGTGTGAACCGTCTTCAGTTCGGGGTTAGTACGGCTCCGGGTCTTTTTCAGGCTCTTGTGGAAAGGTTATTGAAGGGTCTCCCTGGGGTGCTGACTTTTTTTGACGACGTGTTGATATCTGGGACAGACAAGGGGGACCTGGCCACTAAACTGGGGAAGGTGCTGGAGCATTTCCAAAATGCGGGGTTGCGGGTAAAAAGGGAGAAGTGTTGTTTTTTTGCTCATGAGGTTGAATTCTTGGGGTTCAAAATCACACCTGCCGGCATCAAGCCCTCTGAATCCAAAGTTCAGGCAGTCTGGGAAGCCCCACGTCCCACTTCGAAGACGGAGCTCCAGGCATTTTTGGGTCTCTTAAACTTCTATCACTCCTTTCTACCCCGAAAGGCGACTGTAGCTGAGCCCCTGCATCAGTTGCTGAGGAAACAGGCGGTGTGGAAGTGGGGGCCTCCTCAGGAAAAGGCATTCCGGGAAGTCAAGGAGCTGTTGACTTCGGATGCTGTCCTTACACATTACGATCCGAAGAAGCCCCTTTTGCTTGTATGTGATGCCTCGCCGGTGGGGGTTGGGGCTGTTCTGTGCCATGACATGGGGGGAGGGAAAGAAGCGCCTATCGCATATTACTCCAGGTCGTTAAAGGTGGCTGAAAAAAACTATGCTCAGATTGATAGAGAGGCGCTGGCCATAATCGCTGGAACGAAGAAATTTCATGACTTCATTTACGGGAGGGCTGTCACGATTATCACAGACCACAAACCGCTCCTAGGTATTTTTGTGCCAGACAAGCCCACCCCCCAAATCCTGTCTCCGCGGATGTTACGCTGGGCAATGTTCCTTCAGGCGTACCAGTACACGCTCCAACATCGCCCAGGTATCAGCATTAGCCACGCGGATGCTCTGTCCAGATCCCCTGTTGAGTATGTGGGTCGAATTGAGGTGGAAGGACAGGTCCTTATGTTGGATGTGTTAGACTCTCCCCCGATCTCCGCTGCTGACATAGCAGCCCAAACAAAAAAAGACCCCCTCCTGTCAAAGGTTGTCATGTGGGTTCAGAAGGGGTGGCCGTTGCCACCAACCCCTGAGGAATTCAAGGTGTTCTACTCCAAGAGAAACGAACTGTCACTGGAGCGGGGTTGCTTGGTTTGGGGGGACAGAGTAGTCGTCCCATCTGTACTTCGGAACAAGGTGCTCCGCACACTCCATGTTAGCCACCCAGGTATTGTCAGGTCAAAAGCGCTAGCGCGAAGCTACTTCTGGTGGCCCCGTTTGGACATGGACATTGAGGCTTGGGTGGGGAAATGCAGGGAATGTCAGGCATCAAGGCCCGAGGAACCACGTGTTCCCCGCAGGGAATGGGATACGGCCAGAGGCCCCTGGTCTCGGATTCATATAGATTTTGCTGGCCCTTTCAGGGGAACAACACTTCTGATTATTGTGGATTCCTTTTCCAAGTGGGTAGATATCATCCCAGTGTCAGGAACTTCCTCTGCCACCACAATCCGCAAATTAAGGCGGGTCTTTAGTAACCTAGGCCTGCCCGACATCGTGGTGACCGACAACGCATCGAGCTTCATGTCGGCAGAATTCCAGGATTTCCTAAGTCGTAATGGGATTAGACACATCACGGCCGCTCCTTTTCACCCTGCCACAAACGGTCAAGCCGAGAGGCAGGTACGGACGGTCAAAGACGCGCTCTCACGCATGGGACCTGGGGATTTGGAGCTGCAGTTGTGTCAATTTTTGCTGTCCTACAGGGTCACCCCATTGGCCTCTGGTTTGTCGCCAACCGAACTGTTAATGAAAAGGAAGCTGACGACTGTTTTTGACCGTTTGGATCCTCAGCGCCATGAGGATCGGGGCCTAAATATAGACATTCCGACTTTAAAAGGTTTTGAGGTTGGGCAACCAGTCCACTGCAGGAATTATGCCAATGGGCCTCCATGGTTGGGGGGGGGGAAGTGTTGGAACAGACTGGCCCGGTGTCTTACAGAGTGCAAATGGAGAATGGCGCGATTTGGAGGAGACACACAGATCAAATGCGGCTCCGGGTCCTGGGGCAGAACTCTAACTCCGGCCCAGGGAGGGAGCCACAAGGGGAAACAAGGGGAGACATGGAGAGTGATATGGAGTGGGATTTAATTAGTGACCCCCTGCCCACGTCTTCCCCAGAGCCCGAGGCGGGAGGGGAAGCTACCCCGAGCTCAGAGGCAGGAACGGAAGGGGGGGCCACTCGGAGCTCTCCCCCCACTTCCAAACCAGTTGGGGTGTCTGTTGAGCCTACCCTGGTGCCAGAGACGCACGGGCGGCCCAGACGAGTTTGTGGCCACCCATTCGTTGGGGAAAGGTTGTTTCTCACTGAGGGGGGAGGGATGTTGTGTCCAAGTATTACTCACTTCAAAGGGACACAGCGCGTGAACTGGATCCGCCAAAGGGGCGCCCTCTTCAAAGGAGGGGCACATATCAAAGCGGAGCTGGAGACCAAATGGGGTAATAAACTGGAGTGTCCGCTGGTATGTTTCCTTGTTGTTGTTGAAACGGAAAACCGCTGTATATAAGATACCATCTTTCCCCACATCCTCAGTCTTGTCTCCCGATCTGAATAAAGAGTCACTATGCTTGACCCACACGCTGCGTTCTAGTCTACTTCTTGCGAGAATCTAACAGGAAGCTTAGCATTTGTTAGTAAGGTAAAGGTAAAGGTTTCCCTTGCTCGAAAGCCAGTCATATCCAACTCTAGGGTGCAGTGCTCATCTCTGTTTCAAAGCCGAACAGCCAGCGCTGTCTGCTTCTGCGGACGTTTCCGTGGTCATGTGGTAGGCATGACTAGACACCGGAGCACACGGAATGCTGTTTACCTTCCCACCGAAGTGGTCCCTATTTATCTACTTGCAATTCCTTGCTTTCAAACTGCTAGGTTGGCAGGAGCTGGGACAAAGACGGGAGCTCATTCCGTCCTGGATTACTCGGGAATCAAACTGCTGTCCTTCCGCCTCCCAGTCAGCATCTTAGCCACTTGAGCCACTGCAGTTGAGATACAATAAACAAGCATTACATAAAATATATTAAGAGTGGCATCATAAAAATTAATTAAAATCCAACAGTTATTAGACAGACAGACAGACAGGCAGTTGTACGGACATACAAATACATAATTGGTGAAATGAAGTGAGTTGCTTAATGAAGTAAGTTATACAAGAGTAAACCCACTGATTTACTGACATATTCTCTCTCTCTGTCTCTGTCTCTGTCTGTCTCTCTCTCAAATAAAAAAGGGGAAGAACTCACTTTAGGTTGAAAGGATTTGTAAATCATAGCTTGTCATTGAAAACTTCTGTAATGGTTCAACTGATAGCAAAATGAACTCCATTCAGTGGGTCACACTTGCACTTTTCCTGATGCTATTCATGCTTGATTCAACAGTTTGAGCAGGAATAGGCATTTTTATCTGCTTTTAAGGCATACCTGGAAAATTGGATGCATTTGTTTGTGGCAGGATGTGTGTGAGTGGAATTTGATTGCCCTTCTCTCACTGTGAGGAAAGGTAATTGCACTTTTAGGCATTTGCTTTTAAGTTTCCTTTCCCTACAACTACATTCAGATGAAAGAGAACTATTTATGTATTTTGTGTTGATATAAATATTTATACTTCCACCTTTCAAGTATACATTTTACAAGAGACAGCTTTTAAAGCGCATTATTGCATGTCTGATGCCCAAAGCTGTACGAGTTAAAAGCACTGCTGTATGAGTTTTTAAAGCAGATGCTGTCCTGTAGATTACGGCTAGAAACCGTTTTGGAAATTCGAATGCCTTGGACTGTGGAGAGGAAAGAAAATGAGAATTTCCTTGAGGAGGAAAGGTTCCAGCAATTGGAGCTTGTAACTTTAAAAAAGATGAATTACAGTGAGGGACAGCTCTGATAATGATCATCATGAAGAGGGACAGTCTTGTAGGGTTATGGATGATATAGGCGGAGTAAGGGGATAGAGAAAGGATTTTCTTTGTTCAAAATAATAAACTTTTTCTGTAAAGGTAACTGTGGGAGATCAAGGACTGATTAAAAGTATCTCTCCCCACCACCCACCCCGCCCACCCAACATGGTTAAACTTTGGCATTTGCTGCTTTAAGATGTGGTTATTTATTATCATCAGTTTAGATGGCTTTGGAAGAAGAATAGATACACACATGGGGAATAAAGTTATCTGTGGCTGTTAATCATGATAGGTTGTGCAGATTTTTTGTATAAATGGAGGAAACTACCATCACCAGCATGTGAGTGCGGGGCACTGCGACAGACTGTGCAACATATTATACAATAATGTCGCCTTAAGAACATATGTGGGCAATAGAAAAGATTTTTTTAAGGGCAACTCCTGGTGCATTTGAATATATAATTTTTTAGATGTTTGTTTATAAATTGATGCTTAGTTTTATATAGTTTATATATATATATTTTCTTTCTTGTTATTTGTTGGCTCAATGTGTACAAGTGCCATATGCTAAATAAATAAGTTATGATAAACATATTATAGTGCAGTGTCGATGAACCTATGGCACGCAGAACCCATTCTGTGTGCATGCATGCCATAATGGGTGAGCCCCACCCTGCCCCATGTCACCTGCATCAATGGCAGTGCCACTTCCCCGCCCATCCTTCTCCCACTGCCAATGGGGAGGTGAGAGAGGAGGCTGAAATCCCACCTGAGAGGTGGGGGAGGAGACAAGGTGAGGCAACCAGACACCCCCCCCACACACACACACATCTTAGGAGATGGCGGTTGCAGCAGCATATGGACACCCACCCACATGACATCATCGGAGGCGCATGGCGACATCACATGGGCACGTGCACATGCATGGGGCCTGCCCATGCATTCCCCCCCCCCCCCTCCTCCTCAGGCACTCAGTCTCTAAAAGGTTCATCATCACTGTTACAGGGTATCTCCAGTTACTGTATGAGAGGTTTCCGCGATATTACTGGAAATATAGAATTGAATGATGGAGGATGTTTTAATTTTCTTTCCAGCAACTGTTGTGTTGTTCATTGTGTATGGAGCTTTTTTCTCTCCATCCTGCCACAATATGAAAGCTTGAGGTCTTTGTTTCTGCTTTTTACCCAAGTAGCAACATAGAGTTGAAATTACATGGAGAATATTGTGGTGCTCTAGCCTTCCTCCTCTAGAGGAAATAGCGGCTTCTGGTAAATCATGTCTCCTCTTGGAAAGTGTATTTTGGGAGGAGAGTATTCAGCACCTTAACAGTGTCCTATGGGTCACAGATGTATGAGTAATACCTTTGTGTCCTAAGGATCGATTTCTTAAGAGAGAGGCTTAAATGGCATCTTTCTCTTTTGTGCATGTTGTGTTCCCAAATAGAACTGTTGTAAGAACATCTACTCCTTTGTACATGAGGTCAGAGTGTGAAAATGTATTGGTATTTTGATTTATCTTTATATTTTCTTTTTAAAAATTGTCTCACTTTATGTAGTTCAATAAAGACAGAGCATCTTTTCCCTGCGTTGAGTCATGTCTTTGTGTACCTACATTACAAAACACAAGGAGACCACACACACTCACACACACACACTGGGGGAGAAATTCCCTTTTGGTTAAAGCAGGAAAAAAATGGCTCAAGAAATATAGACCCAAGGCAAGGAATTTTGGATCACAAATACCCTCCTCAGAAGAGGGGCAACCTGATGCACCGTTCTTTCCTCTGTTTCCTTTTTTGATGGGTATGACTTCCAGCATGGAGCACACTTCAGTACTAGTTGTGAACGAAACCAAAGCAAGACCAAGAATGTGACTCTCCTCCTATTCTCCTATGAGTCTACTGGACACACATCTCTGGTGTTTGAATATCAGTCAGGGGTTTCTTGGACATTATCAGATTTGATTAATCACAACTAACAGGTTGTTATATGCTGCAGTTTCGTCTGGGTCACTCAAACCACTGTCAATAGATGCTAACTCATTGGCCAATGTGTAATGCCACAATATTTGTTGCATCCACTCTTTGGATGTGATGCATCAGCTTGCAAGAGAAGTTTGTTCTGCAACCATAGGGCCAAGCTTTGTAGCAGGCTTGAATAATAACGGGATTTTGTAAATTGGAAAAAGCTACAATGTTACTATTCTGTTAGGCCAGCCAATTATTGTGTGCCTATGCACTTGATGTGTGTATAAATTGATGTCATGAGGCCTCCTCATTCTTATGTCTGATGAAGTGGACTTGGTCCGTGAAAACTCACATTTAAATACAAGAGTTAGTCTTTAAGGCGCCACAACATTTTTTGTCTTTTTTTGCTGTTCTGTTTTGTTTACTTTCAGATATTCTCCTATTCAGCATGTGGGCTTCCCAGGCACATCTCATTGGCCACTGTAGGAAATAGGATGCTAATCTAGGAAGGCGTTTACTCTCTTTCTGGGGGGCTTTTCTTACTCTCCTCAGTCGACCACAAGAAGAATGGACACAGATTTTCAACCTTTCTCCATTGGTTTTTTCAATCTGTACCCCTTATTTTGAATGGAGCTGCTTTTCTGTTTTCATTGCCCCATTGCTCTCTTTATACCTTTGCTACAGTTTTCATGAACATGGAAACATGTAAACCTACCACTTCAGAGACATCCGACCTAGATTATGTCAAGATGATGGCTGGGACAGAGAGTACCACTACCACAGAAACCACTTGGCAACACTGTTCAGCATATTTAGGTGGCGGTTAGCTCCATGTATGCAGATGGGCTGGTGAAATCCTCCTGCCCTTCTGACTTTCCGGAGTATCAGGGATTTACCAGAAATATGCACAGTTAAGTACTTTAACTCGGGCCAACCATGCAAGGTAGGAATACTAAAATACCCACAAAACTTGCAAAGTCTCAATAGACAGTTGAGACTAGATTGGATTTATTGCTTACACTCTCTTCCCAAAATGACCAAACAGCTGTAACATTTTATATTTTATTAAAAGTGGTGAAAATATTCAAAAAGCATCAAGTTCCAGGCAGATGTAAAAAATTGGAGAGACAGTCAGAATTGTGTGGAACAAATAAGTATTTAGTAAGGTTTTGAGGCAAAACACCTCCAGAACAGTTTTCACAAAAATTAGAAAAATGACCTAGGCTAAACTTTACAACAAAGCAGAAGTTTAGTAAGGTTCCAGAGTACAGTATATGCACAATTCAAGAGCAGCAAATGAGAGCTAGTAGGTTGAACCAGGTAACTTTCCTCTCAATTTTTGCAGATCACTCTGCTTTGTAGACCTTTTGAGGGGATGCATCAATCAAACATTGAAACACCCCGCACCTTCTCGAAGGAGAGAGTAACTTCTCAAAGTTGACTTCATACCTCCTCTTCAACTGAGACCACTCTTTGCTTAATTAACTCATCACCAGGGAGTGAGTAATAAACTTGGGGATTCCTCTTTCACAGCAATATGGCACAGTTGGTATGGCTTCCCAATTAACAGGCAGATTTGCCCCTCCCCCACCCATCCCAGACTTCCAGAATTTCAAAAGGTAACCCCAACCATCATCCTTTGTTTTTCAGTGTCTTTACAGTTAATATAAATGTTCTGAAATTAGGTCTTGTTGTTCAGTCGCATAGTCGATTCTGACCCTTTGCGACCCTATGGACCATTGTCTTCCAGGCACCTCTGTCCTCCATCATCCTCCTCAGCCCGTCCAGCTTTTTGCCAATTGCATCTACAATACCATCTAGCCATCTCATCTTTGGCTGCCCCCTTCTTCTTTTGCCCTGCACCTTTCCCAGCATCAAGGCTTTCTCAAGTGAATCCTCTCTTCTCATTTGATGTTAAAAGTACTTCATCTTCATCTTTACTATTTGACCTTCTAAGGAGCAGTCAGGGTTGATTTCTTCTAAGATTGACCTATTTGTTCTCCTCGCTGTCCAGGGGACTCTCAAAGCTTTCCTTATCACCACATTTCAAAGGCATCTATTCTTCTGCACTCAGCTTTCCTAATGGTCCAGCTCTCACAGCCATACATTACCACTGGGAATACCATTGCTTTGACTATGCAAATTTTTGCTTGCAAAAATTACTTTTCACTATGTTCCCCAGGTTTCTCATCGCTTGTCTCCCAAGAAACAGTCGCCTTTTTATTTCATGGTCTTAAAAACCAACTACACCCAGAAACTTGAGAATAAGCAGTGCTGGGCATCAGCCAGTCCACCCCGGTCCGAGCGGACCAGAAGTAGACCTGGCTGGCCATGCCCCCTCCCCACCCCACCCTGCCCACCTCTTCACGGGAGAGCGGGCTTCGTCTCTTCCTTCGTTCTCCTCCAGAGCGGCTGCTGCTGCCTCTTTAATAGGCTGCGGGTGCCGCTTGGGTGGTGGTGGAGGTGGCGGCGTGTGTGCGTCTGGCCCTGGGGGAAGGAGAGGGGAAGCTGACATCGTGCCGCCCAGAGCAGCTCGCCCGCCCCCGTCGCCGCGCCTCTTGCCTACTAGCAGCAGCAGCAGCAACTTTTGCGATGCCTGGACCTAGTCCTGCAGGAAGAGAACATGCTGGACTGCACATGTGCAAGAGTCCAGGACCACCTGGATCATGCATGTGTGAGATTCCATGCCCTCCAGAAGGACAGAACAGACTGGGCATGCGCGCCAGGCCAGGGCAGCCTGGACTGCACATGCACACCCACAAGGCTCCGCCCCAACCCGGATATTGTGTGTGTTGTGTGGGTGTGCTGTGTCATGTGTGATGTGTCTGGGTGAAATTTATGCTCCGGGTTAGGTCCCTCACCTGGGCAACGCCGGATACCCCTGCTAATATTGTTTTTAAAAAGAAGAAAACCAGGAAAAAGCTGTCTTCTATGCATTTTAATCAGTAAAAGCATATGTGTCAAAGGTCATTCTTAACATAGGTGAAGAGTATATTTTTGTTATTGATGTCCATTATCTGTGCATTCATTATTGTTCATATTTATCTAACAGTGGCTGTTTGCACAAATATCTCAAAAAGATTGATAAGGATGTTGGTTGTCTGTATTCCACTGACACTGAAAGACAGCTCTTAATGATAGGCCCTTAATTGATAGGCTGTTTAATTATATAATTAACATAAACCCTGGGCAGAGTTATGGCTTTCAGATATAATATTTTGGTAGCATAGTCTTTAATTTAAGTGCATTCATTTCTGATGAAAAATAAGACTGAAAAAGTCCATGCAGATGAGATAATGGAGCCAAAATGCTGACTTTGTTGTGTTGTTTGGAACTAGTTGAGTTTGCATTCATTTGGAGAAAGACAAACCTTATTGGATTTCTTAGGATAGCATATTTAATAAAGTTGGCTGGGAGTTTCTGAGAGTTGTAACCCCAAAAGGTAACAAATGTTAATTATGCAGTTCTTTGCTCCACATCTTCTAAAAGTACAGATAAAGCCTGAAGACTAAGCTTAAATATTGTAGATAACTTGTCATAAGAAGCTGGAAATCTGTTAAAATGTCCCAATGGTTCAGGCAGACCTAGGTGACAAAGCAGAAGTACAGTAATACCTCATACAAAGTCCGCTTCGTACAACATCGAATTCATACAACATCGCCTAATTCCTTGAAAAAAGTTGCCTCATACAAAGTCGCTGCGACTTTGTATGAGGCATTGGGGTTTTTCCCCAGGTTGGTTTGTCCCTGGGATTTTTGCAGCATTCTTCAGGTTTTTGGATAATCAGTGTTGTTTGACATGTTTTTTTAAAAAATGTATTTAGCCTTTAGACAATGATTTCTTAAAGTTCTGTCAGTTTCCTGTCTGTTTCCTTGACTTTGCCCTGAAGTCTGTGCTGTTACAGTACAATGTATCTCTATGGAAATGACATCGTACGAGGCGTCACGGCAAGGATTTGGTGTTGTATGAGGCATCACGGCTAGGATTTTGCATGCCTCATACAAAGTCCAAATCCGTATAAAGTCCAAACATGTGGAACCAAGTTTGGACATTGTATGACGTATCACTGTACTTGCAAACAAAGATCATACAGACTTTGCAGGCGCACCCCCCAAAAAAGGACTCAGACACTGGTGAAAGTGGATAATGGCATTGGGCCACATTTATTGATTCATGCCCTAGTCTGAATTATAAATTTCGATTGGTACTCAACCAATTATAATTCTTAAGGCAAGCAGGCCGCAGTAACACTGGTAAGGTACCTCCCAAAATTGCCCACGGCAATTGGTTACAATGTATCCATTTGTATCAATTTGTTTGTTGGCAACAAACAAATTGTTGACCATAGTCAATAAACTAACTACTGACCCCACCCTCTGACGCGTATCCGTAAAATAACGGGGTGATGCATGCTGCCTAGCTCGTGCCATCACCCCATTGCCTGGTTCGTCGTTGACCGGACAACGTTAACCAGCTTGTGCCTATCTAGTGTTGTCCAGTCAATTGCGAACCTGCCGGATACCTGTGGGTCATAAATATTTACCTTACCAGTGCTACCCGCCACACGGGGAGGCTTCAATAAAGGCTCACCGCCCCCCCCCCCCCCAGACCGTCAGCTCGGTCAACAGGCCTGCTTGCAGATCTTCCAAAAAGAGGTTCATACCTCCTGGCGACAGATGGACCCCATCCCCTGCGTAAAGTTCACAATTTTGAAGACTAATATCGGGGTGTCGGACGACTCGCCCCCAACCCTTGTCTAACACGAACCGGGCTACTGCCCTGTTCACCGAGCGGCGAGCACGGTCAAGGGCCTGGAGGTTAATGCCCCCCCTGTAAGCGTGACGCGGTATGATGTCCGACCAAATCAGGGTTGTGGCAGGCCACACATAATGCAAGTAAGCCAGGTCACCGCAGATCGCATGTTTCAACGACAGGCCGGTGACCTGGCCCAAATCATTACCCCCGAGGTGTATAACCAGGACATCAGGCGGGTCAGCATCCCTGATGGAAAAAAGGAATGGCAACAGTTCCCGCCACAACATCCCGCGCTTACCGTACCACCTTAGACATGCGGACGCACGTAGTCCCAGCTGGGGTCCCCACTCTGTCGCCGCAGCATACTGCGCTGCCCAGTGCACATAGCTATGGCCCACCAGCCATACTGCCACCGGTGTGATCCGACACCCAGGGTCTGTCGAAGAAAAAAGGAAGAGGACAGTGACTTAACTGGTACTCACAATAGAAGCGGGCGAACATATAACTGAAAACACTGCGATCCCCACCTTCCCATCTGGCGTATCTCAGCCCCAGAGTACCCGAATGCAGCTGCAGTAGAGGCAGCTCCTATTCTAAAAGAATGGGTGCCGTAACGAGCCCCAGGGAGGCCAACACTGGATAATGCCTTACCGGTCACCTTCCAAAATTGAAATTTAGTAAGGGGAGACCCATCTTGGTGGCAGAAAAACGGGCCAGGGCGCATACCACGCAGTGCAAGGAACTCTTGTAGGGCACCAACCGGACAGATGTCTGCCATTGAACATCGTAGCAGTCTTACACCACTGCCTACACCGTGCTGATCAACTTTTGAGGAACGTATCCTCAACTGAGCCCACTCATCAGAAACATAGACATCTTCGAGTTCCAGTGCCCTACGCGTCGCATCCGCCTTAGACAGTAGCACAAGCTCACTGATGCGGAGCGCTCCAAAAAAGGCCACCGTGGTAGCCGCATGAAACAGGGCTGCCTCATACCTGTCAAAACACAGGTCATGCCAGCCCCATGCAAGGTGGGTAAGTACCCCTGGAGAGATTGGGTGGCGGTTGTCCGGGCAGCGTCCACGCTCCCGCGCCCACCCTTCCAAAACATGTCGTATACGGAAGTCATTTGTGCTGTCAGCATAACCCCCCACCTTGGCCATGAATGCCAGTGCTGACAGCCTGGATGCTATGGTGCGGGGAGCTAGGCCCTGGCTGTGTAGGTAAACCATGAATTGAAGAATCTGCGCCATTGGTATAGGCCAGATCCCTGGTAATCGAAATTGGGCCTGGAAGGTACTGAATGTGTGGATATACGCCTTACGCGTGCGGGGCGCCAGCGACATGCCGATCGCCCGGTTCACCTCTCCTTGCCAAACGTCCATATGTTGTCCGGGAGCGGCGAGGGAAATTCCTCTGCGTCCGGGGCCAAGGCACGGAACCGGGAGATCTGCAAGCGGGACAAAGCATCAGCGATGTCGTTATTAATACCTGGTATATGCCTAGCCCGAAATAGCACATTGAGGCGTAGGCTGCGCAAAACAAACTGGCGCACCAAATCCATGACTCTGGGTGATTTTGACGTCTGAGAGTTAACAATGTGCACAACCGCAGCATTGTCACACCAGAAATGGACGACCGAATTGGCCCACTCCGCACCCCATAGCATCAAAGCTCCCAGAATGGGAAAGAACTCAAGGAACGTGAGATCGCGTAGGCGATCTGTGCCCTTCCAAGGTAGTGGCCAATGACCATATGCCCACTTCCCCTCGAAGTAAATCCCATAACCCAGTGACCCTGATGCATCCGACTGAACCTGGAAACGAGGTGACACCAGAAGGTCAGATCTCCAAAATGAGACCCCATTGAACTCTTTAAGGAATTGAAGCCATATCAGCAGATCGGCCCTCATGCCCCTGTTCAGACGGACCCTATGGTAGGGCCTGGACAAGCCAGCCATGGCGTCACACAAGCGTCGAGCAAAAGCTCTGCCAGGTGCAACCACCCTGCAAGCGAAGTTAAGGTGACCATGCAGTACCTGTAGCTCACGGAGGGACACCTTGCGTTTGGCCAGCAAGGCCGAGATCAACAAAGTGATCCGGGAAACCTTGTCAATGGGCAACCTGGATGCCTGCGCAACCGTGTCAATTTCGACACCCAGGAACGTGAGCTTGGTGGATGGCCCCTCGGTCTTTTCGGGCGCTAAAGGGACACCAAGTTCCTGCATTAGCGTCTGAAATGTGGTGAGGAGACGCGTACACGTGTCCCAGCCCCGTTCACCCCCGAACAAAAAATCATCGAGGTAATGGGCTACAGACCGAGATCCCGACCTGCGAACAAAGGCCCACTGGAGAAAGGTGCTAAAGCGTTCAAATGTCGAGCATGAGATGGAGCAGCCAAAAGGCATGGCTTTATCAAAATAAAACTTGCCCTGGAATTTGAAACCCAACAACTCAAAGTCGCCCGGGTGCACAGGCAGCAGACGGAACGCCGACTTAATGTCACACTTTGCTAATAGTGCACCCGGGCCACAAGAGCGCACCATGCGCAGGGCCTGGTCAAATGATGTATACCTGACCGAACAAAGGTCATCAGGGATAGCATCATTGACCGAATGGCCAGCCGGGTACGACAGGTGGTGAATCAGACGAAACTCCCCCGGTGTCTTTTTGGGGACCAATCCCAAAGGGGAAACCTTCAGATTGGGAAAGGGCGGGGCGTGAAAGGGGCCAGCCACCCTACCTGCATTGACCTCTTTGGCGATACTGAGGGCGGCCACCTCCTCCCTGCCCTTAAGGGAAAATAAGTTGGGTGCATCTTGGGGGGACCTATCCCCTTCAAACGGAATGCGAAACCCCCGCTGGAAACCTTCCAGCAAGTAAGCAGCGTCTCCCCTCCTTGGGTATGCTGCGAGCCAACACTCCAACATGACCACATTAATTGGGGAGGGGGCCTTTTGATTGACCAGCACCCTCAGCGGCAGGTCTGCCCGTTCCTTGCCCACCTCTACCCCTGCCCCGAAACCCGCCCGCTCGCGGGCACGCAGCAGCGGCGTGGGGGCCAGCGCAAGAGGGACACTCGTGCTTGTACCGGCACTGTTTTCTATTGCACGCACCATTGGCTGAGAAGCTCCAGCACAGCAGGCGGGCTGGAACCCCCTGCCCCGCAACCTGGTGGGGTGCCTGCGCTGGAGCGGCTCGCTGGACCGCATGTCCACAATGATACCTCTCCCCAGGCGCAGGGCGCGTGGGGGTCATATACAGAAGCCACAGCTTCTGACAGGGCTCATCCCACCTCATCTCCGGGTGTAGGGGCACTCTCATTCAAAATTCCTCGTCGTAAGCCAACCACGACGGGCCAGGGAAATCAACCATTGCCCTGTAAATGTTGTCCAAATACTGGACCATCGGAATGGCCAGATCAGGCCGGGCCCTAAGGTACACCGCCATGTATATGAGATATGCGGGCAACCAATTGGCCCACATGCGTGGTGGCTTACGACGGCGGGACTGCTCCTTGTCCTTTTCGTCTTGCCCCTCCCTCTCTTCCTTGGTGGGTTCCCTGTTCAGCAGGGAGAAAATGTCCACGTACTCCCCCCGCCAAATTTTTTCTTTAGTGGCTTGTGCCAAATGATCCCCAAGGGGCAAAGAGTACCCCGCCGTCGGGAGTGCCGACACCGGCACGTTAACAGTGTGGGGCATCAAAAATGGGGCTGCAACCTGCCCTGAAACCCCCGCAGCACTCCCTGTAACAGGAGGGCCCCCACCCCATGAGTGGCCTGCCGTCGGCAAAGCCGCACCTGGGTACGCTGGGGGTTGCTGTCCCCCAGTCCCAACCTGACGTGGCCACGGCCACTGTAGGCCCTCCCCTGTAGTGGATGTTGGTGTGGGTGCATTAGTTTGAACCGGATACTCACAAGTTGCACCCCCGTGGGCCGCCCCCACTGGGGGTTCCGGCCCACGGCGGGTGTCGGAGCTCGCGACCGGAATAGAGCTCGGTGGACACACCCGACCACTACCAGCTGGAGGTATCTGCTGCGCGGGGAGCTGTGAGGCCACGGCGGGCACCGGCCCGTGGGCCTCAAGCAGCTCAACCCGGCCGGCCGCCTGCTGAAGATTGGCCGGCGCCGCAGTGAACTGTAGGCCAAAAGGTGCCCCCAATGTAGTGGATACCCCCATGGACGCCTCCAAGGCCGCCACGCGGGCCAGAAGGGCGTCCACGTTCACGGAGCCCCCGACGCAAAGGGGGCCAAGGGGGGCGTGCGACCCACTGGCCGCCATGCCTGGGGCCGGTGCAGATGCACTTGGGCCCGAGTATGGCCATGGCCGAAGCTCCGGCCCTTGAGGCACCTGGGGCATACCCTGCCAAGGAAGTGGCCCCAGCCCACCCTCCTGGGAAAAAACAATGGTCGGGGGATGCAGGCCAGGAGCCGGAGGCCCAGCGGCGCTATGCCCACCCACCTGTCCCAGGCCCATGGCCGAGGATTGCGAGCCGGGGGCCGCAGCCCCCGCTGGGCCGGCCTGGGGCTGTCCAGCCTCAGGCCACGGGTTAATCTGCCCCATTCCACTGGTCCCGGTGGTTGCCCCCGCGAAGGGGGCCAGCTGAGGGGGGGCAGTCGTGGTCCTCTGACCCGGCTGCCGCCTCCTTGTTGGGCAAACTGAATTCGCCATCGCCTTCTTTCTGGAAGGCATCGATCCTGGATGGGAAGCCTGATAAGCAGGCGAAGAAAAACTGCTTGCTGCCCGAACGGAGGCTTCCCTGCAGCACGGAGAGCGACGGAGCTAAAAACTTCTCCTCTCCGTCGCTTTCACAAAATGGCAGCTCGGCTGCCTCGTGGCCACCCCTTTTAAAGGGTGCTGGCCACGCCCCCTAACTACCCGGATGCCCAAGTCCGGTGGGGGGCCCCCCGCAAAGAGCGCGGCGGCCATTTTGGCGCCACGCTTGCATTGTATGAGGCAATTTTTTTCAAGGAATTAGGCAGTGTTGTATGAATCCGATGTTGTATGAAGCAGACTTTGTATGAGGTATTACTGTATTTACCTTATTTTGTTGTTGTTGTTCAGTCGCACAGTAGTCACATATGAATCATAGGAGGTGGAAAAATCTATTGCAGTGAGAATCAGTCATCCTTGACATTTAAGAAATTACCTCTTTTAATCATAGCCTATCTGTAGGATTTCGTTTGATCCTCAGTGAAAGCCAAACTCAGGAAGCAGCTCTCATGTCGGTAAGCAGGACTTCTAACTGGTACAGCAAGAAACAGTCTGATTCTTGACTGTTCTTATATAGTCCAGTTTTATTTATTTATTTATTTACAATATTTATATACCGCCTTCCTCACCATTAGGTACCCAAAGCGGTTTACAGCATAGGCTAAAACATCAGCTAAAAACATTAACTAAAACCCTATCTAAAACCAATTAAAGTCACATACATAAAAAACTATCTAAAACCTCCCTGAACCCTCCCCGACACATTAAAACAGGCTGAGGAGTATGGTGGAGGACAGAGGTACCTGGAGGAAAATGGTCCATGGGGTTGCAAAGGGTTGGAATCAACTGTGCGACTGAACAACAACAACAACAACCTGCTGGACTATCTAACAAAGTACAGTAACATTCAAAGGTAAAGGTCAGTTGGCTGGAATGCAATTATGACTACACACAGAGTACTGTATACAGATTATGTATTTCCCCTCCCCGCATTTAATTCATTATATGATATCACTGTACCTCTGCCCTCTCCCTCTCTTCCTGCTTTTAAAACCAGTTCACTGGGAACATTGTAAAGACCGGCAAGGTGAAATGTTAGTTTGCTTTGCTAAAGAGAAACGTGCTTCATTAGAACACATTTCCTTATGATGTGGTCAACGTTGCACATCTCATGGCTGGGGAATTCTTACAGGCAAATGCACACTGAAATGAAATGCAGTGCACATAGACAAGTGCTGAAATATGCAGACAGAAGAAAATTTCAGTTCAGTTTGTTTTTCATAAGAATGCTCTAGCATTTGGAATTTTAATATATTAATTTTAAGCCTTGCTATCATCGCATTGATTTGACATCTTATCCTGAGCCTCACTGTTGAATAGCAAGGCTATTATATTAATTATAATATCATATTAAAATGAGGGATATGTGAAATTAAAAATATTTGAATGGCGAGGGTGGGGGACAGAACAGACTTTTCCAGAACCAGGGCTATGAGTACTTAGCTCTTACAAGATGAGTCTTGTGTAATTTGTTTTAAATCATTGTTATTGATGGACCGCAGCAAGTACAACATGGTCCTCTCCATGCTTGGAATAACTACTTGTTAAACATGTCCAGTACAAAAAGGAAATACAGTGGTACCTCATACAACAATTTTAATCCGCTCCATGGGGCTCATTATTGTACGAAACAATTGCTATACGATGCATGCATCGTATAGCGATTTTCCCTATGGGATGCATCATACAATGATTTATTTATTTTTGCTAAGTGGTTTTTTCCATTGAAAAATTATTGTATGATTGTTTCCATAGGGAAAATTGTTATGCAGGACGCCATTTCCCCCAAAAACCTAATTGTTATGCAATTTGATTGCTATACGGGGCAATTGTTGTATGAGGTTCTACTGTACTGTAATTTTGTTTCAGTCGTTTTCGGAAAGATTACCTTAATTCCAAATGTCTTTATGTTAATGGTAGAAAGAACCTGAGACTAATAATATCTGGAAGTGAACGGAAATGAAATTGAGAACATTAACTGATGTATATTACATTACATTATACAATTTAGACCAAGGGTTCCCAACCCAGTGGCGCTATTTCATGTGCCCCCCACCCCTCCAAGGGCATTTGAGAAACAAAATTGCCACCTCCTTTGAAGCTTTTGGGGCAGAATTGCCACCCCCATTGTACAGGCAAGGCAAAATGGCCGTTGGGCCCATGAAGCTGACTGAAAGAGTGTGATCTGCCCCCCCCCCCGGCTTGAAAAGGTTGGGAACCCCTGATTTAGACCTTCACAAATTTTGCAGTATCTTTGCTCTCTAACAGCCTCTCCCAAAATGGGGATCTTCTGAAAGCTGTTGAATCACAGATACAATGATCTGTGTATCTAGCTGTTGATCACCCGATTTGGAGAGCCAGAGTTTCCCTCCTCCTGTCCTACATCCTTCTCACCATTATTACAATTTGGTTTGCCACAGACAGTGTTTGTGTTATGGAGGGAAATTTAGAAGATCCCTTAATGAAATTTGCAAACCTTGCCCAATCTCTGACTCTCCCATGTTAACTGGGTTGTAATTTACCCATTTTGGTCTCTGTATAGTTGCAGTTTTCTAGAATGTATAGTTAAATTCCAATGAATGCACTTGAGAGTAGATGTGTAGAGAAAGGTGGTGCCTGTTGGCTCCCATAGCCTTCTAATTATAACAGCCACTGGAGCTGTGACAAATGATAAAGGAGAGAGGTCCCCTCTGTTCACCCACCTCAGGTTGGTAATTTGAGCTTTGAGTTTATTACCTCTGCTGCTGCTGCTGGTGGTGGTGACAGATTGGTGTTGATTAGGACGAAGAAGAGAGTAAACACAGCTTCCGGATTCATGAAAATGTCAAACAGGGCTGCTAATCAATTGTAAGTTATCTCACCAACCATGCAGAATGGATCTCCGCCTTCTCTGATGGCCTTGTCAAGCCCCCAGACTCAAAAGACTGGCATCTGAATCATCAGCAAACTTGCACTGTACTTTGTTTCAAGTAGAAAGTGAAATTAGGAGGTGAACATTGCAGTGTTTTTGTTGCTATTCAGGCATGTGTCAGAGTTTGGGAAAGATAGTCTTCAGTTCTTCTTTGTATTTCCTCTCCCCCCCCCCCCCCTCCCATTTTCTGTGTACGTACTATCATGCATAGAATTGTATTTAGGCTGGTAAACCACTATTTGGCTTGTAAGCCAATATTTGGGCTCTGGTTTATGTCTACACACCTACTTTACAATTTATCTGGAATTAAATTCTGCCCTAAAAACTGGTTTCTCTTTGTACACTAGTGTGAACAGAAGTTGTATGTACATGTAATAGAAAATAAGAATTAGAAAGTGATATATATTTGCACAACTGATGTTTGTGTAACCCCCTATGGACTCTACTTTGGCCCACTGAGTGGGGAAATCTTAGGAAGAGGCTGTAATTCAAAATTTCAGTTTAGAAGGGGACTCAAAGGGCAGGAGTTGCTAGTCATTTGGAGGATGATATAGGCCAGTGATGACTAACCTTGGCACTCCAGGTGCTCTTGGACTTCAGTTACCAGAAGCCCAAGTAGGCACTCCTGATGATCAGGGCTTCTGGGATTTGAAGTTCAAGAACAGCTGGAGTGTCAAGTTTACTCATCACTGATCTAGGCCCTTCTCACCCTGGTTTGGATAATAGAAATTCACCATGTTGTAAAGGAGGGACACTAGGAGAGTGAATCCATGTAGTGATCTTATGTATTTGTGTCTGAATTGATATTTTATTTTATTTTGGTTTGGAAATTGCATACCTGGATCTGTTTTCTTTGCGTATCTGGGACTTTGTTCCTAATCTCTTTTGCTTTAAAGAGGTATTTGCATATTTTGTTTTTCCTACAGGCAGTGCCTGCTCTGGCACAGTAGGTGAATTTGTTTTGTAACATCCAGTTTTAGCTATGTTATTTCAAAAATTCCATTCACATTTCTATAAATTTGATTGTGTTTACAATACTCATATGAAGAATATAGCCCCATAGAACCCAGAGAATGGTACAATTATATTTTTGTTTACTGGAATACACATAATCCCACAACCAACATGGGCTATGGGATTCTGGGAGACCTAATATATATATAAAACCTAACCTACTGTTAGGTAGGTTACAGCGTTCTGTGTGCCCTGGTGTCTAGTCATGCCTGACCGCGGAAACGTTTGCAGAAGCAGACAACACTGGCTCTTTGGTTTTGAAACAGAGATGAGCACTGAACCCTAGAGTCAGATATGACCTGCTTTCGAGCAAGGGAAATCTTTACCTTTATTGTTATTTTCTGTAGCCTGCAGTGTGATGACCTCACCTGCTGTTTTTCAGGAGCTGAGATATATAAATATATAAATGCTTGTATACAAATGCCAGAAGCCTCCGGAACAAAATAGGGGAGCTGGAATACTTAGCAATAGATAAGAATATTGATATTATTGGTATCACTGAAACCTGGTGGACGGATGATAACCAATGGGACACAGTTATCCCAGGCTACAAACTGTACAGGAAGGATAGGAAGGGGCAAACAGGAAGTGGTGTAGCCTTGTATGTCAAAGAAGTGATAAAATCGTATGAATTGGAATATCTAGGTGATTTGGAGTCACCATTAGAAGCTCTGTGGGTAAGAGTACCAGGCCACAAGGATGGTCTAACAGTAGGCATATACTATCGGCCTCCGACCCAAACTCTTGAGGGAGACTGGCAGTTGGAGAATGTTGTAAAGGAGGCATCCAGGAAGGGAAGCCTTGTTTTAATGGGGGACTTCAATTATCCTCACATAGACTGGGTGAACTGTTGTTCAGCACATGATAAAGAGATAAAGTTCCTAGATATGCTAAATGATTGTTCCCTGGGACAGATGGTTGAAGACCCAACTAGAGGTACAAGAATCCTTGACTTGATCCTGAGTAATACTCAGGATCTGGTGCAAGCTGTTAATGTGACTGATCCAATAGGGAACAGTGACCACAACTCAATTATGTTTAACTTGATCATAGACTGCAAGTCATTGATAAAATCTAAAACAGAGACCTTAAATTTTCAAAAAGGAAATTTCCCAAAGATGAGGAAACTAGTAAAAAAGAAACTGAAAGGAAAAATTGGGAGAGTCCAAACACTCCAAGAGGCATGGAGGTTGTTTACAAAAACAATAACAGAGGCCCAATTGGAATGCATACCCAAAAGGAAAAAGGCCACTGCCAGGTCCAAGAGGACTCCGATGTGGCTTACAGGAGCTGTTCGGGAAGTGATCAAGAGCAAGAAAAGCTCATTTAGAAGATGGAAGGCTTGTCCGAATGAGGACAGCAGGCAGAAACATAAATTCTGGCAGAACAAATGCAAGGCAACAATCAGGAAAGCAAAGCAAGACTTTGAGGAGCGTATAGCTAAAAATACTCAGAGAAATAACAAAGACTTCTTTAAGTACATTAGAAGTAAGAACCCAACTAGGAAGGCCATTGGACCATTAGATGACAATGGAAGGCAAGGGGTTATTAAAGAGGAAACAGAGATTGCAGAGAGACTCAATGAATTCTTTGCTTCAGTATTCACTGAAGAAGACAGAGACCACATGCCCAAAACAGAGCCTATCTTCGTAGGGAGGGAAACCAAAGAATTAAGCAAGATAGAAATAACCAGGGAGGAGGTCCTTGCATGTCTTGTTAAGCTAAACACTAACAAATCACCAGGACCAGATGGCATCCATCCACGAGTTCTCAGGGAACTTAAAGACGAAATTGCTGATCTCCTAGCCAAAATATATAATATTTCCCTCAAATCAGGCTTTGTGCCTGATGACTGGAAGGTAGCGAATGTAACACCAATTTTCAAAAAAGGATCCAGGGGTGATCCAGGAAATTACCGACCTGTCAGTTTGACATGTGTCCCAGGTAAAGTGATGGAAACCATCCTAAAAGATAGAATTAATAGGTACATAGAAGAGAAGGCGCTGCTAAAGGAGAGCCAACATGGCTTTTACAAGGGCAAATCATGCCTCACTAATCTGTTGGAATTTTTTGAGAGTGTCAACAAGCATGTGGATAAGGGGGATCCAGTTGACATTGTTTATCTGGACTTTCAGAAGGCTTTTGACAAGGTCCCACACCAAAGGCTCTTGAATAAACTTACCAGTCATGGAATAAAGGGACAGGTCTTGTCCTGGATCAGCAACTGGCTAAGGGACAGGAAACAGAGGGTAGCACTAAATGGACACTTCTCCAAGTGGACGGAAGTAAAGAGTGGGGTCCCCCAAGGTTCAGTACTGGGACCCCTGCTTTTCAACCTCTTCATAAATGATCTAGAGGTAGGAGTAAAAAGCAAGGTAGCCAAATTTGCTGACGACACTAAATTATACAGGGTAGTGAAAACTGTGAGAGATTGTGAAGAGCTCCAGAGGGATCTCTTGACACTGGGGGAGTGGGCAAAACAGTGGCAAATGAGCTTCAACATCAGTAAGTGCAGAGTGATGCATGTTGGGGCAAAAAACCCCAATTACATTTATAAACTGATGGGGTCTGAACTCTCTGCGACAAACCAGGAAAGGGACCTTGGTGTCCTGGTGGACAGCTCAATGAAGATGTCAACCCAGTGTGCCTCAGCAGTGAAAAAAGCAAACTCAATGTTAGGGATCATTAGGAAGGGTATAGAAAATAAGTCAGCAAGTGTCATTTTGCCTCTTTATAAATCTATGGTGAGGCCCCATCTGGAATACTGTGTACAGTTCTGGTCGCCATACCTCCAGAAGGATATTATGGAGTTGGAGAAAGTACAGAGGAGGGCAACCAGAATGATTAGGGGACTGGAACACCTTCCTTACCATCTGAGGCTGCAACGGTTGGGCCTTTTCACTCTTGAACGACGGCGTCTAAGAGGTGACCTGATTGAAGTTTATAAAATCATGCACGGTGTGGACAAAGTAGATAAGGAAAAACTGTTTTCCTTATCGCACAACACTAGAACTAGGGGACACTCCATGAAACTTTTGGGTACTAGTTCTCAAACAAATAAGAGAAAGTACTTTTTCACCCAGAGGATTACTGGTCTATGGAACTCCCTGCCAGAAGAAGTGGTGACAGCTGTCAGACTTGACAGCTTTAAGAAAGGATTAGACAAGTTCATGGAGGACAAGTGTATCAATGGCTATAATTATGGATACTTAAGGACAACCTCCGGGTTGGAGAGATAGGCAGGATATCTCTCAATGCCATTTCCAGGGAATCCTAAGCAGGGGAAGGCATCTCCTTGGGAATACCCTGAAGGAAATGGTGAGCCACTGTGTGAGACAGAATGCTGGACTGGATGGGCTGTGGCCTGTTCCAGCAAGGCTGTTCTTATGTTCTTAACTTATTCTGTCCTGTCACTTTCCCGTCCTGTGTAATGCCTTTCCCTTTGTGGAAGCTGTGGTAGCCACAAGATGAAAAGAAAAAGTATTTAACTACCAAATAAATCCCCTTGTCAGTGACATCATCAACATTCCATAGGAGTAAGATAGAAGGATTTGAACTGTTCTACTTCTGATAGAAGGAAAGATTAATTAGCAAATTGGTTTTTTGTGTTCTTCTTCAGTGTCTAGGCCAAATGTAAAACTACCAAAATGAAGGCACTTTTGGTAAGTTCTTTCTGCAGTTCCTTTTGCCTGATCGAGTGAGAGAAAGATTGAAAGAAAAATACTAGATATTTTGGGCATCCGCTGCCTGAAATGAGTGTCAATAGGCGCAGTATCAGATATAATGTTTTATTTTTAATTTCTTTATTTCTGGAATTGAAAGGAAATTCAAGCAACTATCAACAGAAACCATATACAGTGGAACCTCATACAACAATTGCCCTCTATAGCAATGAAATCGCATAACAATTAGGCGGGGGGGGGGGAGGGGGATGGCCTCTCGCATAAAATTTTCCCTATGGAAAAATTGTATGACAATTTTTCAATGGGAAAAACCACTTAGCAAAAACAATAGTTGTATGATGCATCCCATAGGGAAAATTGCTATATGATGCATGTATCTTATAGCAATTGCTTCATACAACTACGAGCCCCGTGGAACGGATTAAAATCATTGTATGAGGTACCACTGTACTTAACACTGAAAAATCCTTAAAATACTGAAAAGCTTGCTGTACTTGAAAACCCAAAACAGTGGCAGTTGACAAAATTACTAGTCACAATATTTAAGATATTCAAATAACAGAGACAGATTTTAAGCAGCTTGTTAAAATTGCAAGTTATATTCCTTCCAGAAAAGGAAGGTCTTTGCCTGTTTTCAGAGGCTGATGAGTAAGGAACTGAGATGGGGCTCTTTTGGAATGGGACAGCAATCTCCTCTAATGTTACTGGGATTTCCCCCTCTTACATCTTGTTTCCAGTGCATATGAAAAGAATAACCTTTTCCTTTAAAGTGCTTGCTGATCCAAAAGAATAAAATGACACAGCATATTACATTTGGCATTTCCAGGGACTGAATTTCTCAATGGAAAACCTAATTCCAGGGAGGGCACAGATATATAAACAGAAACCCTGCTTTGATGTGGAGGGATCACATCCTGTGTTTTAAAAAGGCCATTTAGAAAGGCTTCCATCAAACCACTGTTGAAGTTGACTGTTTTTAGTTTGTATTATATTTTGTTGACTAAGAATATCCTAAACCACAGGTGTAGCAGACACACATCTCTCAGGATTGAAGTCTTGGGACGTTCTGGGCAGTAGGGACTATGATACCATCTTCTAGCCAGTTAGGCTTCTTTGAGCCTAGCTGTAATTCTCACAGCAGCTGGGACAGAAGTCACTTTCTAGAGCAGGGGTTCTCAATCTATGACCCACAGGCCAGATCTGGCATGCGGCGTCAAATAATTCACCCCTCTCTACTGTCACAATTAGCCACAGACTTATTTACAGCCATCGTAAATGTATTTATGGCAGCCCTTAACTGTTTGAGGGAGCATGACCCGACCCTCGACTTGAGAACCTCTGTTATAGAGGAACAGTATATTGTTTCAAATAGTCTCTGTTGTAATGGAACATATTTGAAGATTGGTTTAGTCTTGAATGGACTAAGAACCATAAGCTTTACAAAGGACTTGCTCCTCATTTGTTGACGCACAGACTGATCCAGCCGACTGGGTTTTTTTTTTTTTACACATCTGGGAGTGGCTGTGAGTACCCATGTGATGACAGCCTGCATTTCAGAATTTACCATTACAACATTGCCCTCAAAAGGCTACAGTTTTGTGTTTATAGCCTCTTCTTTATGAGTTCCTCATGTACCAGCACGGAAATCTGGACATTTCTTTTTATTTTACTGGACAAAGTATATAAATACTCCTAGAAAGCTATAAATCATATCTGACACATTTTCCTAGTGCTTACGTAATAGATCCCATTATTTTTACGGGTGTGCAATTCTTTTGGGAATAGTCTCTGATATGGACCTCATTGCAGAACACCTCAGTAGCACTTCCTTCTGTGAAGCTGGCTATAGTTCTTCACCATAATTATGCCTGCGCCAAGCAATCAAGCCATTCTTTTTTGCCACTGCTGGTACAGTTATTCATTTAACCTATTATCTCATGTCCTTTCTGTGTAATGCATGTGTGAAAGAGGAGGAAAGACTAGGAGATTGTACATACAAGTGAGTAAGTGATGAATGGGAAGTCTTTAGAGAGCAGACCTCTGTAGACCACCAGTGGTAGTTATATCCACCAGCTCTAATACAGCCCTCAAGATTTTGCCCACATGGGGAGAAGGATGCCTGTCCCTTGTATACTATGTTGGATTGACACAGTTCTTTCAAACTATGTGGGAAAATTGCCCCATTCATCCATTGAGTTGTGAACTGTGTGGCTTCATCCTCTACACCAATGGTTCCCAACATGGGGCTCACACCCCACAAGGGAACTTCAATTCCCAGAAGCTTAAGTCAGTACATTGGCTGATCAGTGCTTTGGGGAATTTTCGTGTTCAGGGAATGAAGAAGCAGACGAGTGAAGTAGTGAAATTCGGCTCTTTAATAGTGAGTTTGAACACAGTTTGGATGGGGCAAAACTCGGACTTATATACACTATAAACAGTAACAATAAACCAACAAGCCCATTGGCTAACAGAGTGTGCACATTTTTCGATCCACTTATTTGCATAAGAATAGATAAATGAGAACAGATACATTCTGCTCCTGAGAGAAAACACAGTTAACATACATAACAGGAATTGACTTAGCCTTATGGGAATCAAAGTCCAAAAACCAAGGGTTGGGAGACACTACTCTACACTAATACAGTATTTAATTTGGAAGTCTTGCTTAAACTGAAAAGTCTAAGGACTAAATAAGGAATTCAGGAGTTGTAGTGTTGTTGTTTTTTCCTTCACTAGAAATGGAACAAATCAAATTTGTTTGTAGTACAGGATAATTATTTTAAATTTTTACACTGTTTGTTTTGGCAGCAATTTGCTGCTTAAGGAGAAAGCTATAATTAGGCATAGCATGCAATAAAAATAACAGAGGAGTCTGGAGAACAAGTTTTCTTTTTAAAAGAAGGTACAGATTAGACATGCTAGCTGGCCTCAGAACTTCACTTCTACATGCGCTGAAGTTTCAATTCAGACAGTAACGTTCTTAACAGTTTAGGTTCAGTATTCTCAGTGGTTTGCCCTTTTCCATACATTCTACCAAAATTACTAAAATAAGAGTTAGAATTTCAGAAGGTTGATTGTTCCCCAAACAGTTATGGAACACTTTGTAAAGTAGCTATGGGTAAAACTGCATCTTACTTTAACGGTGTAGTAAGCAGCCCGCTCTTTCCCCCTTTTTATTCAAAAGTACAGGGGACTAAATCTAAATTGGGACCCTAGTGTTAGTTCCCTTCTTTGGTTCCAATCCAGATAATGTCACTAGGCCTCGGCAAAGGTAGCCTGTTGAACCACATTGGAGTACAGTATGGGCACCTTGTGTCTTGGAGTAATCCAATTCTGTGATAAAACAACAGCTGAAACCCCATTCTCTATCATTTTCTGCTAAATCCATGCTAGAACCTGTCTTTCTCAAATTGCAGATGCACGATAACCTTCCATAATTATGGCCTAAGGAGGTATCCCAAAAAATGCAAGCAACAGTGTGGATCCACACCAGCAAACCAGTTCTAGCTCTTTTCATCTCCATCAAGAGTGGCCTTTTTGCAAACCCAATGACTCTTGCATGCTTATTCAAGACCAAGTTAGTCAGGCTGTGCATAATAATGGGTAGAGGCAATGTGATCAGCTCTGCTAATAAATAAATAAAAAATCCTGTTTTGGCTCAGGAGGCCCTTACTTCATTACACATCTAGTGAGATGCAAGGACATTTTCATCCCTGTAGTTCATATCACTGATTCTAAGATGTAGCATGTTCCGAGGATACAGGGCTCCTGTGGCCTCGGACTGGTCTTGGACTGGCTTCTTTATGGTATTTTTTATATTATTGTTTTTTGTACTTCTATGTATTTACTAATCCTGGTATAACGATGACTATTGTATTGTATTTTTCCATTAGCATCTATTTATTTGCCTATATATTGTATCATTTTGTTGTTATATTGTATTGACATTGATATGTTGTAGCCACCTTGAGTCGGCCTTGACTGAGAAAGGCGGGGTATAAATTAAAATTGTATTGCATTGTATATTGTATACTTGCATTTCACTTTCCCGATCTGGAAAAAGTGGAGTGTGCGCCTTCAGAATTCTCTGTACTACATCTGATACACATTCTGCTATGAACCTGGCCACTATGTTGAGACAGCTTGTATTTCTATTGAAATTACAGATATAAATTTGCATCAACACATGCATTGGCTATGCGGAAGCCGCTGTCTTGTTTACCTCTGCAGTATCCTACCACCTTCTATGACTGCTGTTACTGTGGTGATCCTTAATATTGCTCCATCTGCTGCTCCATAATATTTGATGTCCTTTGTTTTGGAGAACCATTTAACAAAAACTCTGTTCCTTGTCGTTGGGAAGAAAGCTCAGTGAAGAAGAGGGAAGGCGTCACTGTTGTAGTGGCTGATCTCATATTTTGTGTGAGGGACATCTCGGGTTAAATTAGAATTTCTCAACCTTGTTAAGCTGGGGGCCTGGTCACGCTCACTCAGACAGCTTCGGGGGCTGGACGACCATTTTGCTCTTCCTCCACCATGTGGCACTTCCTGATGTGGTGGAGGCTGTGAGGGGCCACATGAAATAGAATTGTGGGCCACATCCAGCCCACGAGCCGCAGGTTGAGAATCCCTGGGTTAAAGCCTTAGCATTTTTGTGTTAAAAAAGGGACTTGGTGACAAGTGATGAGAGAGGCCGCTGCCTGAGATCCCTTGCCAGCCACAGCAGATAATAATAGACTGATAATCTAATGTGACCTGTACATATTTGCCACTGCATTTAATGATAAGCAAGCTACAAAAAAAATCAGTTAACTTTAGCAGGGTACACAGAAATTGCGCATATCCTGGTAATGGCAAATTGTTTTGCCGGTTAATTTTTCCTCACACTAGGTTGGGTGGAAGGAACTGCAGAATGAACTCACCAAAAGATGTCTTCATTTTGGCAGTTTCACATCTGGCTTAGACATGAAAGAAGAAGAAGCAGGCTGGTTGCTTCCATGGCAGTTAAATACCAGTTCACTGTGAGGCAGGGGTTCTCATTCTACGGCCCAGTGGCTGGATACGGCCCATGACACCATTTAATATGGGGCCCCCACTGCCTCCGCCACACCCAGAAGTGCCATGTGTGGCAGGCAGGGCAAAATGGCCACCTGACCCCCAAAGTGTTCTGAGGGAGCATGACGTGGCCCTCGGCTTGAAAAGGTTGAGAATTCCTGCTGTAAGGAAATTATGTCGCACGCTCTCTCTCTCAGTGCTACATCATTCCTTGCCTGTAAAAGTACAGGAATTACTCCAGTTCTGACATAAATTCAGTTTTGGGATTAGAAAAAGTAGAAGCAGGTGAATTTGGTCTTGGAACAATGGTCCCCATGCAGAATAGAGCAGCACACTGACATTTCAGTGGTATCTCTGGAAATCTATGGCTGGCGGAGCTGTAACTAGCCATTTTGGCAAGTAGTACTGTCTACCACTCCACCATCCTAAAGAACTGTTGTGGTCCACCCTGCACGGGAGAGCAGACTGGTTGGCAGCCACTGCACAAGGAGTAAGTACAAAGGGCAGAGTCATACTACAGTTCAAAGCATAAGGAAGAGTTGTTAGTCAGGAAGAGCTGAGTTTAGACACCGGTCATTGGAGAACCGCGACAGAAGGTTGATCCAGAACAGTTTCCAAGCAGTAGGTCCAAGATCCAGGGTTGGTAGTCAGGCAAAAGGTACAGGTCAGAGTGGCTTGGAATCAGCACAAACACAGATTGTTCCGACCAGCTTGTGCTGGCATGCGTGTCTGCTTAGAAAGGTTCAGGCTCAGGGCTCACAGCTGGGAATGGTCGTTGCAAATGAGCCCTTGCTTTTCTTCTTCGCACCCGTAGCTCAGTTCTCAGCTGCATCCTGCATCTTTTTGATGTGCTTGGCTCTGCCTCCTCTTTACTGACAGTTGGCACCTCAGCATGTGCTCCTGTCAAGTCTTGATCAACTCGATCAACATGAGACAGCTTTATGCTTACAGCGGCCTGAGATACTGGCAGAAAGTCTTCCTCATCGGACCTGGGTTCCAGGGGCAGAAAGTTTTCCTTATCGGATCCAGGCTCCAGGGCCACAACAAGAATGTCCATGAGAAAGATGGAAAATGTTTTATTCTCTCCCCCACCCTTCAAAAATAAAAATAAAAATAGAAAGTTTATGTTTCAAAAAAAAGGGGGGGGAGTGGAAATCAATCAGGCCAGGAGGTGATGCTGTTTATTTTCTAATCACCAGCAGGTTTATCTCTAGATTTCACTGTCCTGACAAAGCCCCAGTTGTACCACCCTACCAATGTCCCCAATGCCTGGAATCTTATTTATCTTTGCACATGGCTTGTACAATTTGCCATATCTAATTGCATCTAATTGAAAATCTCAATTTTGGGCTTATCAAAACATTTAATAATGGCATATACAGACCTCCCACTGTATCCATGGATACCTGAAACCATGAATAAGAGCAAACCCTATATTCTACCCTGTAGACAATGGCTTCTAGTGGCCTGCACTATTAATCTATATCTATAAAACAAAGGTGTCGTCTAGTAAGTCTGCGATGCGCTCCCACACCCCTGGACAGATCCTGCTGAAACTTGCCACACACCTACCGTGATCTGGCGAGATGGCCACTGGGGGGTGGGGTAGTGAACCCCTTTTGGTGTTTTGTGCACCCAAAAAGGGGTCGCAAAGGGGACACCCCTGCACGACAAAACAACAGAAAAGATGGTAGTGCGCACGTGTGATAGTCTGCGTGTGCACAGCAGCCTCACCGGTGCTGGAGGCACAGCCAACACATCAGCCCTGGCCGAAGTGCAGGCAGGGCGGAGGAAGTAGTGTGCGTGCGCGCAATAGTCCGCTTGCACAAAGCAGCCTTGCTGGCATTGGAGGCATGGCCAATGCGGCTGCGCCGGGTTAGGTGATGACAGATGAGGCGGCTGTGCACAGGGCAGAAGCCACGGAGGACGAGGCGCATGAGGAGTCAGCTGCCAAACCCCTCGGAAGGAATGGGCTGTGGCAAGTCCGGCCCGGCTGTCCTTCCCTTCCTTTCTGACCTAAGGCGGCGGCCATGGCCCTCAAGCGGTCACCTCAGCAGGCCAGCAAGGGCGAAGCCTTACCCACCATGCCTCATCCATTGCCGCCTCAGCCCAGGGCAGCCCAGGCAGCAGGCGCCAGAGGATACAGCAAAACCCCGGCCACAGGGAGCAGCTGACAGGGCTCCAGGCCGGGCCAGCGGGAGTGTGGGTGGCAGAGGAGACACACCGTCCCTGCAAAGGAAAGGTGCGCGTGGAACAGGGGCTGCCATGGGGGGACCGGGCATGAGCAAGGAGGAAACGAAACATAACCGCCCAGGCAAGGCCGGGGTAATCGGCTCGTGTGTTATAGAAGTAGACATACCGGTAATACTGACTTGGGTCTGCTTTGTCCTGAACTCTAATATCACCTGAGAAAATTATTTTAGCACTATTCTCACCAAGAAGAGATGTGTAAATCATATTAGGAGATGTTTCTGTTGGCTTTCCTCTCAGCCATCACATATCTAATGATGATGATGATATGGCAACAACTGACCAAAAATAGCGTTTTCCAAAGCATTCATCCATCTCAAATATTTCATTCCATCTCAACATTTTTCATATTTAAGTTCTTATAAAAAATGAAGTGAATCAGAATTTTTCCGTGTCCTTAGAATAGGAAAAGTGACATCATTTAGCATTTCCCCAGGTTTACGGATGTGTAGGATCAACTACATTTTCCAAATGTTATTCAAAAAGCTATTTTTGCTGTGAAGCCCTAGGAAGCCCTACCTTGGTGTAATGCTGCTTATTGCATTTTAGTAGCCAATATCAAAGCAGCCTCCAGGTGAAGTTTCAACTTCTTCTCCTTCAGAAGGTCAGGATTTAAAGGGGAAAGAGTTTAACAGGCATTAGATAACACACTCCAGTTCTGGTGTAAATTTACCTCTGGGATTAGAGCAGAGAGCAGCATGTGCCTTCAGTCTTTGAATCACGATGCCCTTGCCAAGTAGAGCAGCAGGCTGAAATTTCACCAATCAGTAATATAACTGGAAATCAATTTTGTCTAATAGCCTTTCTTTTGCTGAAACCAGCAGTTAATCTGAAACATAATCACAGTCTTATTCTGTATGCCTATTTTATCTGGTTGCAGTTATAATTTCCTGTGAATCTGAATTTGATGTTTTGTGTTTTGTGTTTTGTGGTGAGCTTCATTTTGGAGGGAACAGGTAATGGGAGAATTAAATATATAAGCTTCTTAGGACTGTAGAAGAATTTTTTTTTGCAAACATTGGCTGAGAGAGCAAAAAAATATACAAAGCATTTCTGTGTATTCTTGATAATGGCAGGAATATCCATTTTTTTAAAAAAAGAATCCTATTTTCAGTGATCTTACTGAAAAAACATAATTACTCTTTTCAGTTTGCAGTAAGCAAAGATTTACATTTACAGAGAATTACTTTCTAATTGCAATATAATTGTATTGCATAGTGATTAACTCACGTAATGTGTAATCCTGTGTGATATTGCAATGAGGCACAATTAATCCTCTGCCTAATTAATGTCACCACCCAAATAATATAGCCCAAGTTCAATATATAGTTTTTCTTAAAACTAATTGTTCAGTTTGATGAGCAAGGAACCAAGGGCCATGAAATCTTGGTATTAACGTGTGGAATTTTACTATGATCATAACAAAAGTGCTGGATTAGCCATTTCTGGATTTTCTTCCTCCAGTGTAGCTGGTTGTAAATTTTAGGAGTTAACATGGTTATAACATGCAGAGATTTGATTCATCCTATGAGTGCTTGTTTTAAATATGTATATTTAATGTATCACAGCCAGTAAAGTTATTGACACTAATCTGTGGTTTGTTTGTTTTTTAAAAAAATATCTCATTCTCAACATCAGTAAATTTATTAAGAAGGCTATTTCTTCTTATATTACCTATTCTCCTGAAAGTTGAACATATCACAAACATTTAAACAATTATTTTGGTGCAACATTCAAACCAGCCTCTAAGGCGGGGATGGCCAAACTATGGCCTGTGGGCCAGATCTGGCCCTCACTGCCAAATCATCTGGCCCACACCACCCAAGCTGTTCCTGGAAGCAGAAGAAAAACACACTCATATGTGTGTAAAACATTGCCATAAATGTACCCATGGCTGTCTTAAACGTGTTTATGACAGCTGCGGGTGCATTTATGGCAGCTTTTTGCACATGTGCAGGTGCATTTTACTTCCACTTCCGGTGGGAGGGACCACATGGCCGGCCCACTGAACCACATGACCAGCCCACAGCCTGAAAAGTTTGGCCAATCCTCCTCTAAGGATTCTTAGGAGGTTCCTTCTATTTCTACACTTCTTTTTCTGTGTATTTTATCTTGAATGCCTGTAACGTATGACCAAATGTGTAATGGTTGTCTCACATCTATTTGCAATTCAACAGGGCAAAGTTTCACCACTAATCTAAATAACAGATATTACCAGTTGTAAAAAAAAACCATGTGCCTATCTGTTATGCTAACCTTTCTGAATCTCTGTACCTGATATGTATAAATTTATGCCATGAAGTCTCACTCACATGTCTGATGAAGTGGACCTTATCCACAAAAGCTAATATTAAAATACAGCAGTTAGTCTTTAAAGTGCCACAAGATATATTTTTTTTGTGTTTTCAGAGTCTCAGTAGGTGACAAAATAGTCTGGCATTCTATATTTTGCATGTTTTGTGATTACCTTTAAATGTATTTTTCTTGGTATAGGAATGAGTAATTATGAAATGCTGGACATTCCTCGTTTTCAGAAGCTAGAATAATAGTAGGAACAGTAAACAGTATAATAATCCTAGGAATCTTATGAATAACCTGGCTCCTTGGGAATGAGCCTATATTCAAGGAACTAAATCCAGCCAGCATCTGGTGTTCTGTGCATAACAGCAGCAACATCAACATCAACTGCAGCATTAGTAAAAGGCATCATGTTATGCAGCCTTCAAATACATTTCTCAAAATGAAACAGAAGAAAGCAAATATTAGAGGACAATATAGTATATTGATTGATAGAATTTGGAAAGAAGCCAGATAGACTGCATATGAATCGCTACTGATGCCTGACATCAAATAAGGAAAATAAAATAAAGATAGGATGTATGTTGCATCTTATCATGATTTATATTTCTTCATATATTTACACATCTTTATATTTATCAAACAAGGACTCATCCTCAAAGAGCAGGGGAGATGACTCAGCTAAGAAAAGAACACCTAAGGCCAGATCCTGTAAGAATTAGAGCTGACAGACAAGCAGCGGCACAGAGGAGTCCAGCCCAGGAGTTTTTGTTGCCTAGGGCACATGAGAAGATGACACCTTCTCCCTCTCCATTCCAGTAACAAAAGCTAGCTAGACTGATAATTCAACCTGGTGCCAGCAGTGGTGATGGGATAGCCTCCTCCGCCTCACCTGTGGGCAGCAGGCTACATCAGGTATGTTGTCAGGATGACACAGGTTGGTCTCACACCAAAGGGGACTGCCATTGATGCTCCCCTGACATGTTTTTTCCACTCTGCCTAATGAGAGCACAGTGCCTCAGAAGCCGAAAAGCCACATTCATTCAGGAAAATGCCTGACCCATTAGAGGAGCCACCATCAACAAATGGCTCACTGTAAGAGCTGAACCTGATATATTGGTTGTAATACATGCACATAGCCACACATTTTTCATTGATGACAAGACTGTGTGGTTCACTCTTGTAGTGTTGTATTTACAAGCTACAGAGCTCCAACCCAATTCATTTTCACCTGCATCCACTGTGCCTTCTATGGGGTCCAAAGTTAGGTAGTTCACGGGTACCCAAACTATGGCCTGTGGGCTGGATCCATCCGCAGCACCAAATCATCTGGCCCGCACTGCCCTTGCCACTCCCAGAAGTGGAAGGAAAACGTGCATGCATCTATGACATCCACGGGCCATTTATGGCAGCCTTATGTGCATGTGTGTTTTCCGCTTTCAGTGGGAGGAACCACGTGATTGGCCCATGGCCTGAAAAGTTTGGGCACCACTAAGTTACAGTAGTTGATTTCTGAGACACAATTAGGGGAGCCTGCCATTGATAGGAGGGTTACACTAGAGTTAGGATGGTGAGCCTAGATACCCGCTGCTGCCATATGTTGCTGAACAAACATGCAATTCATTCAGCCCATGCCGCTCTCATCACTCCTGGAAGCGGAAGTAAAATGTGCCCGTACGGGTGCGTTTTACTTCCGCTTCCAGGAGCGATGAGGGCGGCACGGGCCGAATGAATCACAGTAAACCCATTCGTGTGGATTCATAGGGGCTTGGGCTTCTGGGAAGTGAAGTCCAAGAACATCTGGAGTGCCAAGGTTCACCATTATGGACCTAGGCATTTTGGATGCTTCTTATTTAACAAAACTAAGTGCAAAAAGACAGTATGTGGTTATTAAAGCCTTCCAAATTGTAGCCAACTTGTATGATTTTCAGAATGGGAATAAATGAAGAAGATTGCAGTTGTTGAACATAACTACAGGTTAAAGGATTGCTAGGTCGCTATTGGAGACAATCTGCAGTTAGTTTCTTTATAATATCTGTAAGTCAACCTTCTCTGATAAGGAACAAAGAGTGGCAAAAACAAGCTTCTCCGTTTATGATTTCGTGAAACAGGAGTGTTGATCAGACATAATGGGAAACAATGGCTTCTAGTTGCTTTCTGCAAGGGAAAACTGTATTCTAAATAAATTCATGGAATGTTTCCCAAAGCTCATTAAGGAGTGGTTTAAATACCAGAGTCCTCATGTGAAGGTTAACAATATGCTTCTCCTTGACAGCATTTGAATTCTAGCCTTACCCCTTTTTCTTTCCATGAAACTGAAAGTCTGACAGGAGCACAACTCTCCTTTCACCCTGACAAGGTTCTAGAGCAGGGATAGCCAACCTTCTCATGCCACAGGCCAGACCACGCCCTCTTAGACAGATGTGAGAGCTGGAGAAGTGGTTGCTCCTGCCATTTCTGCCACTTCTGGTGGTGGTGGTGGTGGGTGCATCCATGGCACGTTTTTGCCCATTTTCACAGCTTGCGCCACTTCCCTTGGTGGTGGCGGCAGTGAGAATGAGGGTGTTGCGTTTTTGCCCTGTTTTCCATACATTTTCGTCACTTCCAGTGCTGGCGCTGGGATCCTCACCGCGAGCTGGATTAATTGGTGCCGTGGGTTGGAGTAGGCCCATGGGTAGTAGGTTGGACACCCCTATTCTAGAGGTCTACTTATGTACCTGTCCTGATCCAGATTGGGGCCATGAATGATTACTTTCAGGATTGAAAAACTTAACATCAACTGCACAGTAAATATGTAATATAGTAGCAGTCTTGGTGTAATACAGTATGTTGTAAGTCTAGAGTAGCCCTATTGAAGCAACGGATCTTATAGAGGAAATTTTTACCAAATCTCCACTAGTTCAGTAGGCCTACCCTACTTGGGGCTTACTACGTAAACAACAAGATTTCAGACAGCCTGTTGTTTTACACTTTGTGTAAGTCCATACTGACTGACAGGTTCTTTTCCATTCTCAGCTTCTTCCCATACTAACCTGCTTCCCATAATTTCTCCCAATGTTTGTATGAAGCATCATATGAGACCATGATTGTGGCTTTTGTCTAAATGCCCATGATACAGTATGTCTTTGAGCAGACTGTGCTTGTGTAGGAAGGAATGAGCATGATTACAATCACCTGTACTGATGTGTTCCTGGCTGCCACAGAGGCATCCCTGGTGGCTGTGGCCGCATTCCTGGTGGCTGTGGATGCGGGGGGTCCAGCTGCTGCAGAGGCTTTCGTGGCAGCCATGGAGGTTTCCCGGTGGCTGTAGAGGCGCTCCTGGCGGCTGTGGGGGGTTCTCCAGCTGCCGCTACCATGTTTCTGGCAGCCACGGAGGCTGTGGGGTAGGGGTGGGGGGTTCTTACACCCACACCACTCAACTCCTTCAGGCTGGTAAGCAGGGAAGCGGGCTGTTTGTGTGTGCGTGAATGCGTGCGTGCGTGCACGTGTGTGTGTGCGTGCGTGCATGTTTTTGTGCGTGTGTGTGCACGCGCATGTGCATGTGTGTGTGCATGTCCAGCCCTCAAACAGTCTTAGGGGGCGGCATGATCTGGCCCCTGGCTTTTAAAAGTTGAGAGTTCCTGCCGTAGAGAGATACAGTTACAGAGACTCTTAGAGGAAAGCTTCTTTGTCACACTCAAACAAACATATTGAAGTGGGTGAAATGCTTGCAAATAGCACTTTGGAGTAGGAGTGACAAGGTTGGATCCAGGCTGTCATGGTGGTGCAACTATTCTCTTGCAAACATAACTTCCATACACAGGCAAATAAAGCTTTGAACATTAGTAGCCAGAGATGTTCTGAACTAGCTTACTATTTCTCTCTAGATCAGGATAAAGCCTAAAACAAAAAGAGTTCAGAAGTAGTGTATTGCAAGAAATGTTACATTCCACATGTTCCTTTTTAGGATAAGAAAGGACAATTCTACTTTACACCCCCATTTATAATGTTAACACTAACACATAGTATTGGAGTGGAACAATGAGTCATCTTTATTTGCTGTTTCTTTGACTCAACAAATCTCTTCTGATTCTATGGGCTTACTTTAGTGCAACATGCTGTACTAAACAGTAGTTAAACTGCTGTCCTGCAACCAAAAGATTGTGAGTTTGATCCTGACTAGGTATTAAGTTTGACTCAGCCTTCCATCCTTCCAAGGTAAGTAAAATGAGTACCCAGCATGTTGGGGGCAAAATGCTAATTAACTTGTGAACTGCCCTGAGAGTGCACTAGCACTATGGGGCAGTATATAAGTGTGATTGCTTTGCTTTAAACTGAATGATTTCAACCACTATAATGCAAGTGTCTTTCTTTTTTTAAATGAATGGGTCTTTTGTACAATAGAATAGAATAAATCTTTATTGTCATTGTCCCCTTGCGGGAAACAACAACATTCCTCGGTTGCTATTTCAACTCAAAAAAAGGCACACCCCATAATTTAAAAAGAAACAACTGCAAAAACACTAATTAAAACAGTACAATACAGTACAATATAACAATTTAAAATAGGATAAGATGACTTCCGAGTCCAGAGTTTCCATTTAGGGCCAAAATTGCTCTAGAAAAGAAGCTGCTCTTGAGATGGCTCATTTTTGCCTTCATTGTTCTATATCTCCGTCCCGATGGCAGAAGCTCGAAGAGGCGGTGACCAGGATGCGATGGGTCTCCTAATATATCTAATACTTTTCTGTGGCATCTGATGTTATAAATTTGTTCTAAAGTGGGGAGTGAACAACCGATAATACTCTCCGCTGTTTTAATAATTCTATGCAACATTATCCTATCCCGATGAATCCGGATGATCTGAGAAAGCATCTACTGCAATTCCTACTGAGGAAAGGGGTGGGGGGAGAGCAACTTTGACATCTCACCTAGGTTCTTCTACAGCTTGCAAAATAAAAATAAATCCACATTTTCATAGCTTTCTGTGACATACTGTGTGAAAACATTGCCAGCTAACATAATACCATTACTATACTGCTTTATTTTCTACTACTTCTCCCCACTCAACTAAAATTATGGCTGCTGCATCTACCCTTTCCTCAGCTTAACTAGTGCAGCTGCTTTCTGCTTCTTTCCAAAAATGTTAAAAGGTTGTCATTGGTTGGTGTTTGAAGTGTATTAATTTATCACTTTAGAGGCAGTGGCCTCCATTACAGCTTGAAGAGTCTTCTTAAATTTATACATAATTCAATTCATAGACTTCTTGCAGTGCTTTTAAAATTTTCATGTTACAACTAGAAAAACTCTTTCCTCTTGGATTCATTGCTTCAGGTGCGATGAATTAAGGAAGAAAATGTGCACCCACTTTCTCTTTCTCCTACTTAGTAACAACTGAGAGGAAAAAAATTATACTTCTTGACCCATCAGACAAAGGAGGTCACTGGGCCCAGTTTGGCCACGGCAACATCTTGATCGTGGATTGCTCAGACTGTAATTTGGAATCTTATTTCTAAAAAGAAACTAGTTACTATCAACTATACTTTGAAGGCCTCTGGAGAGATAGGTGTCTGTATTGACAATTTTGAAAATTAATGAAAGTTGATTTAATTATTATAGTATTTCTTTTTTTTTAAAAAAAAAGGATCAGAATGCTAGACACTTAAGCAGTGAGGTAAAAACCCTCTTGTAATTTTTGCAACAGCTAAAATAATTATACCACAAAAAGACCCACATTACCTCTTGTTTTGTTACTATCATAATTTGATTAAGTTATTACAAAAAAAGCATGAATTGCAATCATAGGCAGCTTGTGAGTGGAGAGGGGGACATCCTACCCCAAAATGCAAGCTTGAGGCACACTCACATGACCTTACTATAAATTGTAAGTGACTTGTTATTTGTAATGATTTACACCCAACCTTTGGATGAGATGCAAATATAGTCTGAATGGAGTGTGTCAAGATTGGCATAAACAAAACAGGGGCCAGAGGACTAAACTGCTTGGATGAAAAGAGCACAGTTAAATTCACACCTAGTTTGAAACAAGGTTGAGGTGAAATCCCAAGAGTTTGTTTCTGGGGTACCAAGAGTCTATTTCTTTATAGCTGCAGGTTGTGCATATTAATGAGCTGGGCTTTGATGAATAAGGCTTTCACTCACAACGACCTCAGGACAACATTTCTGGTACTGTCCTTCTTTTTCAAGTGCCATATCCATTCTGAATATTGGCTATCATCATGGTGCTTGCTATTCTTCCTGTTCTTAACTTCTTGGAACAATTCTTCTGAGGACATTCCACACCACTCTCATAGGTTCTTTAACCACGAAGTCCATCTACATCCAAGGCCTTTATTCCCAAGGATCTTCCCTTGCATAACTAGTTGGAGTATGTCGTTTCTCAGGATGTGCCCAAAGTATTGGAGCTTTCTTTGTTTAATGGTCTTTACAGTTCTTGTTCTTTATCCATCTGGCACAACACATCTACATTAGTCACATTGTCAACCCATGATATCCTTAGCAGCTGTCTGTAGATCCACATTTCAAAAGGTTCTGTTTTCTTTTCAGATACTGGAGCAATGTCCAAACTTCAACTCCATATAGCAACACTGGGAATATGTAACATCTCACTATGCAGATCATCATAGCAAGAGTTAAGAGAGTTATCTGGTACTGTCTAGTTTTTAAAAAACTTCTATTTAGATAGCATGATTAATGCTCCTGAATGTTGTACATTTTAGTCCAAAACATTTGGAGAACACCAGATCTTAGAGGAGAGGACCTTTGTTTCTGCCCTCTATAGGCAAGGCACTACTAAAATGTGTGGGATAACTGAGAGTTCATAGACCCATTACTCCTATACAGTATTGGAGAAGGCAAGAAAGACATCCCCTAGTCATGGGAATTTGAGTGTTGGGTTACAGAAATTAAATATTTGTTCAGTTAATTTGTTGCTTGGAAAGTTTAAATATCTCTGTCTTCCAGCAAGATGTGCAAGGAATAATAATAATTGTGTGTCAGAAATTATTCTGGATTTTTGCAGAAGAAACTCTGCTTGTGGAACACACAAATGAGGCTCTTTTCATGTCCCCAAGAGCTGGGAAAGAGACGGGCACTCATTCCGTCATGCAGTACCCGGGTCTCAAACTGCCGACTTGCCAGCCTTCCAGCTAACAAGGTGAGCTTCTTAAACACTGAGCCACCGCACATACAATTTAGTGTTGCATTAATCTATAGTTGAGAGGAAACCCAGTGTGATTTACTTTGATAAAACCAAGAACACTGTTTCAGCTGAGCTCAGGGGCAATAGGGATAGTTAAATCCACCTCATCATTGTTCAAAACACAATATATTTATCAATATCTTTTTCTCACATGGGAAATCAGAAATAAAGCAAATGCATAAAAGAAAGGCTTGCTTGTTTGGTTGATTTATCTGTTCATTCATTCATACATTTGTTTGTTCATTCATTCATTTTCCAAGGAACATTGTTCCGTCTGCTACTCTGAGAGCTCTTCCCCCAGTCATTTTCCTGTTCACTACATAAACCAGAGTGGGAAGGGATCCATAACCTTTATACTCTCTTAGCTGGAAGCCTGAGGGGATCTCATTGCTCATCAGATTTCAAAAGGCATAAAAACACATCAGACCGCATTATCTTAACAAATGCATCCCTGCTACACCATCTGATGCTCTGGTTATCCAACATTGCTGTGCACGGAGAAGCATGGCAGTTGTTCCTAATGTACAGAATTGGTTTGATAATAATTACCAGGGCAAATCTTTCAAGACTAATTAAGGATGGGTGGATAAAATGCAGTGTGGGGGGATTTCTTAAGCATCCTGTTCCTCTCCTAGTGGCTGTCAGGGATTCCCCTTCCCTTCTGTCAACATTTACACCCCAAAGGGGAATTTATTCAAATGAGGGTATTCCTCCCACACTTCTGCCTTGGAGAAAGAAAATCCATCTTTTCTCCCCAGTGAATACTGAGGTATTTCCTCTACTGCTGTCCTCATTTTCCTATGGGAGGCAGAGGATTCCCTTGCCTTCTGTCCGTTAATTTTGTTTGCTAGTTTTCTCTTCCAATGTTTCTCATATGTCTCAGTTTTCTCTTTTCGCTTTTCCTGCAGTCCGGTGAAAACACTGAAACCGGAACAAATGTTAGCAACAAAAGAAATTGAATTTGACTAGCAGCAGCTGTGATCTAAATATAGATCAGGATCCAAAGAAAGAAAGTTGCCATGTCTTTCTTTCTTAATTTCCATGTCTTTCTCTGCCTTCTTTTCTGTCTTTTCTGCCATTGGTAATTACAAATGGACAAAATATCAACTGGGGGAAAATCAGTTCATAAATGATTGCAGCCCTTAGTGATTCACTTGTGGGAACTCTTCACTTCAATATAGGTCATATCCTCTGACAGTTCTCTTATCATGTTCAGCTGTACTTTTGGTACTAATGACTGTGAAATGCACTGCAGATTGCAGAATACTGCAGGTCAGCAATTGTGGGTAAACATAACCCTTTGTGGAGAACTGTACAGCAACTAAACTTTCTATTCTCTCTTCCGCTTGTGATTAAAAATGATTTTATGGAAGCTTGGCATTATATAAGCAGGATGCTAGTTTGCTTCACAACTGCCTCTCTCTTTGCAAACTGACTATAACTAACTAAGGATGGGTCTTGTCTGAGCTATGCATGCCATTTAAAGCTGTGGAGAGGGTATGATCACTTAACCCAGGGATTCTCAACCTGCAGCTCATAGGCCAGATGCGGCCCACAGCACCATTTCATGTGGCCCCCACCACCTCCACCACACCAGGAAGTGCCATGTGGTGGAGGAAGGGCAAAATGGCCATCCAGCCACTGAAGCTGTCTGAGGGAGCATGACCCGGCCCCCGGCTTAAAAAGGTTGAGAACTCCTGATTTAAACCATACATTTGCATGTAGAATTGCTGTACTGTTGCTTTGAGATCCATGCGAGGAAGAGAGCTTAATTATATCATGTTGCTCAGTAAAGAATCAAGGAACAGCTTTGTCACATTATACCAAGGGTTGGAACCCAGTAGTTGTCCAGATTTTGTTGAACCCTAATTGCTATCTGGACTCCCAAGTGCCAGGCATTGTGACCAAGAGTCATAAATAGTGGGAGTTAGTGTCTAACAATATTTAGAAGTCTTAAGTTAGAGGCTTACTTTTTATGAGTAGGGAAAGGATGAACAATTTTAATTATTAATTAATGTGAGAAAGCCCTTATTTAAACTTATAATCTTTAATCACTAATACTACCACCCACCCATTTTTACCAACCATAGGTCAAACATATCCCTTGTTTCAAAAGTACATTTTGTAAAGAACTATCAGAAAGATAAAGGAGGCAGCGTCTCCTTTCTTCTTGTCCTCCCATTTCATGCATTTCCTATAGCAGTGGTGACGAACCTATGGCATGCATCCCAGACGTGGCACTCCCAGCCCTTTCTGTTGACATGCATGCCATCGCTTCCTCCCTCCACAGCCCAGAATGTGCCCTGTCCCTCTGCCCAGCAGCCCAATGGGTGCACTTCCTCCCCCCCCCCCCCCGCCCCTCTGTTTGGGCACTCGGCTCTAAAAGTCAGGTTACTATAAACCACTGACCTGTAATGAAAAATATACCTCCTGGCCACTTGTCACCTAGTGTGCAAAGAGAGCATGATTTCACCCTGCATAACTATAAACATAACCAAGAAAGTACATTAACACCACAACATGGTTGACATCACGTCTGCTTTAGTTACAATCATACTGGAACTTAGTGATGCCTTCGTTCTTGGAAGAAGCAACCAAATCCAAGTAACAACTTGCTCTTCCAGACCTGAGTGAGGAGAAGATGGGAAGTTGATTGGATCTTTCTTTGCAAGTTTCAGGGAGGGAGGGTCTCTTGCTTTTAAGAACAATGTATGAGAGAAATTTTTTTGGCTCCCCCACCCTTATAACTCCATGCTAGGAAGTACAGTGACGGCTGAATTTCTACCTTGATGAAAACAATTTGGCAGCAGAATAAACACTTCAGATGGTTTCTTTGTTCTGTTTGTGAAAGGTTCATGCTTTTCATGTGCTCTTAGCTCTCACTCAACCTCTGAACACCTGCAACTGAGCTATTCTGTGATGCCAGGAAAAAAAAATCAATGCTGGTCTATTAGAAGGGAAAGAAAGAAAGAAAGCGTTTTTTATTAGAAGGGAAAGAAAGAAAGAAAGCTTTTTTATCTTCTTCAGCAAAAGAACATAGGGTCCATTACAGAAAATGGGGAAAGAAGCCCTCTTTAGAGGAACAATTCCCTCCCCCATTCTATTGCTCTCTTTCTTAAAAGGCCTGGAAATTGTGTGTTTTGCACATAGGTTTGATGTCTCATTAGTCCATCTGCTTTCAGAGCCACAGCCTCCTGTGGCAAACTAGGACTGAACAAGAGGCACAACATCGCACTTTGAAAGGTTTAAGCAGTGGAGGGCACCTGGTTGCGTTGATCTTCCCCTGCTAAGCAGTCTGAGACAGATGTAACAGTGTGAAAAGAGCAAACTCCCTCCGAAGGTAGCTGCCAGCTTCCATCTCCAGCCTAGCACTCAAACCTACTACTTCTTCAGATGCTATGTGAAAATTCATCAACTTGTCTTCGCTAGGCTCCATTTTCTTCTAATAAGATACGTAGGAGATACAGGAGGGATCTAACATCCATGCTTAGTGGTGGTGGTTGTAGTGGTTGCTTTTAAATGCCACATTATAAGGAAACCTAGGAATAAGGTGTCGTCGTAAACACACACACACACTATAGGTTGAAAAGGTTTGGTTTGGGTCAGGACAGTTTTTCTTCCTCACAAAGCTGCCTGGGATGTGCTCTGCCTAAAGGGCAGACTGCTTTGAATATGTACAAACAAAAGAAACAGTTTCTATAGCAACCAGGGAATCATATATATGAAAGCTCTCTCAGCAACTCATAGCCTATCCTCTCTCACACTCAGGAGGAAAGAGAAGTGTTTGGGAAGGTGGGGGAGTGTTGCTTTTGGGGGTAATCCGTATCCTAGCCATGTTTGGAGAGGATGATGCTTTTTTTTTTGTGTGTGTGTGTGTGTGTGTGTGTACAGAATAGATTAAAAATTAACCCTACGCTGAAAACACAGTGAATTATTTGTCTCCAGTAAAGGATCTCATTTGCGCTCTTGTATACATGGGAGAGAGATACTGGGGTAGCGTGGTGTAATGGCCAAATCAGGGAAGAGGGCATCTGGGTCCTTCCAATATGGTTTGGCTCAAAGCTCCTGGAAGGTGACCAAGCATAGCCAATGATAAGGGATTATGGCGGCCACAATGTTTAAACATCTAGAGAGTAATAATTGCCCGCTCATGGATTAGAGCAAGGGTGTGCAAACTTTTCAGGCTGTGGGCCGGTCACGTGGTTCAAGGGTGCCCAAACTATGGCCTGGGGGCCACATTCAGCCCCCAATGCCAATTCATCTGGCCCACGACACCCTCATCACTCCTGGAAGTGGAAGTAAAATGTGCCTGTACAGGTGCATTTTACTTCTGCTTCCGGGAGTGATGAGGGCATCGCGGGCTGGATGAATTGGTATTGGGGGCTGGATCTGGGGGCCCAGGCCATATTTTGGGCACCCCTGGATTAGAGAGTTGAATTAGGACTTCAGAAACACTATAAAATTCTAGGCTCAAGGTCAAACAATGTCAAGGTGATTTCATATTCCCAGTAATCAGCATGCTTTCTCTTTGACAGTGGAATTTCCTTGCATATGCAAGTCTCAGCAATCAGACTTGGAAATGAAGTCCTCATTTACCATCTTATGACCAATAAGAAACATAGTGCCTGGAATGAAAGATACAAAGACAAGGAAGACATGCACTAGAACAAACATTTGTCATTGTTCAGTCGCACAGTCTACATGCGTTCTCCTAAAGAAGTGCTCTGAGTATTGTACAATCTCAACCATGAAGTTAAATAGTTGAATGGGGAAGGTCATGTTCTCAATGAAATGAAATGAAACAATAGAGACATAAAGAACTTGAAGGCTTGTTTATGTACTACCAAGAGACATACCATGCCCAGCCGTGAGCAGTGATCTTGCAGGGAAACTTAATGGAACCCTCGTGTTCCTGTAATACATGTGAGTTCCCCAATGCAGAGATGAGCAAAATGGTGGATAGGCAAGTTTCTCTGAAAGACATCTTGCTCTTGCCAAAAGTCATGCTCCTAGACACAAGCAGTCTTACACCAAAGCCATGACCTCCACGCATGCTATCTTAGATGCTCCACTGCATCAGTCCTCTGCTTTTCCCTCCATTCAAAGAGATGTATGTGCTCTTTCCTCCATTCCTTTTTAGGAAATAGGAACTAAAATGGAATGGTCCACTCTAAAGGTTGTCCAGTATAATAGGCATCCCAACAGCCTTTTGTAATTTCTTTTAAAGAAAAGAAGAAAGGAACATTTGGCTGGTCTGCCTTCTCTTCCATTACCAACTGGTGGCAGCAGTACCAGCATTGTGGAGATAAATCCCTCCCCACCCCCAATTTCATTTTGGGCTGCTCAGTTGACCTCACTGAGACAGTTCAGTTGTGCTATACAGTAATACCTCATACAAAGTCTGCTTCGTACAACATCGAATTCATACAACATCGCCTAATTCCTTCAAAAAAGTTGCCTCATACAAAGTTGCTGCGACTTTGTATGAGGCATTGTGGTGTTTTTTCCTAGGTTGCATTGTGGCTGGGCAGTATAAAAGGCAGGATGCATGCGTGCATTGCTCTTGTGGGTTTTTCACAAGGTGAAGAGTGTTTAGGAGTGGTTTTGAGTGCGATTTTAATTGTTTGGTGTTTGCTGCTGTTTGGATGATTAACACTGTGCTGCATGATGGGACATGTTGGCATCAATTTTGTCCTTGCTTCCATCCAGTAATTGTTTACAGTAGCTTGTACAAAATGGATGATCGGCCGCATGGCTGCAGATTAACACTGTGCTGCATGATGGGACATGTTAACTTTTAAACCTGCACTTCATAGTTTTCAAAAGTTAACTTGTTGTATGGTTTGTCCCCTAAAATCAGGGTTATTTGACATGTTTTTTGTAATGTATTTAGCCTTTAGACATTGATTTCTTTAAGTTCTGTCAGTTTCCTGTCTGTTTCCTTGAACTCTGTGCTGTTACACTACAACGTATCTCTATGGAAATGACGTTGTACGAGGCATCACGGCAAGGATTTGGACGTTTTATGAGGCATCACAGCTAGAATTTTGCATGCCTCATAAGAGTCCAAATCCATATAAAGTCCAAAATTGTGAAACCAAGTTTGGACGCTGTATGAGGTATCACTGTATACAAGTCCATACAGTTCAGTAGCAGTCCAGCCCAGCAGGGTAAACACAAGCTATAATTACAAACAAAGCCAAAGAGTTCTACAGCTTCTGTCCTCCTGGTGGAGGCTTACCCCAAGTCGGACCATGCCGGAGGAGGGGGAGTTTGCCACCCACCGCCACCGCCCGCCAACGAGTTCCACCTGTGTTGGGGGGGGCTCCCACCTACAAAGCTCTTGTGTCGGTGAACGTCAGTTCTGTCCACCCGAACCTGCGACCATGTGTGCAGTTGGGACAGCGAGAGCCGCTGGCGGCGCTGATCCAGCCATCACCTTCACGGCTTCTCATTTGGCCCAGTCGGACATGGGAGGTTGTGGCCCCGGTGGTAGGGTGGGGTGGGGACCGCTGTACTCAGTGCTGTCGTTGCTGTGCTAGATGACGGTTGTCTGGTTCTTTTGAGGGATATCCAGTAGGAAATGTATTGTTGTATTATTTTGTATTATTTTGTATTATTTTGTATTTGCTATACTGAACTTGATTTGACTGATATATTGTAATTTCCCTTTTGTTGTAATTTGCAGTCATTTGCTTATATTGTTCTGTTTAATCTGTTATTTATTAGTTGTATTTGTGCTCTAATTTGTATTGTTCTGCTGCTTCTAGTCTCCTTTGGGATGAGAGAAGCGGGGTATAAATAAAAACTGATGAAACTGATGATGAAGTAGTCCTTCTTTGTCCAGCAAAAGCCATCATCAGGATCAGTGCAAAGATTCAGTCCTTGTAGCAGGTTTTGGAAGATGCAAGAATCTTCACCCAGACTGTCATCAGAGGAAGGTGAGCATTAGAGCTCAGGCAAGTTGAGCATTGTAGCTGGAAGTCTGCAATCCTGCTCTGACCTAAATACACTGGCCCATGCAGCACACCAGGGAAAAGTCCCAGCACCTGTGTGCCCCTGCAGTAGGGTCTTAAAGGTACCACAGACACAATATGCTTTGCAACCAGTTAGGGTGTGAGGTGAAGACTTACATCCTCTAACAGTCTTGAGTGAGTGCTTTGACATCCTCCCATGTCATTTTCAGGGTCTTTAAATCTGTCATGAAAGTTCTTTGCCATGTACAGTATTTTGAGGGCATCCTCATTGCCGTTTGGCATTAGGAAGGCTCCATCTTATTGCCACCTTAGGGATCCTGTTTTTCTCTATACGGAAAGTATGTCCTGCTATTTGGAGTATTCTTTGTGCAACAAGGTTATGTAATTTGTGTGAGCTACTCCTTCAAAGCACAAAGCAGGATTAGTAAACTGATCCAGAAATAGATTTTTGGTGTATTGAAATGGTAACAAATTGTTATTGAACAAGTTACTACTCTACGTTTGCTGATGGTGATAGGCACTTCTTGGTTGTTGTTTTATTGCCACATAATCCAAAAAGGTTGGCTAGCTGTGAGTCATCTGCTTCAACTGGAGAGTGCAATTTTCTGTGCTACCTCAGATGGCAAAATATCTTGGGTCAATTCTTGCTCACTGGGGCAGGCACTCGTGCTTCTAATTTTAGAAAGGTACAGCTTTTCTCTTCCCTGCTGAGAAAAATGGCAAGACATAAATGCCATGGCTTTTTCCATCTTCTGCTCACTGGTTGCCCCAGGCTATCCTAAATTCACTAGACCCCCTAAATGAATTGAATGGGAGTCTTCTGACCTATGCAGTCATGTGCATGTGCAACTTATTTCTCCCCCCACTACAAAATTCACCTTATGGATCAGATCAGATGGACTAAGTCAAAATCTGTTTTAGACAACACTTCCAGCCAGAATGTTCTTGGTTGCAAACCTAAGCGGAGGTCAGCAGCCTGTGTAATGGGCATTTATCTCATTTAATGGACTGTACTGGAAGTTGTCCGAATATGTTTTGGAAATTAAGATGGATAATAACAGAGGCAGATGTGATGTGAGGTGCCATCAGCTCACACTTCCAGTAAGCTCTGGTACATTTTTGTCTAATGGGCAATTTCCAACCTGACTTAAAATCATTAATAATTCTTTTCAGAAGTGACAATTGGTTGTAATGAGGCTGGCTTTATTTTGGGATGGAGAAATCAGGTAACATAGATATGACAAATGTGCCTTCCCATAGGCATGTTGTTGTCATCGTTACTGTTCTCAGAATTAGTTTTTACGACCACTCAACAAAACTAGTTGTGTGTTCTATTGTTAAACACAGACACAATATCAAAGCAGAAATCACAGCAGATTCTGTGGGTACAGGGTAGAGGGTAGAATTCCTCCTGGCTTTTAAGAGATGGAGAAAATGCTTTACCTTCTTTGACCTCAAGGGGGCATAGTTGAGTATTCTCTTCTGTGAACAGCATCAGTGAAGTAGGTTAGGTAGAAAAAAAATCAACTGGCCCAAGATCATCCAGTGAAGTTCATGGTTAAAATGCGATATGAACCTGGGGATTCCTGCTCACCTCTAGTCCTCACATCACTACAAGATACTAATTCACCAAACCAGGAATGAAAGAAATAGACCTTTTAGAAAATGCATTACATTTTAAACATGATTGCTGAGTTAGATTTCTTCTTCCATGTCTAGGTGAGATGTGAAACTGCCAAAATGAAGCGACCTTTTGGTGAATTAATTTTGCAGTTCCTTTTACCTGACCGATGTGAGCAAGATTACCCAGCACAAGGTTACCATTGCCTGGGGTACACCCGATTGTGGTTCAAAAATACCACAATCTTTGAGGAGGCTCATTCTGAGGGAGGCAAAGGAAAGACAGTTGTTGAAACTTGTATTATACCTATGACTCCCCCCCCCTCATTTGTTTAGTTTCAAGATTGTTTTTTGTTTTGTTTCAGTGATATCTATTGTCAGTAGATAACAGCGGTAACATTTGTTCAGCTAATTTTGGTTGTTGCTCATTAATGCCTTACAATTGTACCTGTGTGTATGTGTGTGTGGCCTTTATTTTGTTTCTTTCCCTTTTTAATGATAAAACTCCTTCTGTCACAAGCTGGCTGGATAGCTCTGTGGTTTAGGTACTGTATCTGGTTGCAGATCCAGAGGTTGGGACTTAGATTCCCCACTGTGTCTTCTAGAAGAAAACCCAGCACATATATTCATAGGTAAGGTGCACAGTCCCAAGTTGCTCCAAGGAGAAGAGGATGGTAAACTTCTTCTGTGTATTCCCTACTTAAAATGCAAGGAAAGTGGTCACCATAAGTCAGAATTGACTTGATAGCATGTTGTTGTTGTTGTTGTTGTAGTAAAAATCTTACTAGCATAAAATCAATAGTTCAAGACCTGGCCAAGAAGGGTTGAGCTAACATTTAAGTATATAATTGTAGAGGGTTATAGTGGGCCATGGATGTAAGAACTCAGTTCAGACATTCATTTTTCAAGTTTAATAAAGATGAGGAGCAAAGGGAATAGGGCTCTATGTTCCTTATTATCATTATGAAGGAGTAGACTCATCAAATCAACACTGATTCAGTGGGCCTATTATGCTAACCAACAGGATTTAAGCCTTTTGCTCTGGAACTCTGATTTGCATGTTTTACTTCCGCTTCCGGGAGCGACGAGGGCAGCGTGGGCCAGATGAATCACAGTAAACCCATTCGTGTGGATTCACAGGGTGCTTGGGCTTCTGGGAATTGAAGTCCAAGAACATCTGGAATGCCAAGGTTCGCCATCACAGTACTAGGGATAGTAATGTAGATGTGGGGATGTTATTTATCATAAGGATACATGTATTTAGACTTGCCTTTTTGTTCATTTCAAACTCCTTTCAGCTTTGAACCTCTGTCATTTTAACATTTTGTCTCAAGGGTTTTCTCTATTCATATTTCCAAAATGCCATGAAATGGTAGCTTGTAAGGACTATGCTTTCAATAGGTACATCATTTAGAAGCAATGCGGGCGATGCAGTATTGTGGTTAGTTCCAGTGGCACTTTTGGCTTAATGCTGAATGGCTATCAAGGATTGGCCAGAGTAGAAGTCCTCAAAGTCCCCAATTGTGTTTACCTGCAACTGAAATTGTTGTGCAGCCTGGTGGTAAACAATATGGAATGATACACTTGGAAGCAGCTGAGTAGTCTGCTAGTCCAACCACAATGGTGCAGCCCACCTACTATTAAAACATGCCTCCTTATGTCTCAAGAAACCTTGTTTAATTCTGACATTCAAGTACAATAAAAGTCAATCTTTTCAAAACATGAATGTTTCATTATTTACAAAAAAAACAGATAGATATAAAAGATGGAAAGGGAGGGTACAGGAATGATATACGAATTTTGATTTCATAGGTTCCTGAGCTGTACTGTAGACATAAAGGCAACTGTAGTCAACTGTAAGCCATAGGGGTTGTGCAGGGCACATCACTACAATAATATAGCCATGTTAATTTGCATCATTGGCTCACTTTGCAAATTATTCAAAGAGCAAGGGCAAGGGCAGTCCTATTATTCCCCAAATCAGTAATATGTTTAAATTTGTCCCTTGTGCCTGAGTGGAAAATCAAAAGAGGCATTAACTATGCAAATGCAATTAATGTGCACTATTTTCCCATGTAAACAATAGCTGGAGGAAAGCGTAAGCAGTTTTGGAAGGATTTTTTTTAAAAGAAGGGAAGTTCCAATTTATTTTCTTCTTACCAATTTATTTTCTTTTAAGCCCTTTTAAGGCTTTTATTTGCATTTCATTCCCACGGAAGGAAACTTCTTTGAGCACACAAACAACAGCTAACAGGAAAACCAGAGGGTTAAAACCTGGTGGTTGTCCTCCTCCACCACAGTCTTCCTTGAGGCTGCTGTTTACATGGCAAAAGTGTGCATGTACCTCACATCTAGTTTGATTCTGAGGCTCTTGCTTCTTGAACCTCTCTTTCCATCCGTTATTGTCTTTCCAGCAGTGGTGCCAGCCAGTGTTTGCTGTCATTTGTCTAGGTACACACAAATAAAGGGAGCCAGTGGACCCGGTTCTGCCTCCTGGCTTCAATGATCTTCCTAGGCAGTGAGCCTTGAGCAGAGATAAGGCAAAAAGATACAAAAAAGGCAGACCATGCAGGTAAGCAAGGGAGGCAGCTGCCTTCAGAGGATAGCTTTTGGTGTCATGAAGAAAAAACAAATTGACATGGATTTGCTATGTTGTTTTGTTTTATTTTTACTGGGAGGAAAAGGAGAAAAGAGGTGGAATTTTATTGTTTATATGCTAAAATAACTTGGCTGGCTTTAGGAAGAAGTGAGCTTGACTTGGCTGCATAGCCATTAGTTGCTCTGCTTCATGGGGCAAACTAGTCCTGAGAAGCCCAAAAGGAAAGACTACTTCACATTTCCCACTGTCATCGATAACATGCAGAAGCAAGGAGTTTAAACAATCATACTAACTGTTCTTATTTTGTATCTACAAGATCAGTTAGAGGGTAGCATATTGTACAGTAGTGTGATTTTACATGTCTACACAACTCTCTTGTGTCCATCATAACATTAAATGGTTTAGTGTACATCTGGATTGCAAGCAATTTGGAAATATAGCAATAATTAGAACCCCATCAGTGGTTTAGGCATAGATATAAAACATAAAATACAAAACCAGAATATGCAATAAATTCAATAAATACAACAAAAATAATAAAACCCTGTGATGAACTGAATTGATAAAACCTGTATTTAAATAGAATTTAAATTTAAAACAAATGTGAAAATCTCAAGTCAGTAGTAAAGGCATTAATAAAAGGCAGCTTTATGTAGTTCTGCTGTAATTAGCTTGTTAAAATCAGAGAGGGATGATAAACCTCTGTAGGAAACTTAGAGATAAGGGACCATGACTGAGAAAACACAGTTCCTGGGGTTAGATCTTTTGGCTTGCTTGGGGGGGTCACGATTTTTTAGTGTCAAGGACTGCGGGGAGTGAGTAGGATGAGTAGCCATTTTGTGAGAGAAACTGTTCCAAAAGATATTGAGGTCCTAAATCATTAATAGGTCATCTCCTTGAATCTGGTATGGAAACTAACAAGGAGTTAATGAGTGCTAAGATGGGGGACATGTGCTCATATCTGTTTGTAACTGTAATAAGTATGGCAGCCACATTTTGGACTGCGGAAGTTACCATATAATTTCAAAGGCAACCCTACATAGAGAGTATTACAGCAGTCTACTTTAGAGATTACCAATGCATGAACTATTGGTGTTAGGCATTTGTTAGAGGCACAACTGAGCAATCAACCAAAGTTAATAAAAGCCATTCCTGGCTGTGATAGATAGATAGATAATTTGCACCTTTGAAAGAGCTGGGTCCAAAAGTATCCCTAGGCTGTGAATGCAATCCTTTAGGGCAGAGGTTCCCAGACCTTTTGGGCTATGGGTCGGTCACATGGCTGAGCATGCTGGTCACGTGGTTCTTCCCACCCAGAAGTGGAAGTAAAATGTGCTTCTGCCAGTGCAGAATGCACATGTGTAGAACGTTGCCGTAAATGACCCACAGCTGCCATAAACACATTTACAACATCTGCGGGTCATTTATGGCAGTGTTCTGTGCATGCACAGGTGCATTCTGCACACACACATGCATGTTTTGCTTCCGGGAGCAGTGAGGGCTGTGTGGGCCAGATTAATTGGTGCTACAGGCTGTAGTTTGGGCACCCTTGCTTTAGGGGAAGTGTAGCCCTCACAAAGGCCAGTTAAATATCCCTCTAACTAGTCCACCAATCCTTCCAATAGTATTTCTCTGTATTATCTGGATTCAGTCTCAGTTTATTGAACCTCAACCACTCTATTATCAATTCTAGGCAACACTCAAGGACCTGGACGGCATCACCTGCAAATAAAAGAAGAGAGAGAGACAAAGCTGTGCATCATCCACATGTTAATAACGACGAATTCCAATATCAAATCATATATATCTGTACGGCTTCTTCCAGTGGCTTAATTTTTTTTAAAAAATTGAAGAAACATCCAGTCCTGAGGATGCTATAACAGAGTTCCCAAGGGGTGGATGGCGCCCTTGGAGGGAATTAGATAGTTGCTGTTGCTCATGAAACCATCTAGAATCCAGGGATGGGCATCTGGAGATCGCCCATCCTTAGTTTAGGCTCATGGCCCTGGGTATGAATCTGGCCCTCTTGGTGGCCAAATCCAATCCAATCCTATAAACTTCCTCAGGTAGCTGGAGCTGCCTATCCTTGATACCATTTTTGGTGCTTCCAAACTGTGGTACAAGTTTTTTCTCCATCCTGAAATATTAAGTCACTGGCTGAAAATGCTTTCAGCTAAAATGTGCTTATATTTTTGTCCTTCTGTTATCTTTGGCCTTATCTATCATTGGCAGATGGTCTCCTGAGAGTTTCTCTGAAACTGAATATAGTTGCTGCTCTAAAAGAGGTCACCTACACACTCGCCAGACTGATATTGCAGCGTGGATGAATTAATAATTGGTTGGCCCTGCTCAGAGCCACAATTCTGACCAAACTTTTTGACTTTTCTTTCTTTCCCACAGTTTGTACCACCTAGCCTGAGAAAAAGCAATAGACAATCTGGAAGGTTGTAGCCTTTTTTGTGGAATTCTGGATGGTCCTAAAAAAGATATTGTACAATTATGGATCCCATCCACCCACTGCTCCACTCATGGACTCATGTAGCTATCTCAGTTTTCTGTGCAACTTGGATTTGTGTAATGTGAAACATAGGCACAATTTGTCCTATCAACAACATTATAGGTATCATGTTGGTTTAGCAAACTCGCTTGTTCAAGGGTTCATTCTTGCCAAATAAGAGTCAAAAACAGCCTGAAAAATCACTGCAGGAAAGATTAGGAATCCAGGCAGATCCCAGACCACCCCTGTCCCCAATTTTAATTTATCTAGACCAGTTTTCTTTTGTTGCTGTAACCTCTTTGAAATTAAATAGTTGGAGTGGTTTTCTCCCCTCCCCCATTTATTATGTGTGTCTTGCGATAGCACACAGATGTGTGTCTCCAAGAGAGGCTCTAAAATCCCATTTAACCTCCAGCTATTATGTTCATCCAGCTGGACCATTAGATTGGATGAACATGCCTTAACCTTATTACTTACCATGCTGCCACTTAGACAATAAATCAACATCAGCATCTGCTCAACAACTGTTCTGCCTTATCAGATCAAGTCAGAATTAGATGGAATGGTTTTGTGTCTGAAGAGTAAGGATCTTTTGTTTTGAGACTTCCACATATTGTTCAGATTTATGACAAAGGGTTGCAGAAAATTATCTCTGCTAAAAGGAGGGTAATCTCTTCACATCACAAATGAGGATATTAACATACAAAGAAGTATTGAGTTGGTAAACCAGTTATCGGAACCGTACTGCCTAATAGTTATGTGAATGTTAACATACTTCTGCAGCTAATGAGAAAACTGAGGGACCAGGTTTTAATTAAAAAATAGGAATAAATTTATTTCATCCTTGTGTTCAGGGACTAAGGTCAGGAGTCCTTTCCCCCCAACTATTCTATGTGGGAAATTTAGACTGGCCAGTAATACCATAGCAAAACATGATGGGTAGGCATTGCTCATCTAGAAAGGATCTTACACATTTTGATGTCTATTTTGTTTTGCAAAATCCGGGCCCTTGAAAATTGCTCCTTAAAGCTACCTAGGAATGAAATCCTGATAAATTCCTTCTTCACTGCACTTCTTCCAGTCGAGACGTTCTCTCCCATTTTAAAAGCCAGTTAAAAGTTGAATTAAAGGCTTCTGTACTGGGAGCCTCTGCCAAGAAGATAGACATTGCTTAGCAAACACTGTAAGCGCTAAGCTGTGCCCCCTCTCCCCACTACAACCATATGTCCAAATAATGCAAGACTCCCAGAGAAATTTCTAAAAGCAGAGAAGGGAGGGAGAAATGCACAGATTTAGATGAATTCTTCTCTTGTATCTGGCCAGCAGGGACAATAACGAAAAGGAACCACACTGAACCAGTTATTTTTGCCTCCATATGGAAAGCCCTTACTTGAGCACTGACAATGGGATAGAACAATCATTACCTGTGTGGAAAGTTTTAAATAGAATGCATGCAGGGGTAGCAAGATCAAAGGCTAATTTGAGAAAATGGGGTTTCCCTATACTGTAGATGACGGCCTGTGTGAATGCGAGGAAGTATATTGCCCATATGATACAATGCACATGATGCCCCTCAGCGTGCACTTACGTTGGCAAGAGGAAATGCTGTTGAAGTGGCCCGATATTGGGCAGATGTCATCTAGTCCTTTTTAATTCTATTTTGTTTTTAAATGTGTTAATTTTAGCTTTGGATGTTATTAAATGCTGGTAGTGCATCTGACACGAATAAAGAATGGGATAGTATTTTCTGATGAACCTGAGAGAGCCAGGCAATTTAGAGAACACAGTATGCGATATCAGAGAATAAACAAAACAAAAAAACATTGTAGCACCTTGAAGACTAACTGTTAAATTTTAATGAGAGCTTTTGTATGAGACGTATAGCGCAAGCAGATCCATGCAGCATGTGACCCCTGACCTATACCCCATTTCCCCAATATCTGCCGTCTGAGGTAGCTCATCTGCAGCTGTGGCAATCAAAATCCAGATTACTTACTTTACCAGACTGTGAAATATGGAGACCAAAAAGTGCCTTCTTAAATAGAAAACCTCTTCATTAGCAACTAATGGCTTCAGTGCAAACAATCTCACTGTAGCTAGAATCTGGAGAAGTTTGTTTTTGGACTACAACTCCTAGAACCTGCCCAGCCAACTGATAACCATGCTCTGACTGTTATTATTATTATTTATTAGATTTGTACCCCGCCTTACTTGCACAAGTGCGACCAACAAAAATAAATACAATATACAAACATGATATACAATAAACAATAATACAAAAATTATACAGTATACTTTAATAAAAAATAGATAAATACTTTTACAATTTCAAAAAACAGTATTTCAACAGAAAATGATATACAATAATAAGCAATGTAAAATGCAAAGCCCAACAAAATACAATGCATTACATAATCTACACAGTATAATATAATATAATTACAAAAAAGAAAATTCAGCAGGGATATACATTTCTCCCCAAAGAAAATGCCAATTATACAGTGAAAAAAGACAATAAAAGTACCCTCCATCATCCAAATTGTCAGGAGGAGTAGCATCGATGCGGACTCTTGTGACCTCGCTGCAAAATGGGCATCAGCAACACTCGAACTTCCCATGGCCGACCGGGCCAGAGAAGGAGCCATGCCGGCATCGGCGAGAGCAACGCTTTTTTCCCCTCACTAGTCAGGAAGGGTCGGCTTTTAAGTCCGGGGCTCTGCGCTGGTGCCATGGCTCTGGCGTCGGGGAAACAGCTTTTAGGGAGACCAGGGCAGCCCCAGGTGTTACGAATGTAACCATGTTGCACATCCAACAGAATCTATTTTAATTTGTAAACTACTCCCACCCTCCAGCATCCAGCCCAAGAGAAGTCCTGCTTTTCCTCAGCCCAGAGCCTTTATTTTCATTATGCTATTTCTTGCCATCTGGTTATGATTGTGTTTCCATGCTCAGAGTATGGAGGTGAGCTAGCTATATGCTGCTATATTCGGAAGAGCTGGCCCAAGGTATCTTCTTCCTTAGCCTGAGGAGCATATGTTAATCACTTACACACATCACTCACCACATTCATCCTAATTAACATACACAATACCCTAAACCAGAGAAGCCAAGACATTGTGCAAATATTTTAAACTAGGCAGAAAATCCTACCTACAAGCACCTCTCTATTATTAGATTAGATTAGATTAGATTTTTAATTTGTACCCCGCCCTACTCAGCTTGTAGCCCGATTCAGGGCGGCTTCCAACATAATTAAATATACAATATAACAAAACCAAAATAAAAAGTATATCAGCAGATAGCAACTAAAACAATACAATATCAATATTAATACAATAATACATTAAGCAGTATGTGTGTGTGTGTGTGTGTGTGTGTGTGTGTGTGTGTGTGTGTGTGTGTGTGTGTGTGTATATATATATATATATATATATATATACATATACATATACATATACATATACATATATATATATATATATATATATATATACATACACAGCATAACAGATGCAATAAAAATATACAATACAATACAAAACAATTCAAATGCAAATCAGAGAAAAAATACAATGAAATTATACATAATACATAATAAATACACCATAATAAATTATCCCTGACAGTAAAGCAAAAACCAGGAACACATATTTTTGCCTTTTCATGAGACCCAAGAGGTCTCTCTGAGAAATGTGAGTCTTTTTTATATCAGAGCATTGCATAATTCTTCTTCTGTGTCTAAGCTAGATGTGAAACTGCCAAAATGAAGGCACCTGTTGGTGAGTTCATTCTGCAGTTCCTGTCACCTGACTTATTAAAATTATGAACTATAGATAGAATTCAAAACAAATTAAAATGTGAATATAATTAGACTATTTTTAACCAGAAACAGACTTTAGTGGAATCTCTTTACAAAAAATTTGTAAAGCAAATTTCCCATAGGAATGCATTGAAAACCAAAATTTGTTTACCAAAATGCAGTTTCCCATAGGAATGCATTGAAAGCCAATTAATCCATTCGAGGGGTGTGTGTGTGTGTGTGAAACAAGCCACTATTTTCTATGGATTTCCTTTTGTTATGCAATTTTTGTGTTAAGCTAGGTTCCACTGTATTTCAATAGGGTTATCTTGTCCACTTACTTACAGAAGTGGTAGGGCATAAATTGCATGCACAGAAATACTATGTTGATTTAATTTTTCCACGCTCACAGAAAAATTGTCCTGGATCCAGGTAGCTCCATTTTACTGTGGAACCCCGACATACAAACATTTCTACTTACAAAAAATTCAACATGTCTAAAAAAATTGACATACAAATTTTTAATAGAAAAAATTTGACATACAAAAAAATACGGTGACATATAGTGGCCTCTCCTGGTAACGCAATGTGTTTTCGACATTCAAAAATTTTCAAAATACAAATAACCTTGTGGAACGGGAAATAATCATATGTAGAGGTTTTACTGTTCTTGATTATTTATTTATTTATTTATTTATTGAAATATTTATATCCAGCCCTTCTGGCGCTGGTGCCACCCAGAGTGGCAAACAATATAAGAGGAGAAAGCTCTTTAAAACCAAAGAAAGAAATCTCAACACAATACAGTGCATAATACAGTAAAATAGATACACAATCTTAAAACCTCTAAAACCCTCCAATCCTTCCCTAACCCCTTAGGAAAAGAATAATAAAAGTTAAAAAGATAAAAGCCATACAAAAAAGAGCATAAAAACAGATCTTACTATGTCACTTTGATGTCTAGTAACTGACTTCCAGATATTACAGCCAGAATCTTGTTCTGGTGGGAGACACTTTTTGGCATTCATCCATTCAATATGGTATGTTGTTTTTGCTTTCCATAGGTTTAGCCTAGTCTCTTCTGGTTTGATATTTAGAGCTTAAAACGTGAGCTGAAAACTTTTCTAAGAATTTAACCATCAACTAGGTGGTGTCCATGAAGTGGATGTCTTTGGTGCTGTATTATCTTATTTCATTCATTATTTCCTAGTATCTCTTAATGTGCTTCCAGAGTAGAGTTGCCATAAATATCACTCACAAAACCAGGACAGAAGTACAAAATAGCCTTTTAGAAAAAACAAACATAATATAATGATAGCTATTTTTCCAACCTTGAATCCGGGACAATCCCGGTCATCCGGGACATATGGCAACCCTATTCCAGAGGGACAATGCTAGTCAAATAATATTCTTTTTCAATGGGAGTAGATTTCAGGCAGCTAGTAATAATCCTGCATGATTCATTAAGAGCTAAGTCCAACTTGTTTGGCATGTGCTGATTTATACCATATGGGACTAGCATATTCTGTTACAAAGTAACAAAGCTCTCATTTTTATTGTTTACTAGCAGAGGTTGCCCGGCGTTGCCAGGCTGTTTTAAATTGTGTTGGAAGGTTAAATTGTGTTAATGTTTTTTAAAAATTGCTTAGTCTGTAATTTTAATTTTTTAAATGCTTATTCATGCAAAAAATTTTTGGCTTGGCTGTTATTAACTGTGATCTGCTTTTTTGGTTTTTTTTGAGGATTAATAAAAGAACAAAGTATGATATAATTTTTTCAAATTGTTTTATGTAAGCGAATAATATTTTAGTTTTTTGATTATTATTTTTTTAGTTTTTTTATTAATAATCATAAAATACAAACAAACATAAACATATAAATACTTAAAACTAACAATAAAGAGAAAAAAAACACCAAGAAAAGAGAAAGGAATAACAACAATATATCAATATCTTGTTCACTCTTTCATTCTTTCAACTTTTAATCCGTGCAAAACCCTATTCTGCAGCAATTTCAATTGGCACAATATACTTAAATCTTCCAAAATTGAATCATGTCAGGGCCAGGCTTACTTCCTTCTTCACTTGTTAACGCGTGCTGTATGAAAGGTTTCCAGATTTCCCAAAATTGTATTTTGATTTTAAAACCCTGTTTTAACCGAATTTGGCTAGTTAATTTTTCATTTAGTGCCAGTTGCCTATCCTTATTTAGATTTTCGTTACTCTTCCATTCTTGGGCTATCAGCTGTCTAGCAACCAGCAACAATGTCAAAATTAATTCTTTATTACCCTCACTCAATCTCATTTTTCCTATTTCTCCTAATATAGCTAGTTTGGGTTCTAAAATCATTGTTATGCCAAGAATCTCGTTTATCTCCTTCTCTATCGATATTTTAGTTTTTTGAATTTTTTAAATTAGTTGTACCGTAGGTAATAATTTTAATAATGTAAAAGTAAATGTTTTTTACATTCAATGTTTTTAAAATGTGTTTAGATGTTTTGAGTTTAAATTTGAGTTAAAACTCAGCACAGGATTTTTAAAAGTTTCTATTGTATTTTATTGACATATGTTTGTGATTTGTGTTAAAGTGTGTTTTAGTGTAATTTTTTGACTTGTTTTTATTGGTGTGACCTTTTGTGTAAAATTGTGAATTTGTGTTATGTTTTTGGTTTGTTTTTATTTGGAGCTGTTTTGTGTTTTTGAATTGTTTTTACTATTGTGGTGAGTAGGTGGTGCTGGTAGGGGTTATTGTATTTTGACTGTTTTTTCTCTCCTGGCCTCTGGGTGGAGCTTCTTCTGGTAAGTAGTCTCTTTCTTTATTCATTTCTTTTCCAGTCCTGGTGGAGGTAGGACATCTTTTGGTAAGTTTGCTTGTTTTCTTTGTTTTGTGTGTGTGTGTGTGTGTGTGTGTGTGGGCAGGGGGGGGTGTTGGAATTTGTATTTTTTGTCTGTTTGTTTTGTTTTTGATTGTGTCTTTGTTTACTTCGTATTGTTTTTGGTGTTTTTGTTTTTGTGTATTTTTGGATGTGTTTGACTGTTTTTAGTAATTTTTAAAAATTTATTTATTTGGTGGTGGGGAAGGGATGTGGTCATTGGGGGTTAGGAAGGGTGGGCTAGGTGGTGGGGAGGGGGTCATGGTCGTTGGGGGTTAGGAAGGGTGGGCTAGGTGGTGGGGAGGGGGCATGGTCGTTGGGGGTTAGGAAGGGTGGGCTAGGTGGTGGGGAGAGGGGCATGGTCGTTGGGGGTTAGGAAGGGTGGGTTAGGTGGTGGGGCAGGGGCATGGTCGTTGGGGGTTAGGAAGGGTGGGTTAGGAAGGGTGGGCTAGGTGGTGGGGAGGGGGTCATGGTCGTTGGGGGTTAGGAAGGGTGGGCTAGGTGGTAGGGAGGGGGGCTTTATTGTGTTATGGTGCTTTGTTTGTGTGGAGTCGTGAAAGTAGATCGTGGTTTCCCCTTTAATATCAGTGGGTGGGGGGTTGCGACCCCCCTCTCCGCTGGCTCCCCTGGGGTTGGGAGGTTTGTGGGGACAAAAGAGGTATGTTGCCCCAACCCTTCTGGACCCAGGAGCCCAGGGAGAGTGGATCGATTCCCCCCCCCTCCTTAAAACAGCTCCGTTTTTAAAGAGAAGAAAAGACGGAGTTGTTTTAAGGACGGGGGGATCGATCCCCTCTCCCTGGTCTCCTGGGTCCAGAAGGGTTTGGGCAACATACCTCTTTTGTTCCCACAAACCTCCCAACCCTAGGGTAGCCAGCGGAGAGGGGGATCGCAACCCCCCCTACTGATATTAAAGGGGAAACTCCAGTCGGGACCTTCAGGCGCCGTTAGTGAGGGAAAGAAAGCCGGCTGGTGTTTGCTTGGCTGTGAGGCGGTGAGTTGTTTTTCATTTTAATTTTTTGGGCGCTGATTTCCTCAGCGTTCTGCGCGCTCATGGCGCGCAGGACGCTGGGGCTTGTAGTTATGGGTTGGTGCTTTGTGTTTGTGCTATGTTTTTTAAAAATGCTTTTCTTTTGATTGGCTGCGGCATGTTTCCGAACGCTGCGCCGTGCGAGAACCTCTCAGCCTGATTGGCTCTGGCGCGGCGCGGCACAAGGAATGTTGGGAAGTGAAGTTGTTTCCCTTTCTTCGCGTTTGTGGGGCTGTTGCCCCACTGCCGGTTTTCTCAATCCTTCGTTGACCAGCGTACCCAGATCGGCCGTGTGCACGAAGGGTGAGTGCAGGCAAGTAGGGCGAGGCATAGCAACCTATAGCCAGTTCCAACGGTTAACCCTTGGATTTATAGGTTAAGATGGATGTCCACCCGAGTGTAACCAAACCAGTTTCCTAAGTACCTGTATGTTATTTCTGGTGGCAATTTTCTGTATGATGTTTAGACCATGTTTTTTATAGGTCAGTGTTTGATCTAGAGCAGGGGTGGCCAAACATTTTGCACTGTGGGCCTGACCATGCCCTCCGAACAGCTGATTGGGCTAGTCTTGTGGTTCCTCCCACCAGAAGTGGAAGTAAAACGTGCCTGCGCAAATGCAGCCATAATACACATCCACAGCTGTCATAAATGTGTTTATGACAGCCGCAGGTGCATTTATGGCAGTGTTTCCACATTTGCGGGCGTTTTACTTCTGCTTCCAGGAGCAACGAGGGCTTCACGGGCTGGATGAATTGGTGTTGGGGGTCGGATCTGGCCCTGAGCCTTAGTGACTGGCCCCTTGAACGACATGACCGGCCTGTGGCCTGAAATGTTTGGGCACCCCTGGGCTAGACAATTTAATCTCATTTGTTCAGATACTTTGTATGAGTGGTATACTAGGGAGATTGGCCTGTAGTTTTTGGGATTTGATTGTTCTTTCCCTGGTTTTAGTATAGCGATTACTTTTGTCTTCCACCATAGTTGTGAAATTTCTTTGCTTGTCCAGTAATTATTAAAGAGTTGGAGGAACCATTTTGTTATGTTTGTTCAAAACATTTAAAATGCTTCTCTGGATATTGAATCCCACTGCTTTGCCACTCCTAACTCTTTTTATAGCAATGTAGGCAAACCTATGGCACAGGTGCCAGAGGTGGCACGCACAGCCCTCTGTGTGGGCATGTGCACTGTCATGAGCAAGCCCTGTGCCGCACCACTGGCAGCACCATTTCCCCCTCCCTTCACCAATGGGGAGGCGTCGGGGGGGAGGCTGAAATCCCACCTGGGAGGTGGTGGCGAAGACAAGGTGAGGTGACCAGACACCCCCCACCCCTCTTAGGAGGGGGCGGTGCACCCGTGTGTGTGTGTGTGTGTTTGTGTGCGTGCGTGTTGTGTGCACGCACCCATGGTGTGTGTGTGCTTGTGCTGACAACATCATATGGGTGCATGGGCACACGTGATGCCTGCCCGCATGCTGCCTCCTCCTTTGGCACTCAGTCTCTTAAAAGGTTCACCATCACTGTCTTATAGCTTCCACTAGTTCAGGTAATGTGAAGATAGCAGAAAGTTCATTGTATTCACTCTGAATATCTCTTTGATGTTATTTTTTTATTATGCCAGGAGCAGTTGATGAGATTCTTGGTTTGGGGTTATATTTGTATATACTGTAGTGTCCTTTTTGGGTGGGTGGGATTGTTGTTCTGTCTTTTCAGTAGTCTCCAAGCTTTCTGGCTGCTTCTTGCCATGTCAAGTTCTGTTCTAGTGTCTATCCCACAAGTTCTTTTTACTTCTGCAGTTGCTGAGATCAATTTATCTCAGCTTTTATTGTATGTTTGCTAAAAGGATTTTCTTTGAAGTATGAAATGTAATCTAAGTATTGGGTGTGCGTTTCCAGAGTGAGACCATGGATGTAGTTGGTTCAGTACCCTCTTGCAATAGAGGCATGAGAACATTCCTAAATGAAAGTTATAAATTCCCTAGTTGAAGGGCAGTCAGAAGCACAGCTGAATCTAGCATTGTTGTAAACTTCTCCAAGTTGGCTTTTTTGAAATTATACCTTTAATGGAATGGTATAGATCAGTGGTTCACAATCTTTCTTTCTTTCTTTTTTTGGCCATGCCCGACCTAAGCATCTCTAAAATCCTGACACACACACCCCATGTCATATAATTCTTATTATTCAAAGAGTGAACTCCTATTTACATGGAGGAAGCCTAAAAGGCCATTCACTGTTAATAACTCATTTTCGAATTGCCACCCTTAAAAATCAAATTGCCCCCCTCTGGGGCGTGTACCCCACATTGGGAACCACAGGTATAGATTGATGTCAGATGGCTGAGCACATCTAACAGAATGGTTCTCTGCTGTGAGTCTTACCACTATAGCAATACCAAAGGTATTTCTCACTTTTGGATAAATTGGGTGTTTTGTTAGATTCCAAGTGTGCTATTTATGAGTCTTTTAAAAATGGTTTCCACACTGATTTTTCTGTTTGGAGATATTTTTAATATGCTGATTGAGAAGAACAGATTTATATCTAAAGGGATACATATATTTAATCAGATAATAAATGGCCAGTGTGCCTCAGAAAAACCATTATGGTCCATTTATGACAAAATGAATAGCACAAAAATCTATTTAATATTATCTTTTTACATTTTGCATACATGGATGTCTAGTTTGGCACAGTCAGTATTTGCCAGAATCTGTTTTATTTAACAACTTGTTGCCAGCATTAAAGGTCATGAAACTATTTGCCCAGTAATATTAGAATAATCAATCATATTCAGACTATAATAGAATAGATCTTCTGTTTAAAGGGCACGTAGGGATAAAAATTGGAAACATTATTTAAGCCTCCATTATATTTCACAGTTATTTGACTTTTCCATGACTATAAGAATTTTTGTGTGGAATCAGATCAAACATACAGTACATCTCTGGATTATATGTGATACTGGTCAGCTAGATACTATAACATAAGAACATAAGAACTTACTGGAAGAGGCCACAGGAGCCCATCCAGTCCAGCATTCTGTCTCACACAGTGGCTCACCATTTCCTTCAGGGTATTCCCAAGGAGATGCCTTCACCTGCTTAGGATTCCCTGGAAATGGCATTGAGAGATATCCTGCCTATCTCTCCAACCCAGAGGTTGTCCTTAGGTATCTATAGAGAATTAAAAAGCAGAATTTGATGCAAATAAATAATTTTTTCTTACTGCTTGTTGTCAGCAAATAGCAATCAGCAGGGCTATGTTTAGTTATTATGAAGAATAGAAGCATTGTAAAAAGACATTATACTCTTCCATATTACAGGCAGCCTAGTAACTTATTCTGTACGAAACACATGCAAAATGTGAGAAGTAGAGCAACGAGGGTGGCACGGGCTAGATGAATTGGCATCAGGAGCCGGATCTGGCCCCTGGGCCATAGTTTGGGCACCCCTGGTGTAGACAAATGTTGATGAGAAAATATTTTCTGAGATGGTGAGTGTAAAGTGGTGGTGGTGGTGGTGAGGAGGAGAGGAGAAACCACCCAGCAAATTAAAATTGGAAGGGTATTAATTACCTTGATGATTTTCAGGGGATCTTGAAAGAGAGAGGAAAGAATATGGTTCTCATGGGCATGGACATAGATGGATTTACCAGAGGGAAGAACAAAATTAGTATTTGTGAGCACATAAGATGTTATTTGCATTAGAAGTTCAAACCATTTTCAAATTTTAGCTTAATTACCCCAGTTGCCAACTGAGAGACACAGGGATCTTTGGTTTAGTTTGTATCCGAAGACTCTCTCCTGGCCTTCCAGAAGACTTCTAATGACACTGTGGATGAATTTTAAAGTGTTAAATGATTTCTGAGGCTGCTTAAAGAGGCTCTCGTTTATTTTCCATGAATCGAACAGAACCCATTTAATGGGGTAGGATGGAATAGCATTGTTAGAATGGGGCTCTTCCCTCTGCAATTGCTGAAAATCATCATTTCTCTCATCATCATCAGTGGTCATGGTAGCTACATGAACTGGGATATTCTGGAGCTTGTTGTAAAAGACAACAACCGCAACCTAACTTAGTCCATCTGTGATCCTTCAAAGAACTTGGAATGTCAGTTTTTACAGTACTATACTTACTTACAGTTACAATCTCAAGAGCCAGAAAAGTATCAATCAGTTTGGGATTACTACAGTTTTCAAATTTGCAATTTACTCTACCATAGCTTCCTGTTATACCTGACATACTAACAAGTTTACTTGGCATAAATCTTCATGGACTGCAGCCCACTGCTGCATCTGGAGAAATGGGCACATGTCCAAGAACACTTGTGCCAAATGAAACTCTTTTATCGTCAAGGTGTCACATAACTCATTATGGTTTTGTTCACTTACTCATCATTCAGAAGTGAGCAAAACAAATATTTTCAATTGCTTAAAAAATATCAGAATGCTACAAGCTGCTGGTCTGCGGTACAAAACATGTTCAAGTAAAGAAATCATAGGCAACCTGCAGCTGTTGAATTAGTTAAAGACAGATGCACCGAAAAGAGGAATAAAAGTGCCCCATATTGGCCAAAATCCTGTTGGGAATCCTTTGTAAATTCCATTGATTCAGTGAGCTTACTCTGGTTGAGATTTACTGTGTTAAAGAACAGGATTTCAGCCATTAGATTAGAATTGTAATTGTAACTTTATTATGCTTTAGTTACTGGAGAGAAGGGATTATTTACCTTTCCTTGGATGTCATGAACTTGCAAGTTCTGTGTCAAACACTCAGAAGCAGAAGAAATTGACAAGTAATGTTGTCTCTGTGAAGAAATTCTGGTGTTGTAGAATTGCATCATATTGTTTTACTGGAGGTTGTTATTTTGCCTCATTTCAGTGTATAAACAATGTGTGGACTTTGCCAATGGAAGAGAAAGCTTAAAGAGTTAACTCCCCCCCCCCCCATGAACCAATCTTTTTGTTTCAGATCAGTAGTCTATTATCATTTCATTTCTATAAATATTGAGATTGGCAAGGCCAAAGAAAGCAAAAATACTTTATGTTTCTCACTATTGTTCTTCCCGCATCAGATTTTTTTTTAAAAAAGCCAACATATAATTGACATTTCATATCTCAGTTCTTACAAAACAATCTTTTAATTTGTAATAATCCCTTAGTGATCTGTGAATTCTTAAATTTTACTTGTGACTATCAAGGAATTATGAGAGTAAGACTGTAATTTGAAGTTTCCAATCTTTAGTTTTCTATGCTAATGTGTTTTTTTATCTTGTATTTACCAGATGTTTAGTTTTGGGAGCTGAGTAGCACCCCTCCCCATGTGTATCACTGGAGACCTGGAACTAGATTTGCTGGCTCTTGAAAAAGATTTTTACATACATAGGTTGAAGTATTGCTCCAAACTGGGAATCAAGATCCCTACGGATGACCTTCATCGTGGACTTAAAGTGCACCGCAAACCTATTACAATTATCCACAGTCCCTTTGATTGCTCCATACCAATTAATTTGGACATATCCTAAATAGCTCCCTTTGATGACTTCTCATGCTGTTTACTTGCTGGATGTTATATTGCTTTCTGGCATATTTAATGGCGTTAATGTATCTCTTGGAACAATCTCCAACGGACTCAAGATTTTCAACCACGGGAGCTCTCCATTTGCTTTCTAGCCTCCTCCTTAACTGCTTCAGCGTTCTAGCCTCTTCATTATACCAAAGAGGTGGACCAAACTCTGAGTTGGATTCAGTGTTTAGAGGCGATAGTGTTCACTGCCCTGGTGGTTTCCGTATACCACTTATCCACCAGAGTAGTGACAGTATCACCATCCTGCATGGCAAGAGATCCTCTCAAGGTATTCTGAAAACCATCTTGGATCCATCAGCCTGCAAGGATGGACCATCAAAATAGGTCCAGGCTCCCCAAGGAGAGAGATTGTTACCTCCAACTCAAAATGGAGCTAGAAATGATCTGACCATGATAATGGGGTGGTCATGGTCTCCCTCACCCTCAGGTCTTTTCTCTGAGCTGCCAAGTAAACAAGTTGAAATCTGCAGCTGCTCGAGACCGAGTCCCCTCCACATGGATGTTAAAGTTCCCCAGGACCACAAGACTGGAAGATTTCACCACTGCAGAAGAGACAAAGTGTCAGCTCCGGGAGAGATAGTGTTGTGTTGTGGGGAGCACGGTACACCAACACTATCGCCCTGTCCCCTACCTCCATGTGGAGACACTCCAGATCCAAACTCAACAGGGATGAGAGCCTGCTCATATGTAAGGTGTTCTGAGCAATTATAGCAAAGCCCCCCCCCCACCACCACCACCATTCAGCCTGCCCTGTTGACAACTGAGAAATTGCCCTGTTGACAAACTAAGGAGAGAGAAACACACACCCAGGTCTCAGTCATACATGCCAGGTTGGAATTGCCACCCAGGCTCATGGCCTGAATAAGATGACCTTTACTGACAGATGACCTGGACTTCAATAACATCATGGACAGGCTGGAGTGACCTTCAGGCTCATCATGCATCTGATGGATGAGCTGAAGACTGGAACATATTCTCTCTCTCTCTCTCTCTTTTGCTAAGCACTATGGTGCTTCCCAATGAAGTTCATGTCTGTTGTCAGAGACCCTTTCGAAAAAGAAAAGAAAGCTTCATTTGAATCCTTAGCAACAGGGAACATAAAGCACATTTCATGGTACACAGAGGTCTGTCCTTTACCACCTCACTTCATTGTATTTGCAACTGCCTCGTTACTGTTCAATATTGTTGAATTCTGGCTTGAACTGAAGTTTGTACACAGAATTCTAGCATGTGAGAGGAGACCTCTTAAGCTTGTTCACTTATTATAGACTCTCATACCATAGATATGCAGGACTAGCTCCTTCCTTCTCGTTGTCTTTTTCTCCATGTGGAAACTGACACTTTTACATGGAAAAGGTTCCTGCTGTTATAAAGCTATACATCAGTAGCAGCTGGTGACCCCAGTTTCAGAAGTGCCATGGCTCCATTCCCATTTCAGTCTGCACTTTCAAGAAGCTTATCAAAAGTGCTATTTTGGGGTAGGGTTCAGGACCTAGGAGAGCTCTTGTGAAGTGCAGACTGAAACCTGGATTGGCTGAAGTCCACCAACTGTGAGGAAGAACCTCTCTGGAGATGTGAGGGGAAGAAGTGCTCTTCAATATGCTTGGGAAGTTCCTGCGTGCCAGTAGTGACTAAACAGTACTTTTGATTGTCCAGGATTTCCTCTCACCTGAAAAAGTGCTGCTTGCTCACATCATTAAGTGTGCAGAATCACTCCAAATTCCTTGGTTAATGAACAGACAGCAGGGTCCTAACACTGGTAAGACAGAAGGTCACATTAGTTTAACAAGCCAGTACAATATCTCCTCCATGGGTTCTTCAGCACAAACTAGAAATAACACATCTATAACTCATTCTCACTCTTGCTATAGGATCTATAGGGTTTCTGCATCTATCGTATGAAGCTACTTTTTATTACAAAAATGCTGGCCGTATATATAGTGCCTACTTTTTATTTAAAAAATAAATACACTATTTAGGCGTGAAGTCAAATTTGTACCCTAAAGCCCTTTTTCCAATTTTAAACGTTTTCTCTTTTCTTCTCCTTTATCATCTGCTCCCTGTAGCCCTACAAGACCACAAACAATCTATTTTCTTACTAGTTGTGATGATTAGGGTATTTTGTTATTGTAGTAATTAATATTACTTTTATCTTCATTAAATATTGCTTCATAATCCTTAAATGGCAGTACAAAAAGGTTTTTGCTGATCCAACCAGCCAGCAATGTTTAAAAATATTTTGAGGTTGATGATGATTTTTAAAAAGGATTTCAGCCTCCCCATGGGGCAAATGTCAGATCAACTGCAGAAACACAGGGGAGCTTGCAAGGCAAGGGGTGGGGATGAGGTGGCCACGGCTTCCCCACATCTCAGCTGTCCTGGAGGCAGGGGAGTGCCAGTGAGCAAAAGGACAGAATGGAGATGCTGGAAAAAAGAATGTATTCCTCCTCCTGGCAGACGAGCAGCAGGGCCTCTCTTGCTTCTCTCCTCCCCTCCCTTTGCTCACGCTCCCTTGTTTTGCAGCAGCACTTTTGCCAGCCCAGCAGCTAGGACTGGTTCAGGACTGAAGCTCTTCATATATGCAAGAGGGGGTGGGGTGGGGGTGACAGAAGAAAGAGAGGCTTCTGTCCATCAGCCATGAGGAGGAATGTGTTCTTTTTTCCCCAGCCTCTTTGTTGTGTCCTTTCACGTACCGGCACCCCCTGCCTCCAGGACAGCTGCATTGTCAGGGAAGCCTTGTCCACTCACCCACTCCATCCCCTGCTGAGTGGATGGTCCTCCTTCGGCTGTGCAGGAAGGGACGGGGTGCCTACATCAATGTCATGTGGGTATGTGCGCATGCACCCATGTGACATCACCATCATGTGTGAAGCCTGCCCTCCATCTCCCCCCTCTTTTGGGCACTCGGTCTCTAAAAGGTTCACCACCACTGAAATATGGAGCCCTGAGTCGGCCTAGGCTGATTGGGCGGGGTAGAAATTGAACTAATAAACAAACAAATAAATATGCCCTTGTTGTCTGTGTTGGCATTCCAGATCTCGGCATAAATTATCCCCAACTTTAATTTGAGGGCTAATGTACTCCAGAATTCTGAGGAAAACAGTGTGGCTTTGGCGTTCTTCAGTGTAAATATTGCTCAGAACAAATCATTGACTGGATCAGAAGGCTGTTATAGAGTATTTTACTGTGTCAAAGGCACAGGTACTTCAGCTCTACTGAAAGCTGAAATGCTGGCAACCTGCCAAAATTAGATGACACACATGTATGCACAAAATGGCTCTACAAAATGAATCTCTTGAAGATACCACAGAAGCCCCATGGCTATGTGCATAATTTGACAGTTGTGCCATTTATTAAGATCAGCCAGTCAAAGTGGCAAGATCTTAAGAGAGATAGATAGTGAAGAACAGCTGAACACCTGGTTCTGTTTTGGATGGCTAGCTGGCACCACGAAACACAGAAATAGAACATAATTGTAAACTGCTGAAGTGAAATCTCAGTTTTTGTACCCATAGCACCATGCACCATGTTCTAGAGCTAGATGAGACCATCTGTTGGTTTTTTTGATTTTGGATCTATGAAGTAATTGTATGATTCCTAGTTCCTGTTCCTTGAGAGAGAGAAATATCCCAGAGGCAATTATTATAATTAATAATATGGAGTGAATGAACTCAGAAAAAATTAGCACTACAAAGTGGAGCAACATCCTTGCTTGATAAATATCATTAAAAAGGAAGTGGGGAATAGTCATTGTTTGAGGAAATGTATTCTATTTTTGATAGAACTATATAGGCTAATATTTAAAATAATAGAAAATATTCTAAATAATTGTGCTTGTACTTATTAATCAATAAACATCCATGACAAGGCACTGCTCTTGTACAAGTCTACTTAGATCCAGTTAAAAAGGGGCTGCATAATTTTAAAATGCATATTTGCCTGACATTAAAATGTACCTGGATTTGTCAGAATATCATATCCAAGATAATAGGCTTTTCCTTAGATAGATAGATAAATCTTTATTGTCATTGTCCTGCACAGAACAACGAGATTGCGGGGGGGGGGGGGGAACACTTATCGACCCAACAAAACCTAAACAAAATACAACTATACAAAATTATCAACATACTCCCACCCCACATATACACATTTAATTCCTTGCTGTTCTGGCTTTCTATCTGCAGGATAGTTTAAATGTAGGTTAATTATGCTTTTTAAAATATGCATTTGGGATGCAAAATATATTTAATTAATACATTGATTGATAGATTATACATTGACAAAGCCAAGAAAGTGGCTTCATTTTGGCAGTCCAGGGTTTGATTGAGACACGAAAGAAGAATTGATTGATTGATTGGCATGTGTCTTCTGTTCTAATAATTAGGTGCATTGATTTTATAATATTAAAGCTGAACTAGTGAGTGTACAAGATCAGATGCACTCTTTACACAAACATTTTAAATACAGCATTATTCATCCCAAATCTGAATTTATATCTTGAATGTAATTTTATCTCAACCCTGCTGTTTAAAATATGCTAGCTGTGAAACAGAGTCAGATCAATATACACTGTTGGATAGGTCATTTGTTTAGATATCTAGCTGAAGCGCCATACGTTGTGAGTTCAGTTCCCCACTGTGCCTCTTTGATAGGGGCTGGACTGGATGATTCATAAGGTCTCTTCTAGCTCTTAGTTCAATGATGTTGATGTTGATGATGATGTTGATACTGTCACAAGTAATACTGGCAGAAATCAAATCCAATAAATATCCAAGTTTTATAAGAACTATCAAAATCAGGTTTCATAGAATGTAAATGTCATAGGAGGGTACTGCAGTGGCTCAAGTGGCTAAGATGCTGACTGGGAGGCGGAAGGTCAGCAGTTTGATTCCCGAGTACTGCAGGATGGAATGAGCTTCCGTCGTCTGTCCCAGCTCCTGCCAACCTAGCAGTTCAAAAGCAAGAAATTGCAAGTAGATAAATAGGGACCACTTCGGTGGGAAGGTAAACAGCATTCCATGTGCTCCGGTGTCTAGTCATGCCTGCCACATGACCGCAGAAACATATACAGAAGCAGACAGTGCTGGCTCTTCGGCTTTGAAACAGAGATGAGTACTGAACCCTAGAGTTGGATACAACTGGCTTTCGAGCAAGGGAAACCTTTACCTTAAATGTCAGTATGAAGGGCAGTATGGAAATCTTACAAATAAATAGAGATATCCAAATTTCTGCAATACCTAAGAGGCACCTTAGTGGGGAAGAAAGTTGAACAGAATTTATGGGAATAAACTTCCTTTCATTTCTTTTTTAAAAAATCTAATCAAATGAACACTCCACATCCCGTTTTTAGTGTATCACATTTCTCAACGCATGAAATAGCTGCTGACCAATTATCTGCAGAGCATGAGAACACTGCCTGAAAAGGGCCAGCAAAGGTTACAGTAATTTCCATCAACTGCAATCTCAGTTTCACTTGAACATAAATGATGACTGACTCATGGAAATATTAACTTCACTCTTTGTGCTTATTCAAACAGTAGCTTCCACTGTGTTCTGTGGTATTTGTGGTAAATACCCACAGTGACTATTTTTATTTTCCATTTTTATATCATTATCCCAAGTATCTTCCGATCCCTTCTTTGTTACCAAAGTGGAACTCATTAGAACTCTAAAATCAGAAGTACTGTACAGTTAAGCACATGGCTCCAAATTAGGCTTACTTTTCGTAATTGTTCAGTGCATGATTCCACTGGGACATATCTAAGTGTTTACTGGATTAATACAACGAAAGATATATGTAAGATGTGTTGTCTATACTATCTCAGTGTATCGGAGCTTAGAAAAGTTATTTCAGAAGACTGCAATTCTCAGAATCATGGCAATGCTGCATGGAAGATTTTGAAAGCTGCAATCAAAGCAGGGAAGAGGGTATCAGTTCCCAATGCCCATTGTAAATATAATGCTCTTTTTCTTACTTATGTGATCAGGATAGATTGTGTAATTGATATTTTTGATATTAATAAGAATTTATTAAAATTAAGGTAATTTGAAACAGAGGGGCCACAGTGATATAGTGGTTAAGACCTTGACCTTGATGACTGGAAGATCAGCAGGCCAACAGTTCAAGACTTGAGTGCTGCACAGTGGAGTGAGCTCCCACCATCTATCCCAGCTCTTCCAACCTTGCAGTTCGAAAGCAAGAAATTGCAAGTTGATAAATAGGTACTGCTTTGGTGGGAAAGATAACAGTGTTCCATGCACACTGGCATCTAGTCATGTCTGCCACATGATCATGGACATGTCTGCAAATCTAAATCGGAAGATCTGGGGCTTCCACCATCACTTTGTGGGTGGATATTGGATTTTCTGTCGGCTCGCTCCCAGAGGGCCCGGTTGGGCCCTTATAACTCCAATATAAGTACAAATACATGAACACCAGAGGGATGTGTGCTTAGCCCGCTCCATTATATTCTCTATACGTTTGATTGTGTCTCTGCCCACCCTAGTAATAGGATTGTCAAAATTTCAGATGACACAACCGTGATCAGGCTCATCTCTGATAAGGAGGGCGAGACGGCCTATAGAGATGAGGTAGAGCGGTTGATAAAGTGGTTTAGAACCAATAACCTGCTTCTTGATATATAAAAAAATGAAGGAGCTTGTGGTGGACTTTAGGAGGCAGAAAAGCGATGTCCAGCCACTTTTGATTGATGGAATCTGTGTGGAGAGGGTAACAACATTCAGATTTCTGGGCATTGAGTTACAGGAGAATCAGTCCTGGAGTGCCAACACAAGGGGGCTTGCGAAGAAGGCGCAGCAGAGATTGTATTTTTTTTTTTAGAACTTTAAGGATAAACCATCTTCTGCAAAAGCTGCTGCTTGCCTTCTATTATTGCGCCACTGAGAACGTAGTTACGTATGGTCTATGTGTGTGGTATGGAAGTTGTACCTATCGGGATAGAACAGTGTTGCATAGAATTATTAAAACAGCAGAGAGTATTATTGGTTGTTTGCTTTCCACCTTAGAACAAATTTATACCATCAGGTGCCATACAAAAGTGTTAGATATATTAGGAGATCCATCGCATCCTGGTCACCACTTCTTCGAGCTGCTGCCATCGGGACGGAGATATAGAACAATGAAGGCAAGAACAAGCCATCTCAAGAACAGTTTCTTCTCTAGAGCAATTTTGGCCTTAAATGGAAACTCTGGACTCTGAAGTCATCTTATTTTATTTGTTGTATTCTATTGTATTGTAATGTTTTAATTAGTGTTTTGCAGCTGTTTTAAATTATGTGGAGTGCCTTATCTGAGTTGATATAGTAACCAAGAAATTTCGTTGCTCCTGCAAGGGGACAATGACAATAAATATTCTTTTTTTTAAAAAAAAAATTACAGTGCTGGCTCTTTGGCTGTAAACAGAGATGCACGGAGAACAACAACACTCCCAGAACATGAAAATAGAGAAAATCGAGTATGTGTCTTTAATAAAAGAAAGTATTCACATGCTAGTCCAATGGTGAGGTATCTAAGAAAATGTAATGCAGTGTGTATACTTTATGAAATCTTATCTAGTATATCTCCAGGCAAAGGTCCAAACCCACGTACAGCAAAGTATATCTACACACGCAAGACTAAAAATGCAACAGAATACGATAACCCTCACTCATACAAATACGCACTTATGAGAACCTACAAAAATACAAATATACACGTGTTAGCAATTTCCCGAAACGATTCCCCAGTTCGCCTCACGAGAGTTGGTACGTAACAGTAATCAAGCGGGGTCTTGTTATTATAGTCCGCAGCAAGAAGTCACTGGGTGAACTGTAGTACTGTATAGACTGTGTGTACTGTCCATGTTTCGTCGGGAACCAAAGTGCAACTAGTCCATCGGCAGGTTCTTATGCGGCGGGCAACATCAAGCAGTTGTAGACAAATTTCCGATGCCCTTCCGGTAACAGGACATTTCGAATAACTTTCTCAAGAGTCTACAAGTACAACATAAAATACATATATACTATAACAAATCCTATGACTAAAAGTGTATAATGAATATATTACTAATGTATAACCAATATATGACAAATATGTAACAATGATGAAAGAAACGGGCAAGGTACATACCTAAGATAGAATTTCTCGCGCGTATCGCACCTCCATAGGACTATCTTTCAATGTGTGCACGCATTAATTTCTAACAAGTGAATGCTACATATATAGCAAATAATAAAATAATGATGAACATGTGCGACTAATTGACCTGTGAGCCTTCGACCTCCTTACAGAATCCTGTCAGTAGTTCTTAAAGGGACATGTGCATGGATGGCCAATGAAGTAATAGAAACGGAACTATAGGAATGCATACAGTTCCCATTCTGTATTCAGTCCATGAGGTACTAAAATATTAAATCGATGGATGTAGAACGCCTCTCTCTGTAAGAGGAAACGCTCTACATCCATGATCTGGTATTTGTTGGGCGAAAAGGTTTCCAGTATAACCACCTTAATATCTCTTGATGTATGCTTCTTCTCAATAAAGTGGTTAACGAGAGGAGCAGTGATGACCCGGTTCTTTATGCAGGAGAGGTGTTCACCCAGGCATACCTTGAGGGGTCGCCTGGATTGTTCCACATAAGCTAACTGACATGAACAAATAATCATATAAATGGAATCCTTTGAATTGCAATTAGAGAACCTGGTGAGATTAAGGATAAAATTACTACTTGGTAAGTTTACACACTTGGTACACCACATGTGGACGCAGTATTTGCAGTGTCCACATGCAAAGTGTCCAGAGACGATTGCAGATGGTATCCTGCTCGGAGTGGTGATATCGGCTCAGGAGAGGAGATTGGCGATGGTCTGCGTTTTCCTGAATCCTATAGTGGGTCGCTGTTGGCACCCTGGTATGGAATCCAGTATGTGCCAGTGTTTTAATATGATGTGCTTGATCCGATTGGCCAGAGGAGTATAATCCAACGACCAAAATAATCCTGGTTGTACCTGTTGTGAAGTGATATTATTTCTAAACAAAGTGCTTCTGGGACGCAAATCAACCTTGTTACGAGCAGTCTTAATGCTTCTAGGGTATCCTCTCTTGCTCAAAGTGGTCGATATTTTACTGGCTGCTGATGTATAGTCTCGGTTTTGGGATGAATTTCTTTTAGCTCTCAATAATAAACTATATGGTATATTTGCCTTCAGATGGTGCGGATGAAAGGATGTATATTGTAGATATGCAAAACGATCTGTAGGTTTATGGTATAGTTTGGTTTGTAACCGGTTATTCTCAATGAATATGGTGAGATCCAAAAATGGAAGGGATACTGAACTCATAGTGTGTGTGAATTTGAGCTGCTTATGTTGATTATTGATCCATAAACAAAAGTTTTCTACGACTGTATGATCTTTGAAAATAAAAAACAAATCATCTATATATCTTTTGTAACAAATAATATTGGTGAAAAACGGATTGACCAGGGGATCCAAAATGAAAGTTTTGTCAAAATTGGCTACGGAGGGCGCAAAGTTTGAGCCCATTGAAACTCCTTGTGTCTGTAAAAAATAAGATTGTTCAAACCTAAAAAAGTTATTCTCAAAACATGTATCTAGGAGATCTAACAAAAAATCTGAAGGTGGGTGATTGTCAACACGAGTGTCTAGGAGATGTGTAATTAGCGTACGGGCTTCTCCTAACGGGATGTTAGTGTACAAAGATGTTATATCCAATGTTAGAAGTACTGCATCTGGTGGCACTGGGAAGTTTTCTAGCACCTGAATGAAATGAGCTGAGTCTTTGATATATGACGGAGAGAGTGTAGCGAACGTGTGTATATGATAATCAATATATTTAGCTACTGGTTCCAATAAAGAATTGTTCGCAGAGATGATAGGTCTGCAAGGGATGACGTCATCATCCAGAGAAAGTTTGTGAACTTTAGGCAGCAAGTAAAATATCGGAACTCTAGGAAACCTATTTAGTAAGAATCGGTAGGTACTTTCCGTGATGTATTCCATGGCCAACCCTCCTTGTAAGATAGTCGAAATTATGTTAGAGATGTGAGAGGTGGGGTTGTGGTCTAGTCTACGATAGCAGTCCGTGTTGGACAACTGAGTCCAAGCTGCTTTAAGATAGTCTTTCTTATCAAGAAGGACGACCCCACCTCCTTTATCAGCCGCCTTTATGACGATATCTGGATCGTCCCCTAGGTTTTTAAGCAGTTGCATGTCTCTCTGGGATAAATTGAAATCCCTGTTGAACTGGGATTCCACTACTGCAATATCACGGGAAACCAGTCTCTTAAAGACTTCAATTGAGGAGTTGTCTATATTGGGAGTAAAAGTAGAGCGGGGAGCAAATAACCTGGGTTGATCAGATGATTCTAACGGCTCTTTAAAAAATGCTCTTAACTTCAGTAACCTAATCAATTTGAATACGTCAATTTTAGTCTTAAAGGGAGAATATCGTGGTGTTGGAACGAACCCCAGTCCCAGGTTTAACAATTGTGCCTCCCTTACCGAGAGTCTTCGGCTTGAAAGGTTGAAGACCAGGGAAGCATTTACTTCTTCCTGGTTCGTTTCTGCGGTCTTTGTCCTAAAAAATCACTCCTGTTGTTTGACTTTGAAGTGCTGGCCACCGCTGAGCCCGACCTGTTTCGGTTCGTTCTAAAGTTGTATGGATCCCTAGTCTTTTCGTCTGTAAACAGAGATGAGCACCACCACCTAAATCAGGACACAACTGGCTTTTGTGCAAGGGCAACCTTTACCTTTGTATTCATTAAAGCCATGGGTTCTCAACCTTTTAATGCTGGGCCCTGGATCACCCCCCCCCCCCCAAAAAAAAAAAAAAGACTGTTTGCGGGCTGGACTGGTGTCCTCCTCTCACCACCACCTTTGGCGGCAGCAGTGGGACCACCCCGAGCCACATATTCACCCAAAAAGTAAGTCCTGCTTACCAGCCTGGCAGAGCTGCGTGATGTAGGTAAAGGAACCCTCCGGCAGACAACAGGAATGCCTCTGCAGCTGCCCAGAACACCTCTGCAACTGCCAGAAACTCATCAGTGGCAAATGGAAATGTGTCAGTGGCAAATGGAAACATGTCAGCGCCTGCCGGAAACACATCAGTACCCACCAGAAATGCATCAGCGGTAAAAAACAACACAGCCACCAGGAATGCATTCGGTGGCGGCGGCAATGTGACAAAGGAGGCGGTCCTGGCAGCAGCAGCATTCCCAGCAGCTGTAGGGGTGTGTGTTTCCGGCTGCTGCTGCTGCATTTCCAGCGGCCGCCAATGCGTTTGGAGCAAAGTCGGGGGCCTGATTATTTGTTGTCACGGGCCGTAGGTTGCGAACCCCTGATTAAAACTAAGGCATTTAGGGAAATGTTCAGGGCCATGCATATTAGTCCTTACAAACCAAGAAAAAGGTTTTTTGGGACATGCTTGGGCTAATAAGGGGATAATTGCTAGGTAGCATATTGAGCCAGTTAAGAAGTTTAGATTCTTGAATGTAATTTCTTTTTCTACTCTTTGTTGGGCCAGACACAGACAGTCTGCAGTGCAGATATGTCAGTTTCCTTGCTGCGTTGTAAATTGTAATTACCTTTTAAACTGCCCAAAAAGTGCTTTAGCTCTATGAGGTGGCATGTAAGCAACTGCATTTACAGTTTTGCATTTGAGAAGTGGCATCCAGCTTCTCCACACATGAATTTTCCAGGTTTCCTTTGAAAAAAATGTGAAAATAGATATTCCTTCCCAACAGATTTCATAGAAAGCTCATAAAATCTGGATTCATCGTGATTTCAGTGAACTCAGCCATCATACATGTTTTGGAGGAGTAAGGTTTACCAAGATAATACAGGCAAAATACTTTAGGGTCATCAAAGGACTATATAAATGCCTCTGTTGCTTATCCAAATAATAACTTTCACGAAACTCCTCCAATGTAACCCATTCCGCTGATTTTAGTAGCCTTTTGTATTGGTTGGAAAGTTGACATCAGCAAATCTTTTTATATAATATTTGAATTTAATAATGTTAAAAGCATTAGATTGGATATAGAGAGCATTTAGTGTTTTGTCACAAGTACAAGTCCATTGTGTTTCATAATTTGCCATTGCCAAAATGTCTGTTCAGATTTTGCTGAATATATTCTGGTGATAGGAAAAGACTTTTAAATGCATATTACAAATCTGTCCCTTCAATATGGAAAGCATTCTTGAGTCCCTTAATGCTTATAAGCTTGTTTGAAGAGAAAGGTGTTACACTTGGAGATGGACAAGAGGGAGTGAACCTCCCTCCAGTTCTGATCATAAAAGCAGTTTGGCGGTTCTTGCACTTTTCTATGTTGAAAGGCCAGTCATTATTTCCTTTTTTCACCTCCACTTTCTCTTTCAGTGATAAGAGAAACAACAAAACCCAGCCCAACAAGTAGGCAGGGGAGTCCTACTCACACCTACCAAACACTAGAACTTTGAACGACACTTATTTGTGTCACAAATCTTAGACTCTCTCAATATGGGTGATACTTGGAGCTATAGTCCTAAAAAGTAGCTTTTCTGTACAATAGTCAATTTCACTGCATTCAGTGGGATCTTTCTCCCAGAGAAGTATATAAAGAATTGTAGCTTAAATGAATCTTAAAGTTGTGTGTGGTAAGCAATACACAGAAAGAGCCTCCATGAAGATTGTGGTATTTTTGAGCCACAGTCAGGCCTACCCTGGTAACAGCAACCTTGTGTTGCCAGTTAATCTTTTTCACACTAGGTCAGGCGAAAGGACCTGCAGAATGAACTCACTAAAAGGTGCCTTCATTTTGGCAGTTTCACGTCTGAAGAAGACAAACTTCTTTAGATCACACAAATTTCTTTATCAATCTGGGTGTTAAATAAAAAGATTCTGGAAAGGAATTTTTTTTTGGGGGGGGGGCAAGTTGTGGGGTGGGGTGTTTTCCTTCATTTTATTGCTTGTCTCGATCCCGCTCTCGCCAGGGGAAACTTCCCTTGGTTGTGAGCGGGAGGCAATCGAGACTCCAATGCGGCAGGCTTTCTTATGGGCCACGCCAGCCGCCTTACAGCCAAGACCAGTCTCGATTGCACTTCCCTACTCACAACCAAGGGACACTTCCCTTGGTTGCGAGTGGGGAAGCATGATCAAGACTGGCCTCAGCTGTGAGGCGGACGGCATGGCCCATGAAGGCCTGCCGCGTCGGAGTCTCGATCCCGCTCTCACCAGGGGAAACTTCCCTTGGTTGTGAGCGGTGAAGCAATCGAGACTCCAACGCGGCAGGCCTTCTTACATGCCGAGAGGAGGGGGCTGGCGGTGGAAGATGGCATACCGGTATTACAGTACCGTACCTGCCAACCTAGCAGTTCGGATGCAAGAAATTGCAAGTAGATAAATAGGGACCACTTCGGTGGGAAAGTAACAGTGTTCCGTGCGCTCCGGTGTCTAGTCATGCCTGCCACATGACCACGGAAACGTCTGCAGAAGCAGACAGCGCTGGCTCCTCGGCTTGGAAACAGAGATGAGCACTGCACCCTAGAGTTGGATACGACTGGCTTTCAAGCAAGGGAAACCTTTACCTTTTACCTGGCTCTGGCTCCACTCGTCCTTCTCTTCTGTCCCGGACACCGGAAGCAGGGAGTACATGCGATCGGATTGCCAGGAGGTAAGGGGGTCTTATTTTCGGGTGGGGCCTTATATTTCAAAGGCAGGGGGGAAAAGGAGGGATGTCTTATTATGGGAGGAGGTCCGATAATCGGGGAAACATGGTAGCAAGGCTATAGATTGCCACTCTTCCCCCAGTAATCTAGTTTATTCTTTCTAAAGCCTGTTTTAGGTCTTAAAATGCATAATGAAGACCAAAGGATAAATCCAGCACTTCTTCTGTGTCTAGGCCAGATGTGAAACTGCCAAAATGAAGGCACCTTTTAGTAAGTTCATTCTGCATTTCCTATCAGCTGACCTAGTGTGAGAAAGATTAGCTGGCATCACAAGGTGGCCGTTACCAGGGTACACCTGAATGTAGTTTTGAAATACCACAATTTTTGAGGAGGCTCTTTCTGTGTACCCCAATCCAGCATTTGCAAGTGCCTTTTCTGTCCTGGTAATGGAAACTTAAAAGAGACTTTGGTGACTTAGTGGTTAAGACACTGTATTTGATGACTGGAAGGTCAGCAGGTCAGCAATTTGATACCCAAGAACTGCATGATGGAGTGAGCCTCCATCTCTGTCCCAGCTCCTGCCAACCTAGCAGTTCGAAAGAAAGAAATTGCAAGTATATAAATAGACATCACTTCGGTGGGAAGTTAAACAGCATTCTGTGCGTTCCGGTATCTAGTCATGCATGTGTGAGTTTTTGGATCTACTCCGGCCAAGCTTTCTGGGTTTCACAAGTACCCCCAAGGCTCCTACCTGTAGGTCTCAAAGCCGTCCAGCCTTTCCTAGGCTGCCTTTCCTTGGGTTTCTCTTGGAAAAACCCAGCTAAATAAAAAAGGAGAATTTTATAAAGAATCCTGGTAGAGTAAAGTTAGCCACTCTTGTAACCCCAATTCAAAAATCAAGCAAAATGTAGAGGAAGATTGTTTATTCTTCAGGTAGAGAAGTTGCAAAAATATCAATTACAACTAGTCACATCACAAAAGCTTACAGGGTTGCACATACAGCCCCCCCCTAAAAGAACACAATCTGACTAACCTTAAAAGTTCTTGTTAGGACAGCAAAACAATTCCAACTGCAGGATAGTTTTCCTCCTCCTTTTCCTTTTTCTCTCTCCTGCTGGCTTATTTTTATCTACCCCATAAGGGACCCAGGCCATCTAACAAACCTGGCGTTAGAATTAATTATCTGTTAGGGGCAGGTGACAAGGAAAGAAGCAAGTAGAAAGCAGATGACCTCACTCAGATCCTGAAACCACAGAAAGACTTAAAAGGCCATGGCCCATTTTTTAGAAAACCAAACAGCTTTTTAGTACCAGGGAGAACCATGTGAATGACTTGGGACCATTCCATCACAGCATGCCACATGTCCACAGAAATCTGCAGACGCAAGCAACACTTGTTCTTTGGCTATAAACAGAAATGAGCACTGAGCCCTAGAATCGGATAAGACTGGCTTTCGAGCAAGGGTGACCTTTACCTTTCCCTAGTGGGTTGTGCTGGTCAATTACTGTAATAAAGCGATTTGATTTTACCTATTGGGAACTTCCTTCATCCCTCCACCTTCTTCCTTGCAGCCCTCTGTATACTCCAAAATCTGTTCCTGTGGCTCCTTCCTCCTTCTAGGTGGGTACCCCAAAACACTCATAAAATATTTTGGCTCTCCTGGAGGGCTCCCATTTTGTACATCCATTTTGTGCATTCAATTTCATCCCTCTCTAGTGCCTAATTTTGGCCTTAAAATGCCTTTACTAGAAACCGAAGAGATAAGTCAATCACCTCCCATTTTTAAAGGCCCTTTGCAGTTTAAAACAACCCCCTGGGGACAAATTTGGGAGCACAGTGCAAATTGGTCCCCAAGTGATCTATTTAATGAACCGATGCTTCCCTTCCTTACCCAGCAAATTAATTAACAGCAATTTGCTGTTAGTTTATGCCATTGCACTTACATTGGGATAAACAACCAATTTGATTGTGGCTGCTAGTTGCTTTTTGGAGTAATGAGAGTTTGTCAAAAGTTACATTTCAAAAGTAATATAGTGCGTATGATCCAAGTTACCTTATCGAACAAGTATTTAACTTTCAAAATTTATCTTTAGAAGACATTTTAGCCAAAGATGAAAATGAAAACAAGTGAGCTACAAAGGACAAAATTTTTCATGTGTGGAACAAGCTAATGAGAAAAATGGTATTTTGTATAACCATATCAGTTAACAAACATGGATGCCTGGGCAAATATAAGAATACATATGCTGTGCTGTTATTGTTTTAGTTAAATGAAGCTATTTAAATTGTTATTTTTAAGGTAAGGATTATTTTCCTCCTTCCAATAAAGTACAGCAGAAAAGTTGTCCAAATATGAATAATTTATTAAACTGGAGATAGTTTACCTTACATTACTTTCATACTCATCTATCAATGATGAGTTTCAATAGTATAACCAAATCAATATTTTTTGATGTAACTGTAAAACTAATCTGAAAAGTTGTCATTCTGAAAGAGAAATCTTCATCTGTTTGTAAATATTAAGATAATACCAGCAAGAATGAATCTATGTGTAGGAAAACCATGGTTTCAATCTAGTGATATTGACTAGTGATTTAAATCACACACACACACACACACACACACACACACACACACACACACACACACACACACACACACACACACACACACACACACACACACACACACACACACACGTGATTGTAGCTAAAAGGCTGAGAAGGGATAGTGATTTAGATCAATTTGATTTAAATCAAATCCACTCTGCCCCAGTCTGAAATTATATCTGGTGATACAGATTATCCAAACACAAGAGGTAGTGGTGGGAAACAGATTTATTGGCTGAATGCCTACTTTTTGAACTGAAAGGGGAAAAATCAATTTTCTCTTCCAAATACAATTCCCAGAATCCACCAGCCAGCCTTCTGGGAGTTTCCCCCTCTCTTGGGTACCTTTAAGCAGTAGTTTAAAAGGTGCAGGGCTTCTGCCAGAATAAAACAGTAATTCTCCACCCACCCACCCACCTTCTGCTTTCATAAAAGTAGTGCCGGCAGATGGTTGACAAATGCCCAGTTTTCTCCCACATAGACACAAAGATAGTCTAAATGGCACCTTCTCCTATTTATGTTTTTAAGCCACTAGATACCTTTTGGATGTGAAGTCCCTCTTCCTTAGCTAGGATTGGGAGAAATGTTGCTCCCATTCTTCTTTGTTAAATCAGATTTTACCAACATTTAAACATGGACTTTCTGGTGGCTTAGTGGTTCAGACGCTGAACTTGATGACTGGAAGGTTGGCAGGTCACCAGTTCGAGACCCAAGTGCTGCACGATGGAGTGAGCTCCCGTCTCCGTCCTAGCTCCTGCCAACCTAGCAGTTTGAAAGCAAGAAATTTCAAGTAGATAAATAGGTACCATTTCAGTGGGGAGGTAATGGCATTCCATGCTCCAGTATCTAGTCATGGCTGCCACATGTCCATGCAGACACAGACAGTGTTGGCTCTTTGGCTATAAACGGAGATGAGCACCAAACCCTAGAGATGGATACAACTGGCTTTCGAGCAAGGGCGACCTTTGCCTTTACCTAAACATGGAAAAAAGTAGATCTAACTTGTGTATCCCTGTTCATTTCACTTCTACATCTCCCTATACTATTACCACTTTTTAAAAAAATCACATCTCAATTTTTCATCTCCAGTAACAGAGTTAATTAGATCTGCATTTCATTCTCTCCTTCCCCACAGTTTGTCTGTCTTTCTGACAAAGAAACCATGAGGAAAAAGAAAAAATATGGATAAGAAACCTGTGCTATTTTAAAAATTATTTATTTATTGTAAACTTTTTTGTACTATTTTTCAGGGCCAGTCAGCGCAAAGTGACTCGCCTATATTTTAAAAAACAACAACATTATAGCAAGAAATCCAAAACAATCAAATAAACACACAATAGCAGCATCCCGATGAGAAATCAAAACAGAAGCCAGGCTGGCTGGGTCAGTGAATTGGAACACCTGGTTGCGGAACTAGAGGTTGGGAGTTTATTTTGCTACTATTTTTGGGGGGAGAAGACCAACTAGGCTAGGCTGCCCAGTCTCACAGTGTCCCACAGAAGAAGGGAATGACAACTTACTTCTGAATAATGTATAATTTAATTTAATTTAATATTTCAACTTGTTTGCCACCCACTCAGGGAAGCCCGACTCAGGGTGACTTACATAATCTAAAACCCCATACAATAAAAGCAGTGAAAAAACCCCACCCACATTGAAAGAATCCCACCCATCCCAAGAAGCAGAGAGAGGGTACATCTCATGGTGAAAGCCAGTGAGCAGGAGCCACATTGCCCTCTGGGCCCCACACCCGCCCCGCTAGCCAGGTCCTAAGTACTTTCCTGAAGGGCAGCAGCTCCATCTGTAACCGTAGGTCTACTGGGAGGAGGTTCCAAAGGGCCGGAGTGAACATGGAAAAGGACCTTTTTCTTGTGCCAGAGAGGTGGGGGCCCCTGGCTGATGGAACAATTAGGGAGCCCCTCCGGTCCGCTCTGGTTGGGCAGACAGATGTTCTTAGGGTGATGCGGTCTCTTGGGTATCATGGCCCACTACCATATAGGGCTTTAAAGGTCATAACCAGCACCTTGAATTGCACTCGGAAGCAAACTGGTAACAACTGCAGCTCCCAGAGCAGGGGCAAGTCATGGGCATAATGCCCACACCCCATCACTACTCAGGCTGCTGCATTCTGGACCAGCTGCAACCTCCGAATGGTCATCAAGGGCAGCCCCATGTAGAGCGCATTGCAATAGTCTAGTCTGGAGGTGACCAGGCCATGTGTGACTGTAAGCAAGGAGTCCCTATCCAGGAGCAGGCGCAACTGGCATATCACATGGAGTTGTGCAAAGGCCCTCCTGGCCACAACCACCACCTATTCTTCTAGTAGCAGTCGAAAATCCAGGAGGATGCCCAAGTTGCGCACTGGGTCTGTCTGGAGCAAAATAGCCCCATCCAAGACCAAGGATGGCAGCTCCCAGAATGGCGTAGGACCCCAAACCCACAGCCACTCAGTCTTGCTAGGATTCAATTGTAACCCGTTGGCCCCCATCCAGACCCCCACAGCCTTCAGACATCCAGATAGGACTTTGACAGAATCACTGGGGTCCACACCGGCCGAGATGTACAACTGAGTGTCACCCACGTACTGGTGGTACCGCACCATGTGAGAATGGATGATCTCACCCAGTGGCTTCATGTAGATGTTAAATAGGAGAGGAGAGAGCCCTGAGCCCTGAGGCACCCCATACTGAAGGGGCCTAGGGCTGGACCTCTCACTTTCCAACCACACCGACTGGGTCCGGCCCTTCAGGAATGAGGAGAACCAGGACAACACAGTGCCCTGGATCCCCAACCCTGTTAGCCATCCCAGAAGGATACTGTGGTCGACGGTATGGAAAGCCACTGAGAGGTCAAGGAGAGCAAGGACAGACAAGTGACCGCCGTCCCGCTCCTGCCAGAGATCATCCATCAGCGTGACCAATGCTGTCTCCGTACCATACCAGGGCCTGAACCCTTACTAAAAAATCTTAGAAAGAGTCATTGTATATTAGAATCAGCTTGATGACATGCAAATATCATTGTTACATAAGATACAAAAGGCCAAAGAGCTGTATATGATTCATACTTTCACATATGTCTAAAACCCCTGCCTTCTGGATGAATTGTTGGCCTGTTTTGAGGTATTTGAGCCTTATCATTGTAAGCATAGCCCTTTCTAGGCACTGAAAGTGGGCAAATAGAAGGCATGGAGGTGAAACAACCACACAGCTCTTGGCTCTTTCCCAGTATATTTGTCTTCATCTTAGCTGTTTCACAGAATATGTGTGGGTCCAGGTGAGGTCAGTCATAGAGTGGTACCTGCCCTCTTATCTGTTGTAATCTTTTGCCACAGAATTAAACTGATACACCTGGAATAATATTTTCCTGAGGAAATTTACATTAAATTAAATTAATTTAATTTAATAGATTTATATACCGCCCTATCCAAAGGACTCTGGGTGGTGTACACAAGTTACCAAAACCAATATACAAGTAAAACAATTTTAAAAAACCTTAAAAACATAACAATATTAACCCCCCCTCCCTGTCATGCCATTTATTATCTAAAAACATAAAATCTACAAAAACCTTTAAAAAATTAATTATAGGATTAATTACATGGATTTTCAATCCCCCCCTCCCAATCTCTATTGAAGAAGGGAAACCAATATTCTCTACTGTTTCTTTTGGGTTATTCACATTCTACCTCTCGCTTCTCCTCACCCCATGCTCTCAGAAAAGTAGCATGCATAGCAACTATGGAGAATGCAAAGCATTCAAAATGGATATATAGTAGTATATGGCAAAATGGGGAAGGGGAGTATGCTACTGTTGTTCCTGATTGTGAGCCCCAGCCCTGTGGAACCTCTTACCACCTGAGGTGCGTCTCCAGACGGAACTTCTCCCCTGCCAGTGGGTGTGGGGCACGATAGGCTCCACTACTCAATCCCGCTGGCTTGTTTAGCCGTCATGGGGAACTTTTCCTCCTGCCCTGTCCAGCCTGCTTTAGTGTGCGTGGAGGGTGGGTTGTGGGTAGTTTTTAAGGATAAATTGTTAGTTTACTGTGTTTTTAATTCTGTTTTTAGATGAGGGTTGTTTAATTGTTTTTTAATTGTAAATGTTTTTGATTTGTTTTTATATTGTATTTTTTTTACTCTGTTGTTTAGCCGCCCTGAGTGGTTTTCTCGCCAGGAGGGCGGGGTACAAATGAGCAAATAAATAAATAAATAAATAAAAATTGGAGAGCTTTTCTTTCCCTGCTCTCCAAAGTTTGGCAAAATGATTCCCTTCTCCAGTTTCACCACTTGCTGGATGTAAGATGGAGCAGATTCATTTGCTTCAGAGGATAGAACTTGGACAGGGAAGTGGGAGAAAAGCTGGTGCAAAGTTGGAAAGTTGCTTTTAAGGAGAATGCTTTTAAAAAGCAGAAATTTGGGAGGGGGGTGGGCTGGGGGAGTTTAAAACATAGCATAACAGATAAGTTTACAAATCAATGTGGCTTTTTACAACTGGTAATAACAGAAGATCTAACAATTTACAACTCAACAGAACCATACTTCACAGCAAATCAATCCCAATCAGGGATCTTCTGTTATTACCAGTTGTAAAAAGCCACACTGATTTGTAAACTTATCTGTTATACTAAACAGCCATTGTGTACCTCTGTACATGATATGTATAAATTAAGGTCATGAAGTCTCACTTTGATGTCTGACAAAGTAGACTTGATCCATGAGAGCTAATACTAAAATACAGCAGTTAGTCTTTAAGGTGATACAACATTTTTTGGGTCTTTTTGTTTTGTTTACTCTCTGATATGCTTGCACAGCTACCACTTCAAAAATTTCAAAATGGTATACAATATGTAAGCTTTGCAGTGGTGTTTTTGCTTTGTTCCAAATCGAATAGAATTATCTTATATATGTTTACCCAGAAGTAATTCTGATAGAGTTAATTGGAATTGCTTTCAAGTAAGTAAATACAGGATTTCAGCCTAAAGCTTGTATGGTTGGGCTTAGAATAGCTTGAGTTGAGCACAGCTGAAGTTCAATTATCTATTGTGCTTTGACTCAGGTGTGCTCTGCTTATCTTTGCATGCTGGCTTTGCATGAAGGTCATGATGATGAGGGATCAAACTGTGCCTGGAAGATTAACACACAAATGCTTTAGCGTGTTTCTTTTGGGGTAGATTGTTTAGAATTTTTTTTAAGGATAACCCCAGCAGCTTTGAGAACAAAAAAATAAATGCCAGAGTTGAGAACTTCTTTATAAAAATAAATTGCATGTCAGAAATTACTCAGGGTTGAAAGGATTTTTGCTGGAGAAACAGTAGTAACTAGCATTCCTGCTTGGGCTTCGCCCCGGGGATGTGTGGTGGCCGTGCAGCCTGCCTGCCACCTTCCCTCTCTGCCTGGCTGTTTTGAAGCCAGCTTCGAAACAGCGAGGCGGAGAGGGAAGCTGACAGGCTGCTATCCATGCGGGGAGACGTGTCCCTGGGCGTAAAACAGCCTGCCTGGCACCTTCCCTCTCCGCCTGGCTGTTTCAAAGCCGGCTTCAAAACAGCGAGGTGGAGAGGGAAGCTGATAGGCTGCTATCTGTCCGGTGAGGTGCGTCCCCAGGTTGAAAGCAGCCTGTTGGGCGGGCCGCATTGGCATGAGGGGCACTGCAGCCGCCTTCGGGGCATGGGGCGCAGCGGCTGCCTCCAGCACCCTTGCGTCTCTGGTCATGGCGAGGCGGAGGCTTGCTCGGGTGGCGGGGCTGAGGCGAGGGGGAGGCTGCCTCGGCGGCAGTGCTTACATGGTGGTATGTGTACACGTGGCAGCTTCTTCACCCAAGGATGTTAGTCCTCAGAGTTGTCAAGTTAGTTAACTGTCTGACAATAGGCATTGATACAGCTACCTCTTTGAAAACAACTACAGTATACTGTATTCTAAAATTCAAGCATTGTCAACATGAAGACAGCAGGTCACCTGTGGCTGTTTCCTGTAAACCTCTTACTGTTTTTGGTAACATGTTTACATCTTTCTAGATTTCTTTATTGCATGAGATAGTGTATTTGAGCTGGCCAGGGGAGGTGGGTGGTGGGGGGAGAGAGTTGCCATACATTCTTTAAAACATAATGTGTATGATTTACATCAGGAATTATCAACCTTTTAAAGCTGGAGGCCGGGTCACGCTGCCTCAGACAGCATTGGGGGCCGGACAGCCATTTTGCTCTTCCTCCACCACATGGCATTTCCTGGTGTGGTGGAGGCAGTGGGGGCCCAAATGAAATGGTGCCACAGGCCGCATCTGGCCCACAGGCCACAGGTTGAGTATCCCAGATTTACATAGAAGAGCCCTTCAGGCATTCCATCTGCCAGAGGGGCTCGCCGCTCTGGCACACGAAGGAGGGCCTTTTCTGTGTCCGCACCGGCCTTGTGGAACCTCCTGCCAGTAGAATTGTGGGAGCAGACGGAGCGGCTGCCTTTCAGAAGAGAATTAAAAACCTGGTTGGCAGGGCAGGTGTGGGGCTCAGATGGAAGAGTGGCCCCAGCCTGTTGGCTTATAAAATGAAGCCTCCCCATCTTTTAATGCGGGCAGTTTTAATATGGTTAGTTTTAAATAGGTGGGTGGGCATGTTGGGGTTTTAATTGTTTTTAATATGTATGTTTAATCCTGTTGTGAGCCGCCCTGAGTCGGGTTCGCCTGATTGGGCGGCATAGAAATTTGAACCATAAATAAATAAATAAATAAATTCAGTACTTTATGGACTAAATCTGCAGAGAGGAAGATCAAGCTAGTCTTACTCTTTGCTTTTGTCCTTCAAAGCAATAGGTACCTATATGAAGCGGAGAAGGCTCTCCATGATCATCAAAACCTTGATATCTCTGTGTTGTGGGTTGTAAAGAGAGCTAATGGATTGTACACACAGGAAATTTATACAGTTGTTGTACTGAGATTATAATGTCAAAGCCATGGATGGGTGAATCTGCTCTATTTCACTTTCAACTCTTCTGGCATCCCTATACAAATGATGAATTCCAAACAAAACAAAACATATTTCTGTGCATCTTTTTTGGCATGCACTGATATTTGTGTATATTTTTGTACATATTAGCCCCAAGCAGTTTCTCCTAAGAGATTACTAATTTTCACCCTATTTCCCTCATGTACACATTTTAGCATGCAGTGTATTTGGTTACAGTGCAATTTCAATGTTCAGATGAATACAGAAAGCTAAGGGTAGTTGCCTTTGGGTTCATTTATTAGATGGGAAGTGGAAATTAGATCAGCTTGAACAGGAGATGACAAACCAAATGCATTTCTTCCCCCATTGCTATTCATAGCTTTTTCATTCCCATATACGTGTGACCAACTCACAGTTCATTTGACTGGGGGTGGGAGTGCAAGGCATACTAAAAATACAGGGACATTGAAGGCACCAAATTTCCATAATAATACCCCCTCTGTTCTAACCAACTTCTCCTATTACAGAATTCCTACAGAATTTGAAATAAGCAGAGATGCAGATACTGTATTTGCTAGGTGAATGTGACTGCAAGATCAAAGGAACTGTCATTTCTTCAGTGACTGATTAAATCAGGGGTGCCCAAACTACAGCCTGGGGGCCGAATCTGGCCCCCGGTGCCAATTCATCCAGCCCACAAAGCCCTCATTGCTCCCGAAAGCAGAAGGTAAAATGCGCCCACTCGGGCACGTTTTACTTCTGCTTCCGGGAGTGATGAGGGCTTTGTGGGCTGGATGAATTGGCATTGGGGGCTGGATCCGGCCTCTGGGCTGTAGTGACCAGCCCCCTGAACCACACAGGGGATTAAATTGAGAAGGCAGGAAGGTAATTTTTGCTACAGCCCTAAGTATGACAGCTTCTTCTTCCAGCTTTATTGTCCTAGTGAACCATTCTATTGGCTTAGTCAGGGCATTGTTGGGTGGATGGGGGCTATGCTGCTAAACTCACAGGCAGCCACTTGTCCCATCAGCCATGCACTCATGTCTCATACTGAGTTATTCTTTAGAAAACTACTTCAAGGCAATGGACCCTTATGTATGTTACATAGAGGAAGAGAGAGAAAGGATGTATCCTTCTTTAATTGGTTCCACTTGAAAGGATATCAGAAGGCAGCAGTCTGTTCAAGAACATCCTGTGTTGAAATAGGTGCCTGGTCCAAGTCTATTTTTATGAGAGAAAATGTAATAGAAGGTGGAGCAAGAGCCTTGAAGTTTTCCATCAGCTGTACATGGGCCAAGTGAGAAGGATCTCCTCTACCACCAACTTCAACCACAAACCTCCATCCTTCCTTTGGTCTGGAGAGTGAATTCATCGGCATACGGGTCATATGCTAGCAGACTCCAAGACTATAGAGAGTTGTGATATATTTCTAGTTAAATGATAGCAGTCATACTTAAATGTGCACCTTTCTCTTCTTATTTATTATCTCTCTCTTTTTGAGGAACATGCAACATTTGTGTGATTAAATGTTTTGGCAAATGCTTTGCATTATTAAATTCACAGTTTCAGTTCTAGGCATCTGAAATGCCAGTGCTGTTCAGTTAAAAAGCTGTTGTCTAAGACCTTGGAAAGCTGCTACATGTAATGATCTAATACAGTATCTTCTTCCTTTTCTGCCGTATCCAAATCTGAATATTGCTGATCTTCATGGTGATCAGCCATGAAGACTGTCCTGGGAATATAATGCAGTGGCCTTTCATCTGCCTTCCACATCGCAGCATGACTCACATATCACTGATTCAGTTCCGCAAGTCACTTTCTGGTCCTGAGCCCTTTTGGCACGCAAAGTCCTCATCAGTCCAAGGCCAGTATTGATGAAACGTCTGCTTTCCATCAAGATGAATTCACGTGGGATTTAATCCACTTGGGGACTATCACCTTTCCCTGTGGACTTTGCCACCCAAAACAGGTAATCCTCAGCATTGTCATTAGTTAACTGCCGCCTGACACTTGGCATTGAGACACTGGCAGCATTGCCTACTCTATTACCATAGCAGATAAACTGGCCATACATAACAGTCATAATAAGAAAGAAAAATATAAATGGCACATAAAGTCATCAGTCTCTTGTTTTTTAAAATAATGTTTATTAATTTTTCAAAGAAAAAGAAAAATACAAAAGGAAAAATAACAAAACAAAGAAATAACAAAACAAAGAAATCAAAACACAATACATTTCGTACAATACAAAATACAAGACAGTACATAATAAAATAAAACTTATCTTACTCATTGTTTTAAACTAAACTTGTTTTTAACTCATTCACCCACCACCGCCACCGCGAGACCTCCGGAGCCAGGGGCCGCCCGGAGACCACCACGCCCAGCTGGGGGTGAGGAGGAACAGCTGAGTGGCGGGAAAGCCACCCAATGCCGCCACCGCGAGGCCTCTGGAGATTCGATAGACAGAGTGCCAGAAGAATTACGGACAGAGATGTGGGACATCATGCAGGAAACAGCAAATAAAACAATACCAAAAGAAAAGAAGCATAAGAAAGCAAAGTGGTTGTCTGATGAGGCTCTTAAAATAGCAGAGGACAGAAGGAACACAGAACACTGAACACAGAATTTCCAAAAAAAAAAAAAGCAAGGAGAGATATGGAAAACTACCTAAAAGAACAGTGCAAAGAAATGGAGGAAAACAACGAAAGAGGCAGGACTAGAGATCTTTTCAAAAAATCGGGGAAATCAAGGGGACTATTAAAGCAAAAATGACCATGATAAGGGACAAAGATGGAAAGGAGTTAGCTGATGCAGAAGAGATCAAAAAGAGATGGCAAGAGTACACAGAGGAACTCTACAAAAAGGACCTCAACACTCCTGATAATAACAATGAGAAATTTGAACTTGAACCAGACATTCTGGAGAGTGAAGTCAGAAAGGCCCTAAAAAGCACTGCAAAGAATAAAGCTAGTGGAAATGATGGTATCCCAGTTGAATTGTTCAAAGTCCTAAAAGATGATGGAATCAAACTACTGCATTCAATATGTCAGCAAATTTGGAAAATGAAACAGTGGCCACAAGATTGGAAAAGATCAGTGTACGTTCCAATCCCCAAAAAAGTCAATGCCAAAGAATGCTCAAATTACCGAACAATTGCGCTCATCCCACATCCCAGCAAAGTGATGCTCAAGATAATACAGGATAGACTTCAGCAACATGTGGAGAGAGAACTACCAGAGGTGCAGGCCGGTTTCAGAAGAGGCAGGGGGACTAGAGATCACATTGCCAGCATACGTTGGATCATGGAGAAAACAAAGGAATACCAGAAACAAATATACTTTCGTTTTATCGACTACACCAAGCCTTTCGATTGTGTGGACCACAACAACATGTGGCAAGTAATTAAAGAGATGGGAATACCAGAACACCTTATATGCCTCATGAGAAATCTGTACACGAACCAAAAGGCAACAGTTAGGACAGAGCACAGAATGACAGAGTGGTTTGGAATAGGAAAAGGAGTAAGACAAGGTTGCATTTTATCGCCCTGCTTATTCAATCTATAAAGATAGATAAAGATAAAGGTAAATCTTTATTGTCATTGTCCCCTTGCAGGAACAACGAAATTTCTTGGTTACTATATATCAACTCGAATAAGGCATACCCCTTAATTTAAAACAGCTACAGAAACACCAATTAAGATAGTACCATACAGTACAATTTAAAATTTTAAAAACTTCAAAACTTCAAAACTTTACAGTTTCAAAATTTCAAAATTTTAAAATAAGATAAGATGACTTCAGAGTCCAGAGTTTCCATTTAAGGCCAAAATTGCTCTGGAGAAGAAACTGTTCTTGAGACGTAAACAGAGCACATAATGCGCAATGCAGGGATGGAGGAATCACAATATGGGATCAATATTGCTGGGAGAAACATCAATAATTTGAGATATGCAGACGATACCACCCTGATGGCAGAAAGTGAGAAAGACCTAAAGAACCTCTTGATTGGACTGAAGGAGGAGAGTGCAATATCAACTTAATATCAAGAAAACCAAGATAATGGCAACAGGTCCGATCAGCCCCTGGAAAATAGATGGGGTAGAAGTAGAAGCAGTGACAGATTTTACTTTCCTGGGATCTAAGATAAATGCAGATGGCGACTGTAGCCATGAAATAAAAAGATAACTGATTATGGGGAGACAAGTGATGAGAAACCTGGGAAATATAGTGAAAAGCAGAGACAATACAATGGTATTCCCAGTGGTAATGTATGGGTGTGAGAGCTGGACCATTAGGAAAGCTGAACGCAGCAGAATAGATGCCTTTGAGATGTGGTGTTGGAGGAGGGTCCTGAGAGTCCCTTGGACAGCAAAGAGAACAAATAGGTCAATACTGGAAGAAATCAACCCTGACTGTTCATTGGAGGGACAAATGGTGAAGATGAAGCTAAAGTACTTTGGACATCAAATGGGAAGGGAGGGCTCACATGAGAAGGCTTTGATGCTGGGAAAGGAAGAGGGCAAGAGAAGAAGGGGGCGTCCAAAGATGAGATGGATAGATGGTATTGTAGACACATTGGGCACAGAGCTGGGCGGGCTGAGGAGGATGGTGGAGGACAGAGGTGCCTGGAGGAAAATGCTCCATGGGGTCGCAAAGGGTCGGAATCGACTGTGCGACTGAACAACAACAATAGCAAAATAATAATATCACCCGTGATATATACAAAGCCCTGAGGACCGCAGTTCTATCTTCACAAATCTATCATTTCCAAAAACTCATTTGATCTGGTACTGGTTTGTCTCCTTTATCCTTCTCCAATGTATACTACACAAAGGGTCTCCATATTTCCCAAAACATGCTTTCTTTAATTATACCCTTCTTTTTATTCAACTCCCATGTAAGTCTTAAAGGATTAGGGAAACCTGGCTATGGTTTCTTAAAATATCACTGAGTCAAACTATACTTCACAGATATGATATAATTGAAAGCAAGGACTTGTTAAGTGCTGAAACAATTTAATTGTCATAGCACACGCTTTTCACATCTCTCATAGACTTGCTTTGTTTTGTGACTGGACCCCTAGAGTTGAATAGACTGGCTTTTGAGCAAGGGTGACCTATCAGGAAAGTAACCTTAGGATCCCTGCTTTTGCAACCACATGGATGGATGAATGAATGAATTGTTCATTTTGATTGTTCATACATGAAGATCTGTCAGAGATCTGTAGAGCAGTAGCTTTTAATGGCATATACTCTTTGTAATATATAATTCATTTGTCAGACAGTGGGGCCATAAGGTACTATTCTGAAATAAAGAGATACCCTGTGGAATGTGTGTGGAATGTAGTCTCTCTTTTTGTAGCTTTTAGCTTTAACATTTCCCCCTGAAATGTACTTGAGTAGATTTGCTTCAGTAAACTTTGGTTGTTTCTCTAAGAAGACGGCTGCTCAGAGGCAGGGAAACAGGTCAGGTGCTTCGCTTAGACTGGGTTTGTTTTGTACCTGTGGATGTTATCATCATCTTGAAAACAGTCACTTCTTGAAAATGCCATTTCTTACAACAATACTTCTCAGTTTACTGAAAATGCACCTATTTTCAGGATCATTTATGGAATATGGAGAGAATCAGGCTATGTCCAACAGTATAGATTCCACATTTGCATTATATGAAGCATAAGCAAAGGCCATCTCCCAGGTACACAGACACCTTGGAGAGTATAGAGATAACAAGAATATGATGTTTTGTTTTGCTATTTCGCCCTTCGGAACAAAGGCAGAAAGAACTTCATCCCAAGGGTGATATAGAACAGAACACAAATAGCAGAGATCTTCCCATACATTATATATCACAAAATATACCAAAAATAAATGCAACAGTAAAATATAGAAGAGCTTTAAAAAAGACTTTTTGTTCAGCCATTTTAGTGGTCAAAAAACCCCACTGGATCCTTTTTTCATCGAAAAGGCCAACACAGGCCTGCTCAAATTGCGGTTTACCAAACTAAAATGAGGTTCTTAAAAATAACGCATTGAAAGCTTTTTGTGTAATAAAGCAGCAGGTCCAATTTATGCCAGCATAACTTTTCACAACAGGATTTTGCCCTTTGTGTATATTTTGCAGGGATAAACAAAATATCTGTAGTTAATGGGGGAAAGGCTTGAAAAACTTCATACATTTGAAAATATATTAAATGAGATGTATGTGTGTGTTGTTTTGCTCTTGAACAGCCTGGGAGCAGAACTAGGAAACTCTAGAAGTGAGCTGTGAATTAATGTGAGCTTTGGCAGCTGCTCCATAAAACTGCATTGATGGTAACAATCCACGTAGAATTTAGCATTTCAAATTCCCCCTTTTAAAGAAGTGCTCAACTCTTCTGATTAAATTAATTATATGAGTCTGAATTGTGTCTAAATTGTGCACTAACAGAAATGTGTGTGTGTGTGTGTGTGTGTGTGTGTGTGTGTGTGTGTTTGAATATATTATATTTGACAGCTACCCTAACTACTTCTGGGAATCACTTTAGTGATTATCCATGTTTTATAAAGCAGAACAGTGGGGAGATAAGGAAAGAACTTTGCTTCCCACTTGTTATAATACATTTTTCAGGAGCCCTGAACAACCAGAGAGTTCATAGAAGATCAAGAAGGGCTTCTTGTGAACATCAAGCACAAAGAGGTTCAGGATCCAAGGGGGAAAGTGGGCATCTTGGGAAACAGCACATTAAGGTCTCATGCTTCAGTAATGTAGCAGCTCAAATCATTTATCTAGCAACAAAAGCCTTCCCTTTAAGCTTTTGCTGGCAAGCTACAATTACTCAGTTCAAAAATAAAAATTATCTCACATCGTCTGTCAGACATAGCATCCAGCTGGAATGTTTGTGGCATGATAAAATTAGAACAAAAAAAGAAAATACATTCGACACAAATAGGATTGGTTTTGAAAGTCATATTTCATATTTGCTTTGGTGCTCCACCTGTGCTCCTGAAGAGTGTTTGTCATACTCTAGTCTGGGGGTGCCCAAACTACAGCTTGGGGGCTGGATCCAGCCCCCCGACACCAATTCATCCAGCCTGCGAAACCCTTGTCACTCCCAGAAGCGGAAGTAAAACATGCCAATATGGACACATTTTATTTCCACTTCTGGGAGTGACAAGGGCTTTGCGGGCCAGATGAATTGGTGTTGGGGGCTGGATCTGACCCCCAGGTTATAGTGACCAAACCTCTGAACCCTGTGACTGGCCTGTGGCCTAAAATGTTTGGGCACCCCTGCTCTAGGCAGACCTCTTGGCAGAACAGAATTTTTTGTTGGGACAGTGGTGTATCAGCTTTTCTCTTGCACAAGAATGGGGCTACATTCTGGTTAAAGATAATCAGTTTGCAAAATTTGTGAGGACCTGTTCATTAAAAAAAATATGGTAGAATTACTAAAGGAAGTGGGAGTAGTGGAGGAAGTTATATCTCCTCCCGGCCAATAAACTTTGAAGAACAGAAAAGTTGGACTAGATGGCATGACTCCCATGGAGAAAGTGTATGTTTTTCTCTGTTAGCCTGTTTTGTGGGGTCTAGAAACTCTCATGGTGTAGGGGGGAGGCATAGGTCCGGCAAATTCTGCCTTGAATAGGTCAAGGCAGGCAGAATCAAGTCAGACTAAGACTGTTCAACTTGTACAAGGAAGTCTGTACCATGGATAGCTCCTAGTGCTAACATGATCTTCCTACTGCCTTACTAGAAGGCTGTGGTCTCCTAAGAGTGCTGAATTGAAATGAAGCATTATTGTAGCTGGCAAAGCCTGTGCTATTACTAACCTGGACTCTCTGAAAGTTTTTAAAAGGCCCTTGCCTGATTTTGTATCTTTTGGCTTCTGTCTGATAGAATGACATGGCAGAGAGAAATGATGTTTAGGAGTCATCAAATCTCAATCTGAGGAGAATGGTATATTCCAAACTTCTGGCAAAGAAGGCTTCATAGAAAGTAACAGAGTGAAATAAGAATACATTCTCCTTACCTTTTCCTCAAGTTGCTAAGATATTGACTTGGAGGCAGAAGGTCAGCAGTTCGATTCCCGAGTACTGCAGGACATTATGAGCTCCCGCCAACCTAGCAGTTTGAAAGCAAGAAATTGCAAGTAGATAAATAAGGACCACTTTGGCGGGAAGGTAACAGCGCTCCATGTGCTCTGGTGTCTAGTCATGCCTGCCACATGTCCACAGAAATGTCTGCAGAAGCAGACAGCAATGGCTCTTCGGCTTTGAAACAGAGATGAGCACTGAACCCTAGAGTTGGATACGACTGGCTTTCGAGCAAGGGAACCCTTTCCTCAAGATCATGGGCCTTTTGGTTGATGTTCAAGAGAGTTGTGAGAACCTCATTAAGAATATAACCAAAGTTTCTTGCAGTTCTTTACAAACAGTGCTCCATTCTCTCTGAAAGAAGTGCACATTTGTCTTTCACATGTACCTAGTATTGTGCACATTACCACTTAACATGTTCCAGATTCTAATTCAACAGGTATGTTTTCAACATGTCATATTAGTGGCTCTTTACTTGTGCCAGTCAGCCGTTGTGAATTCATCCATACAGCTAGACTGTTTTGTATGCCTGATGTCAACACAAACACAATGTAGGCAGCTCAGTGACTGATTAAATTATAAACATGCACATACTGTATAAAGCCATTTAATTTTTCATGGTTGCCAGGCTAGAAAAATCCTAAAGGCTGTCTAGTACATCTACATATCTGCATCAGTCTGGCCATTCACTGGAGATTCCTTCCCCACTCCCACCCCCAAATTACCAGTTCATCTAAAATGTCCTGGATTGATTAAGGCTGTCCAACACATTGGAAATGTAATCTCGTAAATGTTTGGTTCACATAATCTGGTCTGATGTTTCATCTGTCTTGCTTTCCAAATTAATCTCCAGCCTAAATAACATTGTGACAGTAGCAATAGGAATCTGATGCTGATTCATTCTCTTTTTCCATTTCTCCAAGTCTTGGATTAACCTCCTGCCACTTTGATTAACATTCACAAGCAAAAAGAGTTTCTGTATACATACAACACTGTGAGGCAATATTCATTTCTGGCTTCACTGTCTTTCACTGTATTCAGTCCTACTCTTAACGGTTCATCCAGTCTTCAGGGATTGCTTTTCAGGCCTGCAGAGGTCTATAGTGGTAAGAGAGTAGAACATTACTCTTGTATGCACGTTTTCTATGTGAAGTTCTTTAGATCCCAGCCTCAATTTTTTTCTGGGACAGTACTAGAAATGTAGAAAAGCCTTTACTCACTTGTCATTATAATGATACTTCTGTCATTTGGTTACCTTTGGTTGTTCCTCATGTTTTGTAGAGTAGAAAAAGAGGAAGTATGAAGGAGACATGCTTCCTGCACTGTGTGCTTCTCTTCTAACATTTGAGGAAACTCATGCATTCCCGCTTCCCAGAGAACACTTCCAGACTGAGCGAAGATGGGATGTGTGCACATGGAAGACATAAGAAAAGCAGTTCAAGAATATTAAAGGGCTCAGAGAGGGAGGTCAGTCAAAATCTGAACTGCAATAAAAGAAAAAGTGGGAGGGTGACATTTCTCAGATTCTTAGATACTTAGGGAGTACCAAATGCTCTAGCAGTATGGAAGATGAAATTATGCAAAAATTATCACCACTGAGATATTCTTACTAGATGGTCTGACTGTACTAGTCATCTGAGAAAAGTTAATAGTCTGCACATTTCTCTCATCTAGCCCTGTGTGAGCAGATGCCTCTAAGTTAATGGCATTTAAGATGAGGCCCTTAATCATTCTAGCAACTTGTAAAATGATCCTCTGAATATCTTACCATGAAAACTTTGTTAGGATTGGTAAATGTCCAGTTCTACTTTCTCTTGCAATATAGACACACCTAGGCAAGGAGGGATACCATTCCTCTTGAAGAGCAAGGAAAAGTTACTTTTTGGACTACATCTCTCAGAATTCCAAAGCCAGCATAACCAAGGGAAATTCTGGGAACTGTAGTCTAAAAGTGAAATGTTCAAAATTTGCTCAGATCTTCACCTTTCAGGTACATGACTGCTGTTCTAGTACACTATTTGTTTCCTATTTTTTCTTCTTTGTTCTCCTTAAACTCAAAATTCTAGCTCAGGGGTTATCAACCTGTGGCCCATCAGCCGGATACGGCCCACAGCACCATTTCATGTGCCTCCCACCTCCTTCACCACACCAGGAAGTGCCATGTGGTGGAGGAAGGGCAAAATGGCCACCCGGTCCCCAAAGCTGTCTGAGGGAGCATGACCTGGCCGCCGACTTTAAAAGGATGAGAACTCCTATTCTAGCTTATAATAGAATTTCAACCAATTCATGTATATGTGTGCTTTCAAGTTGGAACTGAATTATACCAACCCAAACAGGACTTTCTTGATCAGTAAAATATTCAAGGGACTATTTTACCAGTTCTACCCACCCAAACCACAATTAATTTCCATGACCAAGTAGGGATTAAACTGAAATCTCCTAGTTGGTTACTTTATCCAGTACACCACAATAGGTGATACAATTCTTCATGCTGTGGTATTTTTTTTCTCCTACATAACCTAACATGAATAGCAGCAGTTTGCAAAAGCAAGTCGGTGTGGTAGCATGCGAAATATTTTTTTATTAGAGCAGGGTTTCTCAACCTTTTAAAGCTAGGGGCTGGATCATGCCCCCTCAGACTGTTTGTGGGCCAGACTGGTGTCCCCCAGCTGCCGCTGCCACCAAAGGTGATGGTGGCAGTAGAACTATCCTGAGCTCATCACACCTCCTAAAAGTTCCCCCATCCCCACTGCTCCCCTGCTTACCGGCCTGGAGGAGCTGTGTGGCATGGGTGAAAGAAACCCCCCATGCAGCTGCCGGGAACACAGCCACCACCACCAGGAACACAGCCGCAGCCACCGGGAACACCTCTGTGGCCGCTGGAAATGCATCAGGGGATGCCAGGAAAAAATCCCCGCCACTTGTTTGTGGCCACCAGGAATGCCGCATTCCTAGAGGTGGTTTTCCCCCCAACAGCTGCTGATGTGTTTCTAGTGCCTGCTGGCAGCAGCTACTGACATGTTTCCAGTGCCCACTGGATGTGGTGGCAGGAGCAAGGGTGTGGGTTGATTGATTTGGCACCATGGGCCAGATCAGGCCCACAGACCGTAGATTGAGAATCCCTGGATTAGAGGCTTCTATAAGGAACCACTAATGCAAACAAATAATCATGCCATTTTTCTAAACACATTGATGATGTGTCAAGGGCCTTGGAGGAAAAGAGGTGGTAGAGCTACTGAATCTTCTACATCATTAAAGTGTGTGTAAAATTAAGGGTAGAAATGTAGCTCTAGTGTAAGATTGTTATCTTAACCTATAAAATCGAGGGTTAACCGTTGGAACTTTGCATAGGCTCCTTAGCCAGGCCCTACTAGCCTGCACTCACCATTCGTGCACACGCCCGAACTGGGTACCCAGGTAAACGCAAGATTAAGAAATGTGCCAGTGAGGCAAGAGCCCCACAAACACGAAAAAAGGGAAACAACTTCATTTCCCAATGTTCTTTGCGCCGCCCCGCACCACAGCCAATCAGGCTAAGAGGCGTGACCACAAAGAACATTGAAAAACGTGCCGCGGCCAATCAAAATCGAGCCGCAGGAAAAAAATGCATCACAACCACAAATCACAAACCCATAACTACAAGTCCCAGAGTCCTGCGTGACATGAGCGTGCAGGACGCTGAGGAAACCGGCGCCCGAAAAATTAAAAAGAAAAACAACTCACCACCTCACAGTCAAGCAAACACCATCCGGCTTTCTTTCCCTCACCCACAGCGCCTGAAGGTCCCGACTGGAGTTTCCCCTTCAATATCAGTGGGTGGGGGGTTGCGAGCCCCCTCTCCCCTGGCTCCCCTAGGGTTGGGAGGTTTGTGGGGACAAAAGGGGTATGCCCCACCAACCCTTCTGGAGCCAGGAGACCAGGGAGAGTGGATCGATTCCCTCCCTCCTAAAAAATCTCCGTCTTTAAAGAGAAGAAACCAAGCGTTTTCCTCTCTTTAAAAACAGAGGGTTTTTTTATTTGGAGGGGGGGCATTGATCCACTCTCCCTGGTCTCCTGGCTCCAGAAGGGTTGGGGGGGACATACTCCTTTTGTCCCCCCAAACCTCCCAACCCCAGGGGAGCCAGTGGAGAGGGGGGTCGCAACCCCCCACCCACTGATATTAAAGGGGAAACCCCATCTACTTTCACGACTCCACACAATCAAAGCACCATAACACAATAAAGCCCCCTCCCCACCACCTAGCCCACCCTTCCTATCCCCCACCGACCATGCCCCCTCCCCACCACCTAGCCCACCCTTCCTATCCCCCACCGACCACGCCCCCTCCCCACCACCTGGCCCACCCTTCCTATCACCCAACGACCACGCCCCCTCCCCACCACCTAGCCCACTCTTCCTAACCCCCAACGACTATGCCCCCCTCCCCACCACCTAGCCCACCCTTCCTAACCCCCAAAGACCATGCCCCCCTCCCCACCACCAAATAAAAAAAAATTAAATTACTAAAAACACAGTCAAAAACATCCAAAATACACAAAAACAAACAAAAACACCAAAAAACAATACAAAGTAAACAAAAACACAATCAAAAACAAAACAAACAGACAAAAAAATACAAATTCCACCCCCCCCACCCCACCCCCACACACACACAAAAGAAAGAAAACAAGCAAACTTACCAAAAGATGTCCTACCTCCACGAGGACTGGAAAAGAAATGAATAAAGAAAGAGACTGCTTACCAGAAGAAGCTCCACTCAGAGGCCAGGAGAGAAAAAACAGTCAAAATACAATAACCCCTACCAGCACCACTTGCTGGCCACAATAGTAAAAACAATTCAAAAACACAAAACAGCCCCAAACAAAAGGCCACAAGAGTAAAAACAAATCAAAAACATAACACAAATTCAAAATTTTACACAAAAGGTCACACCAATAAAAACAATTCAAAAAAATTACACTAGAACACACTTTAACACAAATCACAAACATATGTCAATAAAATACAATAGAAACTTTTAAAAATCCTGTGCTGAGTTTTAACTCAAATTTAAACCCAAAACATCTAAACACATTTTAAAAACATTGAATGTAAAAAACATTTACTTTTACATTATTAAAATTATTACCTACGGTACAACTAATTTAAAAAATTCAAAAAACTAAAACATTATTCGCTTCCATAAAACAATTTGAAAAAATTATATCATACTTTGTTCTTTTATTAATCCTCAAAAAAAACCAAAAAAAGCAGATCACAGTTAATAACAGCCAAGCTAATTTTTTTTACATAAATAAACATTTTAAAAATTAAAATTACAGACTAAGCAATTTTAAAAACAACAACAACATAATTTAACCTTCCAATACAATTTAAAACAGCCCAGCAACGCCGGGCTACCTCTGCTAGTCTGATATAAATATATCAGTAATATTGTTTCTGTATCTTGAAATATTTTGTGTGGAGCCACAGGTGCTATTAATAAGTGCATTGCTGACACTCTTACATAACAAGTGGGACCTAATTAACACAAGAGACTCATTCTACAAATCTACTTCATTCTACATTATTTTCATACCTTTTCTTTTTTTATTTTCTTCAACTCACTGCAGTAATCAATCTTGCTTTGTGCTTGGTAGAAGCGTGCTATTTCTAACATTTTATTTTTAACAGCAGGTTTCATAATAGATTACATTCAATTCCATTGGTGGAGCTTCGTACAGACAAGAATAACTTGTGGAGATGGGCAGTTTCTAGGTAAGGAAAAAAGAAAGACTTTTACAACCCAGGTCAGACCCTGTTCCTTCATAAACTAAAAGACATTGTAGAAATAATTAAGGTGACCCGTAAAAATTATAAAATGATGTTGCATATCCTCAGAATGATAGCACTGCCTTTTAGGCCTTCTTGTGATAGAAATCAGAGAGGAGGCAGAAAGGAAGAAAGTAGAAGAGGGGGTGAGGACAAGAGGTAAGAAAAAAGATTGAAGCTGTGCCTGCAGTTAGCCTCTAGAGTGGAAAAGAAATGAAAGAGAACTAAGAGAGAAAAGGGGAAATGGCTTGGGAGAAAGCAGAACTAAAGATATGTTAATGCACAAAAGAAGGACAGTGTCACTTCACTCTAATGAGGGAGGAAGACCCTTGCACATCTCCAGGGTGACCCAAATATAGGTCCCTGGCTACCAAGAAAACTATTTTTGAACTGTAGTTTCAAGGCAGTAAAACCTTTGGAAATTTCCTAAAGGAGAAGACAGTTACCTAGCTAGAATACCTGGGAATGCAGAGTTGTTGTTCTACATAAACTTACGGATGGACTGGCTTGTTTGCTTCAGTGATTGGGCAACTCCACGGCTGCTTTCTTCTGATATCTAGTTATGATGAGGCAAAGCTCATAAATGAGTGAAGACAGAATAGGTGTGTTAAGTCTGTGCAGGGCTAGTCGAGATATTTTGCAAGCTGAGAAAAAGCACAAGATGTCTGTCATAACATATTCCATATATTCCAGCTGACTAGCCTTACCATTGAAACCTACTTTCCAAAAAATATTAAGAAAAGAGGAAACTTCCATATACTGAGCCAGGTCATAAACCCAGATTTTTTCCTAGCTTTACTTGGAAATTTGTGACATCCCCTGTTGGTCTCCCATTCAAAGAATGACTAGTCCTGATGCTGCTTAACTTCTTAAGTGTCATAAGAGCAAAGTGTTCACTGTGTAATTATGATTCCACTAGTGATGGGATAGTGGTATCCCCCAGGATCAGAGACAATGCGTTTTCCTACTAGACCAGGGGAGGGCAACCTGCCATCTTGATGGGAGCCTGTGCTTCTGGGAATTGAAGTACCAGAACACCTGGGGGACTAGCCTGTTTCCTCTAGGCCAGGGTTTCTCAACCTTGGGCCTCCAGGTATACTTGGACTTCAATTCCCAGAAGCCCAGGCTCCCCCCCCCCTCCAACAAGGCCACAGGTTCCCCACCCCTGTACTAGGCCATTTTTAATGTATATATTTTTTCTTTGAATTGAAATCAGAACTATTATTAGGGGGGAATGCCAAAAAAGACATATTTTTTGTAGTAAAAAGGAAAGAAAAAACCTAGCTGGATGACAGGACAAACACTTAAAATTATTAAGGACCGGCAAGAAGTAAAATGTGACAGAAATAGGGTCAGAATCCTGAATGCAGTTTTTCAGTGATTGTCACATAGAGACAAAGAGAATTATGATAAATAGCTAGTGCAAGAAATAGAAGAGAATAACAAAATGCGGGGTGGGGAGATCTTTTTCAGGACAGTTTTTCTGTGAATATGGAGAAGCTCAGTCACTGCAGCATTTATGTGCATGCAATTTATACCTCTACAAAAGAAGATATGGAAAATGGCCGAGATAACCCTATTAAACTAGCCCATTTCTGATCAAAATGGTCCAATTATTTATTCACAAAATTGAATAATTATTTTAACATTTAAATTTGTTTGGATTTTTATCAATAGTTCATACATGTCCATAATTTTAAATTAAGCAACACTTTGATATTAACAAAGAAAGAAATACTGCAGCAATGACTGTGTGGATCATGAAAAGCTATGGACTGTTCAAACACAAAAAAAAATTGATTGATTGTCATGAGTAACTTATATTGTGGAGCTACTGTTAGGACAGAATATGGAGAGACAGAATGATTTTCTATAGGCAAAGGAGCTTGACAAGGGTGTATTTTATCCCTTAATGTATTCAATCTGTGTGGAGAAGATATCACATTGGAAGCCAGACTAGATTCAGATGAATGAGGAGTGGCAATTTGTGGAAGAAACATCAATAAGGTGTGAAGATGACACCATCGTGTTGGCAAAAAGCATCAGTGACTTGAAATTACTTCTGATGAAGGTGAAGGAAGAAAATGCCAAAGACAAGAATCATGTTTTCAGAAGAAGTACACAATTTTAATATTGACCGTGAAGAAACTAAAATAGGAGAGGCTATGTGGCATACACAGCTCTGTCCTCTAGCAAAAGGAAAGAGCAATTTTAGGGAGATTCTGCCCTTGTGTCATTGCCCCCAACCCCAGCATTTATAGCTGGAGGGTGGGGACCAAGAGTCACTTTTCCTTGCCAAATGGGAGAGCTGGCCCTGAATATATGGCAAGAGTAGAGGAAAGAAGTCCAAGAACAAGAACTCAGCAGGAACAGATAGCAAAGAAATATCTAATAATTATTTCAGGCAGCAGCAAGCAACCTCATGACTTCTATTGGCTTTAGCCATCTGGGAAAAGGGGATAGGCAGGATTGGGGGGAGAAGAAATACAATGTTGTAAGGAACAATACTGTATAGGGACATTGAATGTAAGATCTATGAACCAAGGAAAACTGGAAGTGGTCAAAAAGGAAATAGAAAGAATAAGCATTGATATCTTGGGAATCAGCGAGCTAAAATGGACAGGGATGGGTAAATTCAGCTCTGGAGACCATGTCTACTACTTTGGACAAGAAAACCTCAGAAAAAATGGAGTAGCCATAATTGTCAATAAAAGAGTGAGACAAGCAGTAATGGGATATAATCTCAAAAATGATAGAATTATGTCAGAATCCAAGGCAAACCTTCCAATATCACTGTAATTCAAGTATATGCACCAACCACTGGTGCAGATGAAGCCACAGTTGACCAGTTCTATGAGGACCTACAACACCTCATAGAACAAACACCAAGAAACGTCCACATCATTTTAGGAGATTGGAATGCCAAAGTAGGAAATAAAATAGTAGATGGAATAACAGGCAGGTTTGGTCTTTGAACACAGAACAAAGCAGGGCAAAGACTGATAGAGTTCTGCCAAGAGAATGCACTGGTTATAGCAAACACCCTTTTCCAGCAACACAAGAGGAGACTATACACATGGACATCACCAGATGGCCAACATCGAAACCAAATTGATTAATACTCTGCAGCCAAAGATGGAGAACCTCCATACAGTCAGAAAAAGCGAGACCTGGAGCAGATTGTGGCTCAGATCACAATCTACTGATCGCAAAATTCAAGCTCAGACTAAAGAAAATAGGGAAAACAATTAGGCCAGACAGATATGACCTAGACAACATCCCTAAGGAATACACGGTGGAGGTGTGGAACAGATTTAATGGTCTAGACGTGATAGACAGAGTGCCAGAAGAATTATGGACATAGATGCGGGACATCATGCAGGAGGCAGCAAGGAAAACCATACCAAAAGAAAAGAAGCGTAAAAAAGCAAAGTGGTTGTCTGATGAGGCCCTTAAGATAGCAGAGAAAAGAAGGAACGCAAAAGGCAAAGGAGAAAGGAAAAATACAATCACTTGAATAAAGAATTTCAAAGAAAAGCAAGAAGCGATAAGGAAGCCTGCCTAAATGAACAGTGCAAAGAAATAGAGGAAACAACACAAGAGTCAGGACTAGAGATCTTTTCAAAAAAATTGGAGAAGTCAAGGGAACATTTAAAACAAAAATGACCACAATAAGGGACAAAGATGGAAAGGAGTTAGCTGATGCAGAAGAGATTAAGAAAAGATGGAAAGAGTACACAGAGGAACTCTACAAAAAGACTTCTACACTCCAGATAATAACAATGACGAGGAAATTGAACTTGAGCCAAACATCCTAGAGAGTGAAGTTAGAAAGGCCCTAAAAAACACTGCAAACAACAAAGCCAGTGGAGATGATGGTATCCCTGTTGAATTTTTCAAAGCCCTAAAAGATGATGGAATCAAACTATTGAATGTTATATATGCCAGCAGATTTGGAAAACAAAACAGTGGCCACTGGATTGGAAAAGATCGGTATACGGCCCAATCCCAAAAAAGGGTAATGCCAAAGAATGTTCAAATTATCGAACAATTGCGCTCATCCTACATGCTAGCAAGGTGATGCTCAAGATAATACAAGATAGACTGCAGCAGCATGTAGAGAGAGAACTACCAGACGTGCAGGCTGGGTTCAGAAGAGGTAGGGGGACTAGAGACCACATTGCCAACATACGTTGGATCATGGAGAAAACAAAGGAATATCAGAACAAGTTTATTTCTGTTTCATTGACTACACCAAGGCCTTCGACCATGTGGACCACAACAAAATGTGGCAAGTATTTAAAGAGATGGGAATACCAGAACATCTTACATGCCTCATGAGAAATCTGTACATGAGCCAAGAAGCAACAGTTAGGACAGAACATGGAATGACTGAGTGGTTTGGAATAGGAAAATGAGACAAGGCTGTATCTTATCACCCTGTTTATTCAACATATACACAGAGCACACAATGCGCCAAGCAGGGATGGAGGAATCATCACAACATGGGATCAAAATTGCAGGGAGAAACATCAACAATTTGAGATACGCAGATGATAATACCCTAATGGCAGAAAGTGAAAAAAGACCTAAAGAAGCTTCTGCTTAGGTTGAAAGAAGAGAGTGCAAAAGCTGGCTTGAGACTCAACATCAAGAAAACCAAGATAATGGCAACAGGCCCCATCAGTTCCTGGGAAATAGATGGGGAAGAAGTAAAAGCAGTGACAAATTTTACCTTCTTAGGATAAAGATCACTGCAGATGGTGATTGCAGCCATGAAATAAAAAGGTGACTGATTCTTGGCAGAGAAGCTATGAGAAACCTGGGGAACATAGTGAAAAGTAGAGACATCACCCTACAAACAAAGCAATGGTATTCCCAGTGGTAAATGTGGAGGGCAAAAGAAGAAGGGGATGGCCAAAGATGAGATGGCTAGATGGTGTCGTGGACGCAGTAGGCACAGGGCTGGGCGGGATGAGGAGGATGGTAGAGGATAGAGGTGCCTGGAGGGCAATGGTTCATGGGGTCGCAAAGAGTTGGAATTGACTATGCGACTGAACAACAACAAACGTATGGTTGTGAGAGCTGGACCATAAGGAAAGCTGAGCGCAGAAGAACAGATGCCTTTGAAATGTGGTGTTGGAGGCGAGTTTTGAGAGTACTCTGGACAGCAAGGAGAACAAATAAGTCAATTTTAGAAGAAATCAAACCAGACTGCTCCTTGGAAGGTCAAATAGTAAAGGTGAAGCTGAAGTACTTTGGTCATCAAATGAGAAGAGAGAATTCACTTGAAAAAGCCTTGATGCTGGGAAATGTGGAGGGCAGAAGAAGAAGGGGGCAACCAAAGATTAGATGGGTAGATGGTATCATAGATGTAATGGGCACAGAGCTGGCAGGTTGAGGAGGATGGTGGAGGACAGAGGTGCCTGGAGGACAATGGTCCATGGGGTCTCAAAGGGTCGGAATTGACTGTGTGACTGAACAACCACAAATGCTGGACAGTACTCATGGGAATGTTAGGGGTCACACAAGGTTGCTTATTTCTGATGTTGGGTTCCCTGTTGGTTTTTCATCAACTTCCCAGTTGTTTCATGAATAGGATTAATTTAAAGTATTGTCATAAAGCATACTAGAGGAGAGGAAAAGATGAATTTGGGAGCATGCTTAAAATAGAGAACATATAGAAAATATCCTGCAAGTTTTGAATTTCCTTCCAACTATGAACACACACACACCACCACCACCACCGGTGAAGATTCATAATTTAACATGCCAATGTAAAACCTTGTATTCCTGCACACCTAATTTCTTTGTTTGCTGTTTATATACATAGAAAATCAGCAGCGCTTGAGTTTGTTATACTAGAAATAGCAGCTAATGGATCCCTCAGAGAATACCTGAATCCCCAAGAGTACCTTCCACCTCAGCTATCCTCTCTTGAGTAAAGATTTGAGTTTGTTTTGAAATGGGAGTCTAGTAGGCAGGGGAAAATGACAAAGCCTCAGATGGATAAACTTCATTTGAGCACCTGTTCCAGTTCTGTGCAGTTGCTTAGTCCAAGTTTATACCTCTCAGTAGCCCCTTTCACAGGTCATTCTGTATATTCAAAAATGATTGGACAGGATAAGGTAAAGTAAAGGTCACCCTTGCACAAAATCCAGTCATATCCGACTCTAGGTTTCAGTGCTTGTCTCTGTTTATAGTCGAAGAGCCAGCGCTCTCTGCGTCTGCAGATGTTTCCATGGACATGTGGCAGGCATGTTGTTTACCTTCCCACTGAAATGGTCCCTATTTATCTACTTGCAATTTCTTGCTTTCAAACGGCTAAGTTGGCAGGAGCTGGGACAGAGATGGGAGCTCATTCCATCGTGCAGTACTCAGGTATCGAACTGCTGACCTGCCGCCTTCCAGTCAGCATCTTACTTTGGTATCACTTCTAGTTGGTATCACTGTTCCACTTCTATTGATTTTTCTTTGATTGTGTGTGCTTTCATTTTACTATTTTTTTGCTGCTAGCTTTAGATTATTTATTTAATTATTAGATTTATATTAATGTAAATATATCCATTGATCTCCAGTGCTTGTTTTTGGTTTATATTTTTAATATCAGCTAAAGAACACCTGCAATTTAAAAATAAAGTGAATTAATGAGTTTAATTGTCAATGGGAGAAGGACAATGACTTTGTTGATGTGGAATCACTCTTGTTATGAAAACTTGCCTATCAAAGGAAGGACCAGCTCATGGCCAAAGACCAAAATATTGTCTGCCATATTCATATGCAATAATCGGTGGAGTTGATAAAGTCTGTTTTTAAGAAGGCTTGTGGGAGTCAAGTGGTGAAATCTCTGCCCCCAAGTGTTACCTTATATATTTTCAGTGCTTTAAAAAAGCTCTCTAAAATCCTGGGGAGAGACAATCTGTTGCCCTCATTTTGATTTGCATATGACACATTTACATGTTGTATATTTATTTCTAGGTAGGTTTCTAGTTATACAATCAAACTGAAAAGCATTACCACATGATGGATTAAATTGGCAGGTTTCTTTCCTTTTTCTGATATCTGCTGATCTAAAGCTTTTGACAAAACTTTGTGGGGAGAGGGGTTCTTTGGTGCTGAGGGAAATGTTTTGCTCAAAGTAAATGCACTATTGTAACCATGCAACTTGCTTTGCGGGCTAGCAGTTGAGAGAGAGAGAAGGCATACTAGCATTTTGACTGTTGAACAGACAAGGTTCTGTGGGGGCAGATACATCAGATGTAATCTTTTGTAGCTACCATCTGAGATCTGTTTGCTAAGTTATTTTACCTGTGGGTGATGGGGACTGAGCTTGCGTCTGTTACCTTGCAAAGTATGAGCTCTATGCAATGACATCACTGGTCTATGGAACTCCCTGCCAGAAGAAGTGGTGACAGCTGTCAGTTTTGACAGCTTTAAGAAAGGATTAGACAAGTTCATGGAGGACAAGGGTATCAATGGCTATAATTATGGATACCTAAGGACAACCTCGGGGTTGGAGAGATAGGCAGGATATCTCTCAATGCCATTTCCAGGGAATCCTAAGCAGGTGAAGGCATCTGCTTGGGAATACCCTGAAGGAAATGGTGAGCCACTGTGTGAGACAGAATGCTGGACTGGATGGGCTGTGGCCTGTTTTAGCAAGGCTGTTCTTATGTTCTTATGACATATGCCTAAGTGGCTGGCTCACCAAATGCGAGAAATTATATGAAGGGAGCTGCAGAGGCCTGGTCTTCAACATGAGGATGTTGATTATAGGTTCATGTCTTCTTTCATAATAATGTAAGCATACAAAGATTGTAATTTATCAGGTCTTTGGTAAAATGCTCTGTGTGTAATTCAACAGGATTCTTGTGTAATAGGCTACCATGAATAACCTAGAAGTCTAAATTTTGTTCCAAGATGTCAAAGAATGTCATCCATGGGGTTCATACCCTGAAAGGTTATATGCCGTCTCAGTTCAATATCAGTTTATTTCATTTAGGTGTCAGGGAGGCATTAATGTCAAACAATCCAGCTCTTCTACAAGCTTTATTAACTACATTGCTTCTAAATAAAAATCTTCAGAACACTTCAAAAGTGTTGAAAACATATAACAGGTATTAGGCCTCAACAGTCTTGATAATAGCTATTATTGAAAACTGCATTCATTTACTTAAAAATAAGAAAATTGCATACAGGAACACAAAAATAGGAATTCAAAATGCAATACCTTAAGGTACTTGAACTAATGCATGAAAATACAGGCTCAAATTGCCATATAAAATGCAACAGCATATGATTTAAACAGCATCTTACATCTAATCAAAAATTAACTCTTTAGTAGTGAAAATATGAAACTTCTTGGAAATGAAAAGCATTTCTAAGCCTTTTAAGCATGATAAAAAGAACACACAGGAAAAATGTTTACTCACCCAGCCCTCACCTGTTGTTATCTATGGGGGACATTTCCATTGTAGATATGCTCATCTCCAGTGGTGGGATTCAGCAGATTCTCCCCAGTTCACCAGAACCGGTAGCAGAAATTCTGGTTGGCCCCGCCCATCCAAGTTTTGAAATAAAGTAGTCCTAATTTGGGTGCAACGCAGGGCTTTTCCCCTGGCCACACCCATCATACCACACCCACAGAGTAGGTAGTAAAAATTTTGAATCCCACCACTGCTCATCTCCCGGTATGAGAAGCTACCTGTTTCTCTGCTACATGATGTCATTGGTGTCTTGTTCTTGAAGCTGCTGCATCATCTGCTCCCCTTCAGGAAGGCCTTAAAACATGGATATGCCAGCAGGTGTGGGGTACAACTGGTACCACAACCCAACCCTGTTGGCTTATTTAGCCTTGCCCGGGGTTTTTATTTATTCCTGCCCGGATGCCCCTCTTTGGACATTTTAAGAGAATTTTATAGTATTTGGTTTTAATTAGTATTGGTATGGGTTTTAACTGATGTTGTGAGCCGCCTTGGGTCGCTTAGGTGAAAAAGGCAGTTATATAAATCCTATAAATAAATATGTCTCTTGATGTGGCCTAAAGACTGATCTCATTGTTCATAATTTAACCTCTATGCACTCCGGTATCTAATCACGCCTGCCACATTTTAGTGTTCAAGGAATGAAGAAGCAGACGAATGAAGTAGTGAAATTCAGCTTTTTATTAGTGGGGTTTGAACACAGTTTGGATGGGGCAAAACTCAGACTTATATACACTATAAACAGTAGCAGTTAGAACAATAACAAAAGCCCATTGGCTAACAGAGTGTGCACATTTTTCGATCCACTTATTTGCATAAGAACAGATACATGAGAAAAGATACATTCCGCTCCTGTCAGATTCTAATTTGTGCTCCCATATCGAAATCTCGCGAGACTATGCTGTCTGGCGAGATTTTGTAGCTGTCAAACGGATGCTTTTTTGACAGCTAGTAAAACACGGGAACATGGCGGTTTGAATCGCCTTGACAGTTAAGCACAGTTAACATACATAACACACATGACCACGGAAATGTCTGCAGAAGCAGACTACGCTGGCTCTTTGGCTTTGAAACAGAGATGAGTACTGAACCCTAGAGTCAGATACGCTGGCTTTAGAGCAAGGGAAACCTTTACCTTTATTATAGCTCAAACTGAACTCTGCAGTTTATACTGCCATTTTCAGTGGGAAATTACCATTTAAGCTTCTGCTTCCCCTCTGCATTCAATAACTGCACCCACTAAATGGCACTATTAGAAATAATCCCTTTATAGTAAAAGGGGGGCTTTCTCTTTCTTTGTGATGTTGCATCAATCATTGTTTTATATTTGTTTTTCACTTTATAGCAAACTTTGAGAAGTGAAAACAAAGATTAGGCACTCTTACTTGGCATTTCTATTTTCCCTTTTAATGACCTTGCTTAGTAGACATCTAAGCACCATAGCTGCCTCCTAGATAACCGTCTAGGCTGCAGTTTGAAAATGACTTTCATTTTCAAGGGCTTTCCTCCTTTATTCTTGTAAATTGTTTGAACATTCTGTGCCTATTGCAGAGGAACTCTGACAGGTCCAATCATGTGTTTGAACAGCAGTACATTTCACAGTTTCCTCCACTCTTTTCTCTTTTCGAACCTTCTCATCCACCCCTGAAAGTCTACTCACCTGCCAAAACCTCCTCTTGTTAGATGAATGTCCCAGCCCCCTCTGAATCATCATATCTCTGATCCAGTTATGCATCTGAGCCCCTTGACCAGTTATTGGCACAAGATGAAGGCACAAAGTGCTCCAAAGAAAGCAGTTTTGGCTTTTTTGTAGTCAAATATTGCGTCATAAGCGGTAGGGAGAGCATATGAACATAAGAGTGACAACTGGATGAGGCCACAGGCCCATCCAGTCATACTCAGTGGCCATTTAGTTGACCATTGGAAGTGCCTCTCGCATGATATTTGTGTATCTGCATCTTCTCTCACATTCTCTAGCAACTGATATGGAGAGAAGTACTGCCACCACCACTGGAAGTGATAGATTGCAATCCTTACTAGTAGCCATCTCCTTCCTAGAATGCCTGTCTATCACGGAATGGGGTGTGTGTGTGTGTGTGTGTGTGTGTGTGTGTGTGTGTGTGTGTGTGTGTTTGTTTGTTTGTTTGTGCATGTTTGTATACATGATGCTCCCCCAACCCAGTATCCTTCAGCTAAAGCAGGACAAGTGCCAAAAGTATAGAAATTGTTCATTGGAAAGCCACACCCGCATTTGTGGTCCAGCCTCTTCTTTAAATATAATTGCCTTTCCTTCTTTTATAATCAAAGGCACACCCTTGCAGTATCAGTTGGCATTTAAAAATTACAAATTATTGGACATAAGCATGCTGAGAGGAACCAAAACAATCAAAATTGTCTCTACACCCTTTGTAGACAGCATACTTTTAGTTGTGGTGGAGAACCCTGATCTTCAATTTGTTAAAAAATATTATTTGGAAAAATGGTGGTGCATGGCCCCCCACATTTGGGCGCCTGAGGGCTGTATCCAGCCCATAGAGGCCACAGTTCACTCATGTCTGAGCTAAAGGAATGGTTTAGAGGAGCAACCAATGTGAGATGGACATTCCTCATGTATATTAGGTTGGCTCATGGAAATTTCATGGGATGGTGAACCAATTGCTACATCAGAGCATCCAGATGATATGTTTCCTCATTCATCACTTTGTAACTTTAGGAATGCTGTGGACAGCATAGGTACATACCACTATTGGCACATCCATCTTATTACATGACTGTCCATCTGAAGTAGCTTGTGCCATCAAAATCATACTGAGAGAAATGGATTCTAGTTATTCATTCTGAGATCCAGAGTTGTTCTAGTTTGTACTGAAAGAGAAGCAAAGAGCAAGTAGTAGAGCAGGGGTGGCCAATCTTTTTGCACCGTGGGCCTGACCACACACCACAGAACAGCTGAGCGGGCCAGACCACACACCCAGAAACAAGCGGGCCTATTTACAGCTGACGTAAATGCACCCACTTCCGCATTTACATTAGCCATGGACGTGTTTGCATATGCACAGGCACATTTACAGCTGACATAAAAGCACCCGCTTCTACTTCAGGATGTGGGGGAGATGGTGATGGGCCAGTTGGAATGGCATTGCGGGCTGGGTCTGAGCTGTGGGCTGTAGCTTAGGAACCCCTGTAGTAGAGCATAAGTACCTTAAAATCTGATCATTTCCACAAGTTTAAGCATTGTGAATTATTTACTAAGGAGATGCTTCCACGGCGTTTCTCTCTGGATTTGGGACATAGACATCAAGTACAAAGATATGTCATTCCCTAGATGTCATAGATTGTGGCAGCATAAAGTGAAGAGGTAGCCTGTGAGGTGTATTTATTTGTACAACCTATAGCCTGCATTTCAACATAGACATCCTGAAGATGGCTTACAGCAATCAATAGAAACAGTGCAATGTGATAAAATAACAGACAACCCCAAAGTACTGTAAATTCACAAGGACAGAACAGCAGAGGCAGCAGATAAAAGCAATAGCTTTTTTTTTAAAAAAGTGGGGGTCATAAATTCTTTTCTCATCTTTTCAGGCAAGGACAAGGAACCACAAATTCTGTCGGGATGGTAAGGCTTTGTTTCTCCAAGGGCAAAGACAATAAAGACACTTTGTACCAAAGCAGAGGCTGTGGGTAAGGGAAAGAGCTCTTTGTGTCCGTCTTGCGGGAGAAGCGAAATCTCACAGGCCTTTAAAGTGCCTTGTCGAGGTATCATGTTGTGTTAGGACAGCTTCAATCCACAAGGATGAGGAATATAGCTAGCGGTCTTTTCCTTTCTGTAAACAATTATTTAGACAATCTTTCAAAGCCATTAAAAATGGGGGTGATCAGAGTAGATATTACTTCATAGTTAAAAGATTTGAAACCAGGCCTCCTGATCCTAGTCTGTCACTTTCTCCACTACAGCCATGGAAACTCACTGGCATAGAGGTACTGATAAAAGCACTCTTTAAATATCTCAGTAACTTTTTTTAAAAGCCCAATTAGAGTCACTAAAAGTTGATTCCAACCTGATGGCATATAACAAGAAAAAAGCAACAAGCTTGTTCATTTGGCATAATTTTTAAAAGCCGCCAGAGCCTGGGCGGCCAAAGACGTCGGATGCCGGACACCCTCCTCCGAGCTCTCATCACCAGCCGGAGTTGGAGGGCTTTAAAAGCTACCGAAGTTGCAGAGGATGTTGAGCCCTGGGCTCCATTGAGGACGTTGAGCCGTCAGCCTCATTGAGGACGTTCAGCGGCAAAGGAATTTTTGTTATTTATTTGCTATTTGCTATTTTAGTGTTAAATTGTGTTTTATTGTTTAAATTGTATCTTATGGTATTTCATTGTGTTGATGTATATTGTTGAGGTTGAGGATATGTTTGTGAGCCACCCAAAGTCGCACTTCGTGAGTTGGGCGGCATATAAGTCAAACATAATAATAATAATAATAATAATAATAATAATAATAATAATAATAATAATAATAATAATAATAATAATAATAATAATAATAATAATAATAATAATAATAATAATAATAATAATAATAATAATAATAATAATGGCTTTGAAAGATTGTCTAAATAATTGTTTGCAGAAAGGAAAAGACCGCTAGCTATATTCCTCATCCTTGTGGATTGAAACTGTCCTAACACAACATGATACCTCAACAAGGCACTTTAAAGGCCTGTGAGATTTCGCTTCTCCCGCAAGACTGACACAAAGAGCTCTTTCCCTTACCCACATGTATCTACCCTCAGGACAAACAATTGTATTTATCTCCTTGTATCTTCATAAAACATATTTAAGAAGGATTTCTCCTATAGCTTTGTTGACAAACGTTGAATTGGAAAAATCTGGAGTTTTGTTATAACGGAACTGTTCCTGGTGCTGAAAACAAGCCAAAAGAATTGACTAAATTGGCAGCAGAGATGTATGCTCCTGTACATGCCAGTTTGGGACTGGGGGCAGGATGACCTATGCAACAATAGGAACAATAGTACACAGAGGTGTACACAGAGGTGGTTTACCATTACCTCCCCTTCTTCTGGGGGATCCCTGGGACTGTGCAGATTGGTCAAGGACACACAAGCTCATTCTTTTCCTTTTTAAAAAATTACATTTATTTTTAACAACAAGCAAAATTAAAAAGAAAAAGAAATATAGCAATAATACAATAGCAGGAACAAATCAGCCAAATTTATACATCCTGTATGTAAATACCTAAGATACCTAAGAGACCGCGTCTCCCCAAGAGTGTCTGTCCATCCAACCAGAGCGGACCGGAGGGGCTCCCTAACTGTGCCATCAGCTAGAGAGGCTCGCCTCTCTAGCACAAGGAGGAGGGCCTTCTCTGTGTCCACTCCAGCCCTGTGGAACCTCCTGCTGGAAGAACTATGGCTGCAGGCAGAATTGCTGCCCTTCAGGAAAGACCTTAAAACCTGGCTGGCAGGGCAGGTGTGGGGAGCTGACGGGGAGGTGGCCCCTGTCTCTTCTAAAATAAACTGTCCCTCTTTTTCTGTGGGTTGGTGGGTGGGTGGGTGGTGTTTTTTAATGGGTTGGTCTTTTTAAATATTTTCTATGGATGTTTTTAATGTCTTTTATGTATGGTTATGAGCCACCCAGAGTCACCCTAGGGCGAGGGGGCGGCATATACATTAAAAATAAATAAATAAATAAATAAAAACATAATAATTGAATAAGACAAATGATATGATATAGAAAAAGTTTGAAATTGTGAATGTGGGAGAGATGGACAGGTTCATCCACCCAGGCCAGGGCTTTCACTGCTTAAGACTTTAAAGTCTGAATTTGTGTTCCATATATTCATTCATGATGGTTCTGAAATTGTTATTCCCCAAGAACACTCAGGGTGTGGGGAGGGGTGGAGTCATACCAGTCATGCCATGTGAACTCACAAAAGATTGAAAGATCACACCCAATTGTATGGCATAAAAGTGGGTTTTCTACAAGAACAAGATGTTGGAGTGCACACCTTCTCCTCAAGAATTTTTTTTCATCCTGTAGATGTCTGACCAAAAAAAAAAAAAAAGAATGAGACCAAGGAAGGGCCTGGACCTGTGCAAAACAGACCACAGGAGGCCAGGTGGCAGTCATGTGCCACAGGAACCACCACACCTTTAGTGCTAGACAGAATGAGCTCTACCCTAATTAACAGTTGGATAATTTCTTCTCCCTTTGGAGAAATTCTTCAAAGTAGTTTATCCACTTTCTTTGCCCACAAAATGGAGAATTTCAAATGGCCATTTCTGCTCAGCACTAATAACTGGTGCTGAGTCAAGAGCTAAGTAAGTGTTATCATTATTTACCACTTATAGTTGATGTTTAGTATTGCCTGGTACTTTATCTGTTGCTTGGTGCAGTTCTTAAGTGGATATTAAGCACTATGCAATTATTGGCTACAACACTGAAGCAAACCAGTCACTTGGGTATATTGAATTGATGACAACAGCAGAGCTTGGCAGGTTGCTTTTAAACATAACTGGCTGTTTCTGTAGGTCCAAAACTCAAAATGTGGTGCATTACTGTTATCATAGTTTACCCAGCCTTTTCATCGAGTTTACTAAGTCACTTCCTTTTAGATCCTTTTCTTTTTATGCTTGAATGTTACCAGCTTATAGCTTGTGGTAGAACTCACTTCCAATCCTCTCTGTTGTTGCCCGAATAACACAAGCAGAGTACGAGCCAGCATCTGAACTAGCTGTGTTCTTCCTTTATCAGTCACCAAGTGATCCATGACATCCATAATGGTACACTTGCAATTTTGCTTCAGAAGGAGTGACATTCTCTCACGTTGGTCAGACTCCTGTTGATATAAGTTATAGCACTGATATCCAGTGACATCATCAGCCATGGCTGCAACTTTTCTGGAAAAATATATAAAAGCTTCCCATTTGGCTCTTGTCATGCTGTGCAGATCCTTCAGGATTTGCTTCATCCTGGGGGAGACTATAGGAACTTAAGAAGGGGAGAGAGAATATGGTAATTTGATGGAAGAAAAATCACCATCACTGGGACTGATGTCTGCCTCAGGACTCAGAAGATCCCTAGGCATCCCCAAAACCTAGTAAGGAACAAATGAGAAGCTTTTACTATCTCAAGTCTAGGCTATGACTAATGAGGTCACCAGACATACATGCATAACTTACAGCAACAGAGTTCCAGCCATTAAATTACTGTTAAAATGTACAGTAGTGTAGTTATATCTTGAGCATTAGGGAAACAAATTCTTATGAACAACTAATAATTTGAAAAAATAATAATTCAAATACAATCCCTTTTTTAAAAACTGCACATTCTGGAAAATCAGTTTATTATTGCTCAGGGAACAAAGAGAGGAATAACAAAAGTTCATAGAAACTAGAGCCAGGACATGCTTACAAATACCGTAAGCAGAAGTTTGTCCCAGACCATTTGATTTACAAACCAATGTGGATAATCCAAAGGGTTTTGGAACTGAGAGATCTAATCAAAACCCTTAATCTGGGCAAAACAATGTTATCTTTGACCTCTGTATATTATCAACATACACAGAGATGACATAACCCTTTGATATGATACAAGTAGAATCTTATATAAATGTGTGTTCCCTTGCGCAGGGAAGCTATCATGCAATCACAATTCTGTCCTCTGTTTGTGAGGCTAAGAACTGCATTGTTTTGCTCTCACTTCAGAAGATTTCATTTAGTGAACATGACACGTCTGATCAATACAGCAAGCAAGCCAAATTTTACAAAGAGCACATAAGGGATGTGTCTTGTATCTGTTTCTATGCCCCTTTTTGAATATGTTGGCAGACAGAGCTAATAGAAAGTGATGGGAAACAACCAAAGAAAAGTATGAAGACGGACCATGTCAGCCAAAGCCAATATGTTTTAGGTTTGCCAGACATTCAAATGAAAAATAAATCTGTTCCTCCTCCTCCTCTTCTTCCTCTCAGCAAATATGAAAGCCAGCTTCCAGTCAATACATATATAAATTAAAATTGGGTGTCCTTGGCAAACCTGAAAGAGGGATACAATTCTAAAACTAAGACACAGTGTCACATTTAGATTAAATGTTTAATTCTGCCCCCCTTTCCCCTTTAAATTCCTCCCAAAAGGGATATTGTCATAAGATGCTGTTGAAGGTATTTGCAGATGCTAAAGTCATTTGTGGGTCAGCAGACCCACTGAAAACAATCTCACCAAATCGAAGCCCTTGTAAATACACGATTAAATCACTTTTAATTAAGTTAACTGGGCTTAATTATGGCTGGGTAATGTCATTCTTTTGAATGGATATGGGTGGGGGCTAGCCCTCCAAACCTTATTGGACTGCAGCTTCTATCAACTGTAAGCCGACATAGCCACTGGTGAGTAATGTTAGAACTTAATAATGTTCCCTTTCCTTTGTTTAATGATATTTTATTTGATAGCAAATGAGAGATGAGTCATTATTTCTTTTTTTCCGCACAGTACTAGCAGCTGCCTAAAAACAGTGAGGCTACTGGCAGCCAACAGTGTTTGGGTATGGTAGTTTAGAGACTTCCTTGAGCCCCCAGCTTGTGAGATCAGAGAAGTCCCAAACTACTTGCTCTGGTTGCTGCCCCCTCATTACAGCACATATTTCAAGGAAATTCTCATGTCTCTTTTCTTTTTCTATGGGGCCTGGGCTATTAAAGAACACCTATCATGTGCCAAGTGAAGAGATATGTGTATTCATGTATGTAGCTGTGGAATGTTTACCTCCTTCATCAGGGTTTCTCAGTGGAATATTTTTCAAAAAAGTTACTACAGCAAACAGCCTTGGGAATGGAGATTGGGAATCACAGCTCCCGATATGCCCTCAGCCAACATGGCTATTGACTTAGGAGAGCTGCAGGCTTTACTGTTCAGATTGTTCTCGTGACCTTATATAGGAGGAAGGAGACAAGACAACTGAATGTCTCTACAGACAGATGAGACACCAAATTCATGTTTCCTTAGACTCCAGACAGTTAGTTTCCTTATACCATATCAACCAGACTTCTGCTGGCATTCATGTAAGGCCTGCATCAGATGCCTCAGCAAATTGGATCCAACTGAGAAGGGATCAGGTAGCCTTTCCAATCCTGTGCCTGTGTCATTTGCCCAACTATGCATTTAAGAGGCATCTTGACAACTGGTTAATTAGCTGCAGTTAGCTGTGACAAGTTATGCAAACCTTAGATGAGCGCCAACCAGTTTCCAGCCATTATGTCAGAATTCCAGGTATTGAAGTACAGTTTTTTTGTCATTGAGGACAGGCATAAGATCAATCATTTCTGAAACAGGTGCAATTCTAGTTCGTTCACTTACATCATACAACATTGTAGCAACCATGGCTTCCACACTTGGCAAAAAAAAATCTCTTTTGCCTAACAAACCCAGACCAAGAGTAAGGGTTAAGATAGTTCTGGAGGGCCAACATCAGAGAAGACCAAAGTTATTTTTAGACTACAGTTTCCAAATACCCAATGATGATTCTGGTATTCTGGGAGTTGCAATAAAAAAGTGAATTACTACATCTCTCTCCAACATGAAAATGATATATAGATGCTTATTTTTCCAAAGTTCTTTTCTTTAATGTGGCTGTGGTGCCTATCATCTGCAGCAGGGGCAGCAGGGGAGGTCTTCTTAAACCAGCAGTACCTTTCCCATTTAAAATGTTTCCGGCTTCTTTTAATTCAAGAGGATGGGGTACCAGGAGAGAAAGGCACCCATAATATGCCCTTCCTGTAGGTCATCAGGCAATTTGTAGTAGAAATTATTAGGAGAATATGGTTTTACGAACCTTTCTGCCATCCATGTGCTTCCTGCAGAGTTTGGAAAAGTTTCTTTTTTTGTACTATGTATGTATTGTATGTTGTCAAGTCAGTTGTTGTTGTTGTTGTTGTTGTTGTTGTTGATGATGATGATGATGATGATGATGATGATGATGATGATGATAATAATAATAATAATAATAATAATAATAATAATAATAATAATAATAATAATAATAATAATAATAATTTGTATTGCCACCCCACTTGCAAGCAACTCTGGGCGGCTTACAGATAACAGACCTCAATCACATAAAATTACAACAGTAAAACTTTAAAACTCTTAAAACCATTAAAAATCACCACCCAACTCTACTGTTTAAAATATAATTAAAAGTGGCCTACATTATATCAACCAGTGAGGGGTGGGGGGGTATCACTTTGCCAGTGCCCCACACCTGCTTTGCCAGCCAGGTTTTTAAAAATTTCCTAAAGGGCACTAGCTCTGTCTGGACAGGTAGCTCCATTGGCAGGAGGTTCCAAAGGGCCAGGGCAGGTACCAAAAAGGCTCTCTTCCTTGTGTTAGAGAGAAGAGCCTCTCTAGCTGATGGCACCTTTAAGGAGCCCCTTTGGTCTGCCCTGTTGGGATGGGCAAATGTCCTTGGGGTGATGTGATCTCTTAGGTAAGTTCTGACTTATGATAACTCTTTCCATGGTTTTCTAGGTACAGATCACACAGACGTGGTTTAGCAACCCCTTCTTCTGGACTGCACAGGTTGCCCCCAAAGCAACACAGGCTGCCTTTTCACCTGGGAGGCACAGCGGGGAATCAAACTCCCAACCCCTTGTTTTGCAGCCAGATTTCTAAACCACTATCCACTCCCACTGTCTGTGCCAGCTGGAGGATGATTGGGTTAAGGTACAAAAAGGAAACTGATATTTAACTATAGTCTGCACCCTCTGTGGTTGCATTGTATTAAAATGCACATACAGTAACGAGGGGAGGGGAGGAGGCTGCATGTGATTTTGTGTCATGTGGAGTTTGAACTCAAAGGATATCACTCTGAGGTTTCTGCCAATTTTTTTACCTGTCATAATATATTTTTCCTAATCTAAAATCTATTCTGTTTTTTGTTAACATGGTTTGTGGTGATGATAGTGCGAAAGTGACAAGTTGTTTTGTTTAGTGGGTTGTGTGCATGTTTTGATTTGTTCTTGCCATGGCCTCTTTGCTCTCCCAGCTGGTCATCTCATTGTCCTTGAAGTTGGTTTTCCCCCTTAAAGCTGTGCATATAAATGTAGGCCACCATGTGGAACAGCTGGAACATGGCCTTGTTTTGTTTTTCCCGCAAGGAAAACCCATATTTCTCACCATATGGAACCATTTTCAAAATAAAGTTCAAGTCATATGTTTTATGCCTGGGATAAGGAAGGATAGAAATGGCAATGAAAAATTAAGAGCTCAGCTGCTACAATACAATATTTTGGGTTGTCATTTCTGTTAGGAAAAGAAATACAGGTGGACAGAGTTTGTAAATGTGTGAAAATATTTGCATGTGCAAAATTACGACAAACGAAAAGATCTCTCTCAACCATTAGTGGGCAATGTCACCCATGAGCTGGATGGGCACTTGCTTGGTTCTAAGTGGGGGCATGATGGTGCCCTACTGCCACTCCTGAAATTCTAGCAAAACTGCATTACCTGCAAGCTGCCAGAAGCACAGTTCTGCTGGAAAGCAGTATGCAGGCATGTTGCATGATTTATACCAGATGGTGTTGGAACTATAGATGCTAGCAGAATGATTTTGAGTAGCACCAAGAGGGTGTAGTAGACTTTCCTAGATACCCAAACATTGCGCAGGCATCCCATTCCCATCCAGCCCCAGCAAGTTGCCTGTTCCTGCCTTAAACAGTCATTTTATACAGCAATGTTATCCAATAAGGACTTCCGAACTCAGATTTGTCCCAAAATCCAAATTCATGCTGGATCCATCACCCCATTTTCTGACCATGACATTTGCACAGCTGTGTCTGTAATGGGGTCCCAACTCCTTTTGGTCTGAATGGGAGTAGAAGCTTCAACAGAATCAGAAACACTGATAAGCAAGATTTTTAATCACATGGAAGTTCATTGATTGATTGATTATGCTCTATTTTTTAAAAAAAATGAAGACTAGATTTTCCCACATAATATAGGAAGACAGAGTTGGTACAGATTTATTTTATTTGTAGTATTTATAAACCATTTTTCTCCCAGTGGGGGACTCAAAGTGGCTCACAATGTTAAAAAAATCAAATTAAAATACACTGAAATATACATTAAAAACAGTTAAACTACAGACATATTTAAAATACATTTAGTGAATTAAACAGGATTAAAACATTATAAATTTCTTTTTAAAGAACCAGACTTTAACTCAGCTAAAAGGCAGGATTCTGGGACTCAGGTATATTTATTAAAAGGCTGTCCGAAGAGATGGGCATTCAGGTGTCAGTGAGAGAATAAAAGGGAGGAGGCCAACCTAAAGTTCCAAGGGAGCACATTCCATAATCAGGGAGCCACCACAGAGAAGGCCCTCTCTTGTGTCCCCATCAAGTGTACCTCTGATGGCAATGGGACAGAGAGGAGGGACACCCCTGAAACTCTTAAGAGCCAAGCAGGCTCAATGAGAAGATATGGCCCTTCAGATATCCTGGGATCGTTGGCAGAGATAGGGAAAGAGTTTTATTTTTTTCAAACACTGCCCGCATGCAAATCCCTGAGCTAACATGGCTTCTGGGAACTTTCACACTCTAACTCCAGGATTCTCAACCTGCGCCCGTGGGCTGAATGCGGCCCATGGCACCATTTCATGTGCCCTCCCCACTGCCTCCACTACACCACTACACCAGGAAGTGCCATGTGGTGGAGGAATGGCAAAATGACCATCCGGCCTCTGAAGGTGTCTGAGGGAAAGTGACCTGGCCCCTGGTTTAAAAAGGCTGAGAACTCCTGCTCTAACTGTTGAGGACAGAGCTTGCATGGGCACCCACATCTTGCTGTTATATCAAGCCCTCACAAGAAGCACATTGAATGTCCATGTGGGGCTATAGGGTCAGAAGGAATTAGGAATGAAGGATATGTTACACCTTAAATACTTGTTTCTGTTGTCCAAAAACCTGAGTGCCCCTGCAGAGCTTAAAGTGCACATTTATTCCTATTCTTCAGAGGTACAAAGTGATCATAGCTGGTCTAACAAATTAAGCATCAGTGTTAATAGCCTCAGAGTGGATTAAGAATTGCTCACAAGACAGCTTCCATACTATGATTCAACCATAGCTCCCATGAACTGGGACAAAAAAAAACACAAGATGTTTTGGGATATTTTTAAAACTGCAGACAATTGCATCCCAGCTCCCATAATTCCCCTTTTTAAAAAAGAGATCATATTTAAACTAGTGTGAGTAAATATATTTGTCCAGTTTTTGTTACCCATTGCAGTCTATTGGTATAGAACAGGAGGGAAGCAGAAGAAAAAGAAGAATGATTTTAATCAGCTAAGCCTGTCTAGATCAACCTCACATGTACACATATCCCATTTCACGGTTTTGATGCTGAACAGCAAACAATGATGGCATGGTGACCTTCTGCAATAGCATTTCTCTCTTCTGGGAATGAATTGATTTTTCTGTGGCTGCTGCGTAGCTATGCAGGCTGAACCTGGACGTCAACGCATAAAATGCCACCAACAGTGAGGGAACAAAAGGGATTTCATCAGCTTTTAAGGAATTAAAATGGCACGTTAGCTGTTGAAGGCTTTGGGGATATGCTTCTGAAAATATCTAGTTCTGTTTCATAGGGCCCCGAGCCAATGGTTCCATTTTTCACACTAAATATGAGTGAGTTAGGAGATTTGATAGGGGCAAATCGACATGACTGTCCTGTAAGCTTAGTAACAATGTCAAGAAGTTGAGCATATCAGTGACAAAAGAATACTTGTTAGATTGGAAAGACAGGAAAGGGATTCATTTGTGAGAAGGATACAGCTAGGGGAAATTCAAAGCACAGAAGCAAAAGAAATCTCCTACATCTGAGGAATGTATTCGATAATTGTACACTCTTTGCTTAATGGACTTGTAGAGGGTGCTCTAGAAAGAAAGCATGGACAGTGACAGTGATATTTAGAATTCTTGTGCATTATCTTACACTCAGTTAAATCACTCTCAATAATGTTGCTGGTTCAAACAGCAAAGCAAACTATATGACAAAAGTTGATAATAAATCACAATCTAATCTTAGTTCTTCACACACGCTGTGCACTTAGATCTAGAGCTTTCAGGTTTTCCATTTTTATTTCTTCTACTTCAGGCTTCTTAATTGTTCTGTGTTGGTTTTTTTTTAAAATAAAGCCTCTGTAAATAGTCACCCTTACTGAGGAGCTCTGCCTACATTTGCTTCCTGATCTGTTGTGACATGGCTTGGCTAATTGTATCAGCCCAGTGGAAAAGCCCCTGTGAGCAATTCAAATGCCTATTTTAGGATGTGGGTAGACTTTTTCTTGTGTACTAAAAAAACAAAAACCCTCGTAAACTTATGCATTAGAAGAGCTAAGAATTTATGTTACAAAGTCGTGCCCTCCCCCACACACACACAAAACAGCAAGAGTTTCCTGTCTAAACCTGAGACTTCTGATCAACTGAATTCAGGTTGGTAGTTTTGCTATAAGTCAACTCAATTCTTGCTAGTAACACAGAAGCTTCTGTTGGTGCCATGCCCACTGCTATGGATTGTGTGAGAGCAAAAGTGAAGTTGTTTCTTTGTACTCCTCTCAGTTGGTGTGCTGTCATTTACATCTGATGAAAGATAGGGAGGTGGGAATTTCTGTCTAAATTGCGGGCTGTAGCAGCTAGCTCAACCAAAGCCCACTCATTTTCTTTGTGCTGGCTGAAGATCAGGTTCATACCTCAAAAGCACAATGTTTTTGTGAATCACTCTAGGAAACCCTCGGCCTGCGTGAATGCTTCTTGGTTCACAATCAGCTCATGCATTGCAAGAGGTTGGAGTTCCCTTGCCTTGAATAAGGCAGGAAGGGAAAGACTCGAGTGCATTTATTTAATAATTAATAGTGGAAGTAGACTCTAATGAAATTTCCATCATCCAGGAACATGAACTAGGCTTTGTATTATTCACCTTTATTTACCTTCTAAAACACAACTTGGCAGCTTTGTCAAATTTCCTGCTTATAAACAAGAGAGAGAGAAGTCACCTTATCCTGTGGGGATAAGAAGCCTTTAAAAAGAAAAGAAAAAAATGTGATACTTCTACAAGATTCAGTGGACTGTTTGTTTCTGTCCTGTCACAAGAATATTTTTTCTATTGAGGCAAGAGTTTAGTCATAAGTTAATTTTGAAAATATTTCATTTTGTGTTTCTACATTTGTATTGATATTTTTAACTACTTTTCTTCTGTGAACTTATACATTTGCTTTTTAAAAATCTCTAACTGCTTTGGTCAAATTCTGATTAAGAAGCCAATGGTAGCAAATTATGGTCCAAATGACTGTCTGTGTCATAATCCAGAGGATGTCTGTCTTTGTCAGTACAGTACATTATGAAACAGTCATTTGGACCATAATTAGAATATTTTGCATATGATCTCCCTGATGCATGAACAAATATATATTGGAAGTGTGGCATACAGAGTCTGGGATACTGTTCGTATGGGTTCTACAGTGTAAGGATGATGATAATGTCATCAATGGGGCAATATTTTGGAAATTAAACATTGTTTCCTCCCATCCTGAAGCCCTCACTTGTCCTAAGCAATCCTTTTCATCATTGAGAAGTATCGGTAACCATTGGATGGGAGGAGGAAGTTATTGAAAATAGATGCTGCCAGTAGAGTCATCAACCTTTCACTGTTGAAGTCACATAAAAAGGATTTCACCCGCAGCATATTATTTATTTCCACTCTATGGCTCACAGCACACTCCTTCTCTGATTGGCTCTTTTCACATGTGCTTTTCTAAACTTAGTTAATCGGTAAGGAACCACCATTAGGGCCCTGGCTGCAAGAACAGAACAATCAACAGAAGCAGAATAGCAACAGAATGCTTGCTCATCATGATTGATAGGTGTACCTACTTTAGGTCCAAATTCTTAAACTGGTTGTTCTGTCAACAAATAACTGAAGTCTTACAGTGAAATCATTGGAAAAGAATAAAGTTGCAGCATCTAAAATTCCATCTTAAATTCAGGAATTTCTTTAAACTTGGGGATGAGAAAACCGAAGGTGGAATAATAATTTACATTTCTTGTTTTCAGCATTCAATGTTTCCTCACATCAGGAATCAACATTGAAAATACTACCAAGCTTATCTTTTCCTGAAAAAACAAAACAACTCTAGTTTTGTCCCCTCCCAAACCTGTTCCCAACCATTTGTTGTTTTGCACAGCAAAACTGCCAAAATCAGCACAGCTCAATTCCCTTTCCAAGAAATCCTGCTTAGGAAAAATGTCATTCTGAATGGGAATTGCAATTGTCCTGAGCTACTAGGTGTTTCTTCCAGGAGAAAATAACCAGGAAACTTCTGAGTGATCCCATGAGATTTCCTCTGGCAACAAACCTTCTGCAGAGAACTGTCCTTGTGAAGAGAAAAAAAAACCAGGAGGCTTAGATTCCCCACCGCCACCCCACCCTGTGGGTGCGAGGCTGTGGGACTGAGTTGACTAGATAAACCAACTAGATCCAACAGATGCACCAGTTGATTTTTGAATTTCATTAGTGTGCCTAGCAAGTTCCATGCTACAGAAGAAGTCGGGGGGGGGGGGGAGTTTCAGATTACTCCAGTTTCCTTAGAGAGATATTTTTCTACCTTGAGAACCATATTTTGTGTTTCTTGAAGTCTTCATTTTCAGGCCCGTACCTCAAAGACAGTTTTTGTAATTCCCAGACTTTTAGAAGAGTCATAGAAATAAATGTCCCCTGCCAGTCCACTGCTGCTACATTTCACATACAGTCCTTTTTGTTCACATAGATCTTACAGTCTACTTAGTGTCTTCAGGATAGCTCTTGTGAATACAGTAGCTGTGAGGCCCACATGAATCTGACCGCTTCTTCAGGAGATAGTCAGAGGCCCTCCAGGCAGCCTCAGCATTTCCAAAAGCACTTTCCTTTATGACCATGGAAGAAGCCTTCTCAGTTGCTGTGGCTCATCTCTGACACTCTTTCACAGGTATGAAAGAAGATTCTGATTGCTGCTTTCTTTCTTATTCCACTTCTCCTCACTCACTAGTTGCATTTCTTAATCTTTGGCCAAGTTTCACATTCTACCTTCCTGCTTTCTCAGCAATAACAGCTTTGCCTTCTGCATACTGTAGTCAGGCACAACTAGCATAGGCCTATTGAATCGGTGGGGTCTTGGTGAGTCAACTCTTATCAATTTCATTAATTTGGTGGGGCTACTCTGTTTGCAACTTACTGCAGAATTTCAGCAATTGTCTCATGACCTTCCATAGCACTGTCACAGGTTTCTTTTTCCAAGGTTTTCATTGCTTCCATTAAATAAAAAAACTATTACTTTTGGTGGATATTTACATTTCACCACTCCATCTTTTATAGTATGCTTTGCAGGCGCACCCCCCAAAAAAGGACTCAGACACCGGTATAAGTGGATAACGGCATTGGGCCACATTTATTGATTCATGCCCTAGTCCGAATTATAAATTTCAATTGGTACTCAGCCATTTATAATTCTTAAGGCAAGCAGGCCGCAGTAACACTGGTAAGGTTCCTCCCAAAAGTGCCAACGGCAATTGGCTACAATGTATCCATTTGTATCAATTTGTTTGTTGACAACAAACAAATTGTTGACCATAGTCAATCAACTATCTACTGACCCCACCCTCTGACGTGTATCCGTAAAATCACGGGGTGATGCATGCTGAATAGCTCGTGCCATCACCCCCTTGCATGGTTCGTCGTTGACCGGTCAACGTTAACCAACTTGTACCTATCTAGTGTTGGCCAGTCAATTGCGAACCTGCCGGATACCTGTGGGTCATAAATATTTACCTTACCAGTGCTACCCGCCACACGGGGAGGCATCCATGATGACTCACCGCCCCCCCCCCCCAAGACCGTCAGCTCGGTCGCCAGGCCTGCTTGCATCACACCAAGAACGAGGTACATACCTCTAGCCGACAGGTGGACCCCTTCTCCCGCTTACCTGCAATTTTTTTTTGTCTAATCCTATCAGCCAGTATCCAATGGCTGTCTTACAGCCATGGACCGAATGGGATGGAGCCACAGCCCCGTCCGCTGACTGTCGGAACAGTCCGAACTAGGGAGATCCGCATCTCCCCTAAATTGGTGTCTCGGCACAATGTTAGATCATAGCGACCATATGTAAGCCATACGTGAAGTAAAAAGCCAGGTCACAGCCCCCCAACGGTTTATTAACAGCAGTGATCCGTATAATATCGCTGCCGCCGGGGTGCCTGTAAAACATAGGGCAGTCGAGCATCCCTGTCAGACAGCAGGAATGGCCTCAGTTCCCGCCCCCATGTGCCGCGCATACCATACCATAGCCTTCGTGCGGATGCACACAGCCCGGCTGGGGTCCACTCTCTGTCGCTTCAGCCTATACTGCCGCCCAGTGTACATAGCTACGGCCCACCAGCCCCCCACCACCGGTGTGTTGAGACCCATAGGATCTGTAAAAAAGGAGAAAAGGTGAAGGGCATAAACAGGTACTCACACAATGAGGGGACGTACATATCTGAAATTGCGCGTACACGCATATCCACCTCGTAGTACCCCAAACTTAGCCGCGATCAGTGCGACGCCTACCTTAAGTAAATGGTGCCAAAACGGGCACCACACCACGAAACGCGGCACCGGTCACCCTCGGGGACTGTACTATGGTAAGGGTAGACCCATCCCGGTGGCAGAAAACAGGCTGGGGTACGCAGCAGACACTGTCGAAAATTATGTAGGGCACCAACCAGACAGATGTCTCGAAAACTTAGTAGCAGTATGCACCACTGCCTACCGTGCTGAAACACCCGTGAGGACCGTATCCCCACTCAAGCCCACTCATGTGTAACAGAGACATCTTCGAGTTCCAGTGCCCTACGAGACACCTCCGCCTTACACAGGTGGTACCAACTCTGGCACCCTCTCACTGATGCGGAGTGCTCCAAAAAGGCTACCGTGGTAGCTGCGTGGCTAAGAGCCACCTCCCACCTATCTGTACATAAGTAATGCCACCTCGTGCAAGGTGTGTCAAAATTCGGGAAAAGGAGTGACGCGTGTAGGGGCAGCGGGCACGTTCCCGTGTCCACCCCACCCTGATACGACACCTGAACTCATAGTGATACGCCTTACGCGTGCGAGGTGCCAATGACATGTCCGGTTCCCTTCAGCTCGCCTAACGCCCAGCTATCAGCCAAACGTGGCAAGTGGAATTCCTCTGCTTCGGGAGTAAAGCACGGAAACGGGCGATCCGCTGGTGGGTAAAAGCAGCAGTAAGGTCATTATTCACACCTAGAACATGTCTGGCCTGGAACAGCACATTTAGGCGTAGGCTTCACAAAAGAAAAGACAAACTGATGTCAGAAACCGGGGGATTTGCATTTCTGAGTGTTGACAATGTGCACCACTGCCGCATTGTCACGCCGAACTCGGACTACTGAGGAGGCCCACTCATTGCACCATAGCCTCAGTGCTCTCTAAAACGGGAGAGACCATGATTACGGTGATTGCGGGGACAACCCGTGCACCCACCCTCAGCGTAAACCCCATAAGTCAGAGAGCCGGGGTATCTGACCGTACTAGATATCTAGGGCAGACCACTAGGTCTGATCTCCCATAAGAGACCCCCCTCAACCCAGGAGCAATTTGAGCCAGAGCAAACAAATTAAGGGGGGCAATGAATTAACTACAATTCCCAAGGGCATCCTCTATGTTTGGCAATCAATGCCAAAATCGCCATGGACATCCAAGCCACCGTATCAATGGTTAACCTGGATGCCCGTGCGACTGCATCGAGGCGTAGATGTGATGTCAGAATATGGGACCTCGGTCTATTCAGGCGCCAAGGGGACACCCAGTTCCCACCTAAGTGTCTGAATCGTGATGAGGAGACGTGTACACGTGTCCAAGCCCCGTTTAACCCCAGACCCAAAGTCGTCGAGGTAATGGGCTGGAGACCGAGGCCCCAACCTGTGAGCGGATGCCCACTGAATGAAAGTCCCACATCGGTCGGGCGCTGAACCTGAATTAACGTGGTCAGAAAAAGGGGGGGTCGGCCTTATCTACTTAAAATTCCCCTCAAAACCCAGAGATACGATAGGTCTAATCATGAGGTGCACTGGCAAAAAGCTGGAAGCCCGAGTGCATATCACACTGTGCCAAAACCGCAACAGAATTGCGTGATGCGCGCCACCCATAGTAGCCGAGGTAACTACGGGTACTTGACTGAACAAGATCAGCAGGAAGGGGATCCCTGAACTGAGCACCCACAAGGTGAGCCGAATGGAGGATTATAGTACATTCACCCTTTTTGTAGCTCGGTATGAGCGTCAAGGGGACACATTCGACTGAGGAAAGGTGGGTCCAAGAAGGGCCCCCCGTTACTCTCATAGCCCCCAACTTCCTAACTGTGGACGGTGGAGCCCCCTCCCCATTACCCTGGAAGGGAACCAGATTAGTAGCATCCTGGGTCCCCCAACACCCCCGAATGGATACAAAAAAAACCCATTGAAAACCCTCCAGCAGGTTTCCCGCCCCATCCCTTCTTGGATGAACTGAATGACATCCCTCCAGGCTAACTAGAATTGGGGTGGGGGGGTGTATGGCAAGGTTGGTTGGTTCAGACGGAGCCCCGATTGCCCCTGTGCACCCCCACCCCTGCCCCGTAGCCCACCAAACCGCGGGCACGCGGAGGCGGCGTGAGGGCCAGCGCAAAAAAGGGGTGGGCACTAAGTCGGTAACGACCGTGGTGCTTAGTACACACATCGTCAGCCGAGCAGGCCGAATACAGTAGGCGGGCCGGAACCCCCCGCCCGCCCAGTTTGCGTGGAGCCAGTGTCTGAACAGCCCGCTGCTCAGCATGACCCCCATGGTACCCATCACCAGGCACCAGTCCCGTGGGACTGATGTACACGAGCACCCTCGCTGACAGGACTCATCCCACCTCCCCTCGGGATATATATAGCCACCCTCGTCCACATTCCTCACCATGAGCCAACTGTCCTGGGCCCATCCTCTCGACATCAGGATGGCCCAAACAGGACCAGTCCTGCGGCATACCACAATACGTACAAGGTATGCCGACAACCAGTTAGCCCCAAGGTGCGCAGTGGCTAACGACGATGGAACATCTCTTTGTCTCAGTCGTCCTGTCCATCTCTCTCCTCCCAGTGGGCTCGCAGTTCAATAGGGAGAATATCCGCACGTCCCCCTCCAGCCCTTGCCCCTCATGGCCTACGTCCAATAATCCACCGGGGCCAGTAATAGCCTTCCATCGGCAAAGCCCGTGACGAGACGTTCTGTATGAAGGGGCCCATGCAGCAGGAACCAGACAGCCCCTGCGATGCTCAACACTGTTCCGGGGGCGGACACCCCAGTGCGTGGTGGCTTACTACTGGGAACCACCCAATGTCACATTCCTCCTGTCCATACCTCTTTTCCCAGTCTGGGTCTCAGTTCCTAGGAAGAATATGTCCACGTACTCCTCCCCCCCCACCAAATCTTTTTCCTTCCTGATCTGGGGCAGATAATCACTGGGGGGGTGGGACATGAATAAACAGTCGTCGGCAATGCCATTGCCGGTACATGATGTACACCGGACATATGCAGTGGGACCTGGACAATCCCTGTGACGCCACGTACTGCCCAGGGAGCATAAGCCCCCACCCTCAACGTCGTGCCAGAATTCAAACAAGGGGCCCTGGAATAGGATGGCGAGCGATGCCCCCAGCCTCAAATCGGCGAGGCAAGAGCACTGACCCCCACTGCTGTAAATGGACTGTGGTGTTTGTGCATTCAACTTGAACGTAATACTCACAAGTTGCACCCCCGTGAGTCGCCCCCACTGGGGGTTTCGGCCCACGGTGGGCGTCGGAGCTCGCGACCGAAATCGAGCTCTGGGACGACCTCCAACGCACTGCAGCCGCAATTCCAGATAAACGGGGAGCTGCGAGACAGCGGCTGGTACAGGCTGGCGTGTCGCGAGAAGCTCGACCCAGCTGGCCGCCTGATGCATAGTGGCAGCGGTCGACATAGCCGGCAGACACAAATGTGGGCCAGGTGGGCCGGATGGCCCGCTTGGTATTGGGCCAGAGGCCCAATGCGAGAGCCTGGGCCAGAAAAGGGGCCCTGCCCAAAACTCCAGCCCCTAATGGGTAGAACGTGCTGTGAGCCAGCACCAGGCCCTCCCCCCAATCATCGCGGCCCGCAGCCGGCAGCCGTGGGCCGAGGGCCGGATCCTCTGAAGGGCCGATCCCTAGGGATGCCTCTAGCACCGCTACGCAGGCCAGTAATGCATGCCGATGCCCCTGCATAAGGGGGTCAGGTGGGCCGGACGGCCCACCGGGCAATGTTCCAGGGGCCCCCCTTAAAAGCCAGGCCCCAAAAAGGGGCCATGCCCAGAACTCCGGCCCATAAGGGGCCGGGGTAAGCCCTGCTGCAACCGCACCAGGCCCTCCCCCCTGCTCAAAACCCATGGCCGGCAATTGCGGGCCGGGGGCCGAAGCCCCTACAGGGCCGGTCTGAGGCTGGAGGGCCACGGGCCACGGCCTGAGCTGCCCCGTCCCACCGGTCCCGGTGGGAGCCTCCGGCTGGAGGTCCTGTCAAAGGGGTGCAGTCACGGTCCTCCGACCCGACTGCTGCCCCTGTGCAGGCGAGCCTGCTTCGCCATAGCCTCCTGTCAGGAGGCAGAAATGAAGAGCGATCCCTATCCAGGGATCAAAATTCGCTAGCTGGGAAGCCGAAAATCGAGCAGCCAAGACCGCTAAGGGGCTGCAGTTACGAACCGGCTTCCCTCAACGAGATGAAGAGCGACGGAGAAAAACTTCTCCTCTCTGTCGCTTTTACAAAATGGCAGCTCGGCTGCCTCATGGCCACCCCTTTTATAGAGGGGTGGCCATGCCCCCTAACTACCCGGATGTCTGAGTCCGGGTGGGGGGGGGCGCAAAGAGCGTGGCGGCCATTTTGGTGCCGCGCTTTCATTATCATACTTGTTGTCGTTATCAATTTTTTTTAAAGTTGTTACTTCATAGTTGTATGCTGTGATGTTAATTATCTTGGCTCAGAAAGGAAAGGTATATGGTTGTATGAGTTGCAAGTTTGATTGTTCTAATAGCTTGCAAACCCCACTAATCTCCCACATGGCATATTTCAATCACTGATAATATTCTAACTGCCTTTGCCATTGGAAATGCTATGACACTACATTTATCTAGCTCTCTGGCTTGTCATGTTCTGTCATGATCTACAATTGATGTAAAATTAGATCAATGGGGTTTAGTCATTATCTCCATAGCAGGGTCTGAAATAGCAATACAGTATGCAGAAGGCAAAGCAGTTATTGTTGAGAAAACAGGAAGGCAGAAACTTGGCCAAAGATTAAGAAAGGTAACTAGTGAGTGAGGAGAAATGGAATAAGAAAGAAAGCATCTTCTTAGTTTTATAATTGACAGGTACTTGGCCATAGTGATGACACATTTTCTGTTCAGGGAGAAAAAATCCTATGGTAAGGATTCCTTCTCCAAAAAAAGTGACAGTTAATTGACCCAAAAGAGCAAAGGAAAGAATCATTGGCATTAAAGGCATTTAAAGTGAATTTATTTAGTACAAGGTGGGGGGAAGTGTAACCCTTCAGGCCTTACTAGACTGTAGCAGCTATCAATCCTAGCCACCATGACCAGTGCTAAGAGATGGAGGGAGTTGAAGTCTCCGTATCTGGGGTAGGACTGCTTTCCCACTTTAATAGAAAGGCTGGGGGGAAATGCTGTAGAGAACATTTTTGTGGGGAAACAGTTAATTTGCCATTTTTCTCTGATCTTCATAAAAAAAACAATTCTTGAAACGAAAAAGTGTTTTTGCATTGGTGGAATATTTTCACGATTTAATATACAGATTAATACCAATTTTGCTTAGTTTTGATGATGGAGCAAGCAATATTGGACATCGAGAACAGCTGAGGAATGCTACAAAAAATTGCCGTAAGCATTAGTGATCTTCAGCTTGTGACTTCCCACTAGGGCAGTGATGGTGAACCTTGGCACTCCAGCTGTTCTTGGACTTCAATTCCCAGAAGCCAAAGTCAGGACTCCTGCTGATCAGGGCTTCTGGGAATTGAAGTCCAAGAATACCTGGAGTGCCAAGATTCACCATCACTGCACTAGGGAATCAATTGGGTTGAAGAGAGCCTGGTGCTATGCTTCTTCTGGATCTACATGAGGATGCAAACTGCACAGGTGTGTCACACCACATAATACACTTTTTGGGTGAAGTGCCTCTGCTACAGGGGAGCAGCGGAGTTGCCATCACAATCTCTCTCCCAGCGTTAGTTGCAGTGCAGACAAGATCAAATAAACAAAGAACACTGTGACATTGGACAGATGGGAAATATTTCTCTTTGGCCTAGAACTCCCAGAATCCCACTGGCTATGCTGGACAGGGATTCCGGGATCTCTACTTAGAAAGAATATTGTTTCTAAGTTTTATTTCAAGATGTAGACGGTGTCTGTGCAAGATGTTTGTGACAGAAGGAAGTAGCAGTGGGAAAGTGTTTGGTTGGTTGGTTCAATCATTCTCTCTATAGGACACCAGGTTTCCAAAGAAAGAAAAGTCGCATGTGTAGCCCTTGATTTTTCCCCCTTGAATAAAGCAGGAAAGATTGCAGAATTTTATTTAAAAAAAACTTGTTTAGAAGTACCCCAGAATATGAACGACCCTGCCTGAAACACTGTGCCCTGAGACTATTTTGAATTTAAAATGGGGGGGGGGGGGGGCGCACTCAAGGCATTAATGATAACTGAGTCAAGTTCTGTTAATTTCAGTGGTTCTTCTCAAAAGTGCAGTGACATCTGGATTCAAACCAATGAAAACCCTACATGTACACTCTCAGGGTTTGAGCCGGAGATCTTCTGCATGCAGAGCAGGTGATCTTGCTCTAAACTACAGTCCATTCTTTGATCCACCATTTCATAATGGATGAAACTGGGTGTTGTCAGAGCTAATATTAGAAATTATGGAGTCTAATACATATAGAAAATCTAGCTGGCCAGTTTTGGAGGTTGGAGCTGATAACAACACTTTACAAGAGCCTGAATTTATAGGGCGAGAAGGGGGGAATGGGTGAATAGACAGTCAAAGTGACACACAAATAATGCAGACTATTCTTGTATTTCCTATTTTAGATTTCTTCCCCAAAGCTTTACTTATTTATTCTCTTCCAAAGTTAATGTAGTTGTTTTTTCTGCTTTATTATATAAAGTTAATGCAGTGGCCTTTATAATGGCTGGCATAAAAGCTAACATTACAGGGTTTCCATAACCAAGTTTTTTTTTATTCTGTACTCTCTATGAAAATATTTCCTGAAACAATAAGTGTAGATTTTCTGCTTTCCACTGAGTATGAGTTTTTGGGGTCATCTCTGACATCCAGTGTGATGTACCTGATAGAGTGATGATCTAGGACTCAAGAGGTCTGGGTTTGAATCCCCACTCAGCCATGGAAACCTACTGGGGTGTGTGAGTGGCAAATAGCAAAATCATTCCTTAACTATCTCATACACCTTGAAAACTCTTCAGGTCATTGTAAGACTGATATGACTTGACAGCACCTAACACACATTTTTATTTAATAGCTATAAGCCCAAACTTTGCCCACCACATGGCTCATCAGGTCAAAATACCAAAGGTCAGTGAATGACCTTAAACAAGTCCCTGTCTCTCAGCCTTTACTTACCGCAGAGTTTTTGCGGAGATAAGGAGGAAAGATACAAAACAGATATTATTATTATTATTATTATTATTATTATTATTATTATTATTATTATTATTATTATTATTATTATTATTATTATTATTATTATTATTATGTTCTGAAGAAAAGTATGCTGGGGCATTCCTCAGACACACATAGACACACCATAACAGAGGCAAGGAGCTGCACCATCTCTGGACTGAGACATGTTCTCTGAAGGAGTGGGGAGGGAAGGGTAGGCTTACTTTCTCCTTCTTCATATGATAATAACATTCCCCTACCATGCTACTCATCCGCTTCATTTCTCTTTTCCCTCTGAGGAGAGGAAACACCAAAAGAACACCCCCTCCTCTTCACTCTCTTATCTGAAGGCCACATGGATGTGTAGTAGTTGCTGAAGCATATAACAGTGCCAGTGTCCTTTTCCCTTCACTGCCTATTTGAGCAAGTGGCTTTTGGGTAGCAAAAGGCATTGTTTGGAGAATGGGCACTTAGGATAAGAGCATATCTATTCACAGGAAACTGCTAGCAATGTCAGAGTTCACGCCAGCACATTAGTTATGTATTTTGTGTTAGCTGTCATTTGCCTGCATTTTGCTTCTTTATTCTTCCACCTCCCCAGCATACTTGTCTGAGAAATGAATGAATACAACCCAGTATGACAGTGCAATGCTGTAAATGATAAAAAGAAAATTGCCAAAAATGGAACAGGGAGAAACCCAGAATAATTTATTGCCTTCCTCATTCCCTGGCATGCCTGTCTTTAGGCTTAAGAATAGCCTTAACCAAAACCAGGGTTGCTTTGAGTAGATCAATATGATTTACTTTGGGGTAATTACAATTAAAAATGGGCTATAAGACCATTAGCAGCCATTAGCAAAATGTGGAGGGTAAAAAGGAAATCGTAAAGGTTGTTGCAGTTGATCAGGAGTCAGATGGCAATCCTGGATATATTTGCCTGACACAGAAATCAATTTAAACAAGCATAGACTTGTTGTATCAGTGTTTTAAAGGCATAATCCACCCAAAATCAGAATTTAGAAAGGCTGAACCAGAGTCTGTGCTGGTTGGTGGATTCTGGGAATTATAATTTTGAACAAATCACTTTTCCAAGGTCTATCAAGAACTTTTAATGGCCACTGAGTTGCCACAAAGAAGGAAACAAATCATTACATTTCTTCAATAAGAGAGGCGGTCATGTTGGCAAGAAACATATGTTGAAATCTGAACTGGGATGATGATTTCATTAGGCCAACTCAAAAAAAGAGACACAAAATTCTTTTCTTTATTTGTGTCAGATGCACCACCAGCATATAGTAACATACAAAGCTAAAATTAACACACCTGAAAACAAAATAGAATTAAAAGGGCTAGATGACATCTGCCCAATCTTGGGCCACAACAACAACATTTCCTCTTGCCAACATAAGGTCCTCCTCAGTGCATGTTGAGGGGCATTGTGTGCATTGTATCATATGGGTAATAGTTTGTTCTTCTCCACATTCACACAGACTGTCATCTACAGGGAAACCCCACTTTCTCAGATTAGCCCTTGATCTTCTTACCCCGGCACAGAGTCTATTTAATGCTTTCCATACAGGTCACAGTTGTTCTTGGCCAAGTAGTAGAGAGTCATGTGGTTCTGCCCAGTTATCTGGTAGCTCCGTGCTTGCCTTCCACAGTTCTAAGTCAGTCTGTGGGGGCTGGTTGTTTTTTTTTTGGGGGGGCAGAGGTTTTGAGAAAGCTATGCCTTGATTTCACTCTCTGCTTTGGTGGTTAGTGATCAAATAGCAGGTGTGTTTCCGAGGTTATTGCTTTTACCCACTCTTTCTAAGCACCACTTTCTTGACAGAATTTTGGTGGAGGGATGCCAGCTAAGTAATGTACTTTTTGTATTGGGGTTGGTTTTAAACATCCTGTGACTAATCTCACTGTTTCATTTAAGGCCACATCCACCTGTTTTGCATGTTTTGACCTGTACCATACTGGACTAGCATTATCTCCTACAGAGTAACATAAAGCTAGCACAGAGGTTCTTAATGTGTGTGGTTGCCCCCACCCCCAACTTGTGCCTGTTATTTTCCTAAGAATATTGTTCCTAGCAAAAACCTTCTGTTTGGTATTCAGGCAGTGGGTCTTGAAAGTGAGAGTTGAATCCTGGGTAACGTCCAGGTATTTGGAGTTGACACAGTGTTCAAGCCTGATGCCATTCCAAGTCACTTGCAGGCTTCTTGATGCCTCACTGTTTTTCAAATGACAAGCACAGAGTTGAGTTTTTAGGCATTTTGGCTTCAGTTGGTTATATGTAGCCATTAAATTCAAAGCCTCAGTAAGTTTTTTCCTTAACAGCCTCAAAAGTTGCGCACTGTGCAGCAATTGCCAGGTTATTGGTGTAAAGAAAAAAAGCTAGGGGCTTCCAGCAGTGGTTGATCATTAGTATATATGTAAACAGTGTGGGGGCTATCACACTGCCCTGTTCGAGAGCAGGAAAGATATTTAGAAGGTGATCTTGAGAGGGAAAGGGCTTGGCCAGGGCTGTAGCCGGGGGGGGGGGGGGCAAAAACTCTCCTGAGCTAACAGCCCCACCCACCAACAGATGCCAATGTTATGTGTGTGTGACATTGTTGCCCCTCCTGAAAAAAAATTCAGAGAGAGAGAGAGAGAGGGAGAGAGAATCCTTGCTACGGCCCTGGGCTTGGCATATATGGCCTAGCAATTTGCATGCTTTCTTGGGATAAGGTAAAGGTAAAGGTTTGCCTTGCTCGAAAGCCAGTTGTATCCGACTCTCGGGTGCAGTGTTCATCTCTGTTTCAAAGCTGAAGAGCCAGCGCTGTCTGCTTCTGCAGACATTTCCATGGTCAAGTGGCAGCCATGACTAGACACCGGAGCGCACAGAACGCTGTTACCTTCCCACTGAAGTGGTCCCTATTTATCTACTTGCAATTTCTTGCTTTCGAACTGCTAGGTTGGCAGGAGATATCTGATATTGCAGGCGCACCCCCCAAAGAAAGACTCAGACACCGGTATATGGATAAAGGCATTGGGCCACATTTATTGAATCATGCCCTAGTCCGAATTATAAATTTCAATTGGTACTCAGCCAATTATAATTCTTAAGGCAAGCAGGCAGCAGTAACACTGGTAAGGTTCCTCCCAAAATTGCCAACGGCAATTGGCTACAATGTATCCATTTGTATCAATTTGTTTGTTACGACAAACAAATTGTTGACCGTAGTCAATAAACTATCTACTGACCCCACCCTCTGATGTGTATCCGTCAAATCACGGGGTGATGCATGCTGAAGAGCTCCTGCCATCACCCCCTTGCCTGGTTCGTCATTGACCGGTCAACGTTATTAAACTTGTACCTGTCTAAGTGTTGGCCAGTCAATTGCGAACCTGCCGGATACCTGTGGGTCATAAATATTTACCTTACCAGTGCTACCCGCCACTCGGGGAGGCTTCAATAAAGACTCACCGCCCCCCCCCCCAGACCGTCAGCTTGGTCAACAGGCCTGCTTGCAAATCTTCCAAAAAGAGGTTCATACCTCTAGCCGACAGATGGACCCCATCCCCTGTATAAAGATCATAATTTTGTAAACTAATGGTGGGGTGTCGGATGACCCGCCCCAAACCCTTGTCTGCAAAGAACCGGGCCACTGCCCTGTTCACCGAGCAGCGAGCACGGTCAAGGGCATGGAGGTTAAAACCCCCTCTGTAAGCGTGACGCGGTATGATGTCCGACCATAGCAGCGTTGTGGAAGGCCACACATAATGCAAATAAGCTAGGTCGCTGCAAATCGCATATTTTAAAGAAAGGCCAGTGACCTGGCCTAGGTCATTGCCCCCGAGGTGCAGCACCAGGACATCAGGCGGTTCAGCATCCCTGATGGAGAAAAGGAATGGCAACAGTTCCCGCCATAACATTCCACGCTTACCATACCACCTGATACATGCGGAGGCACGCAGTCCAAGCTGGGGTCCCCACTCTGTCGCCGCAGCGTACTGCGCTGCCCAGTGCACATAGCTATGGCCCACCAGCCATACTGCCACCGGTGTGCAGGGACACACAGGGTCTGTAAAATAAAAGAGAGAGAACGGTGACTTATCTAGTACTCATACCTGAATAGGGCGAACATATAACGTAAAACACTTAGATCCCCATCTCCCCATATGGTGTATATCAGCCTCAGAGTACCCAAAAGCAGCCGCAGTAGAAGCAGCCCCTATTCTAAAAGAATGGGTGCCGTAACGAGCCCCGGGGAGGCCAACACTGGACAGTGCCTTACTGGTCACCTTCCAAAATTGAAATTTAGTCAGGGGAGACCATCTTGATGGCAGAAAAACGGGCCAGGGTGCGTGCCACGCACTGCAAGGAACTCCTGTAGGGCACCAACCGGACAGATGTCTGCAATGGAACATCGTAGCAGCCTGACACCACTGCCTACACCGTGCTGATCAACTTTTGAGGAACGTATACTCAACTGAGCCCACTCATTAGAAACATAGACATCTTCGAGTTCCAGTGCCCTACGAGCCGCATCCGCCTTAGACAGTAGTACCAACTCACTGATGCGGAGCGCTCCAAAGAAGGCCACCGTGGTAGCCACATGAAAAAGAGCTGCCTCATACCTGTCAAAACATAGGTTAGGCCAGCCTCGTGCAAGGTGTGTGAGTACCCCTGGGGAAATTGGGTGGCGAGTGTCCGGGCGGCGTCCACGTTCCTGTGTCCACCCCTCCAAAACATGTCGTATACGAAAATCAGTCATGTTGTCAGCAAAACCCCTCACCTTGGCCATGAATGCCAGTGCTGACAGCCTGGATGCTATGGTGCGGGGAGCTAGGCTCAGACTGTGTAGATAAACCATAAATTGAAGAACGTGTTCAACTGGAATGGGCCAGACTTCGGGCAACCGGAGTTGCACACAAAATTGTTTAAATTGATTAAATGCGTGTTGATATGCCTTACGCGTGCGGGGCGCGAGTGACATGCCGATTGCTCGGTTCACCTCTCCTTGCCAAATGTCCAAATCTCGTCCGGGAGTTGCGAGGGGAATTCCTCCGCGTCCGGAGCCAAGGCACGGAACCGGGGGATCTGCAGGCGGGATAAAGCATCAGCAATATCGTTATTAATGCCTGGTACATGTCTGGCCCTAAAGAGCACATTGAGGCGCAAGCTGCGTAACACAAACTGGCGAACTAACCCCATGACCCTGGGTGATTTAAATGTCTGAGAATTGACAATGTGGACCACCGCAGCATTGTCACACCAAAAATGGACTACTGAATTAGCCCACTCCTCACCCCATAGCATCAAAGCTCCCAGTATCGGGAAGAACTCGAGGAATATGAGATCACGTAGACGCTCCGTGCCCCGCCGTGCTGGAGGCCATTGGCCTTAGGCCCACCTCCCCTCAAAATAAATCCCGTATCCGAGGGACCCAGAGGCATCCGACTGAACCTGAAACCTAGGGGAGACCAAGAGGTCAGACCTCCAAAATGATACCCCATTGAATTCCCGCAGGAACTTAAGCCAAACCAACAGGTCAGCCATAATGCCCCTGGTCAGTCGGACCCTGTGGTGGCGCCTCGATAGCCCAATCATGGTGTCACATAGGCGTCGAGCAAAAGCTCTGCCAGGCGTGACCACCCTGCAGGCAAAATTAAGATGACCATGTAGAACTTGGAGCTCACGAAGTGACACCTTACGTTTGGTCAGCGAGGCCAACACCATCGCAGAGATCCGTGTGACCTTGTCCATAGGTAACCTGGATGTCTGCGCGACCGTGTCAATTTCAATACCCAGAAATGTGAGCGTAATTGATGGGCCCTCGGTCTTTTCGGGCGCTAGAGGGACACCAAGTTCCTGCATTAGCATCTGAAATGTAGTGAGGAGACGCGTGCACGTGTCCAAGCCCCGTTCACCCCCGAACAAAAAATCATCGAGGTAATGGGCTACAGACCGGGACCCAGACCTGCGAACAAAGGCCCACTGGAGAAAAGTGCTAAAGCATTCGAATGCTGAACAGGAAATAGAGCAGCCAAAAGGCATGGCCTTATCTACATAAAATTTCCCCTGAAATTTAAAACCCAATAACTCAAAGTCACCCGGGTGCACTGGCAACAACCAGAATGCCGATTTAATGTCACATTTTGCCAGAAGTGCACCCGGGCCACAGGCGCGCACCATGCGCAGGGCCTGGTCAAATGATGTGTACCTGACTGAACAAAGGTCATCAGGAATGGCGTCATTGACCGAATGACCCGCCGGGTATGATAAATGGTGAATTAGACGAAATTCACCAGGGGCCTTTTTGGGAACCAAACCTAAAGGGGAAACCTTAAGATTGGGAAAGGGAGGCCTAGAAAAGGGGCCAGCTACCCTCCCTACATTTACCTCCTTGGCATTACTTAGGGCAGCCACCTCCTCCCTACCCTTCAGGGAAAGCAAATTAGGAGCATCCTGGGGTCCCCGCACCCCCTTGAATGGGGTACGAAAACCGCACTGGAAACCTTCAAGTAGGTACCTCGCCTCGTCCCTCCTCGGGTAAGTCGAGAGCCACCTCTCTAACATAAATATGTTAACCGGGGAGGGGGCCTTTTGACTGACCAGCTCCTTCAGCGGCAGTTTTGCCCGCTTCCTGTCCACCTCTACCTCTGCCCCGTGACCCACCGGCTTGCGGACACGCAGCGGCGGCGTGGGGGCCAGCGCAAGAGAGACACTCGTGTTTGTATCGGCACTGTTTTCTATTGCATACGCCATTGGCCGAGAAACTCCAACACAGCAAGCGGGCTGGAACCCCCTGCCCCACCACTTGGCGGGGAGCCTGCGTTGGAGTAGCTCGCTGGACGGCATGGCCGCAGTGGTACCTCTCCCCAGGCGCCGGGCGCGTGGGGGTCATGTATAAAAGCCACAACTTCTGGCATGGCTCATCCCATCTCATCTCTGGGTGTAAGGGCACCCTCATCCTGAATTCCTCATCGTAAGCCAACCACGATGGGCCAGGAAAATCCACCATCGCCCTGTAAATATTGTCCAAATATTGGACCATAGGGATGGCCAAATCGGGCCGGGCCCTGAGGTACACCGCCATATAAATGAGATATGCGGGTAACCAGTTGGCCCAAGTGTGCGGTGGCTTGCGACGACGAGACAGCTCTTTGTCTCTGTCATCCTGGCCTTCCTTTTCTTCCTTGGTGGGCTCACGGTTCAATAGGGAGAATATATCAACATACTCCCCCCGCCAAATCTTTTCCCTCGTGGCCTTGGACAAATGATCCCCGAGGGGCAAGGAATACCCTGCCGTCGGCAATGCCGACACCGGCACTGTATTCACACGGGGCATCGGCAGCAGTGCCTGTACAGTCCCTGCGATGCCCGGTACAGTCCTGGGGGCGGAACCCCCCCCCTGCCCAATGTTGTGCCAGTAAGGGACCCATTGGCACCAGGGTAAGCTGGGAACTGATACCCACCCGCCTCAACGTGACGAGGCCATGGCCACTGAAAACTAACACCTGAAGTGGACTGTGATGTGGGGACATTAGCTTGAACCTGATACTCACTGGGTGCACCCCCGTGAGCCGCCCCCACTGGGGGTTCAGGCCCACGGCGGGCGTCGGAGCTTGAGACCACAATCGAGCTCTGGGGCCACATCTGGCCACTCCCCGGCTGTAGTTCAGGACGAACGGGGAGCTGCGAGATCGCAGCCGGCGCAGGCCGGAGCGTCTCCAGCAGTTCAACCCTACTGGCCGCCTGCTGCAGAGTGGTGGCCATCGAGGTGGCAGGTGGGCAAAAGGGGGCCCCAGTCGGCAGTGAAGTCCCCCCCTGAGGGGTTGTTAATGACCCCCAAGGATGCTTCCAGCATGGCTAAACATGCCAGCAATGCATCAACAGTCGCAGAACCCCCGGTATAAGGCGGGCAAGGTGGGCCACACGGCCCACTGGGTGGTACACTGGGGGCCCCCATTTGGGAGCCAGGTCCTGAATAGGGCCATGCCCAAAACTCCGGCCCATGAGGGGCCGGAGGCAAGCCCTGCTGGGTGACCGCACCAGGCCCTCCCCCATTGTCTGGACCCATGGCCAGCAATTGCGGGCCGGGGGCTGAAGCCCCTGCAGGGCCATCCTGAGGCTGGAGAGCCGAGGGCCATGCCCTAATCTGCCCAATCCCACCGGTAATGGTGGGTGCCATCGATGTGGGGCCCTGCTGCGGGGGCGCAGTCGCGGTCCTCCGACCCGATTGCTGCCCCCTAGCAAGCGCAGGGCCAGGCAAATGCCTCCCTCTTGGTCGCGGCTTGGACGCCGGGGCCTTCCTTTTGGGAGGCATAGCTGCAGAGGACGATCCCTTTCTGGGGATCAGAAGCGCCGAAATGGCTCAACAGCCGAAGACTGGGCTGGAGAGCCGAGAAGAAACAAGGAGCGACGGAGAAAACTCCTCCTCTCCGTCGCTTCTTCTAAAATGGCAGCTCGTCTGCCTCGTGTCCACCCCTTTTATAGAGGGGTGGCCACGCCCCCTAACTCACCCGGATGTCTGCGTCCGGGTGGGGGTGGGGGCCGCAAAGAGCGCGGCAGCCATTTTGGCGCCGCGCTTTCATTCTTGGGATATCTGAAGACAATAAAGTGAGGTTCATAAGGTGATGCAATGTTGTTAGATTTCACCTAGGGGTAGCCCATAGGAATTTTTAAGATCTGGATACCTTTTTGTTTTTTATCTTAATCTCAGTTATGTCAATGGAGCTTAAAGGGTCTTCGGTTTTGGTGGAACATGCCTGTCCCCTCACCTGGAGACAGGCAGCATCAATTTTTATTTATTATATTTATTACATTGTTATACCACCCATCTGGGATATTCCCCACTCTAGGCGGAAATTAAATGAAAGAATCAAGTACAGTACTGTAAATGAGCAAGTAGTATTGTTTCAAAGGTAGGCTAAACTGATCCTAAAGGTACATTGTTGTTATTCTTGTTACTATTGGTGTTGTTGCTTTTAATGAAGATGTTACTAGAATTGTGTTTGGCTGATCTGCTTGCTCCCAGGGCATGGTGGCTGAGTCTCATGGGAGGGAACAGTGATCTTTTTGTGCATAGTACCAAGCTAATTAGTCTGCACATATAAAAAAAACAGTCCCTGCATGACTCAGCTACTGGTGAGCCATCCTAGCATCAGAGAAAGAATCCTGAAAATGGAATGATGAAGGAAGAGGAGACTAAAATGAATCACTGACTCTCTCCAGCTTTTCCTCAAATCGTGACCTGCTTATATAAACCCTGTCAAGGGCCCAACTCAACTTACAGGATAAGTAAATTCTTGTTGTGTTGGCAGTTTACATGTGTACACTGGTGGCTTCTCTCTCTGTCTTTTGAAAAACCAAGAATCTCTGAAACAGGAAACACTCAGAGCCAGATAAAAGGAAATAGGTAACATTCAGAACCAGATAAAAATATATAGTAGCTCCAAGGAGTATGGATCCATTCCAAATATAGAGTGGTTTTTACTGGACTTAGAAAATTAAGAAGTGGAAGGAGGGAGTAGACAGTCTTCTAAAGTCTGGAAACAAGAACCATAAGGTCCAAATTTAACATTACCCTAAACTGTGGTTCCGACAGTGATGGAAAGTAGGCTAGGATCTCCCTGCTGATACCTGTAGACCAGTGTTTCCCAAACTTTGGTTCTTGGACTCCATTTCCCAGAAGCCTAAGTCAATTCCTCAAAGCACTGATCGGCCAATATACTGACTTAGGCTTCTGGGAATTGAAGTCCCCTGTGGAGCGTAGGGCCCACTTTGGGAACCACTGCTATAGACTGATAGCCCTTTTGGTATCCATGTGTTTCAGTTGCTTTTCCAATACTTGCTGGGAGCAAACCTTGTGACTGACAAATAAAAAGATTCCATGAAAAAGTTTTATTTTTAAGTAGATAGATCAAAACATGATGCTCTGTCTACATGCTCCACCTGCAGTTGGAAGTCTTTACTGACTCTGTGAAGATCAAGCAATGAATTTCACACAGGTAACTCAGCTTCTAAATATATAATGGAGCATGGAAGAATAAAGATGCATATGTGAATCCTGCCCTCCATATACCCTTGTGCAGGGGTTCGCAAACTTGGCTTTCCAGGTGTTATTGGACTTCAATTACCAAAAGTTCAAGTCAGTACAACTGCTGAGCAGGGCATCTGGGAATTGATGTCCAAAAACAGCTGGAGTGCCAAAGTTAGCCATCACCTGAGATAGGTCATTGGTATGTAGGCTGAAAAATTTTCTGAGGCAGGGCTTCTCAACCTTGGCCCCCAGATGTTCTTGGACTTCAATTTCTAGAAGACCTGGTCAGCAGGAGTGCTGACTTGGGCTTATGGTAATTGAAGTCCAAAAACACCTGGAGGCCCAAGGTTGAAAAACTCCAATCTGTGGTATTTCTGGCTCATTCTACAATATAATTAATTGTGGTAGCATCATCACCACCACCATCTTCTTCTTCTTCAACAACAAAAACGTCATGCCATCAAGTCTATTTAGTTCTTTCAATGTGATGTACCTATGCCTGAAGTACTCATCTGCTCCCAAGTTTGATTACCATCCTGTCCTTCTTGTGCCACTCTGTAGTTTGCCCAAGGTAGTAGTAGTATTCCAGTGTAACAGTAGCATAAAGGAAGGCAGGTGGGAACACTCATCAACATTTGTCATTTGATGAACTTTTAATTGCTTTGTCAAGCAACTTACAGCCATATGTGTGGGAACTTGTTGTAGACATGAGACATCTATTGAATAATTTTGAGTGCTAGCTTGCAATTGCCATACCATATGTCAGGGCATGTACTTTAAATAATTTACTTTAAATAATTTACACAACAAGAACATCTGGAGAGCCAAGTTTGCTAACCCCTGCAGTGCAATAGCTGTTTGCCTTGTCCTTTCTTTTAGACTCTTGGGATTAAAAGATGTAGTCACATTTCCAAGCTGATTTACATGACACTTATTTTAAAAACCAAACTGTGCCACATAAAAGTGAAAGAATGATTCATCAGCCATTAAGTGCTTTTTTCATTCTAAGCGGGCATGGAACTCAGGGTGAAACTGTTATATGATTCTTCTCAAGAGTCAGATGCAACTTTGTATAGAAGTTGTCTAAAAGCATTTGAGAACCTTTGTAAATTATTCACCAAAAGAAGGATCTGCCAAAGAATGCTGAAGCCAGCCTATCCATTAAGGGAAATCCCAGCCTCCTACAGCTCATCAACTGAATCTTTGGAGTTATATGTTTTTAGTGGCTGAGTAAAATTCCTGTATCTAAACCTAAAGTGTTGGGGCAGGAAAGGACAGGACCAGACATCTTATTTACAGCTAGTAATTTTTGTGCACTAAAGAATGTTTCCCTCAATCAAAAAATAAATAAAAGAGCCTTCATCTCATGACAGTAGTGGCTCAGTAGTTAAGAAGCTTGCCTTGTTAGCTGGAAGAACAGCAAGTTGGCCATTCGAGACCCCAATACTGCATGACGGATTGAGCACTCCTGAGCAGAATTTCTTCTGCAAAAATCCTCTCAACCTAGAATAATTTCTGAAACAAAATTATTAGTAGTAGTAGTATAACAAAATAGAGATGATTGGATTGCTGGTAGGGGACATTAATAAAGATGAGTTCCCTCAATACTCAGTGTAGAACTTTCAGAAGAAAACATGGAGTTAAAAATAGGGGAAGGATTCAGGTATGTTTGCATCCACTTATCATCAGAGGATACAGGTGCAAGTTTGGTGTCCTTCTCATTTTTGTACTTGATCAAGCACCCCTCATAATTACAGCAGGCATAGCAAAATAAAATAAAATGTATTCAACTGAAGAAGATGCTCCAAGCATTGTGAGTTGCCACCTTCATCAGAAGTAAAATCACTCCTTGTCCCAAATTCAGCTCTTGAAATAGGTTAATTTATTTGAAAGGAGGAAACTTGGGCATGAGAGATTTGTGCTACATCATGTCTATTCTGTGTGGTGTAGGCCAGGCATGATAGATGGAAAAATGTTTCCTGTGGAATTTCAGGTTGAAAGACAGTTAAAAATATAGGCAACAATAAAGAATGCATGCCATAACCTCTGATCACAGTCATTTAGCCATTACCTAGATATACGTATTTAACAATTGGAGTAGAACACTCCAACAATACACTGAAAGACTAAATCTCATCAAAGTTTTTAAATTTCAAATGGATCCCTGATTCTCAAAAACCCAAGGTCTCATCCTCACAAGCAGCAGATGAGGAGGCCAAGTATTATTAGACCAGAGTTTGCAATAGTTAGCATTTGTTACTAGGAGCTGTAGTTCTAAAAAGTAACTTTCCCAGCTTTGTGCCATGCCATACCACATTACACTCTAAATCAAAGATGGGGAATGCATGGACTTCACCCATCAGCTCTAGCCACAGTTTTAACTAGCAGGCCTAATGGAGATGATATGAGTTTAGAGTTGACAACATCCCTGGTGTGGGGAGTGGGTCACATATGTCATATTCTTGCTGTTGGTAGAAATGGTCCAAATGTGTTGTTTCAGCATGACTTTTTTTAAAAGACCATCACACACTGAAATTCTTGCCATGGATAAAACTATACTGGAACCTTCTTGAATGCTAGTCTTCTCATCTTGGGATGGGCGTTGTTATTTTAACATATATTTTTAATACATTCAAATGTGTAAACTCTGACCTGCAGTCAAATCTGTTTTGGGACAGTTTTACCAGTTTGTTTGCTGTATGTTTAAACCAAGCCTAATGCTTTTCCTCTGAAAGAGTTTTCTCTGCACTCAGCCATGAATAAGGAAGCCTGTTGAACTCTTGCGTCTTTTTATGACCAACTAGGTCACACCCTTGATCTTGGCATTGGTGAAATTGGTATTACAATAACCGGGAACAGGAATACTTCCATTAAAGCATAATATAAGCTCGACCTGGGTGGCCATTCCATTGTTTAATGTGGTGAGATGTATTTAATCAGCATTGACACTGATGGAGAGGCAGATGGAAATAGCCATTGACCTGCTATTAATATGGGAGCCACAGATAAAAATAATCTTTTTTTGTTTTATACAAGAAGAAAGTGACATTTTGAGAGGAGACATGAACTTTCACAATGAGATACAGGAAGCTTTCAGCACATAGAAATACAGTTCATGGACAACATGATCTATCTAAGCATCCTTAACTAAAGATCTGTCTACAAATACTACAGCATGTACATTCTGCTTATTTTCATTCTCAGGCCTATGGATTTAGGTACAGAGTTTATTATGTTAGTTTATTTTTATTTATTTATTTTTCACGCTTATATACCGTCCACTCAGGTACAACCCAATTCAGGGCGGTTTACATAGCGGACAGTAAATACATAAAAAGACACATGATAAAACAAAGTTAAAAGTTTAAAAAAAACACCCATAAAAGGTGCGCAAGTACCGAAGGGACCTTGGGGGAAGGCACACTTCTCTATACCAACCACCCAATGGTACCCCCATCCCCACCTGCACCCCAAACTTGGCCCGCCAGCCAGGTCTTTAGTTCCTTCCTAAAGGGCAACAACTCCTTCTGGAGACGCAGTTCCACAGGCAGGAGGTTCCAAAGGGCCAGTGCGGACACGGAAAAGGCCCTCCTCCTTGTGCCAGAGAGGTGAGCCCCCCTGGCTGATGGCACAATTAGAGAGCCCCTCCGGTCCACTCTGGTTGGACGGACAGACGTCCTTAGGGCGATGTGGTCTCTAAGATACCCTGGCCCACTACCATAGTAAAGTAAGGCAACACTGGGAGGGACTAGCTCAATCCCTAGTTGCATGGCAAAGTAGAATCACATAATTGATAGCTTGGCAGCAGATTCCCATTGTTTTCAGCATCTTGGTAAATAAAATGTACCGACTGGAGTGCTTTTCGAACAATGCATACACCATTACAATCAATCATCTTGAAACAGCATCTTACCACAGGCTCCTTTTAATAATTTGCTAAGTGGGGTAATTTGACTTCAGCATTGAAAATGTGTTCCGCCACAGTAGTTTGCATTCTGCAGCCTGAATGATTGCATGGCCCACAAGCCCCATGACTTTCTTTCTCTTGATAAGGTAGAAGGAGTTGCAATAAAACAACTAGGAGAATATAGAGATACTGTAAATTGATCGGCCATGTAACTCATTTTGTGCTAGTTGTGAATGACTCTTCTGCACTACCTTTATGTTACTCTGTAGGAGTCATCAAGCCCACGACACCCTCACCAAACCAGGAAGTGGAAAAAATTGCACGCCGCACATGTGTAAAACACCGCTAAATGCATTCTGCGCATGCACGACATATGTTTTACTTCCGCTTCTGGGTGGGAGGAACCACGTGACCAGACCAATCAGCTACCCAGGAGGTGTGGTCAAGCCCACAGCCTGAAAACGTTGAGAATTGCTGGTTTAAGGTTTTATAGACTGTATATATAGAGATGATTCCATTATGTTGTGTATGTTCTGCTTTGATTGATGAGTAAATCTTGGACTTTGTTCTAATTTTATTTTAAAGAGATATTTGAATTCTTCCTTAATTCTTCAAGCAACTCCAGCTCTGGTGCTGGTGAAAAGAATTCAGGATGTACAAGTTGTAGCATCCCGTTTTATTATATCATTATTATTGTTGTTGTTTGTTATGTAAGTATGTGTGTGTACAATTTTTTTGGATAATGTTTGTGTTTGTGATATGCTTCTCATAACCTCCTTGCTACTCATTTTGATCTGATGGCTGAGTCACCTTTATGGTAGCTTTTTTCTGATCTCTTATTTTTTGGAGGTATGAGTCATGTATTTGTGTCTTCTTACTAGGGATTTCCTGGTGGCTGCCTATGGAAATCTCTTCATGTGTTGCTATAAAGCTAGTAAGGACCAGAATGGTGCCTTTAAAGACATTTACCTTTCATTTTCTGACAGTTTTCTGACATCATCTTGGAGATAAAGTAAGGCAGCACTGCGAGGGACTAGGCAAGGTCATGGGGAGCTTGGTACACTAGCTCAATCCCTAGCATGTCTTCCTTCCCCACATGCACATGGATGACCTCCCAACCTGCATTAGAGACCACAGAGATCCTGCTGACTATGATAGAGTCTTTATAAAAGACAGCAACCCCACCCCACCTACCTAACTTCAGCTCAGCCCTGATGCTGTACTGAATATCTGGATGCGCAACTCAAGGACAGAGATACACCATCCCCTTTGTCCACCCAGGTTTCCATTATGCCAGGTCTGGATATTTGTCCCTCAACAAGTTCAAAGAAAATTAAGACTTGTTCTTAACCAACCTGGCTTTAGTAAGCAATCAGGAGAGAGCTAAGGGAAAATTGAATTGGCCACCTTTTATCTGGTGGACAGAGGACAGTTAGAGCATGCGATAGACTTAAGACACCTAGGGCCAAATCCTCTGTAATGACCAACTGGCCTCTGAACTTGATTTTAACCTACAAAGCTTTGGAACAACTTTTCTAACACAAAATCTGCTCAGAAGTTAAGCTACTCTGAGACGATTTTATGAATAGATTATATATATTCTGACACTGTCTACATATTCTCTATATATCATTTTGGGGAAACATAGGCATTAGTGGGGTGATTTTCTGGTGGCTTTCCCACAGTGGGCAACCATTGGTCACTGTTTGAACAGGATGCAGAACTAATAGGCCTTTAATTCTATACAATAAGGCTCTTGACATTTTCAAATAAATAAGTGGCTATGAATGAAATATCTTCTGTGAAAATATGTGATTAATGTCTATGTCCTACACACCTAAACTCATTCAAGACTGCTGAAGGGATCATTTAGCCTGACAGAAATCTCTTGGGAACTCATAACTCTTTGTATACTCATTAACACACATTGACCTTATGACTTTGCCTCCTTTGTGTCTTGTCAGCATGGAAGATTGACACAGAAAACAATCCAAAGAGAAAAGCTCTAATGAGAAGTGAGGGAAGCTACATCATTCTCCACTGAAACAAGCTTAAAAAGAGTTGAGATTTTCTATCTAGACCAGAGGTTCCCATCGTTGGGCCCATGCCCCACAGGGGAGACATCAGTTCTGAGAAGCCTAAGTCAGTACATTGGCTGATCAGTCCTTTGGGGAATTGACTTAGGCTTATGGGAAGTGAAGTCCAAAAAACAAACGGAAAACACTGATCTAGATGCTGAATGAACGATCTGCCTCCAGTCACAAGGTGTGCTAGATGACCACGTACTTTAGCTTGACACCAGGAAACAATTTTTCAGAAGCTCCCAAGCTTCCCACTCCAGAAATTTTTCCTCTTAATATCATTAGTTACACTGCCACATGGAAAAGCTTGGTGGAACTTGAATCTTGTTGAAAAGCAAGTTCGGAGTCATCACCTTAATTTTGGGGAAGTAAACAGGAAAAAGAAACACACACACAATGGTGTATCTAGGTGTTCTGAAGCAAATTATATACAACACACATCCTTTAAATCCCATTCATTTTCCAGTATAGTATTGCTCACATGAAAAGCTACAGATTTGAATAAGAGAGACTCCATTACACATGGAACCTCCCTTCTTCACACTAGCCAGAACTGAGGGAAGTTGGGATCTCTGGTGCCTCCTAGTCTGCAAGGCAACGATGGTTGGGTAGAACTAATCTGTTCCTCTCCTCCTACCTTGCTGAGTCTATTTGCTAAAAAGCACATGATATGTATTGAAACCTAGCACTCCTCACTGACAGATTACCTTTCCACATTCAAGGTATTGTTGATGTGCTGGATATGTTCTCTATCTCTATATTTTGAAGTGACATAGTTTAAAAGCCCCAGCCTACCAACTGTTTCTGAATATATGAACTTTTTTCAATTAAAAGAGATGGTTGTAGTCACTTCAATTTTAAAATAATGGCACTAACCTTTAGAATTAAAATGGTTAAAAAACATTTATTGTATTGTAAACAACATAGTTGATACAACAAAAGTTGCATTGGCTGGCAGGGCAGGCGAGGGGCCTTAATGGGAATACGGCTCCAGCCTGTTGGCTCATCCCCAGTTAGTACTTAGTTAATATCCCTCCCTTTGTGTTGTTGTATTCCCCCCATTCCCTTTTATTTCTTTTTATTCTTTTAATTGGGGTGAGGGTAGTAGGGTGGGGAAGTGAGTGGGTGATTTGGGATTTTAAAATCTGTTTTTATACATTTTTAACTGTTGTACGCTGCCCTGAGTTGGGTTCTCCTGATTGGGCAGCATATAAATTTAAATAAATAAATAAATAAATAATATTCTTATTGTTGAAAATGTAAGAGAACATGGTAGATTTCCAATTACAGTATATTAAAATAAAAAACTTTAATCTGAAGGAGAAAGAGCCTCCTTTCACACACACACACACACACACACACACACACACACACACACACACACACACACACACACAATCAATCATTATCCTTCAAATGTCAGATATGGAACAAACCTATCACACAGCATTTCCTGTTATGCAATTATCTTTTGACCCACCATATGGGACGCAAATGTTCCTTATTTTCCTTCTCCCTTTTTATTAGAATTCAGTATCTATCTTCCTTGAACTCACCAAAGAACTTTTTGTAGCTTCCCACATAGGTTCTGTCAATTTCCCCAACAGGCTACAAAAGATTATGTTCTTGGGTAGGATAATGAAGGAGAAAAGTGACATCCAGAGTCACAAAGGGTACCCTATCTGGATCAAGGAAGAATGATTTGTCTTCCTTCTTATGCATTTTTTAAAAAAATTAATTGTTTACAGGAACCAAATGTCAGTACTCTTCCCTGTCAAAACTTGTGAAATGTAGTGATGGTTTGTTATGGCTTGGATTGGAGAATTCTTAGACACTGAGTTCTCCAACAGCACCAATAGTAGGATTTCCAGGAAGGAGTCTGTTTTAGTCCCCATATTTCCCAGGTAGGCCCCACTACTTTGGTCTCTACCTCTCACCTGCTAAATCTCAGGGAAATAACTCGACTCTCTGACATCTAGTTCTGACCATCCAAACTCTTCTGGCTACCAAGACGATCTCAATCAAATCTCTTTCAGATGCACACCCTGGATAAGCCCAAAACTGTAGAAAAAGGGTGTGAACCCTTCAAGAAAGCTAGGTACAGCATATCAGGAGGCAGAAGGACTGTCCCAGCAAGTCTGTTAAATCTTGACAGATGTTTTACACCTTCTCACCTTAAGATTTCTTGCCATGGTTCGGAATCAGCCTTGTCAGCATTCTGAATTGTGGACAGCAACCCAGTGCTTGGATTACTGTCCAAGGTCCTGACCATACTTAGTTGAAGTCAGATCTACACCTCACTTCATCTTGTATTCCACTTGACCACTTCATCTTGTGTTCCTTTGCCTAGTCCAGGGGTTCACAATGTTTTCCCACCAGGAGCCAGACATGCCCCAACACATCTGTGCAGACCAGAGGTGTGTTGGTGCCCGCTACTTATGTTTTCAGCAGTATGTGTCGTGTCGGTATGCGCCATCAGCAGTGATTGCACCATTTCTACAGTGTTTTCCACAGCCTCCACCGCTTCCCAGGGCCAGTAGGAGGCTTTTTGGAGTGTGTTTGCTCCAGTTTGAGAATTTTCCACCACTTCCTCGCTCGTAAATATTCCAACAGGAAGATTGTCCTTCAATGTTTATGGATGGAAGGACTCATAATGTAAGTAGGTATTTCTATCGGTCTTTTTCTTATACAGGCACACGTTCACCTTACTGTCCTGTGTCTTAAATACTTTAGGGTGCACAGTGTGGTTTGCTGATTACTTATTCTACTACAAGGACCTCTGGGAGTCCTGCTGCAACCTTTTTACTGTCCTTGGCTTCCACTTTGATCAAGCCTGTGTGCTGTAGACATCTGGTTTCAGCCAGCTCTCATTCTTGTAAATCAGCAGTGGAGGATCTGTGGCCCTTTTGATCTTGGGAGTCCGCAACTCCCATCATCCCTGCACAAGTAGGCTGAGACTTATGGGTTTGTGAGTCCAACAATACAAACTGTCATCCTTATGCAAGATCAACATTTCTTTTTTCATCAGGAAGAGCCTATATTAGGATTGTCATTTAAAACTATGTTCTTTATATTTTTACTGCCAATTCTAAAATAGAGTAGGAAATCTCCAGTCCAAAAGCCCATTCCATTCCTCCTGGAACCTGATCCACCATTTCTGACCACTACCACCCTTCCTATAAAATCATAATTTGATCTTTCTAATTTGCTGATTTCTAAAGAAGGCAAATTTTAAAAAGTATTTGTTTTTTCAACAAAAGACCTCTTCCTGGGTCTACTTAATGGAGGTAGGAGGAAGGAGAATTTTTATTGGTCCACACTTTAAATGTGACTCTCAAACTAATATGCAACCTAGGATAAGTATTCCTCTCAGTTTTGTCCAGCTAAGAATTTTACTACCTTGTTTTTGGCCTAAAAGGATTTCTACAAAAATACAAATAAAATGTGTACTTTATGCTGTGATAAAGCTCAAATATCTGCACAACATAATGTGAAAGTAGGACAGAAATAGATTTATGAATGAATAAATATGAAATTGATTTTCCCTTGTCTAGAGATAGAGTGAGGAAGTGAAAAAATGGGGGGGGGGGAAGAGATTTCTGCAGGGGGAAAGGAAGGAAGGAAGGAAGGAAGAAATTTCTGGTCTATACCTGCAATACAGGGAGCCTTCCTGTTGTGCCATAATGGGCTATTTTTCATCAGCCTGAAGCAGTGATGCGCTGCAAAAAAATTTTTACTACCCCCACCATGGGCGTGGCAAACTCTGTGGGCCACGCCCACTTGTCCTCCCTACGCTATGGCCTAGGGTAGGGAGGTGGGCATGGCTGGCCAAGTAGTGGGCATGGCCTGGGGGAATTTCCACTACTGGTGCCTGGGCACCTGGAACAGCTCAACACTGGCCTGAAGGGTGTAATATCCCCACGCTTCAAAAGTAGCTATTTTACAGGCAACTGCAATTAATTTAGTTTAGCCAGTTTTGTCTTCACCATCATGCTGATTCCTGCTAAAACGTAATACCAGCAGTTAATTTTAACCCATATGCCTTCTGTTCATGGGCTGTATCTACAGAAGCTGTGATAGATAACCACACCTTTTCCTGCCCACTTTTGTTGTTGTTGTTCAGTTGCACAGTCGATTCCAACTCTTTGTGACCTCATGGACCATTGCTCTCCAGGCACCTCTATCCTCTACTATCCTCCTCATCCCACCCAGCCCTGTGCCTACTGCATCCACGATGCCATCTAGCCATCTCACCCTTCTTTTGCCCTCCACCTTTCTCAGCATCAAGGCCTTCTCAAGTGAATCCTCTGTTCTCATTTGATGTCCAAAGTACTTCAGCTTCATCTTTGTTATTTGTCCTTCTAAGGAGCAGTCAGGACTAATCTCTTCTATATTGACCTATTTGTTCTCCTCACTGTCCAGGGGACTCTCAAAACTCTCCTCCAACACCACATCTCAAAGCGTCTATTCTTCTGCGCTCAACCTTTCTAATGGTCCAGCTCTCACAACCATACATTACCACTGTGCCCACTAGTCACAGTAAATTCTGGTCCAAAATATTTGGTTGTCCTGTGATGTTATAAACCTTTGATATGGACGCAACTATCTTGTTTGGGCTCTGTGGATGATCATTTTGCCAAATTCTTGCCTTCAGATAGGCCATTGGTATGTAGGTTGAAGAATTATCTGAGGCAGGGTTTCTCAACCTTTGGCCCCCAAAGATGTTTTTGGACTTCAGTTACCAGAAGCCTCAATCAACAAGCACTGTATACAAGTATTCTGGAATCTGAAGTTCAAGAACACCTACACAAACATTCTACAATGCCATTAACTGTGGTAGCATTATCATCAACATCTTCAACAAAAGAACAACTAAAACTACATCATTGTGTCATCAAGTCAATGTCTTTCAATGTGATGTACCTATGCCTGAAGTATTCATCCCAAGTTTGGTTACCATCCCGACCTTCTTGTGCCACTCTGAAGTTTGCCCAAGGTAGTAGCATTATTCCAGTGTAACAGTAGCGTAGAGGAAGGGAGGTGGGAACACTCATCAACATTTGTCATTTGATGAACTTTTAATTGTTTTCTCAAGCAACTTACAGCCATATGTGTGGGGGCATGTTGTAGCTTGCAATTGCCATACTCTATGACAGTGAATGTACTTTAAATAATTTACACAGCATTTTTAAATAAGCTATGGTGTGTAGTCATTTGTAGTAAATAACCATTCCTATGTATCACTCACCAGTCAATTACTTTAGCTTTAAATATTCATAAATACTTCTTTCACTTAAATATTACCAGGACTGCAAACCTATCTAAGCTTTGCAGGACTATATGTTAAATAAGACACAAACTCTCATGGTTGAAAAGAAGCCTTTGTCACACAAACAAAAGTCTGTTCATGCAGGGATTTTGCTTTTTTCTCTTTTCTCTCCTTTTGGCTCTCATGTATCCCCAAATCGTCCTGCACATAAGAGTCTGCAGGATGAAGCAGGACATACAATAGACTGGTTCTGCCAGTGGTTTTTACAGCAATGCAAATGATGCTATCTTGGAATTCATCCTGTATGTCCTTTCAGTTTCAAAGGGCATGCACACAAGAATTTTATTCATTATACTCCAAGTGGTGTTGATAATATTTCCAGGTGATCTTCCATCCAGCCATTTGCCAGAACCTGTCTAGCTCCTGTAATGTTGTTGCATTATAAACCATCAGGTTGTTAATCTATGTATTAATACTCCTTCTCCATTAGCCCATGGCAGCTCACTGCCTGTCTCTCCTGCCCAGCTGTATTCTCACAACAACTATGTGAGGTCCATTAGAGTGCAAAATTAAGACTTGTCTCACTCACTGAGTTTCTTGACACAAAGGGACTAAAATATGGCTTTTCCTTGTGTTGCAGTCCAACGTTTGAAGAATCGTGGTCAAGATGGAATCCATTGTCCCTTTCTAGCACCACCAATGCCTTCTCTGCCCCATTCTATGCTCCCCAAATTTAGGACATACTTAATAGTTATCAGAAGAGGCATTCTCGACTCCATGGACATATTGATCTGTAACGAGTGTTAACAATCTGAAAAGAAACGGCCTGTCATCTGTTGACTCCAAAGTAGTGTAAATTTATATTTTATTTTAAAATATAAATTTTGCTCAGGGGGTCCCCTGGGGCCATAGGGGCTGTTTTGCCACATTTTGTGAGGGACCCAGTACCCTTGTCCCCAGATTTAAATTTTTTAAAAAAGCTTACTTATTTATTAGCTTTCTGTACCCCTATTTGGGATATTTCTGGGCTGTTTACAATAGTTAAAACCAGAAATATACACACAATAACAATTGATGGTATCTAAGTGTGGTGTAGTCCAATTATACACTTATTCATTGGCTATGGGATAATGTTCTTATAAGCCTCTTTGAACAGTACAGTTCTAAGATGTTTCTTGAAAACATCCAGCTATGGGGTCTGACATAACCTCACTGGTAGAGCATGCCATAGTGTGTGCACCATTCTTCATCATTCTTCTTCTTCACCATTAAGTGGCATAAGCAGCCAGACTGGTTACAGGTAAAGAAATTTGATCGTCTTTCCCCAGCCTTGGCAGGCCTGCACTGGTTACCTGTTGCCTATCATGTCAGATACAAGGTGTTAATGTTATCATTCAAGGCCCTATATGGTTTGGGACCTTGCTATCTGTCAGAGCGTCTCTCCCTCAGAGCAACTCCTCGCATCACCCAGTCATCACAATCGGTGCAGCTCCAGGTGCCAACCACAAGGATGGCTCAAAAATCTTTAACCAGAAATAGAGCCTTCTCGGTGGTGGCACCAACACTGTGGAATACACTACCAGTGGAGCTGCACCAGGCCCCTTCACTGGCTACTTTAAAAAAACACACAATTAAAATGCTCTTTTTCAAGGAAGCCTTTCAGGGTGTTGTTCTCCTATCGATACATTAGCCAGTTAGGTTTAGTCCCAATGTCCTCTGACACTAATTATTTTTATTTATTTTTTATTTAATTTATTTAATTTTATTTTAGTTTCATTTAGTCTATGATATATTTGTTGGTGGTAGGTTTTGATTTGCTGTTGGTATTGTTGTTATTTATTTTCTGTTTGTTCACTGCCCAGAGTGGGATAACACCCAGATGGGCAGTATAGAAATCAAATAGATAGATAGATAGATAGATAGATAGATAGATAGATAGATAGATAGATAGATAGATAGATAGATAGATAGATAGATAAGGTTTTCCATGGCAGTGGGTGCAGCAATCCAAATTCCAGGGAAGGGTATGTATGGACAGGTTGCCCATCCATACTGTGATGTCTCAGTTAGGATTGAACGGCAGTGTCTAAACATGTTTCTGCCAAAAAAAGATTTCCCTTGCCCTGGATACCTTGGAGTTGTTATTCAGTGAGGAGTCCGTGCATTGGTAGATATACCGCACATGCAAATGGACTTGAGAAATCAAGTCCATCTGCATGTGGCTTTTAGCTGTTTGACTGTCATGTCACCCACTGGCTTGGCGGACCATGATGTGTGCCCTATGCTTTCACCTTGCCCAAGGGATCCAACCAGTGATGGGCATCAGCAGGTTTGCCCCAGTTTGCCAGAACCGGTAGCAGAAATTCTGGCTGGCCCCACCCATCCAAGTTTTGAAACAAAGTAGTGCTAATTCAGGTGCAACGCAGGGCACTGGATCCAACAGAGGATGCTTTGTTGAGTTTTAGTCCCAGCCTAACATCATTGACAAGAGATGGACATCACTGCCTAGTTAGACCGCTCAAGCCCCCGCGCCCTGACAAGGCTTTCATCAAGCAGGGGCTTGAGCAGTCTAACTAGTGATATCCCAGGCAGGGAGGAATGGACAGTGTCTAAAGATGCTTCTGCCAAAATGGGCGAATGGGCATGCCAGTCTTCCCTTCTGTTTCCAAAATATCCTGAAATTGGGTTCACCACCTTGGATCAATTTCACAAACAAATTCCTATAAGTAGAGAAATCTAGACTTTTGGTTAAAGAGACTGTAAAATAGATGTGACATGCTCATCAAGATTATATTTAGCATGAAATTACTAGGGGGAGAGGTTGCAAGGATTCAGCACCAAATATCTAAATAAGGAAATTGCCCACTGCTTTTGAATAACTTCACGGAAACCATTACTACCCATTAGGTAAATAACATCCATTTAAAACTCATTTATAGGGCTACAGTACAAAATCATAATGAAAGCACTGTTGTGGTCTGTTGAGTCCCACATCCACAGCTTGAGTTTGTTTTTCAGCACTGCTGAAAGGGAAAGTAAATCACAAGAGAATGCAAGATTAAAGAAACATTATCTTGCCACCATAAATCCAGCAAAGCACAGGACTTCAATGGCATGCTGTTATGCTAGCATGTGTTACTGCTAAGTCTAGCTAGCAATTGCTGAGAAAGGGCTTTTTATACAGTATGTGTATTTGAAATGGAGCTGCATTGTCCTTTAATACTTACTTTCATGCTTACTCCAAAGGAAAAGGGCTCTGGCATGGGAATATAGTGGCGAGTGTGGCCTGCTGTGTTTGGTGGGGCCAAAGGCACACCACAGAGGGATTGAGCCAGGGGTGGTAGGCAAGGGGGGGACATGGCAAAGCTACAGGACAATGCACACACATCCATGTGCACACCAAATATTCCCACATAACACATAACTGGGGGTGGTGGTGGTAATAGAAGTGGAGGCCTGGACACTCTGCTTACTGACAGAAGGCAGTCAGGACTTGACCAGGCTGTGGTAAACTGAGCGACATAAAGTACGGTAAAACCCCTACTTACGAAAAAAGTCCGTTCTGTAGGCTTTTGCTTAAATCAGTTTTTAATATAACTCGTAGCAAACCCATAGGGAAAATTATTATTATTATTTACGTAACTCGAAGCAAACCCATAGGAAAAATGAAAGTTGTATGTAAATCAAAGGAAACCTATAGGGAAAAGAATCTTTATGTAACTCGAAGCAAACCCATAGGAAATCGTGTAAATCGGGGCATGTCTTTTTTTAGCACAATCATTATGTAAGTTGAATTTTATGTAACTCGAGGCATATGTATGTCGGGGTTTTACTGTAATTAGTATTTTTGCCACCAACATGCTGGGTACTAATTTTACCAACCTTGGAAGGATGGAAGGCTGAGTCAACCTTGGATCCCCTCAGGATCAAACTCACGACATTTTGGCGACAGTGCAGCAATTTAACCATGGCTCCACCAGGCCTCTTTTTTATCAATCCACTGCCCTGCTTGGTTGTAATGAGCGAGCTAAGTAGTGCCTTTCTCTTCAGTAGGAACCAGATTTTCACATAGACACCTTGTGGCGCATGAATTCCAAAGTGATTCTCACTAGATCCTCCCCTCCCCCTTTGCCCACAAGGGCTTAATTACTCAGCCAATGAAGAGAAGCAGTGCAATATTAACATTTCGAGTGTGTGTGTGTGTGTGTGTGTGTGTGTGTGTGTGTGTGTGTGTGTGTGTGTGTGTGTGTGTGTGTTGTGAATGAGGGATAACATCACAATAAAAGAGAACAGCAATCTGGATGCTACTTGTAACAATAGAGGAAGCTACCATATTCTGCGTCAGAGCCTCTCTCTCCTGTTTAGTTTACTTTTCTGGATTCCATCAGTTTATTTGCATTGTACTCAGTATTATGTTGTTTGATATTTTACCATGCATTTATTTGTTCATATAATAGTTATTTGTAGTTGTTTCTACGATTCTTGAATTGTATTACCGTTTCAATTGTTGTGGACTTTTTGAGGGATTCATAATGGAAAAGCAGGGTACAGACAAACAGGTAAAGTGAATGAATGGACAGACGGATGGATGGATGCATTGGTCTCCAGGATTCCAGACATGGGTTTTCCCTGATCTTCCATGCTCTCCCTGGAGATGTAGGGAATGAATGTGGTGTCTTTGGGCATGCAAAGCATATGGTTTTCCCAGACCTTGGAAGAAAAGTGCAAACTACTACTCCTTGTATCACCTAGCCTCCATATGCTAGGCAGAAAATTCTGGGAATTGTAATCTGAATAAGTAACTTCTCCCAGCTCTGCCTCCACCACTGAGCATCAAAGGAAGCTACCTTGCATTAAGACACTCCCCTTCCCCCCCAAATTGATTTTTGTGGTTGTCCCGTTTTCTGACTAGCAGTGGTTTTTTCTTCTTCTTGCCTACCTGGAGATCCCAGAGAGGGAATGTGGCAGCTTTTCTTTGCACAGTGCTTACTCCCACACTGAGCTGTGTTCCTCCTTTTACCCACAAGAGACTGGCAGTGAGCAAAGACAGGAAGGCACAAAGCCAACCTAACAGATGGCTTTGCACAGAGAAGCTAGGGCATCCTCTTTGGCAACATGAGGGTATTTCTGCGAAGGTCAGAGGAATGTTTTGTCATTGTCAGGAAAGGATTAACTTTGAAAAATAACAAAGCAGGTTCTAGTGCAGGCTCTGGTCTCTGGGATTATTCTGGGTTGAAAGGATTTTTGCAGAAGAAGAAACTCCACTCAGGTGATGCCCAAATGAGGCTCCTTTCATGTCCCCAAGAGCTGGGACAGAGACGGGTGCTCAATCCGTCATGCAGTATCAGGTCTCAAACTGCCTACTTTCCAGCCTTCCACTAACTAATAATGTGTCCCAAGGAGATTCAAATAAGTTTTTCAACATTTTATTGGTGGGACACCTTCATGGGAAGCAGCAGGGAATACTGGGATTTGTAGTTTAATGCAGGGAAGTGGACTTCTCAGCTAAAAGTCTGTGTTACTCTACTTTGATTTACTGCAGAGACATCTGAGTTAAGAATAGGTTTTCATATTCTGCCAGCCAAGGTGCTACCATTGACCACTGTTACTTTTTATTACCAATTAAGCACCTCCTTATATAAGAAAGAAGCCCAAAACATCCACTTTGCCCAAGGTCTCTTTGAGCCAGAGCTTATCAGTCAAGGATAACCATATGTTATATAATAATAATAATAATAATAATAATAATAATAATAATAATAATAATAATAATAATAATAATAAGAAGTTTAATTTCTACCCCGCTTTCATAGCACAAGTGCCACTCAAAGTGGCTTACAACACATATAAATACAGTATCACATATATAATTACACAATTACAAAAACAGATTGAAAATTAACACATTGCAAGAAAAAAAATCCCATACAATTAATTTCAAAAACACAAGCCCCATACTACCCCCCCCTCCAGTGGGAGCACCCAAAAGCTCCCACTTCCCCGCGGCCAATGCCGGACCGGGGAAAGGCTCGGGTGATGGCAGCTACCCTCCCCCATAATTGCGAGCGTCCCTCTTCTGACCCCTGGCCGGACAGGACCAGGGGTGAGGGGTGAGGGGACAGTGTCCACAGATGCCACCCATTCCTTCCCCACGCCGACCCAGCAAGGTCCAAAAACAGCTGCAGCGGCTCCCACCTGTCTCCAGGTGGTGGCAAACCTTTTAGAGACCGAGTGCCCAAACTGCAACCCAAAACCCACTTACTTATCGCAAAGTGCCAACACAGCAACAGGGGAGGAAGGAAGTACTCCCATTGAGCTGCTGGGCAGAGGGACAGGTGAACTTTGTGCTGGGGGGAGGGCGGAAGCACTCCCACTGGGCTGCTGGGCATAGGGGCAGAGTGAACTCTGTGCTGAGGTGACTGCACAGGTGTCCACAGAGATGGCTCTGAGTGCTATATGAGTAGTAGGTTTAAGCTTTCACATCTACAGCCTAGCATATGAGCTGCAATATATATGAAGTGCCATGACAGTTTTATTGTTTTGGTATCTATGTGTCAGAGCCCAACACCAGCAGAGCTCTATAGCTGGTTAGAGCTACAATGGGGAAAGGGGTGCCTCTCCTTACTTTAGGTTTCAGAAGGAGCAGAGCAGAGTCTTTCTTACCAGTCTGGAGGTCAGGAGCCAGTGGAGTCGTACCATAGGTGCAGAGTCATCCAAGGGGGTGGGCAAGGTCACAGTCCGATGTTCAGAATCAAGATCAGGAAGCCAGGAGCACAGTGTTGGGTTCACCAAACTGACGAATTGGCCGGACAAGGGCCTGCGGCACACCTCTCCTTTAACGGGATTCAGACTGCACAGCTGAGGGTCTGTTCAGGAGGCGTGCCCGGGGCCCTCCCTCTTCTCAGCTGCAGCTGATGCCTCAATGAATCCCTGTAATGAGCAGGTGTGCCAGCCTGCTCTTTGAGTAGCCTGCCTGCTTGCACCTGGCCTTGCTGTCAAACTCAGATCCTCCGGCCTGGCTTAGCCCTGCTGGGCCAGCTCTGGAGTGACAGCTGGCTGCAAAGCCGGCACCATGTCCATGTCCTCCGACTTGGCCTCCTGATCTGAGCCAGTTGTGGCCTGGGGGATGGACAAGGGGTCCTCCTCAGGCTCAGATTCCAAGTCGGAGCTGGCAGCAGGCAGCTGGTTCGGCTCAAAGTCCTCCTCCTCTTTGCAACCAGGTCCCCAAGTCACAACACTATGGGCATTTCCTCTCCTTATAATGATTGTAGATATCAGGCTTCTAATTTTTGTTGGGGTGGCACTATCAATGGATTTCTCCATAAAATGTACCGGTTGGTTTGTATGTGGAGTTTTGTGACCATGAGACCATGTATTTTAGCAGGGGTTATTTAACACACAGATGTAGCCTGCATGTGATTTGGCCAGCAACAAAATAGAAGCTAGAAAATTATTTCTAGCCTCTCTGTACTTCAAGTCTCAGCTTGGCAGAAATATGGTACAGATAGTCATGTTACCAAGTGCATAGGGGCCATAGGGTTGTTGTTGTTACAAAAATAACATAATAATGCTACTTTTTAAGTGCACTAAGTAACTTTACTTACTAATCTTAAAATGTTCCTTTCTGGTTGATCTTCTTGGGGCTTTTTTTAAAAATGTATGTTCATTTTGTTTGAAAAACAGAAGTAGTAACTAAACATTTATAAAGGACTTTTTAAAACAAAAGTTATGGTATGGCTTTTAGAAAGTGAGTAACAATTTGTTTACAAAACAATAGTTTAACTTGGTTAAGTACAGCCTGATTTTGCTCAGGTTGGACTCCGCCATTCAGAAGCTCTCGGGAAGAGCAACGACGCCAGCAGTTGTTGAGCAGTGAAAAAGGCAAACTTTTCCGTCTCTCCCTTGGGTGGGAGGAAAAGAACGAGGACTGCCAGATCAGCAGTCTGGAGGAGACAAATATAGCTCTTAGTCCCCTGCTACAGCAGGAGATCAGGCAGCCCACAGCTTCTCCTGCCAGATCTTTTCCCAGCCTTGTTGAGAAAGGCCCTCTGCTGCCTTCTGTTACTGCTGTGCCAACAATTGGCTGCTTCCTCTGTGGAGTTTTCTTTCATTTTCTTCCTGCACTCAGATAGTCCCCTAACAAGGGAAAAACCAACAACCCTCCAAGTACAAGCCAAGAGTGACAGAGAGGACACACTTTTTGGTGATGACTACACAGAGCCAGCTCAATCATATAGCAGTCTGACTCTTAAGCCAAGTGACCCCAGACCCATTACTTAATGCTGAATCAGCGCTTATGTAAATTCCATTACCTTGGTGGGTATGCTCTACTGGGGAGCCACAGTTGGGTTTAGTTGACTATCAGTGCCTAATCCATGTAGTGAGAGTGCAATAAGACCATGCCCTGAATGTCCTGTGTGCTGGAGTAGAGGACTGGTTTCCCTCCCTATGTGACAGCTGGTAAGTTGATGAACACAGAATGTTTTTCTTCCTTAATCATTAAAATATTACTGTGGCAAGTTTCACTCAAATAAGTGGAGCATATTTCAAATGTCTAAAAATATTATGCATTCTCTGTGCTTTCCTTTTTTAAATTTCACTGGAAGTTAACCTATTCTGACTTTATGAGCTCCCAATTATGAAAGTTTTATATTTGGCTTTACAGAAACTAAACAGGGAGGTTTAGTCCTATACTGCTTCCTCTCTCCCTGGGTTCTGGGCTTCCTGCTTAAAGTTCATATCTGGAGGTGATACATCATGATTGACTTATGATTTGCAATATTCATATCCTGTGCTCAGCCATAGCAATATGGGCACAGCAGTCATCTATGGGGGCAACCACATGTCTTAAAAATCCATCCATCCAGTGATGCACTGCAGCAGGTTCTGTCAGGTTCTGCAGAACCAGTAGTGGAAATTCTGCCAGGCCATGCCCACTTGGTTGGCCACACCCACCTACATAGCCCATAATGCAGGATGTTTGGCCCCGCCCACAGATTTGGCCAGCCCACAGAATAGGTAGTAAAAAAATTTGCAGTGCATCACTGCATCCATCCATCCGGAGATGCATTCTTTGTGAAAACTCTGGGCCTGGTATAAAGTGACACCGTTGATGTGGCATGATTCTGGTCCAGAGGTGTATGAGATAAAGCATTCAAATGCCTCTTCCCTCTCACAAGACTCCTGCCTACAATTCAACTCTGGTCTAGCCATTCTGACAGCCTATCTTTACTAGCAGAGAGAGCATTCTGCCAGCCTCCTGTGGCAGCTGTTTTGTCTCTTGGAGTTTTCTCCAAATCTGACAGTAGAACTCCACTGTGAAATTGGATTCTGAATTAGCCTAATAATTTTGCCATTAATAATCTCTGTGAAATGACTCAGTTCCTGAAAATCACTTTTCATTTTATGTTATCATAATTGTTGGTTCTAGATCTGGGACTTTTCCTAAATGGCACGTTTCTCCTGATTCTTTCCTTCCCTCCCTCAGTCATCACTGAATAATAGGTATGAGATAAAGCTGTTAAGGATGCTTTCTCAGAATCCAGGATGTGGGTGGATGTCAGGTGGCACAAATGCCAGGACCAAGGGCAACCAGGTGACGTCAAACAGTAATCATATCTCTGTCGGGTGTCCAAATCCAAAATCAAGCCAGAGATAAAGGATTATTCCAGATGACAGAAGCATAGTCCAAGCAAGCCAGAAGTCAAGTGGCCAAGAGAACAGATGAGGCAAAGCATCTTCAGGGGCTGGAGTAGGGCAAGGACAGAGTTCAAGAAATAAGGATCCAGGCAAGCCATAACAACTGTCCACAGAAACTGGGCAGAAGTATTCAAAAGCAGAAACAAGGCACAAGATCCAGGAGCCAAATAACTGTGTGTCTACACTGACCTTCATTGCTGAAGGTAGTTTTCAGGAGGAAGGCCAGTTTTTATATTGCTAAGCTACCCAGGGTCTCCAAGTGGAGCTTATGAAGGTCCAGAACCTTCCCCAGGGCTCTCAGGGGAGGCTTAGCAGTTGCAGCAAGGTGGGGGTCCAGTCCTGCAGGTCTTAGAGCATCAGCTGCTAATCCTGACATGTTTTCATTGGTTCTTTACAGCTCTACTGGTGGCTTAGTGGTTAAGACGCTGCGCTTGGAGACTGGAAGGTTGGGTTTCGATTCCTGAGGGCTGCACTTGGGGACATGAAAGGAGCCTCGTTCGGGTGTCCCCTGAGCAGAGTTTCTCCAGCAAAAATCCTTTCAACCCAGAGTAATCTCTGACGCAAAGTTATTATTATTATAGTGGTTCTTTGCAGCTAAAACTCAGAATTCCTTTACAATAGCCACACCCTCATCTCCATCACTAGAGCAGTTCACTACTGAAGAAATGGCAAGCATTGTAGGGTAATCAAATGTTTATCTTACCCATAAGTGTTGTGGAGCAACCATGTGGCACTTCAGATAGCATTGTACAGTGCATGATTGCCAGTTGAGAAGGTGTTCTTGACAGTGGCATAAATTTTGCTAGCAGAAAATGTGCCAGCAAAATGGATCTTAATTACACTGTTTTCAAAGGTATTAACACCAGCTGCCAACACATTTATTCCAGGCCAAACTCAAAATATTGGTTTTTATTTTCAAAGCCAGAAATACTTGAGGAAATGTCTGATTATTAAGACCTTCTTGCTGGAGTATTTTCTGTGTCTTACTGATGGAAAATGCAGGGGGGGGGGGGCTGGAATCTAATGCTTGCTTGCATGCATGCTTTTAGCATTTTTGTACCATCTGACTTAGTGTAGGCACTACTTGAAGTGGTGAACAACATTGGCATTGAGAGATATCCTGCCTATCTCTCCAACCCCGAGGTTGTCCTTAAGTATCCATAATTATAGCCATTGATACCCTTGTCCTCCATGAACTTGTCTAATCCTTTCTTAAAGCTGTCAAGACTGACAGCTGTCACCACTTCTTCTGGCAGGGAGTTCCATAGCCCAGTAATCCTCTGGGTGAAAAAGTACTTTCTCTTATTTGTTTGAGAACTAGTACCCAAAAGTTTCATCGAGTGTCCCCTAGTTCTAGTGTTGTGCGATAGGGAAAACAGTTTTTCCTTATCTACTTTGTCCACAATGTGCATGATTTTATAAACTTCAATCAGGTCACCTCTTAGACGCCGTCGTTCAAGAGTGAAAAGGCCCAACCGTTGCAGCCTCAGATGGTAAGGAAGGTGTTCCAGTCCCCTAATCATTCTGGTTGCCCTCCTCTGTACTTTCTCCAACTCCATAATATCCTTCTGGAGGTATGGCGACCAGAACTGTACACAGTATTCCAGATGGAGCCTCACCATACATTTATAAAGAGGCAAAATGACACTTGCTGACTTATTTTCTATACCCTTCCTAATGATCCCTAGCATTGAGTTTGCTTTTTTCACTGCTGAGGCACACTGGGTTGACACCTTCATTGAGCTGTCCACCAGGACACCAAGGTCCCTTTCCTGGTTTGTCGCAGAGAGTTCAGACCCCATCAGTTTATAAATGTGATTGGGGTTTTTTGCCCCAACATGCATCACTCTGCACTTACTAATGTTGAAGCTCATTTGCCACTGTTTTGCCCACTCCCCCAGTGTCAAGAGATCCCTCTGGAGCTCCTCACAATCTCTCACAGTTTTCACTACCCTGTATAATTTAGTGTCGTCAGCAAATTTGGCTACCTTGCTTTTTACTCCTACCTCAAGATCATTTATGAAGAGGTTGAAAAGCAGGGGTCCCAGTACTGAACCTTGGGGGACCCCACTCTTTACTTCCCTCCACTTGGAGAAGTGTCCATTTAGTGCTACCCTCTGTTTCCTGTCCCTTAACCAGTTGCTGATCCAGGACAAGACCTGTCCCTTTATTGCATGACTGGTAAGTTTATTCAAGAGCCTTTGGTGTGGGACCTTGTCAAAAGCCTTCTGAAAGTCCAGATAAACAATGTCAACTGGATCCCCCTTATCCACATGCTTGTTGACACTCTGAAAAAATTCCAACAGATTAGTGAGGCATGATTTGCCCTTGTAAAAGCCATGTTGGCTCTCCTTTAGCAGCGCCTTCTCTTCTATGTGCCTATTAATTCTATCTTTTAGGATGGTTTCCATCACTTTACCTGAGACACATGTCAAACTGACCGGTCGGTAATTTCCTGGATCACCCCTGGATCCTTTTTTGAAAATTGGTGTTACATTCGCTACCTTCCAGTCATCAGGCACAAAGCCTGATTTGAGGGAAAGATTATATATTTTGGCTAGGAGATCAGCAATTTCATCTTTAAGTTCCCTGAGAACTCGTGGATGGATGCCATCTGGTCCTGGTGATTTGTTAGTGTTTAGCTTAACAAGACATGCAAGGACCTCCTCCCTGGTTATTTCTATCTGGCTTAATGTTGAATTGTTTTGTGCTGGGCCAAATTGTTTCACTGTATCAAATTTATATAAGTTGCATTATTGGTTTTATTTTATCCTGAGATCTTCAGATCTGGAATAAAATACAGTACAAGTATTTAAATGATCCACCCTTCTACACTAAAACTGACTGAGGTGCCTCTACTTCTACTGCCAAACAGTTACTATCTAAGAAGCTCCCTCTTCAGCTGCTGGGTACCAAAGGGCAATTGTTTCTGGTATTACATTTAAACATTTATCTGGTTTTTAAATGTCTTAAAATCGTTTTTAATTCTGGTTTTAATGTTGATAAAAATGTTTTAATTGTTTTCAGTATAGATTTTTATAGCATTTTAAAAATTGGTGACTATTGTATAATGTTGATTGTCATGAGCCATCTCTGGTGGCCTGTAGGTCAGGGGTGCCCAAACATTTTGGGCCATGGACCAATCACATGGTTCAGTGGGCCAGTCACGTGGTTCAGCAGGCCGGTCACATGGTTCCTCCCACCGGAAATGGAAGTAAAATGTGCCTTGCAATCTGTTTTGCAACAGGACGGGATAGATTTTTATGCTGCCTTTTTCTCTGCTTAAACCAGGAGTGACCAAACTACAGCCCATGGGCTGGATCCGGCCCCCAACACCAATTCATCCCATTCTCGCCACCCTTGCCAGTCCTGGAAGCAGAAGTATAACGCACCCATATTGGTGTGTTTTACTTCCGCTTCCAGGAGCGGCAAGGGCACTGTGGGCTGGATGAATTGGTATCGGGAGCTGGATCCAGGCCACGGGCCATAGTTTGGGCACCCCTGCTGTAGGTTATATATTTGAGATGGACAACTTGCAGCCTAAAGGCTATATGCAGTTCTCAGCCCCTTCTCACATGGCCCAGTTTCAAATGGCTTCTTCAAGTGAGCAGTTTGGGCCTCTGGAGAAATAGCTTGCCTCTCCCCCAGCATCCTGTTAGGTGGGAATGGAAAGGGAAGAGAAAAGGCTCAACACCTATGTATTGCCACCTGTCCACCACTTCTTTCCACCTCAGGGACCTAGGGGGTGGGGGCTATTGAAAATAATGTTCACTACCTTCTCTCAACATTAGCTGCCCTACCCTCTGCCCCACCAGGTGCCGTGGGCGGGCACCAGCTACTGCAGGAATCTGGACTTCCAGAATCTTAAATTACTTTCTGCATGTGAAGAGATAGATTTTGTCTTTGAGCCCATGAATGCCACTTCTTCTTCTTCTTCCATGTCTAGGCCAGATGTGAAGCTGCCAAAATGAAGCCACTTTTGGTGAGTTCATTCTGTAGGTCCTTTCACCTGACCTAGTATGAGAGAGATTTAGCCAACACAAAGTGACCCAGGGTATGCCTGATTGTGGTTCAAAAATACCACAGTCTTTGAGGAGGCTCTTTCTGTGTATCCCATGAATGCCACTCAAAGAAAGCAAATGATGGCAACCAGGAAGGCTGCAGGAATATGAGGAGGCGCTATGTAACTTGTAATTTAATGTAAACCCAGCATTGCTGTTTGTCTCCATCAAATGCTGGTGACAAAGTATTCATCCTTATAAAGAGCTGCCAGCTATCCAATCAAACCAACCCTTCATTCTGACCAATGATTAAAATCTATTTATCTGAACTGGCAGAAGGTGTCCAATTTCTAAGGAAACTGTACTGTATTTCTAAAACCATAGGACTGAACTAAATCTGGAATACATATTGTATACAGTATAAAGAGAAATTATATGCCCTATTATTTGTTTGGAAGTCTAAATCCAAAAGAATATTTTAGCCTTCATCCTTTTTAAAATGCTTGTATGAAGATTCTGCATGATGTTTTTCACTGCAACTAGACAGGTGATTATTACTACTGTGTTGTAACATTTGCTAACAAATTCTACTTCTTAAACCATTTTAGAGCCCCAGATCTATTGGCTACCAGACATTTTATATGCTGCAAAGGAAGCCACCTGTTTCTTATTCATTCGTTTCTCAATAATGAATAAACTTTTGTTGATCAAATAAATTTAGCATTGTGTTTCATTAGCTTAAAGTACACACTAACTATGCTGCATATAGTAAGACAATATGGAACATTTTTAAAAGCAGAATTAAGCAAAGGGGACTGGAAAGGTAAGTTGGTTTGAGCAGTTTTAACAATTTGTATGCAAGATAGTGGAATGTGTACATATGTAAGAAATGAATATGAAGTACACTTTCTCTTTTCCCCCATAATAATAATAATAATAATAATAATAATAATAATAATAATAATAATAATAATAATAATTATTATTATTATTATTATTATTATTATTATTATTATTATTATTATTATTATTATTATTATTATTATTATTATTATTATTATTATTATTTCATGTCAGAGATTACGCTGGGTTGAAAGGATTTTTGCTGGAGAAACTCTGTTCAGGGGATTCCCGAATGAGGCTCCTTTCATGTCCCCAAGTGCAGCCCTCAGGTATCGAAACCCAACCTTCCAGTCTCCAAGCTCAACGTCTTAATCATTAAGCCATTATACATATGAATTGTGTCTCAGTTCCTTACAAAGTGAAAATTCTATGACTTTCACACCCACCCCAACTGGCACTAGAAATGTCCTTAAAGGCCTCTGCAGCCTCATGCTTTTGCCTGCAATGCTTCTTCCTGGCAGAAGTAAACATGATCTCTTTGAACAGCCTGATCAGAAGCAATCCATCTTCTAATGAACTCTGCCTTGCATTTTCTTCCCCCAGCAGGTCAACTGTATTTCTGGAAATGTTTGTTTGTTTTGAATAAGTCAACTGACAATCTTGTCTTTTTCCTTTGGCTGTGTTTTTTTTTTTTTAAATTATATACAAAATGGGTTGGTGACTACTTAGTCTTCCAGATGTTTTGGATGACAACTCTGTGCCATTGGCCATGCTGGGTGGATGGACTGAGGCTGAGAGGATTTCTAAGTCAAAACATACAAGGGTCAACATTTCCATTCCTGCTATAGCAGAAATTATTTGCAGTCTTTGTACAAGATGTCAATCAGACTAACTTGCAGAAGGATGCAAGAGGCAGTCTAACAACGCAACTGGACTCAGAAGACTGTATCAGGAAAGCATATATAAATGCTTGTATACAAATGCCAGAAGCCTCCGGAACAAAATAGGGGAGCTGGAATACTTAGCAATAGATAAGAATATTGATATTATTGGTATCACTGAAACCTGGTGGACGGATGATAACCAATGGGATACAGTTATCCCAGGCTACAAACTGTACAGGAAGGATAGGAAGGGGCAAACGGGAGGTGGTGTAGCCTTGTATGTCAAAGAAGTGATAAAATCGTATGAATTGGAATATCTAGGTGATTTGGAGTCACCATTAGAAGCTCTGTGGGTAAGAGTACCAGGCCACAAGGATGGTCTAACAGTAGGCATATACTATCGGCCTCCGACCCAAACTCTTGAGGGAGACTGGCAGTTGGAGAATGTTGTAAAGGAGGCATCCAAGAAGGGAAGCCTGGTTATAATGGGGGACTTCAATTACCCTCACATAGACTGGGTGAACTGTTGTTCAGCACATGATAAAGAGATAAAGTTCCTAGATATGCTAAATGATTGTTCCCTGGGACAGATGGTTGAAGACCCAACTAGAGGTACAAGAATCCTTGACTTGATCCTGAGTAATACTCAGGATCTGGTGCAAGATGTTAATGTGACTGATCCAATAGGGAAGAGTGACCACAACTCAATTATGTTTAACTTGATCATAGACTGCAAGTCACTGATAAAATCTAACACAGAGACCTTAAAATTTCAAAAAGGAAATTTCCCAAAGATGAGGAAACTAGTAAAAAAAGAAGCTGAAAGGGAAAATTGAGAGAGTCCAAACACTCCAAGAGGCATGGAGGCTGTTTACAAAAACAATAACAGAGGCCCATTTGGAATGCATACCCAAAAGGAAAAAGGGCACTGCCAGTTCCAAGAGGACTCCGATGTGGCTTACAGGAGCTGTTCGGGAAGTGATAATGAGCAAGAAAAGCTCATTTAGAAGATGGAAGGCTTGTCCGAATGAGGACAGCAGGCAGAAACATAAATTCTGGCAGAACAAATGCAAGGCAACAATCAGGAAAGGAAAGCAAGACTTTGAGGAGCGTATAGCTAAAAATACTCAGAGAAATAACAAAGATTTCTTTAAGTACATTAAAAGTAAGAACCCAACTAGGAAGGCCATTGGACCATTAGATGACAATGGAAAGCAAGGGGTTATTAAAGAGGAAACAGAGATTGCAGAGAGACTCAATGAATTCTTTGCTTCAGTATTCACTGAAGAAGACAGAGACCACATGCCCAAAACAGAGCCTATCTTCGTAGGGAGGGAAACCGAAGAATTAAGCCAGATAGAAATAACCAGGGAGGAGGTCCTTGCATGTCTTGTTAAGCTAAACACTAACAAATCACCAGGACCAGATGGCATCCATCCACGAGTTCTCAGGGAACTTAAAGATGAAATTGCTGATCTCCTAGCCAAAATATATAATATTTCCCTCAAATCAGGCTTTGTGCCTGATGACTGGAAGGTAGCGAATGTAACACCCATTTTCAAAAAAGGATCCAGGGGTGATCCAGGAAATTACCGGCCTGTCAGTTTGACATGTGTCCCAGGTAAAGTGATGGAAACCATCCTAAAAGATAGAATTAATAGGCACATAGAAGAGAAGGCGCTGCTAAAGGAGAGCCAACATGGCTTTTGCAAGGGCAAATCATGCCTCACTAATCTGTTGGAATTTTTTGAGAGTGTCAACAAGCATGTGGATAAGGGGGATCCAGTTGACATTATTTATCTGGACTTTCAGAAGGCTTTTGACAAGGTCCCACACCAAAGGCTCTTGAATAAACTTACCAGTCATGGAATAAAGGGACAGGTCTTGTTCTGGATCAGCAACTGCCTAAGGGACAGGGAAACAGAGGGTAGCACTAAATGGACACTTCTCCAGGTAGAGGGAAGTAAAGAGTGGGGTCCCCCAAGGTTCAGTACTGGGACCCCTACTTTTCAACCTCTTCATAAATGATCTAGAGGTAGGAGTAAAAAGCAAGGTAGCCAAATTTGCTGACGACACTAAATTATACAGGGTAGTGAAAACTGTGAGAGATTGTGAGGAGCTCCAGAGGGATCTCTTGGCACTGGGGGAGTGGGCAAAACAGTGGCAAATGAGCTTCAACATTAGTAAGTGCAGAGTGATGCATGTTGGGGCAAAAAACCCCAATTACATTTATAAACTGATGGGGTCTGAACTCTCTGCGACAAACCAGGAAAGGGACCTTGGTGTCCTGGTGGACAACTCAATGAAGGTGTCAACCCAGTGTGCCTCAGCAGTGAAAAAAGCAAACTCAATGCTAGGGATCATTAGGAAGGGTATAGAAAATAAGTCAGCAAGTGTCATTTTGCCTCTTTATAAATCTATGGTGAGGCCCCATCTGGAATACTGTGTACAGTTCTGGTCGCCATACCTCCAGAAGGATATTATGGAGCTGGAAAAAGTGCAGAGGAGGGCAACCAGAATGATTAGGGGACTGGAACACCTTCCTTACCATCTGAGGCTGCAACGGTTGGGCCTTTTCACTCTTGAACGACGGCGACTAAGAGGTGACCAGATTGAAGTTTATAAAATCATGCACGGTGTGGACAACGTTGATAAGGAAAAACTGTTTTCCCTATCGCATAACACTAGAACTAGGGGACACTCGATGAAACTTTTGGGTACTAGTTCTCAAACAAATAAGAGAAAGTACTTTTTCACCCAGAGGATTACTGGTCTATGGAACTCCCTGCCAGAAGAAGTGGTGACAGCTGTCAGTCTTGACAGCTTTAAGAAAGGATTAGACAAGTTCATGGAGGACAAGGGTATCAATGGCTATAATTATGGATACCTAAGGACAACCTCGGGGTTGGAGAGATAGGCAGGATATGCCATTTCCAGGGAATCCTAAGCAGGTGAAGGCATCTCCTTGGGAATACCTTGAAGGAAATTTTGAGCCACTGTGTGAGACAGAATGCTGGACTGGATGGGCTGTGGCCTGTTCCAGCAAGGCTGTTCTTATATACAGACACACATTTCACTGAAAGCCACAGTAAATTAAATGTTTAAAGCTAAGAAGTAAAACGGAGCAAGAGCCTGGATTGAATGAAGGGAGGAGTGGGCTGTGCAGGTGATGATGGGGGAGCATCATGTGCTAATGTGATATAGACAGAAAGAGAACCAAACATCTTGAGGCAGGGAGTTCCACATGCTTCAACACTGGTAAAGGTCCTTTCTTTTGGGTTGATGCCCTCCCCCCCCCCACCTCCCAAGATCACCAACTGGTCACTTTACAGTTGCCTTGTTTTCATTAATTTGCCATTCAGTCCCTTTAGTTAAAAGCCAAAGGAAAAGGTGAAATAAAAGCATTCTAAATTGTACATATATAAACATAAAATCGTACATGCACATTTTTCTGAGATAAGGAGCAGCTCTAGTATTTTGTTAATTTACCAGTGGACAAGAGGCAATTTGTGCACTTCAGTTCCTTTTCTGGGTTTCTTTTCTCAATTTTCTTTGTAAAGTTATGTTTGCTTGAACTCTTTCAAGTATTCCAAGTGGGGGGAAATGGTGGTCAGATTTAGAACACGGTTCTTAGCACTATTGACACGCTTAGCATTATGCTTCAAGCTTATCTGGGAATAAGCCTTTTTGCAATTGACAGCCTTCCTTATGAGTAGACATAATTGCACTGTACGTTCCTTGAAAACATGGGCTCTGAGCTGTGAAATTGCCAGTTCAAATGTTACTTTTTACCTCAGAAGTCTTGATAGCATGGGTGGGCAAAGTGCAGCTTAAGGGACACATTTATTCCCTTTGGTAAGGATGCATTTGATTCCCTGTTGTTCAGCAACACAGTCGAGTCCAACCCTTTGCTACCCCATGGACCACTGCATGCCAGGCTCCTCTGTCATCTGCCATCCTCCATAGTCCACCCAGATCTACGCCCACTGCATCAACGATGCCATCTAGCCATCTCATCCTCTGCCGTCCCCTTCTCCTTTTGCCTTCAATCTTTCCCAGCATCAGGACCTTCTCCAGTGAGTCATCTCTTCTCATTTGGTGGCCAAAGTACTTAAGCTTTAGCATTTGTCCTGCAATGAGCAATCAGGGCTGATTTCCTTTAGGACTGACTGATTTGATCTCCTTACAATCCAGGGGACTCTCAAGCACCACAATTCAAAGGCATCTATTCTTCTGCGCTCAGTCTTCCTTATGGTCCAGCTCTCGCAGCCATACATTACTACTGGGAAGACCATTGCTTTAACTACGTAGACTTTTGTTGGCAGGGTGATGTCTCTACTTTTTATTATGCTGCCTAGGTTTCTCATAGTTTGCCTCCCTAGAAGTAAGTGTCTTTTTATTTCATGGCTTCAGTCACCATCTGCAGTGATCTTAGCTCCCAAGAAGGTAAAGTCTGTCACTGCTTCCATTTCTTTCCCGTCCAATTTCCATGGGGTGGATGGGGCCAGATGCCATGATCTTGTTCTTTTTTTATGTTGAGTTTCAGGCCAGCTTTTGCACTCTCCTCTTTCACCCTCATCAAGAGGCTCTTTAGACCTTCTTCACTTTCTGCCATTAGGATAGTGTCATCTGTATACCTCAGGTTGTTGATATTTCTTCCAGCAATCTTAATTCCTGTTTGTACTTCATCCATCCCTGCATTACGCATGATGTACTCTGCATATAAGATAAATAAGCAGGGTGACAATAGACAGCCTTATTGTACCCCTTTTCCTATTCTAAGCCAATCAGTTGTTCTGTATCTGGTCTCAACTGTTGATTCTTGATCCACATGCACATTTCTCAGAAGACAGGTGAGGTGTCCTGGTACTCCCATTTCTTTAAGGACTTGCCACAGACTTTGGTGTACCAGAAGCCCAAATCAGCACACCAAGTCAGCATACCTGCTGATCAGGGCTTCTGGGAATTGAAACCCAAGAACACCTGTAGGCCCAAGGTTGAGAAACACTTGTAGTCTTTTTTCTGCCTCAACCTAACTGCATGTTGATAGAGACAGAGTGCAAGGCTAATGTCTTCTCTCCAGCTGCCTTTCCATACCAAAAAATCACCTCCTGAAGCAACTGGTCTTTGGGTTGAGAAATGGGACCTGTAGTCTAAATTAATTGTTGCACCTACTGTATTTAACTGGGCAATAGCTTCAGAAGTTCAGATATTTTGCCAGTAATATTCTAGCCAGAACTTTGTAACCAGAATGTGATGTTTTTCTGTTATGTAAGGACGTACAGAACAAAGGACATGTCAGTATTTCACACACTGCAGTATTCTTAGCATAGTCCAAAATGTCCTTTCAACATTCGGGGATAGGTGTACACTCCCACCTTGTGCACAAAAATGTAGTTGAAATCTTTCACACCTCCAACAAAAATCCAGATTTTAAAAACCCTGTGGGTAATCTACCTGTAGAAAGTTTCTGAAGTCTATTCCTTCACCTCAGATTCCTCATACCTAACTGTGACAAAGTGTGAGTAACTAAACAGAGCATCTCGAAATGGTGCAGTCCAGCAGAAATGGTGCAGGCTGATGGATTTCTGGGAATCCCCCCCCCCCCAACAAAAAAAACCTTTCTGTATGAATTTGCTTATGGCAGCTTTGCCTCTCTTCTTGATCTTCTATTCGTCTCTCCAAACCTTAAAATCCTGACTGAACACTCCACAGCCTGCTTTGCAGGGGCTTGTGGGTCACAACAGGAGTGCCTTGAGAGTGTCAAACAGATCACAAAATAAATCTCCCAGCTTGCTGTGCTGGCTCTAGCTGCCCTCCTGTCCTTGTAGGCAGTGGAGAACTGAAAAGTTACGTCTTTACTTTACTTGCTCTCACCTAGTTGGGAATGTGTGTGGAGTTGTTGTTTTTTGTGGTTTTTTTTACATTCAAGATTCTTCCTGCTCACCTCCTTGTTGTACAACTGCTGCTACAAGCAGAGGGGCAGGATCAGGACACTCAAGAAAGCTTGAGGGATCCTCATCAAGGGAAAGCAGAATGGCCAAATGCCCAGATGAGGAGGCCAAGGGATGATATACGGAAGGTTGTTCCCCATATGGGCAGCTCATATCACACTGTCTCTCTCAGAGCACTGTAGGGGACTGGGTTTGGAGGTCATGACACACTTTGCTTAGTATTCTTTCAGTGCTCTCAAGGATTCACAGAAGGCTCTCCTCATGCCTACTTTATCCTCATAGCAGCTCTGTGAGCTGGTCCATTGGTCCATAGTGATAGATACAGAAATACACACACACACACACACACACACACACACACACACACACACAGCAATAATAATAATACTGTAATTTCACGTCAGAAATTATTTTGGGTTGAAAGGGCTTTTGCGGAAGAAACTCCACTCAGGGAATGTCCAAATGAGACTCCTTTCATGTCCCCAAGAGCTGAGACAGGCGCTCAGTCTGTCATGCAGTACCCGGGACTTGAACTGCCGACTAGCCAGCCTTCTAGCTAACAAGGTGAGCCTCTTAACCACTGAGCCACCGCAATCATAGTATGAGATATTAATTCTTCCCAAAATAGTCAATCCCACATTATGTCAGCTTCTGCTCCTGTTTTGTGGCCTACATTTTATTTATTTTAAATGTCTGATTTTATTTACTTGGATGTTTAATTTTGACTCAATCCAATAGACCTGTTACTAGGTTGTGACTAACTGAGCCAGATGACAGAAACTAAAATAATATGAGTTAAATGCTTTTCTCTCTTGTTCCAACAATACTTTTTCATCCCTTTTTAAGACTGCCCTTTATGAGACAATGACTAGTGTGTAGACTTATGATTTGGTGAACTACAGTCCAAAAATCACAAATCTGCCCACCTCTAGACACACAACCCTGCAACCTTCTCCAATCCCACAGTGTGAGGGGAAACTGAATGTGCTGTAAGAGTTATTGAGGTTTACTGTTCTTAGTATTATGATTGGTCATATTTATAGGAACCTTTTCTTCCAGGAAATTCAGGGCAAAGTACATAGTGTCTTCCTCTCACTCTCGTCTCTCTATTAGGTAGGTCTGGTTGGAATACTGCAATTGGCCCAACAATATGCAGTGAGTTAGTCAGCAAAGGAGGGATTTGAACCCTGGTCCTCCAAAGTTTGAGGCTAATATTCAAGCTGCTACACCACACACAAGTATGCAGAACAGCCAGATGTATGTCTAAAATTCTGTATATAAATGGAAAACACTATTGAATTATGATCAGAGGCTTAGCCGGCATTGTGTCTGTGTGGATATTATAAGAAATGCTGAGATGGGGGTAGGCAGGGTAGCTTTTATTTATAGCTGCAAACCAGTCTGGAAATGCAGAGAGAACAAAACATGGGAGAAGAAGGTTTTGTGCTGTTTTCAGATGGCATCAGATATATTTGTGCCCATCCTCTAAGGAGGTTAATTTCCTTTCTTTTGTGATGGGTTTATTCCTCTCCCTCTCCAAACAGTGTCAAGGAAATGCCCTGCAAACCTGTCTAGAGCTAAATCACATGGATGAATCCCAGCAGCAGCTCCAGTGACCAGATAAATGGCTGTGTGATGGCAACATGGAAGTTTCAAGGAAAGCCGCATGTCCAGGGGCAAGGCCTTATTTTGTCATTTGTAGGCTAAGCTCCCTCATAAAGTGCCTACCAAATATATTCATTGCTCTGTTGCAACAGATTTCCCTATTTTCCCTTCTCCACCATTCCTTGGGTGGCACCACAAAACAGAGGCAGCTGTGGTGAAAGTGGAAAGAGATGGATGGTCTTCAAGAGCCCTCTAATGCTGTGCTATGGAGGGCATTTCAGTCTGATGGAACTTGATAATGGTGACATCAAAACCTATGTCCTTGTTATGGGCATGCTGTGAGTAAAGAACGGGTGCTCAGTCAGAACTATTGAGCAGGGACAGACAGCCTCTCCATGGAGTAGAGTTGGCACATGCTACATCGCTTGAACTCGGAGGGCTGTTTAGTAACACACACACCCCATTGTTGAAAAACATTTTCTTGCTAACATCTAAAAATGAAATAAGCTCTCTTGCAACCTCTAGAGGCCATTTTTTAATGTTGAAGTCCTTTAAGGCAGTGTTCCCCAACCTTTGGGTTTGGGACTTCAGTTCCCAAAAGCCTAAGTCATTTCCCTAAAGCACTGATCAGCCAATGTACTGACTTAGGCTTCTGGGAATTGAAGAACAAAACCCAAAGCTTGGGAAACACTGTTTTAAGGCATTGTGTGAGTGCAATGAACAAGATACAGTTGCCCCTTGCAATTTAACAGGGATAAGTGTAAAATAGTTGGCTTAGTAATGCTATATTTGAGAAAAAGAGGCTTTGGGAGGATATGATAGTATGTTTGCAACACATGAAAGATAGTTATCAAAAGAAGGAACATGATCTGTTCTTGATCATCCCAGAGTGCAGGATATGCAATAATGGGCTCAAAATACAAGCCAGATTTCCACTGAATATCAGGGAAATGTCTAGAGCAGTATGAGTAAGGAACCAATTCAGTGGTGGGATTCAGCCGGTATGCTCCAGTATGCCCATACTGGTAGTAGAAATTCTGGCTAGCCCCAACCATCTGGTTGCTGGAGCTTCGGGTCGTAGGCCTCCCCAGTTACCCAACAACAACACACACCAACCTTCTCATCATGAATTTTTTATTGCGGCCAGTGGCCAGTTACAATAAAAAGTTTATGTCAAGCAATTGTTAGTGAGATACTGCCCAATCAGCATCATCGTTAAAATCAGGTCCAATAAAATAATGAGGTAACGTCAAAATGTTAAAACACTAACATTATCTAGTTTAAAATATAAATTAAAATATGACCTCGAATAAAACAGTTAAAAGTTATAAGCAAGTATAAGAACAGTTATAAAACAGTAAAGTGATAGTATATATAAATACACTAAAACATTTATACACTAACCTTCTCTGTCATATTCCAGGAGAGGGAGAAAATGATGGACTGGAAGGGACACTTTTTGAAAAGGAACAATTTCCTGTTCTGCACCCGCATCTGGTCTCCTTTCCCTCTAGGAATCATCAGCTCAGCACCCTTAACTTCTCCTGTGCCTGGCAGAATCTCTTTTAAGCCTCCTGGTGGTCTTCCTTCTCCCACCCTCCAAGGCCCCCACATTTGAAAAATCACGCCAAAAGAAAAGGAGTAGCAAGTAATATGGCCATGCCCACCCAGTCACATGACCAACATACCATGCCCACCATGCCATGCCCACAGAGTAGGTACTGTATATACTCAAGTATAAGTCGAGGTTTTTACCCCCCAAATGAGGTCCAAAAATGGGACTCGACTTATCCTCAGGTCAACATAAACACTCAAAAACATACCCACACCAATGTCAAAATTAATTAATTTTACCACATTTTCCTGTATTTTAATTATTAAAACTCACTAGCAGCTGCTGCATTTTCCATCCCCGACTTATACTCAGGTCAATCTATTTTCCTAGTTTTAGAGGTCTAAATTAGGTAACTCGACTTATATTTGGGACAACTTATAGTCGAGTATATACAGTAGTAAAAAATTTTGAATTCCACCACTTAACTAATTTCCATAGGTGGTGGTAAGTGCTCCAACACTGGAGGCATTCAAGAGAAATTGGACAGCCATCCATCAGATCTACTTTGATTTGGGTTCTCGCAATGAGAAGGGGGTTGGACTTGATGGCTTCATAGTCCCCTTCCAAATCAATTATTCTCTGATTCTATTTTTTACCTGATTTAACGTCAGCCTGTTGATCCTTAGCTAGCCTACCCCTGCTGTGAAGCCCCAATTCAGGTCCACAGTGGTCTCCAGATAAGGAAAGAACAAAGCTTTACATCTGAGAATTTCATCAGCCTATTGGTGGAAATGCCTTCTCCACTCCTAAGTGATCTCTCTTAATAATTGTATTCACAAATGATTAAAAACAAAAGTAAAACATAAGGAATAAGTTTGAACCTTTTGCCAAAGGACAAGAACTTTAGCACAAGTCACTTAAAGCCATTTGCATTCAACTGACAATTACATTCAAGAATGAACTAGAACTGTAGTGAAATTAGGTTCTCCAATCTCCGTCTCACCAAGATATACCAGGAGGTTATCCCAGTATAATAACTGAGCTGAAAGAAGACATCTGTATCAGGGCAGATGAATACTGAACATCTGTTCCACACATGAAGCTTAAGAGTCAGCTATTTTGGGAAACAAAAGAGCTGATCGACTAACTGGTTCACTGGTGTTTTTGTCTCAAGTCATTTTAATTTCACAATTTCACTCCAGATACTCTGCTAGTCTGCAAAACCTGAGCAGGGCCTTTAATGGGAGGATCTTTTGGAGGTCACCAGTTCATAGGGACACTGTACATCAGAAGATCTGATAGCTCAAAATCAGAACATTCTCCCATGAATTTAACCTCGTAATCAATGTGAATGGATGAATTATCTTGGGTATGGTGAATATTTTGAATGAGTCCTAGGAAATCTTTTTCTGCAGGTGGTCTCAAGGAATATTTGCAGAAACTAAAAAGGCACATTCTGTATCCCAATACACTTCCATGCAAGAAGAAACAGCAGCTAAAACTCCTAGACATTGTGAAGGCGAGGAATAGTGAAAGGTGAAAGCCCCACTTACCCCTAAACAGGAAACTATCACCTGATATACAGAACCCTTACTTCTAGTCAGTTGATGTGAATAATTTTGCACTCTATAGAACTGAACTGAGAAATGAAGCAATAGCAATTACACTTATATACCAACCTGTAGCATTTAGTGAACTCTCAGGGTGGCTTGCAAGGTAATTAACATTTTGCCCCAACATGCTGGGTACTCATTTTACCCACCTCAGAAGGATGGAAGGCTGAGTCAACCTTGAGTCCCATCAGGATCAAACTCACAACATCATCAGTGTTGGCTGAAGTGCTGTAGTTTAACCACTGTGCCATGGGATAAACTTCAGAGATGTTAGAAACGGGTATAAAGATGACCAAATTGGAAAAAAAGATTTGCTCTTTTTAAAAATAATTATCTCCAAGATCTACTAACTAAAGCCAGGTACTTTGGCATAGTAACTCAGTGGGGAGACGTGCAGTACATTTAAAATTAAAAGGGTAGTCTGGAATATATGTGTAGCTCAGATATGTGTATTTATTGCCATCCCTTTTACCCAGAAATTTAGCCCTGGTCTCCCCTTCTCAACTTTTTTTTTTTATTTCAGCAAGCAAACTGAGAGAAAGACACTCTCTGTTGCTACTGTTGAACAGCTGGAACTCAATTTAAATGTAAAGATGGGTGATACATTGATTAGTAAGCTAGGTTTGGTTCCGCACAAATCTTCATCAGGCAGGATGTTACAGAACTGGGATTGATGCAGAAGAAACAGAGTCTCTCCAAAATCTATGGCCAGATTGAGGGACAAATTTCCTTATTTAAAGTAAGCTTCGTAATAAGCACTACAGCGTCAGCTCAGGAGTGGTAGGTTTCAAATGAGAATGCCTCTCCCAATCTTGTTGGACCAAAGGTTGTTGGCCATTAAGCTTTCCCCATTTTTCAGTGGTTGGTAAAGGTATCTCCCCACCATTGTGCACAAGGATCTGGCAAAAATGTTCTTTGTTTTAGTCTCAAATCAGAAATCAAACTACTGCAAGTCACCCAGAGATAGCCACTGATCAGTTGCCCACCTGTCTTTCGCCTTGTTCTGAAAGTGAGACATTAGAAGTAAAGTTATGACTCAAACCCAGGTCAACTGAGAGACCAATATGACACCTTTTTCTAAGGATTTAATCCATCTGACTTGGTGTTTTGATACCAGCTGATATGTTACCTCTGGCTTTGCAGCTTGATATGTAAACCTCTGAACGATCCAGCAGTTCAGGGTGAAGATAGAGCCAAGAAGAAAGATGTTAATGGAGCAAATTTAATATTGATGGAGGGAGTACTTGGAAAAATAAACACAGAAGAGATATGGCAGAGAGAAAGCTGTCAGCGAGACACTGCAAAATTCACATCTGGGGAGTCATTTAAATCCACATTAATCAAAAAGCTTGACGACAAAGACAAGAGTGTGCTAATGAAATCTGTTGATGTTGCCAAATTAGGGACTCTACCAGGGAGGATTGGAAAAATTAGGCTGAATGATGTAACAATTCTCATAAACTAAAGTGGAAGAAGTGGGTTGAAAACATAAAACACTGTTAATAATCAGTGGAATTTTGCTGGGCGCTTACCAGCAGGAAAACACAGAAAATAGCAGTACTCAGCACTAACAGAAAATCACAGAGAGCCTCAATAGCTCCTATGCAAACCAGAGCTTGGAAAAGTAATTTTAGACTGCTGAGAGCAGAGTAGCCTAAGAGTTTTAGTCCAGAAACATGATTTTCTAAGATCGGGTTAAAATTAGATGTCTTTTAATATTTTCTGCAACTTCTTGCATAGATGCAAGAATAGATGCCTCTCCATTAGATCTGTCCAGTCAATTTAGTTCTATGAATATATGGTTCTACATTATAAACCACAATATGATAAAAATGAGATAATCTCCTTTCACTTTATTCTCTGGAGAAGTAGTGGAAACAAGTGGGTTCTCTTGATTGCTGGCTCAAGATATCTCTGTTGATGATAGAGATAATGATTGATGAGAATTGTTTTCTTGTTCTATGCAGCCAAGTTGGTAGTTGAGTTTGATGTCTTCAGCACTGGTGGAGGGCTGACTTCCCCCACTGCAATAGTTTAAGCAGCAGGCTAGTTGATGGGGATGGAGAACAGACAGGGCAGCTCACATGGGTCTGCTCCCCAATATCTTGCTTTTGCTTCATCTCCCAGTCTGCAGCTTGAGTCAACGGCCTCCACTTGCATTAAATTAAGGCTGGCCCTTTGCAAGTGCACCCCCCAATAAAGGACTCAGACACTGGTAAAAGTGGATAACGGCATTGGGCCACATTTATTGATTCATGCCCTAGTCCGAATTATAAATTTCTATTGGTATTCAACCAATTATAATTCTTAAGGCAAGCAGGCCGAAGTAACACTGGTAAGGTTCCACCCAAAATTGCCAACGGCAATTGGTTACAATGTATCCATTTGTATCAATTTGTTTGTTGACAACAAACAAATTGTTGACCGTAGTCAATAATCTAACTACTGACCCCACCCTCTGACGCGTATCCGTAAAATAACGGGGTGATGCATGCTGCCTAGCTCGTGCCATCACCCCATTGCCTGGTTCATCGTTGACCGGACAACGTTAACCAACTTGTGCCTGTCTAGTGTTGTCCAGTCAATTGCGAACCTGCCGGATACCTGTGGGTCATAAATGTTTACCTTACCAGTGCTACCCGCCACACGGGGAGGCTTCAACAAAGGCTCACCGCCCCCCCGCCCCCCCCGACCGTCAGCTCGGTCAACAGGCCTGCTCGCCAATCTCCCAACAAGAGGTCCATACCTCCCGGCGACAGATGGACCCCATCCCCTGTGTAAAGCTCATAATTTTGGAGACTGATGGTGGGGTGTCGTATGACGCGCCCCCAACCCTTGTCCAGAAAGAACCGGGCAATAGCCCTGTTCACCGAGCGCCGAGCCCAATCAAGGGCCTGGAGGTTAAACCCTCCCCTGTAAGCGTGCCGCGGTATCGTGTCCGACCAAAGCAGGGTTGTGGCAGGCCACACATAATGCAAGTAGGCCAGGTCACCGCAAATCGCATGCTTCAGCGATAGGCCCGTGACCTGTCCCAAATCATTACCCCCAAGGTGTATAATCAGGACATCAGGCGGGTCAGCATCCCTGATGGAGAAAAGGAATGGCAACAGTTCCCGCCATAACATTCCGCGCTTACCGTACCACCTGAGACTTGCGGATGCACCCAGTCCCAGTCGGGGTCCCCACTCTGTCGCCGCAGCAAACTACGCTGCCCTGTGCACATAGCTGTGGCCCACCAGCCATACTGTCACCGGTGTAAGACGACACCCAGGGTCTGTCAAGGAAAAAAGGAAACAGGGCAGTGACTTAACTGGTACTCACTGTTGAAGAGGGCGAACATACAACTGAAAACATTGTGATCCCCACTTTCCCATGTTGCGTATCTCAGCCCCAGAGTACCCAAACGCCGCCGCGGTGGAAGCCGCCCCTATCCTGAATGAATGGGTGCCGTAGCGAGCCCCAGGGAGGCCAACACTGGCTAGTGCCTTACCGGTCACCTTCCAAAATTGAAATTTAGTAAGGGGAGACCCATCTTGGTGACAGAAAAACGGGCCAGGGTGCGTACCACGTAGTGCAAGGAACTCCTGTAGGGCACCAACCGGACAGATGTCTGCCATGGAACATCGTAGCAGTCTTACACCACTGCCTACACCGTGCTGATCAACCTTAGAGGAGCGTATCCTCAGCTGAGCCCAATCATTGGAAACATAGACATCTTCGAGTTCCAGTGCCCTACGACTCGCATCCGCCTTACACAGTAGCACCAGCTCACTGATGCGGAGCGCCCCAAAAAAGGCCACCGTTGTAGCCGCATGAAACAGGGTTGCCTCATACCTGTCGAAACACAGGTCATGCCAGCCCCGTGCAAGGTGGGTAAGTACCCCTGGAGAAATCGGGTGGCGGTCGTCCGGGCTGCGCCCACGTTCCCGCACCCACCCTTCCAAAACATGTCGTATGCGAAAATCATTTGTGCTGTCAGCAAAACCACCCACCTTGGCCATGAATGCCAGCGCTGACAGCCTGGATGCTATGGTGCGGGGAGCTAAAATTGGAGGACGTGAGCCACTGGGATGGGCCAACTTTCAGGTAGCCGGGATCGGGCACAAAAGGCCCTGAGTGAACTGAATGCATGGTTATACGCCTTACGCGTGCGGGGCGCAAGCGACATGCCGATCGCCCGGTTCACCTCTCCTTGCCAAGCGTCCATATCTCGTCCGGGAGCGGCGAGGGAAATTCCTCTGCATCCGGGGCCAAGGCACGGAACCGGGGGATCTGCAGGCGGGACAAAGCGTCAGCGATATCATTATTAATACCTGGAACATGTCTGGCCCTAAAAACTACATTGAGGCGTAGGCTGCGCAACACAAACTGGCGAACCAGTTCCATAACCCTGGGAGATTTTGACGTCTCTGAGTTGACAATGTGGACAACTGCCGCATTGTCACACCAGAAATGAATGACCGAATTGGCCCACTCCTCGCCCCATAGCATCAAAGCTCCCAGAATGGGGAAACATTCCAGGTACATGAGATCGCGCAAACGATCCGTGCCCCACCAGGCTGGCGGCCATCTGCCGTAGGCCCACTTCCCTTCGAAGTAAATCCCATAACCCAGGGACCCTGATGCATCCGACTGAACCTGAAAACGAGGGGAAACAAAAAGGTCGGACCTCCAAAATGACACCCCGTTGAATTCCCTCAGGAACTGAAGCCAGATGAGCATATCAGCCCTCATGCCCTTGTTCAGTCGGACCCTGTGGTGGGGCCTGGCCAAGCCAGTCATGGCGTCTCACAAGCGTCGAGCAAATGCTCTGCCAGGTGCAACGACGCTGCAAGCGAAATTGAGGTGACCATGTAACACCTGGAGCTCCCGACGGGACACCTTGCGTTTGGCCAGCAAGTCCAAAATGAGTGCAACGATCCGTGAAACCTTATCAACAGGTAACCTGGATGCTTGCACGACCGTGTCAATCTCCACCCCCAGGAATGTGAGCTTGGTTGAAGGGCCCTCGGTCTTTTCGGGCGCTAAAGGGACACCAAGTTCCTTCATTAGCGTCTGAAATGTATTTAGGAGACACGTGCACGTGTCCCAGCCCCGTTCACCCCCGAATAAGAAATCATCAAGGTAGTGGGCTACAGACCGAGACCCTGACCTGTGAACAAAGGCCCACTGCAGGAAGGTGCTGAAGCGTTCAAATGCCGAGCATGAAATGGAGCAGCCAAAAGGCATGGCCTTGTCAAAATAAAATTCACCCCGGAACCTGAAACCCAGCAACTCAAAGTCACCCGGGTGCACTGGCAGGAGACGGAACGCGGACTTAATGTCGGACTTAGCCAGTAGTGCACCCGGGCCACATGAGCGCACCATGCGCAGGGCCTGGTCAAAAGATGTATACCTGACCGAACAGAGGTCATCAGGGATAGCATCGTTGACCGAATGGCTGGCCGGGTAAGACAAGTGGTGTATCAAACGGAATTCCCCCGGTGACTTCTTGGGCACTAACCCCAACGGGGAAACCTTGAGATTGGGAAATGGTGGGACAGGGAAAGGGCCAGCGACCCTGCCAGCATTAACCTCCTTAGCAATGCTCATGGCAGCCACCTCCTCCCTTCCCCTGAGTGACAACAGGTTGGGGGCATCTTGGGGGGACCTGTCCCCTGTGAAAGGAATGTGAAACCCCTACTGGAAACCCTCAAGCAGGTAAGCTGCATCCGCCCTCCTCGGGTACATCGTGAGCCAACGCTCCAACATGTCCACATTAATTGGGGAGGGGGCCTTTTGCTTGACCAGCTCCCTCCGCGGCAGTTCTGCCCGCTCCCTGTCCACCTCTACCTCTGCCCCGCAGTCCGCCTGCCCTAGGACACGCGGAGGCGGCATGGGGGCCAGCACAAGAGGGACACTCGTGCCTGTATCGACACTGCTTCCTGTTGCACGCACCATTGGCCGAGAAGCTCCAACACAGCAGGCGGGCTGGAACCCCCTGCCCCACCACCTGGCGGGGTGCCTGGGCTGGAGCAGCTCGCTGGACCGCATGTCCACAATGGTACCTCTCCCCTGGCGCAGGGCGCGTGGGGGTCATGTACAGAAGCCACAGCTTCTGGCAAGGCTCATCCCACCTCATCTCTGGGTGTAGGGGCACTCTCATACGGAATTCTTCGTCGTAAGCCAACCACGACGGGCCAGGGAAATCAACCATCGCCCGGTATATGTTGTCCAAATACTGGACCATCAGAATCGCCAGGTCAGGACGGGCCCTGAGGTACACCGCCATGTATATAAGGTACGCGGGTAACCAGTTGGCCCACGTGCGTGGCGGCTTACGTCGACGTGACTGCTCCTTGTCCTTCTCGTCCTGCCCCTCCCTCTCCTCTTTGGTGGGTTCTCTATTCAAGAGGGAGAAAATGTCCACATACTCCCCCCGCCAGATCTTTTCCTTGGTGGGCTGGGCCAGATGATCCCCAAGGGGTAATGAATAACCTGCTGTCGGAAATGCCGACACCGGCACATTGACAGTGCTGGGCACCATGAAAGGAGCCTGGACCAGCCCCGCCACCCCCAGTAGGTTCCCTGCAGGACAGGGTGCCCCGCCCCAAGTGGGGCCTTGGAGTGGTGGAGCCATTCCCGGATGGGCCGGCGGCGGCTGACCCGCCGCCCCAGCTAGGCGAGGCCACGGCCACTGTAAGCCTCCCCCCGTTGTGGGTTGTGGTGTGGGTGCACTAGCTTGAACCGTATACTCACAAGTTGCACCCCCATGGGCCGCCCCCACTGGGGGTTCCGGCCCACTGCGGGCGTCAGAGCTCGCGACCGCAACCGAGCTCGTAGATGGGGCCTGACCACTACCTGCTGGCGGCATCTGCGAGGCCGCGGCTGGCGCCGACCTACGTGCCTCAGGCAGCTCAACCCGTTCGGCCGCCTGCCGAGGACCGGCAGACGTTGCGTTGACCTGTAAACTAAAAGGTGCCCCGGATGGATTAACTATCCCCAAAGATGCCTCCAGGGCCACAACGCGGGCCAGTAGGGCATCAACGTTTACATAACCCCCAACGCTGATGGGGGGCATAGGGCCGGCCGGCCCACTGGTCGCAGGTGCCGGGCCAGGTCTCTGGACCCCGGGGCCCGAATATGGCCATGCCCCAACCACCGGCCCCGGAGGGGCCGGGGGCATGCCCTGCCAGGGAAGGGAACCCAGCCAACCCCCCTGGTTAAAGCCCACCACTGGAAGCTGCGTGCCAAGGTCCGAAGGCCCAGCCTGGTTATGCGCCAGGCCCGGGCCGGTGGCCGCTAATTGCGGGCTGGGGCCCGCAGCCCCTGCCGGGCCGGTCTGAGGCTGCCCAGCCTCAGGCCAAGGAGCAATTGACCCCATCCCACCGGTCCCGGTGGGCGCCATTTTGGCGCCACGCTTGCATTCTCTCTCCTTTCTGCTAGTGGAAAATTCCAGCAAAACTGTTCAGTCACATTTATTCCATGATTGGAAAAGCTAATGTGCCTCCTTCTTGGGAGTTTGGGTTCATCTTTGCTTTATTTGTACACTATGTCTAACTTCCACTTAATGTGTTTTTGTGATGTTAAGTTGGGCACCTTGCCTTAATATAGCATTAATGAATCAAAACTAATAACAAGTATTATATAAGCCCATTTGGAAAGGGCTGTGTTCTTGCTTTCTTCCTACCACAGCACTTAGCACACTGTGTTGTTTGTCTCTGGCTTTGTTCACTTATAATAAAGTGTGTTTGCTGCTGATTATGATTATTAATAATTAAGACTGCCTTGTACTTTAAATTCACACCATCAGGCTTTTAAGCCTTTGAATTTAAGAACACTTTTTAAAAGCTGACAGACAGTGTAGTCCTTTCCCATGTTGACTTTATCAGCTCCATTGAACTGAATAGAATGTACTCTCAAGTAATCATGTATAAGACTGCAGCCCAAAACCCAGCTATTTGGTATCTGGCTTGTTTAGGCATCTCAATTCATTTTATAAGTTGAATTGGTTGCGACTTACCCATGTCTCTTTGTTCTCTTTTATTTTCACTATAAAGAGCTGGTCTGTTTGCTCTTCAGTCAAATTTAAATTGATTTTGTTTGTTTAAATAAAGTTGAGTTTAGCATCAGATTGAAGAGTGGGCAACATCAAAGTGTAAACACGGGTTTCTTTTAAATCTGCTAAAATGGTTGGTTTAAGTCAGGGGTTCCCAACCTGAGGCTCTCAGGCCAGATCTGGCCCACAGTGCCATTTCTTATGCCCCCTGCCCCTCCAAGGGCATTCGAGAAACAAAATGGCTTCCCCCTTGATGCTGTTAGGACAAAAAAGCCACCCCCATCCTGCAGGCAGGGCAAAATGGCCATCTGGCTCTCGAAACTGACTGAGGGAGCATGACCCGACCCCTGGCTTGAAAAGGTTGTAAACCCCTGGTTTATGTTATTGTGGAGGAAAATATTTCTGATTATAGGTCTGATTACAAGTCATGGGTCAAACTGTGAACCTTTATTCAACTAAATTGTTTCAGTCTCCACAAGTGAAGGAAAAGAAAAAGCTGGTAGTGAAAAAAACATCAATATCTTAAGATATGCATATCCATGGGGCTCCACCGTGGACTTTGGGTAGCCGAGGGTACTGTGCAATTAATTTTGTTATTCCAGTATTTAAATAGTGTTTATTGTATAATTGATATTTGTCTCATAAACTGTGTAAGATGAAAACCGTACATTTTTTGGTACTCCCTGTCAATTTTTTCTTATCTTTAACTGTATTGTATTATGAATTGTATTGTGTAATATATACCTATGTTGTACATCACCTCGAGTCGCGTGTGGTGTCGAGTGAGTCGGGATATAAATGTAATAAATAAATAATAAATATGACAGCGCATGATTGATAGAAAATAGCAATAACTAGAAATGACTCCTGAGGAAGATGAAAGAAGAAAATACAAAATCAGAGCTGTAGCTGAAGATTAAAAAGACTAAAATCATGACTGCAGACGAACTGCACAACTTTAAGGATAGCAACGAAGAAACTGAGGTTTTTGAAGATGTTGTTTACCCCCAATTCAGTCATTAATCAAACTGTAGAGGCTGCAGGCAAGAAATTAGAAAACTAAGTCTCCTAGCTACAGTATAATAATTTCTTGTCAGATATTATTCTGTGTTGAAAGAATTTTAGCCTCCGACCAGCTGAGGTGAGCCCCGCCCCTCCTCCCTTTGCCAGGAGAAGTAAAGGGCCATCGGGGCCAACAGGACAACAGACTCCGACCAGCTGAGGTGAGCCCCACCCCTTCTCCCTTTGTCAGGAGAGGTAAAGGGCCGTCCGGGCCGGCAGAAGACAACAGCCTCCGCCCCTCCTCCCTTTGCCAGGAGGTCATTGGGACCACCCTCACCATCGGCGTCCCGGGCTTCTGCCTCCCTGTGGGGGGGCTCAAAAGGCTGGTGGCCATGGATGAACTTCCACCGCCACCATGGAGACACCTGCGGCCAGTTTGGAGCTCGCTGGGACCACCCTGCCATCGGCGTCCCGGGCTCCCGCCTCCTGTGGGGGGCTCAAAAGGCTGGCAGCTGTGGAAGAAGAACTTCCACCACTGCCCTGGAGACACCTGCAGCCAGTTTGGAGCTCGCCGGGACCATCCCACCATCGGCGTCCCGGGCTCCCGCCTCCCTGCAGTGTCTCAAAAGGCCAGCAGCCACGGCGGGATTTTCACCCCGCCCTGGAGACACCTATGGCCAGTTGCAGCTCGCTGGGACCACCCCACCATCGGCATCTCGGGCTCCTGCCTCCCTGCAGGGGGCTCAAAAGGCTGGTGGCCGCGGAGGAACTCCCACCGCCGCCCTGGAGATACCCACCGCCGCCCTGGAGATACCTGCGGCCAGTTGGAGATTGCTGGGACCACCCCCATCATCGGCATCACTGCGGGGGGCTCGGTAGGCCGGCGGCCGCAGCAGAGCTTCCGCCACCAACGTCCTGGAGACACCTGCAGCCAGTCGGAGATTGCTGGGACCGCTCCACCTTTGGTGTCCCGGGCTCCTGCCTCCCTGCAGGAGGCCCAAAGGGCCGGCGGCCACGGCAGAATTTCCACCGCCGCTCTGGAGACACCTGCAGCCAATCAGAGCTTGTTGGGACCACCTGCACCATTGGTGTCCCGTGCTCCCACCTCGCTGCGGGGGGCTCAAAAGGCCGGCGGTCGTGCCGGAATTTCCACCGCCGCCACAGTCAGAACTCGCCGGGACCATCAACACGGGTAGAGAGACTGAGAGTGTATGTTTTAAGTCGGTTAGGGAGGGAGGGAGGGAGAGATGGCCCTGCCAGCCAGGAAGATGGGGTGACACTCTGTCTGGGTTAATGGTGGAGGTTCCAGGGGCCCATTTAGAGGTTGTGACGGGTGTGGGGCATTATAGCGGGAATCGCGGGGCGGGCCGCACTCGGGGAATGCGGGACCGATGCTTAGTATCTGTCCCGCGTTCTGGCCCCCCGGTTTCACCTCTAGGTCCTGAGCAGCTGATCCAGGGTGACCCCACCCTTAGGCTGCTGCTGATGAATGCCAGATTCTATTCTGGGGGAGAGGGCCGACCTGGCATGCATCACTGAGACCTGGCTGAGACCAGAGGATGGGGTGCCTCTATCAGAGATGTGTCCGGCCGGGTTCGGTGTTTGGCACCAGCCTAGGGATGAGGGCAAGGGCGGTGCTGTTGCCATTATAGCCAGGGAGTCACTGGGAGTCACCAGGGCCACTGCTCCACAAATTCTGGGTTGTGAGGCCCTGCTCCTGCGGCTGGGCCCAAAGGGTCAGTTGGGGATCCTACTCCTGTACCTGCCCCCTTGCAGGGTAAGGGACTTCCTGCCTGGGCTCCTCGAGGCTGTCTCAGCATTGGCGTTGGAGTTCCCTAGGCTGATGGTTCTGGGGGACTTCAATTTGCCTTTGCTGGGGTCCGGTTCCGGGGTGGCTTAGGAGTTCATTGCTTCCATGGCAACTATGGACCTGGCTCAGGTAATTCGGGGCCCTACCAGGGGCAGTGGCCACACACCAGATTTAGTCTTTTTGTCGGAGCGGTGGCAGAGTGATCAGAGTTTACAGAAGCTAGACATAACACCTGTGCCATGGTCAGATCACTATCTGGTGGCTCTAGACTTTCTGGGGGCGACACTTCATCGTAGGGAGGCAGGATCTATTAAAGTGGCCCACCCCCGGCAACTGATGGATCCGGATGGATTCCAGAGGGAACTGGGGGATTTCCCCCTGGATCGGCAACACGATTCGCCCGAGGCACTTGTTGACCTGTGGTGTGGGTCGACGACAGCTGCCTTGGATGTAATCTCTCCACTACGGCCTCTCAGAGCCCGCGGAGCTAGGTCATCCCCGTGGTTCACGGAAGAACTACGGGAGCTCAAATGGGCAAAGAGATGCCTTGAGCGCCGCTGGGTGAAGACCAGGAACGATTCCGATTGGACACTAGCTAGAGCCGCTATTAGGGCCTACCCAGTGGTGATGGGGGTGGTGAGGAGGCAATACTTCACCTCCCTTATTGCCTCCACTGATAATCGCCCAGCCACCCTGTTTTGGGTGACCAGGTCCCTCCTTGGTAGGGGGGGGAGCTGTGCCTGGTTGGCAGGGATCGGCTGAGGACTTTGCTGACCATCTCATGGAGAAAATCGATCGGATTCGCTCAGGGTTTAATCTTGGCGTGGATGGGGAGGGTCAGGGGGGAGCCAGTGCACAATCTTGCTGTGTTATCTGGGATCGGTTTGATCCTGTTGCCCCAGATGAAGTGGACAGGCTCCTTGCGGTGGTCCGTGCCACTAATTGTCCATTGGATCCCTGTCCTGCCTGGCTGGTAAAAGCCTCCAAGACGGTGACAGGTGGCTGGGTCGGGGCTATAATTAATGCGTCTTTTCGGGAGGGGATATTTCCTGCACCGTTGAAACATGCTTTGGTGCGCCCCCTCCTGAAGAAGCCATCCCTCGATCCAGCAGTCATAACCAACTACAGACCTGTTTCCAACCTCCCCTTTTTGGCGAAAGTATTGGAAAAGGCAGTGGTGCGTCAGTTGCAGGGGGTACTGGATGAAGCGGAATATCTGGACCCCTTCCAGTCAGGATTCAGACCTGGATATGGTACTGAGACTGCATTGGTCGCGCTATTGTAATGCGCTCTACCATGGGGCTGCCCTTGATGACCATTCGGAGGCTGCAGCTGGTCCAGAATGCGGCAGCCCGGGTGGTGATGGGGTGTGGACGTTATGCCCATGCCTCACCACTGCTGCGGGAGCTGCACTGGTTACCCGTTTGCCTCCGGTTGCAATTCAAGGTGCTGGTTTTGACCTTTCAAGCCCTATATGGTAGTGGGCCAGGTTACCTTAGAGACCGCATTACCCTAAGGACGTCTGTCCATCCAACCAGAGCGGACTGGAGGGGCTCTCTAATAGTGCCATTGGCCAGGGGGGCTCGCCTCTCTGGCACAAGGAGTAGAGCCTTCTCTGTGTCCGCACCGGCCTTTTGGAACCTCCTGCCTGTGGAACTGCGTCTCCAGACGGAGTTGTTGCCCTTTAGAAAAGAACTAAAAACCTGGCTGGTGGGCCAAGTTTGGGGTGCAGGTGGAGGGGTGGCTTCCGTTGGGTGGTTAATATAGGGGAGGATGCCTGCCCCACGGTTTCTTCAGTTCCTGCACCCCTCTCTTTTTAGGGGTGGGTTCTTATTGCTGATTTTTATCTGTTTTATCTGTTTTTATCTGTTTTTTACCCACTGTTGTGAACCGCCCGGAGTCGGCTTTGGCTGAGTGGGCAGTATAAAAATTTAACAATAAATAAATAAATAAATATTTTTGTGGAAGAAACTCAGCTCAGGGAATGCCCAAATGAGGCTCATTTCATGTCCCCAAAAGCTGGGATGGAGACTGGCTCTCAATCTGTCATGCAGTGCCTGGATCTCAAACTGCTGACTTGCCAACCTTCCAGCTAATAAGGTGAGCTTCTTAACCTCTGAGCCACCAAAGCCCTTTGTCATAGCTGTGAAAAATTATTATACTATCAATACTATGTATTGATAGTGGTTTAGTTATCTGACTGAGGAGTCAGGCTTGGGAGTTCAATTCTCCACTTGTGCCTCCTGGGAGATGAGCCAGCCTTGCGTAGCTTTAGGCAAGCTGCATAGTTCCAGGACAGCCCCAGAATAAGAGGGAAGAGGGAAACCACTTTGGGGTATTCTTTACATAGAGAAACCTCACTTGTCTGGTGGTCCAAATTATCCGCAAATCAATCGTCTAGCACCATATTCAAATGGATCTTTTTATTGTCAGTTTTACTTACTGTCCAACTTCTACATCCATGCGTTAATTGTGTGGTGTCAAGTCAATTCTCACTCATGGAAACCCATTTCAGATTTTTCTAGGTAAAGAATAACCAAAAGTGGTTTCCCTTCTCTTCTAGGGCTGCCCTGAAACTATGCAACCTTTACCTAATGATTACTAAATATACCTCTGTCATATAAGCAAAAATATGCAAGTATCCTGCAAATGCATGCCATTTCTGCATCTTTTTGGCAATGATTTCCTCCACAGCATAAGTAGCTACCCTTGTACCTGTATGCTGTGCTACATGAATTGAAGATCTGTGTGTATGAGATTGCACATCTGGAAAGGCAGCAGTGACATGATCAGGGGGAAGAAAATAATCAAAAGAAGCCTCACTCACCTCTACTCCCGTTTCTGTAATAAACTTAAAGGCAAAGAGGGCTCTGTTAGTTTCAGGTTAGCATCCCTTTTTCTGACAGGTAAAGTGCCAAGTTTAAGATGAGTAAACAGCCTTCCTCATTGCTGAAGATTATAATAACAGAGCAAACACACTAAGAATCAGCAGATTTCATCTCTTCCATACCCCAACCCTTTCATCTGCATAAGGGGCTAATGAATCTGCCTGGCACAATAAATAAGCTGCAATATCCATGTCATTGTCTGAATACGGACAATGATTCAACAATCCCAATGGTTCAGAAAATATCATTTTGAAACCCTTGAAGTCAGTATGCATGTTGGCTAATTAACTGAAAATGTAACGCTTCTGCCAGACCTCTTTTCTAGTTCTCTGATTAACTAGTCTCAATTTCAGCCTGCAGCCAGCATCCATTCTATTTTTAGCACATATGGAAGAGTCTGAAATGGCTTATTATTTTCTGTTTACTAAAGTCATCCTGTTTGTTCCCATGGAAACAGTGGCAAGTGTCACAGCCAAGTGATTTTATTAAACGGACAGAAGCTGCAACTACAGAATTTGAAAGGCAAGTCTTGTTGGTTTTTATGTGCAGCTCATACTACCGTCAAGAGGAGAAACATTTTTTTTTATGAAGGAGGGATATTAGATTATGTGGTCCATGGTAGAAGAGAATGGTATTTCTCGAGCAGCCATCTCCCAGATATGTTGGACTACAGTGCACATATGCCCAGCAAGGCCTGGAAATCATGGCAATAGTGATGTAACACATTTGGCAGGTAACGTGGAAAAGCTGGAGTAGATGATACCTAGAATAAACTGCCCAGTGGAAATAAATCAAGTCCTATTGCTCTCCACTGACGTTAAGATGAGAGCCAATTACAAGGAATGCCATTATTGAATAACGACTCTGACTAATGGATATATTACAGATCATTGGCATTTGTTTCAGCCTTCTGAGATTATGGCTAGATAATTCTTTCACAGATGTATTTATGTGCAACTGGTAGCCAAACCGTCTCCTGGTAGTTATTACTGCAATCACATTACTATGTCAGTTGCTCTTTCGTGCTATAGAAAAAGGGTCTAATGACTTTGTAAAGATACCAATTGTACAAGAGATGTTTTGGAGGTGAAGGAAGATGGTTTAATCTCTTCAAATATTCAGTGATGGATCTAGTGAGAGAAGTTTCCATTGACGGTTTTATAACAGGTATGGGAAAACCTTCCCCGGTAAATAGGGGTTGATTTCCAGTTTGGGAAGGGATCACATTCCAGCTATGGGTGGGGTTTAAAAGTGCATGGCACTGGGTCAAAGCAGTATTGGAAGGAGCAGTTTTTATATGTTCTACTCTGAATATTTTTTTCATCAAATATGATGAGGAAGCCCTAGTCTTTACCTATAAAATCGTGCGTTAACCGTTGGCATGCACGCCCGCACCCGGCCCAACCATCCCGAACTGAGTTGCCTACACTTACCTTTACAGCATCTGAGCATCGCCACAAGGGTCGGCCAGCCGTGAGTGGGGCAACCGCCCCACGAACGCAGCATTAAAAAAACTACAGGGCCCAGCATCCTCCGCACGCGCCACCCCTCAGCCAATGAGACTGAAGGGTGTGAGCACGGAGGAGGCCAGGACAGCCGGCGTGCGCAGAAAAAAACACCAACGCGCCAGCTGCTACTTCCCCATGGCCCCGGCGACTAGCGGGGAGAAGAGGAGAAAACCATCTTCTCCCCGAGCACCTGCCACTTCCCTCAGGGAGACGAAGGCTGAGAATGGGTCTCCGTTCTCTGCCTTCACCTCCAGGAGGGAAGCCATCACTTTCCACCGGGGGGGGCAAGGAACTGCTGCCGTTGTCCCCCTCCCACTGAGGAAAGTGAACAACTTCCCCGAGAAGAAAAGGTAGCGAATGGCGCTCAGTTCTCTGCTTTTACTTCCCGAGGAAGTGTTTCACTTTCAACCGGGTGGGGCAGGGGACGAAGGCACCAGTGCCTTCGCCGCCCGCCACCCCCCCTTTGAAAGGAAACCAATTCCCCAGGAAGCAAAGGCAGCAACCAGGGCTCTGGACACTGCCTTTACTTCCTGAGGAAGTGTTTCGCTTTCAACAGGGGGGAGCGAAGGCACTGATGCCTTCACCACCCCCTGTTGAAAACAAACCAATTCCCTGGGAAGCAAAGGCAGCGGCCGGGGCTCTGGACGCTGCCTTTACTTCCCGAGGAAGTGTTTAGCTTTCAACGGGGGGCAGGGAGCAAAGGCATCAGTGCCTTCACTCCCCCCCTCCCTCCCCCGTTGAAAGCGAATCAAATCCCCAGGAAGCAAAGGCAGCGGCCGGGGCTCCAGTCTCTGCCTTTACTTCCCGAGGAAATGTTTTGCTTACAACAGGGAGGTGGGAGGTGAAGGCACTGATGCCTTTGCCCCCCCCCCTCCCTGCCCCCGTTGAAAGCGAACAACTACCCCGGGAAGCAAAGGCAATGAACGGGGCTCCGGTCGCTGCCTTCGCCTCCCAGAGGTACACACCCGGGCACAGCCTCCCCCCCCCTCTCTCTCTCTCTCACACACACACACACCTAGTGGGCTGCACATTTCAAACCCGCCCAGTGCGTGTGTGTATGAGTGTTCACACAAAAAAAGCATCCCTAACCACCAACATACAAAATAAACATGCCCGGCTTGCCAGGCAAAAATATGCTAGTATAGTATATTCCTGGACTGCAAAAGCTTCCCAGACTTTCTATAGACTCTTACCTTCAATCACTGATCATTGGTTGGAGGTAAATGTGAAAAATCTGAGAGATTTCCATCCCAGCTTTATGAGGTGGACTTCATACACTTCAACTGCAAATGGCATTTCAATGTCTTTTTTCTTCTGCTGTACCAAGCCTGATTTATGTGTGGTAACACTGAAGTGGTTGAAAGATGCAGTCCAACTTTCCCAGAGAGTAAGTTGTTAAACAGCATCAAAAGAAGTCAGTTCAGCACTGCCTTTACCAGTTGAGCTCTGCTTAAACAGCTGTTGCAACCCTATTTGCTCTTTTACATGCATTTAGGGGTCCAAAACTGTGGGTGCATGGCAGGAACATGTACATAACTCTTGGCCCCTACATCCTTACCTAGAAGTAATTACATATTCATGCTGAAGTCATCAATGTCTGCATACATTATGGATAGAGTGGGGAGATGGGAGTGAGGCTTGCCTCCAGCCACATGTCATCTCCACTCTTGAGGCTCTAAAGCAGGGGTTCCTAACCTATGCCCCGTAAGCTGCATTCGACCTGGTGCCAAATAATCGAGCCCTCGCTTCATCTGCCACCGGCGCCAGAATTAGCCGCAGACTCATTTACGGCTGTTATAAATGCATTTACAACATCCATGCACCCACAGTTTAGGACCCATAAATGCATGTAAAAGAGCAGATAGGGTTGCAACAGTTGTTTAAGCAGAGCTCAACTGGTAAAGGCAGTTTACAACAGCCATAAATGAGTCCGCAGCTGTTGTAAATGTGAACTCATTTACAGCTGCTGTAAACGTGTAAATGAGCCCGTGACCTATTCCGGCAGCGGCGGCTGGAGCACCAGTCCAGGGCGCCAACTGTTTGAGGGAGCATGACTCAGTCCCCAACTTGAAAAGGTTGAGAACCCCAGCTCTAAAGTGATTTCAAACTGAATGCCTTAATTGTGGTCATTGCCATTGGATTCTAAAACACAAAAATATATGCTTGCTCAAAACTTCCTGAGAACTACATATGTAGCAGCAAAGACAACAGAAAGTCTAGCTTCAAAGATTAACATGTTTTACAACAGTGTAACAAGCTTTTTCAGACTAGTCTACTTCACTGGATGCATTTAGTGTTATCTTCAGTATGTAGGCATGCTGTGACAAATTTTAATTTTGTTGGAAAAATACAATCTTGCATGCATCATTCTACCTGTCTGTTGGGATCTTGCTCTGTATCTACCACTAAACTTAGTGGGCATGCCCCCCCCCCCCCCATGTCTCAGAGTCCTTGAGACCACCCCTTCCTTCCTAATGCTGCCTTTCCTCTCACCTGCATTTTCTGTTCTCCAAAATGCATGTAGGGACATGTAGCTCGACACCATGTTTTAAAAAAGAACAAAGCCATGCACTGTAAATCAGAGTTTTCTGTTTCCTTTAAGCAAAATGCATCCAAATTGATCATTTTATTTTTCCAGTGGAAGCAGGTGAGGCTAGACAGCTTTTCTCTGTACTTTACGGGGGGGAAAGGAAATAATCGAATTCCCAAATCCCTCCAACATATTTTGCGAGCTGTAGAATGGGCATTTAAATGAATATACTTGGTCCGCTTTTCTAAGTGCTGTCCTGTTAGGCTTTACCAGTATTCCTTCTAAGGCATCAGCGTTGATTGCAACTCATATCCAAGAATGCATTTTTTTCCTGAAGCAGGAAAAAAGTCATTGCCATGAATTTGTTTAAGGTGGATCCCAGCTTGCCATGAAGTGATCCACACACTATGATCACGGAGCCATCTCCTGCGGCACAATTGAAATGAGGCATGCAGGATTTAACACCAGGACTGCAATGGACTGCGGCAGACTTGAGAATATTATCAAGGTGCGCCTTCACAGTCCATCTGGCATGGCCTCTTCCACCTCCATGACCGATGGGAATCAGAGTTCCTCCTCTGCTCATTTTGCCGTTGGGCCCAATCTGATGGTTTCCAGTGGTATTACCTCCACTGAGGGGGACCATCACCCCACCTAAAGGGGCTCATCCGTCCGTAGCCATTGGCCCCTTTAGGGAGTCAGGTTAGTTAACGTCGCCTGACACTTGGTGTTGAGTCATTGGCTGTACAGTCTACTCTACTCCATTACCGTAGCTGGATGTCTGGCCAGACACATAGGCATAGGCTGCTGCAATAATATAAAATATTAAGGGCTCAGTCTGCGACCCGGTTTAAAATCATTGCTTTTCTATAATATCTCTTTGAATATATAGTGAGAATCAACCAAGCTTAGAAGACGGAAACACGAACATAACATTGCATAAAGATAGGTTCATGCAAGCTCAACGATCCCCATTTACCAGTTCTACGCCCTGCCTCCCTTGTGTGGTGCCAGGAGTATAACTTTTCCTCAGTGAAAAAAATACCTCCTTTAGGCAATTTAGCATTTGGTGCTGTTAACTGGGTAATCACACTAGCCTATTCTTGGTCCCTTTATTTAATTCCCTTAATTTAATCTGCTTGACACAACAAATACGCAGCAATATCCATGCCAAAAGATTCTTGCTGAATACAAACAATGGCCTTCTCAATGATTCAGAAAATATCATTTTGAAGCCCTTGAAGTTAGTATGTATGTTGGTTAATTAATTGGAAATGTAACACCTCTTTTCTAGTTCTCTGATTAACTAGTCTAAATTTCAGCCTGCGTTCAGCATCCATTCTATTTTTATTTAATTCCAGAATGTGGTAATTTGTCACTTTATTACATGAAACAAGGTTGATTTTTGAAGCAGCAGATGTTGGCCTCCTTCTATCAGAATATTACCTGCAACATTACCTGCTGCCTGAGGCAAGGATATCCTTTGGCTGGTGCCCAGCATTCAGGGATATGTCTGTTGTGTAATATTGTCCTTACCTTTGATTACACATAAACACAAAGAGTCAAAATGCTCTGCTAACTGTAGGAGTATATATTTTATGTCTCTTCTGTCAAGAAGTTACTAGATACTCATTATTTATTTTGCTTCACTCAGGATTTATTGGGTATATCATCCAATTAGTTCTTGCAGCTGGCTGTCCAATACACAAAGTGCTGATTCAGTGTCTTGTCTGAAAAGGATTAGATACTGAATCCGTGTGCCCTCTTTTTTAATGAAAGTTTGATTTTTTAAAATTTATTTGTAGATTACTAAACATGTTCCATTTCTTTTTTTTCTTATAAGATTACTAGCAGAGGTTGCCCGGCATTGCCGGGCTGTTTTAAATTGTGTTAATGTTTTTTAAAAATTGCTTAGTCTGTAATTTTAATTTTTAAAATGTTTTATTTATGTAAAAAAAATTGGCTTGGCTGTTATTAACTGTGATCTGCTTTTTTTTGAGGATTAATAAAAGAACAAAGTATGATATAATTTTTTCAAATTGTTTTATGTAAGCGAATAATGTTTTAGTTTTTTGATATATTTTTTTAATTAGTTGTACCGTAGGTAATAATTTTAATAATGTAAAAGTAAATGTTTTTTACATTCAATGTTTTTAAAATGTGTTTAGATGTTTTGGGTTTTAATTTGAGTTAAAACTCAGCACAGGATTTTTAAAAGTTTCTATTGTATTTTATTGACATATGTTTGTCATTTGTGTTAAAGTGTGTGTTAGTGTAATTTTTTGACTTGTTTTTATTGCTGTGACCTTTTGTGTAAAATTGTGAATTTGTGTTATGTTTTTGATTTGTTTTTACTCTTGTGGCCATGGTCGTTGGGGGTTAGGAAGGGTGGCCTAGGTGGTGGGGAGGGGGCATGGTCGTTGGGGGTTAGGAAGGGTGGGCTAGGTGGTGGGGAGGGGGGCATGGTCGTTGGGGGTTAGGAAGGGTGGGCTAGGTGGTGGGGAGGGGGGCATGGCCATTGAGGGTTAGAAAGGGTGGGCTAGGTGGTGGGAAGGGGGGCATGGTCATTGGGGGTTAGGAAGGGTGGGCTAGGTGGTGTGGAGGGGGGCGTGGTGGGTGGGGTTAGGAAGGGTGGGCTAGGTGGTGGGGAGGGGCGTGGTGGGTGGGGGTTAGGAAGGGTGGGCTAGGTGGTGGAGATGGGGCATGGTCGGTGGGGGAAAGCAAGGGTGGGCTAGCTGGTGGGGAGGGGGCATGGTCGGTGGGGTTAGGAAGGGTGGGCTAGGTGGTGGGGAGGGGAGCATGGTCTTGGGGGTTAAGAAGGGTGGGCTAGGTGGTGGGGAGGGGCGTGGTCGGTGGGTAATAGGAAGGGTGGGCTAGGTGGTGGGGAGGGGGCTTTATTGTGTTATGGTGCTTTGATTGTGTGGAGTCGTGAAAGTAGATTGGGGTTTCCCCTTTAATATCAGTGGGTGGGGGGTTGCGACCCCCCTCTCCGCTGGCTCCCCTGGGGTTGGGAGGTTTGGGGGACAAAAGGGGTATGTCCCCCCAACCCTTCTGGACCCAAAAGACCAGGGAGAGTGGATCGATCCCCCCCCCTCCTTAAAACAACTCTGTTTTTAAAGAGAAGAAACCGCTTGGTTTCTTCTATTTAAAGACGGAGTTTTTTTAGGAGGAGGGGGATTTATCCACTCTCCCTGGTCTCCTGGGTCCAGAAGGGTTGGGGGGGGGCATACCCCTTTTGTCCCCACAAACCTCCCAACCCTAGGGGAGCCAGGGGAGAGGGGGCTCGCAACCCCCCACCCACTGATATTAAAGGGGAAACTCCAGTCGGGACCTTCAGGTGCCATTGGTGAGGGAAAGAAAGCTGGCTGGTGTTTGCTTGGCTGTGAGGCGGTGAGTTGTTTTTCTTTTTAATTTTTCGGGCGCCAGTTTCCTCAGCGTTCTGCGCGCTTATGTCGCGTAGGACTCTGGGGCTTGTAGTTATGGGTTTGTGATTTGTGGTTGTGGTGCATTTTTTTTCTGTGGCTCGATTTTGATTGGCCGCGGCGCGTTTTTCAATGTTCTTTGTGGTCGCGCCTCTCAGCCTGATTGGCTGTGGTGCAGCGCAGCACAAAGAACGTTGGGAAATGAAGTTGTTTCCCTTTTTTTGCGTTTGTGGGGCTCTTGCCCCACTGGCGCATTTCTCAATCTTGCATTTACCTGCGTACCCAGTTCAGGCATGTTCATGAATGATGAGTGCAGGCTAGTAGGGCCTGGCTAAGGAGCCTATGCAAAGTTCCAACGGTTAACCCTCGATTTTATAGGTTAAGATATGAATTTGATAAATATAAGGTGTTTTTTTTCTCTCAGCCTTTTGTCAAGAACCTTGGCTAATGTGTACACACACACATGAATGAATGTAGAGAGAACAAATGTGAATAATGTAGTCAAAGGGCTGTGCAATGACATGCTGTGTCCACCACAAGTCTAGCCCCAAATTGAGTACTGTATTCATATCAGCCTCTCTTGCCCAAGGTAATTCCATATCATTAGCTAAGATCCTATGAATACTGTAGGTGACTCTGCAATTAGACCGGGTGCTCTAGTTCAGAGAAAAGGTTCCTGTCCAAAACATACTAGTTCAGACAAGTATTTCCTTTCACCACTGGAAGAAAGCTTACTTATGGCTGTTGCAATGGCTGGATCCACGTTAGCATTTTTCCTACTGTCTCCTAACACACGCTCCATTTGACAAGTCACCCATGGATTTAAATGTGAATGGATGGATTCTCTTGGGTTTGGCGAACATTTTGAATAAGTCCTAGGAAATCTTTTTCTGCAGGTGGTCACAAGGAAAATTTACAGATGCTAAAAAAGCACATATCCCAATACACTTCCATGCAAGGAGAAGAAACAAAAGCCCAAACTCCTAAACATTGTGAGGTGGGGAATGGTGAAAGACGAAAGCCCCACTGACCACTAAACAGGAAACCAGACCTACCATCTGATATACAGAACCCTCACTTCCAGTCAGTTGATGAGAATAGTTTTACAACCTATTGAATTTAGTTAATTACTCAATTTTGAATTAATTTTTAATCATTGAAGACCAACTTGAATTGTTCGGACTTTCACTAAATGACATACAGTACGGGATTGTTGCTGTTATCACAATTGATAAGTCATTCTAGTCAGGCGCAGGCTTGAAAATATTACAGAAGGCACTTCCTTGCATATAACCTTACCTTCCTTAAACTTTAATCTGTGTTTTATGGCCAGTAGTATCTGCTTTTTTTCTATTCGTTAATTACTTGGGGAAATGGGCGGGGGGGTAGAGGCTTATTTGCTGCTCAAAATTATGAAGAAAACAGTGTCTGAAATGAACTTTATTGGTCAGTGGTTTTCCATTTTCTGGCTAGTTTATGCATATGATGATTCTGCATTATAGACAGATTCAAAACTTGTTGTTGCCCTGTTGGCATAGCAAGTGGCCAGCATCATTAATAAGCTGCACCAAACAAGAAAATATAGCTATGCACCTAATTTTACCAGTTCCCTGTCCAGATTGATGTGCTGTTGACTGCACTTTTCCTTCTGCTTATGTTAGAACACAAACAGTAGTGTGCCTTTAACAGACTGAAGCTGAATTTCTCTTAGTGGAACTGGGCTATGCTCTGGCTAAAAACCTACAAATCTTGAGTGTAGTTTCAAAGGAATGTAATGGTAAGGATCTAAACAGAGACCTGGCTTGTCCTTACACAGGAAACAAAAATGTACGGTATGCTTGCATGCATTCTTCTACTTCTTCTTCTTCTACCACCACCACCACTTCAGATATCAATGAAGTGCACACATTAGTTTTATTAAAAAAAATATTATGGCTTGAAGGGGTGGGGGTGGGGTTGGGGTTGGGGGTGTCCTTGGAGAGAATTTTTGGATTTGCCAGACCAGTTTTCAGTGTAGTTTCACTGTAGGGTACACAGAAAGAGACTACTTGAAGATTGTGATATTTTTGAAATACAATCAGGCGTGTCCTGGTAATGCCAACCTTGTGTTGCCGGCTAATCTTTCTCACACTAGGTCAGACGAAAGGAACTGTAGAATGAACTCACCAAAAGGTGCTTTCATTTTGTCAGTTTTACATCTGGCCTAGACATGGAAGAAGAAGAAGTGCAGTTGCACAGATTTTCAAATAGTCCCTAAATTATTTGGCCAAATGTGGTATAATCCAGTCCCATGAGTATTAATGATAAAATATCATCTGAGATCGATGGTGCTTCATGAAAAACATTCTAGGATGCACAGTTCAGTCCTATAGCTTTATATCAAATATACATGTTGGTTTTGAACAATTCATTTTTTCTCACACACACAGCTTAAAATGCAATTATTACACACACACCCAAAAAAGATAGAGTCACTCCAGCAACACACAAACAGATGCCATTAATTGACATTACCCAATTTTTACTGATGCTAATAATGTTTTAATTTTAATACTGTTGTGATTTTAAGATTTTTTTTATGCGATCTGGCTCTTCCCTGTGTTTTTTTCGTGTTTTTTATTAAGAGATTTTTTAATATTATATATAATATGTTTATACATATTGTAAACTGCCCTGAGTGATGGTTTCACCAAAAGAGTAGGGTATAAATATAAATTAATAAATAATGCACCAAAGGACTTCCCCTTCCTCTTCTTGCTTCTTGAAGTTAGCATCCAGCTGATGAAATATAAAAAATGAAAACAATAATGACTGCATTTCATTTGTCGGTTTGAACAGTTGTGAACTTCTTGAGATTAGCTGCTTGGAAATCACTCGAGAGAAACAATTTCACTCATAAACTTGTAAAAATGTTTTTCCTCCTTAGGGTCCACCTTCATGTGCAACACCCACATCATCCCAGTCAAAAATCAGGAGGGAGTAGCCATGATGTTTATCATTAACTTTGAAAGTGTAACGGACAAGGACTCTGTAGAGTATCCAGAGAAATTCAACCAGATACTATCAGCCAAAGTCACAAGCCGTAAGTGTTTGTTTAATTGTTATGGGTGGGTTATCTGATGCCTTTCCTTTGGATATGGTGTTAAAGAGGAGTATTTCATCACTACAGGTTTCCCTTCAGGTACTTTTTAAATTTCTGAACTGGGCTTTAGTAACACTGAAAAGGGAAGTCACCACATATTTGCACTGGACTTGCTTGGTATCCTCTTTTTTGCATATTATTATAGGAAAGAATGCTTTTTCTTGAGAACATCTACAAAAAATAATTCATAGCTGAAAGCAAAGAACGAGGAGATCATGCATGCTTATCCTATTAACAGACAAAGCTTTATCATCTGAATGTTGTTGTGTTGTGGTTTAAATATAGGAATAATCATCTGCTTGAAGATATTTTACTGGCACAATAAAAGGCTAGGTTTGTTAAATAAGTTATCCATAAATGATTTGCTCTTCTTTGCTCCTAAGCTCTTAGTGAAGGCGATTAAACTGTGAAAAGGCAGTAGAAAGCAAAGAAATATTCAATGGCACTGTTATCTGAAATTAAAACAAGGTTTTGTGACTAGTGTAGGTGCCACAGTGGCTTAGTGGTTAAGATGCTACGCTTGATGACTGGAAGGTTGGCAGATTGGCAGTTCAAGACCCAAGTGCTGTGCAACAGAATGAATGCCTGTCATCTGTCCCAGCTCCTGCCAATCTAAAAGTTTGAAAACAAAATTGCAAGTAGATAAATAGGCACTGCCTCAGCAGGAAAGGTAACAGCCAGCCCCTTGCTGAGGAGCAATTTGACCAGGATGGGCAGCCGCGTGCCTCTGTTCAAAACCCATATCTTAAAGGGAAATACCACCTCTGGCAGTTCCTGTTTTTATTCCTCTCGCCAAGCTCCGCTCTGCTGTGTGAGAGAAAGTCCAAATCACTTTGGCAGCTTTCTCCAGGTCAATTCCCTGTCCAAATTTATGAGCTGTTGACTGCTCTTATCCTTCTGCCGATGTGCTTCAGACTTTCTCCCACAGAGCGGAACGGAGCGTGGCAAGAGGAATAGAAACGGGAACTGCCAGAGGTGGCATTTCCCCTTTAAGGTATGGGTTTTGAACAGAGGCGCGTGGCTGCCCATCCCGGTAAATCGCTCCTCAGCATGGGCTCTAGTAACAGCATTCTGTGCACTCTGAAAGCTAGTCATGATACCTTGTCTGATATTTTCCACATGAACATACACAGCACTGCCTCTTTGGCTGTACACGGAGATGAGTACTGCCTCCTAGAGTCAGACATGATTGGCTTTGGGGCAAAGGAGACCTTTACCTTTAGTGTAGGTGTGTTGAAAGGAATGGAACTTAAATCAGCCATGAGAACATTCTTCCATTTGTTTTATTAGAAGTGAATGGAAAACCACTTCTGAGTATTCTCTACATAGAAATCCCCAGAAGGGGGTCACCATAAGTCAGAATTTACTTACTTGGCATGCTGTTACTATATATTACACAAGATATGATCAAGACTAGACTCCCTGTAAACTGTGCTCTCGTCCAAGCAGAATTGGCTAAGAATGGCTGCCAGAACAAAACAGAAGTTGGAAGCCAGTTTTCGACTTGGCTGCTGACTCATAGACAGGGCAGAGAGCTCTAGTTTACTATGGCTTCCTTTCTCACTCTCTTTTTTACAAACACACACAGAGACGTAACAGGAATTTCTTTCCTTCACCCTTTTTACTTTCTAGCTTCTGGTGGAGTATCAGATTTTAGTCGAATCACCAAGAAAGAAAACAGTTTTCCTAGTCTGCCTGTGGCTGATATATGCGCTGGACTGGAAGAGGTGGTAGAGGCTCTTCCACCTGCCTGTAATAATGTGTTTTTTTTTTTTTTTGGGGGGGGGGGTTTAAATTTTTATTTAGTTTATTAAGACATACAAAAAAGAACAAAAAACAATAACTAACAATACAATACACAAACAAATCCATAATATCATCTTAACAGACATTACTAAATGTTAGCACATAACAGTATCTAAACTCATTAATTACTAAATAACCATCGAATATTAAAAACATTATTTCAATATCTGAGATAATAATAACTTTCTGTGCTACCACTAATCTTTGGATAAATAATAATCACCCTGTGAATATATACATTGCCCGGAGAGTTTAATTTTCTGCTCAACTCCAGAAGCTTCTTTGAGATGGTACTGGTCCTGAACTATCATTTGCCATACACGAATGATCCACAAATGGTTTCCATATGTTCCAAAATCTATTCTCTTTTAAGTTATCTCTTTTCACTTTAATCTCCCATGTCAATTTATCATTCAGTGCTAAACTCCACATTTCTTTATACCACTCTCCAGTCTGTATATCTATATCATTTTTCCAATTTCTAGCTATACATTGTCTACCCGTTGTCAATACAATTTCCAATAATTCTTTTTCCTCCTTGTTTAAACCCAAACCTTCCACATTCGTTAAAAGTATGGTACTTGACACCAATTTAACACTTCTACCCATTATTTCACCAAGCTCGCCTTCTATTCTTCCCCAAAAATCCCTTATTTTTTTACAGCTCCACCACATATGTTCATATGTTCCATCAGATTCTCTACATCTCCAGCATAACTTATCTCTTTTATTATCCATCTGGTGAAGTCTTAATGGCGTCAAGTACCATTGCCACAACATTTTAAAATTATGTTCTTTAATTCTTACAGACATTGTTCTCATAATCCTCTTTTTCCATTTATTTCTCCATTCAACCTCCCCAATTGTTATATTCAGATTTTGTTCCCACTTCTGTTTCAAATCCTCCTGTGGATCTGTACCTCTATTCAATATGTTATAAAGCTTACTTACAAGACCTTTAATACTACTTTCCCCTTTTCTAATCTTCCTTACCAACTCCTCAAATTCTGTGTGTATTCTATCTAACCCTGCTTCTTTTTTATATTTTTTACTCCAATTGTCCACCTTTAACTTCTGAAACCAATTCAAATTTAATATCTCAAATATTTTTTTCCGCTCAACATCAGAATCACAAGTTTTTAACCAATCCTTCAATAAAAGCATCCCATTTTTATCCAATATTTCCATTTTTTCCTTATCTAGCTTTATTGGGAAACACATCATATCAGTCAATTCCAAAATTGGAGAGAGATTTGGGACCGTGTCCTTTTTTACCTTCTTCCACACCTCCATGAGACCTCTCATCATGGTATTATTTGACCTTTTCACTCTGTCCTTTATTCCCAAAAAGATCATATTTCCAATATTTCTATATTCCTTCATCTCCAATTGCTCCCAAATTGTCTTTTCTCTTGCCAAAATCTTCACAACATTCTTAACTTGAAAAGCTCGATAATATGTTAGCAAATTTGGCATACCCAAACCCCCTTTTTTTTGAGACAGGTACCATAGCTTCTTTGGAAGCCTAGATTTTTTACCTCCATTTCAAAAACCATTGAACATCTTTTGAAACTCATTTATTTATTTCTCTTTCAAGTGGATCGCTAGCGTATCAAATAAAAAGTTAATCTTTGGTAACAATATCATTTTACACATAGCAATCCTTCCGAACCATGACAGCTTTAACTTCTGAAGCTCTTGTATTTTGTTCTTAAATTCCACTTTCAAGCTGTCATAGTTCAATCATTTAAGTTCTTCTAATTTGTTTGAAATGATTATCCCCAAATATTTCAGCTTATCTTTAATTTGTATATTAAGTGTCGATACTATCTTACCCATCTCACTTGGTTTCAAATTACACAACATCAATTCTGACTTATCCCAATTTATCTTCAATCCGGTTATAGCTTGAAATACCTGTAAATGATCTTTAATCCTGTCCATTTCCAGCTCCGGGTGCTTCACCATAAGCAGTGTATCGTCTGCGTACATGCTCACTTTATTACCCATAATCCCTTCTATGTTTAAATCTTCCCTTATGCTTTTGGCTAAGATCTCCATTGCCATAATAAACAGGATAGGAGATAATGGACAGCCCTGCCTAGTGCCAGCCTCTAGCCTTACCACATCCGTAAGCTCCTCATTTACTCTAACCCTAGCATTTCCTTTTTGATATAGAAAATCTATAACCCTATTGAATTTATCCCCAAACCCATATTTCTTAACTATTTCCTTAATTGAAGACCACTGCAATGAATCAAATGCCTTAAAAATATCCAATGACAATAATCCCACCTTTTCCTTTGTTTGATTAACGTTGTCTATTAAATCTAATACCCTTCTAGTCAGGTCCGCCATATGTTGTCCTTTTAAAAACCCAACTTGATCAACATTTATATATTCCCCCATGAAACTATTTAGGCGGTTAGCCAATATTGCTGTGAAGATCTTCGCATCTTGATTTATAAGTGAAATTGGTCTGTATGAATCCACTCTTTCCAAATTTTTACCAGGCTTTGGCAAAAGAACGATTGTAGTGTTATACCATGAAGTCGGAATTGATCCTCCATCTAGTATGTAATTATATAACTTCACCAATTTCGGGACCACCACCTCTTTAAATTCTTTATAAAACTCTGTCGATAATCCATCATCCCCCGGGGCTTTCCCTATCTTCAGTCCGCTTATTACCTCCTTAACCTCTTTCTCCGTTATCCTTTCCTCCATTTTCTCCCTATGCTCTTGTTTTATTCCATTCCCTAACTGTCTCTCCAATATCTTTTTAAGCTTCTCCAAATCTATTTCCTTTTTTGCATATAATACCTGGTAAAATTCCCTAACAATTTTACATTTATCTTTATTCTTATTACACCTTGAACCTTGTCTATCAACCAATACCCCAATTTCTCTTTTTTTCCCTTTTAACCTTGGCTGCTCTTGCTAATAATTTTGAGTTCTTATTACTGAATTCAAAATATTCTCTATTTAGGTAAATCAAATCTCGTTTAACTTTATCAATATCCTTACCCATTACTTCTGCCTTAAGTCCTTGTAATTTCATTAAAAAAAATTTATCTTTGTTTTTTGCATGCTCCTCCTGTAATTGTTTTATTTCTCTTTCTTTTTCTGCCTGTTCTGCTTTATATTTTTTATATTTGAAGCTTGCCAATTTTATACTTTCCCCCCTAAAAACTGACTTCATGGTATCCCATACAACGTTAAAATTAACCTCATTATTGTCGTTCCACTGCCAACTTTCTTTCCAACTTTCCATAATTGCCTCTTTACTTTTCTGATCTTTGAACAAATTAGGATCATACCTCCAATTTCTTACTCTTCGGATATTTTTTTGTGCTTTCAATTCCAAATATACTTTAGCATGGTCCGATTCCTTGATAATCCCAATTTCCGTACCTTCTATATCACCAATTAGATTTTCCGAAAGTAAAATATAATCAATTCTTGAGTAGGTCCCATGGACGTGTGAAAAAAAGGAATATGCCCTTTCCTGTAATAATGTTAAACAAGGGCTGGTTCTATATTGATGGCTGCTCAATAGCTCTTTCTGTACTCTGAGTTAATCTTGCATCCTTGTGACATTTAGACTATAATGCCCATAATCCTAATCTATAGCCCAGCTGAATGTTGATGAAGGGGGTTCTTGTCTGAATCAGGAGGACATTCCCTGCCCTAACTCTGTGCACTGTCAAGATGCTCTGTTAAGGAGGTATTACCATATTTTCTGACTCCCCCCTTAAAATATTCTGTGTAAATGGGGTGTGTCTTGTACTGTATATAGTGGCCTGTAGTGGGCTATTTTGGTAATAACAGGGTGTGTTTTATACTCTGGTGCGTTTTATATGCTGGCAAATACAGTATGTAGGGGCCATATCCTGAGATGAAATGCTTTCTCACAGTCTTGGGCAGAACAGAAGGAGTGGCTAAAATTAAAAGTCAAGATGTGTTCAATGTCCCATACCTCCAACTTAGTTTCATTTGAATCTTATCTAAATGAATGTTTATAAATCATTTGCGACTGTCTCGCTCTAGGTATTTTTCTAGTCCAACTCCACTTAAAGTAGTGTAAGAAGAAGAGAGAGGCATGACCTTGAAGTCGCCCATTAACAACTATTATCTTATTTTATTTTGAGACTTATTTGTCGGTTGTCTGTTTTGATTTGTTGTGTGTTCATGTTATTTGATAATTTGCTTGTACACCATCCAGAGTGGGATACCACCCAAATGGGTGGTATAGAAATGTAATAAATAAATAAATAAATAAATAAATAAATAAAACTACCTGAACTGCTGTCTCGGTCAGCACACATGGGCATATATTACTCAAATCTATATCCATTTCCATCTTTTTGGGAGGGCAGAGAAACCTCAAGTAAGATAGAATGTGTGTAATAACAAGTATGTGCCATCAGGTTTATTCCTAATTATGGTGACCCTTTTCCGGGTTCTCCCAGATAGAGAAGTGGTTTACTAGTCACTTCTTTTGAGGAGTTTTTGGAATTTTTGCAGCTTGCCCAATGCCTCCCAGCCTGGTTCTTTTCCCAGACAGTACGTTAGGGAATTTAATTTAATTTTTTGGCTTGTTCGCCTCCCACTCAGGCAAGCCCGACTCAGGGTGGCTTACATAATTTTAAACCCCACATAATAAAAACAGTTAAAATCCCCCCTACAGGTATGTCTGACTCACTTTGCTATCCAGCCAGCATGTACTGTATATACTCAGCTTCCAAAGTCCTCTTCAGGAACAGAAGTCTGCAGCTTTTTTTTCAATTGGCCAGGCTGGGTGTAAATACAGATCAAGAAATTGCTAAAACACGTAAAATACGGACAAATTCAAGATGCTTTGGTCATGCAAATAAAATGAATTAAAAAGTGTTGATTAATACATCTGATCATTCAAAGTAAAATAAAGCAATCGAAAAAGTGAGGAGAGAGAATAAATAAATGTGTTGGCTAAAAAAAAGAACCTGCAGTGACTGTTTTGGATTCAGCATATACCGCAGGTAAGAAAGGAACAAGAGAAAGAAGCCCTGTTCTGATGCTCATCGGCCTTCTTTCCAACTAAATCAGAAATCTTTTCATTCTCCGGCTGAACCCTGGGTTGGTCTTGAGGTAGACTTCATCAGGTGGCTGTGAGCTCAGTTTCTGTCCCAAAAGGAGATGCTACAGATATACCAGGTTAAGGTTTAAAGGGCTCATATAATCCTTCACACAAACCTGGCAACTGATCACCACCCAGAAATGCCAAGGGGGTCAAGTTGGCTTCTTTTGCCACAACATGGTCTTGTTCTTCCTCTAACAGCTTGGAAGATCAGGTATTAGGCTGTCAATGCAACCATACCTTTTATGATTGGCAGAGGTGAATGTTTGAGGCAATTTTTTGCATATGCTTGTATCTCATTTACATATCCATCATTTAATATATTTAGTCTGGCCAGGTTATCCTGCTATGGTAATAGAGTAGACCATACTGCCAGCTACTCAATGCTGAGTGTCAGGTGGCAGTTAACTAACCTGACAACCCTGTGGACTTGCGGACTTGGTGAAGTCCACAGGGAAGGGTGATGGTCCCCAAGTAGATTAAATCTCACTTGAATCTATCTTGATGGACGGCAGCAGCTTCATCAATACTGGCCTGGGGCTGAGGAGGACTTTGTGTGACAAAAGGGCTCAGGACCAAAAAGTGACTCACGGACCTGAATCAGCATTACGGGTGTCACACTGTGATGAGGAAGGCAGATAAAAGACCACTGCATTATATTTGCAGAACAGTCTTCATGGCTGAACACAATGATGATCGTCAGTATTCAGAATCAGATACAGTAGAAGAAGAGGAACTTAGTGTGCAAATTACTAGTTCTCCTTCGTATAGTTTGTGAATCTCCACTCCTGGGTTATGCGCCTGCGCAGAACGGAGATCGGAGGCTTGAAAAGCTATTGGTCTAAAGTTTTGGCGGTAAGACCGCCCACCGTACCGCCCACCCTGAGGCGCCCGCGCGCCATTTTACCTCAGTTCTCTTCTTTCCGCCGTAGCAGCAGGACGATCGTCGAGAGCTTCTCAATTTTTATCGCCCTTCTGAGGGAAAGCTTTAGCTAATTTCAACAATTTTTGCCGGCAATCTTGTCGCAGGGGCAGGATTGCCACCCCGGCGCTGTTTCTTCTTTCGAGTGGACTCAGTAGCCATTTTTTTTTCGCATCGATCACCGTCTCCCCCCTCAAGGGGGTGGCGGCTGGTCCGCCCTTCGGGGTATCTGCTTCCAGAAACTTCCACTGGAAGAATTTTTTCCGCGGTTGATGGCTGCAGCATTTAAGCAGTGCACGGCCTGCCTTAAGAAGTTCCCGGCTTCCGACGGCCACAGCCTGTGCCTCTTTTGTTTGGGAGAGTCGCATCAGAGCCAGTCCTGCCCGCATTGCAAAAGGTTTACGCGCCTCGCGGTGCAGAACCGAAGCAATCGCCTCAAGGCTCACCTGATGGAGCTCGCTCTGGCTCCCGCCGCGTCTGTTCCCACGTCTGCCGCTGCCTCCCAGCCGCCGCCGGCTTCTTCCTCCATGCTTCCGATTAGGAAGAAGAAAAAGAAGGACAGGAACGGTGAGAAGAAGCGCAAGCGTGGGTCGGAGAAGAGACGGTCGCTTCCTCCCACCCCGCGCACACCCGCCTCTCCCGGGCCTTCGCCGCCGTTCTCGACTGCCCGATGTCCTTCTCCGGGGTCCTCCATCTGGGGAGGGCGGTCGTCTTCCGGGTCACCTGATAAAGGACGCAGGGCTGGGGCTCCAGCTCGCCCACTTCAGGTGCTCCCCTCTCCTCCTCAGGGAAGAAACCGTTCGCCCTCGAGGCAGGCTTCCGTCTCCCCAAGGCCCAGGACGCCGACAGACGACGCGGTCGTCACCGTTCCGACGACCGTTTCGCTGACGCCGACGCCGGCCACCGTTTCGACGCCCACCGTTTCGTCGGCCACCATCCCGCCGGCCACCGTGGCTCTACCGTCAGCGGACTCGGACGCATCCCAGATGGCACTCGTTCGAGAAATGTTCCAGGTCATGGCGTCGTTTGCGACCAAGTTCCAGACCTCCATGCCTGCGGCCTCTGCGGCTCCGGTTCCGACAACCGCAAGCCCCGGGCATGCCGGCCCTGCCGTGGCCCCACCGACCTCCCGTGGGTCGAGTGTTCGCTCCGCCGGCCCACCCAAACCGTCATGGTGTGGTCCGGACGTTGATGCGGTGGACTCCCATCCCGCCGGCCCGCCCAGGCCGTACTGGCGCGGTCCCGACGTGGATGAAAGAGTTCCTCCCTCGTCCTCCGATGAGTCCAGCTCGTCGGAGGAGGAGGACGAGGGAGACGTCGACGCCGAGCGCACGCCGGAGCAGAATATCGGCGCGGTGGACCCACCGCGTGGTGAGGACCAACGCTCGCTGACCGCCATGCTCACAAGGCTGGGCACCGCACTCAACCTCAAAGTCGATCAACCGCCGCTGGAGGGTGAGGATCAGATGACCGCGAAGCTCGACAGACGTGCTGTATGGCCGGTCCACATTACCATGCTCCCTTCCATGATGACTTCGGCGAGGGCGACATGGAGAAAACCATTGGCGGCGCACTCCGTTTCGTCCAGGCTCGACAGCATGTACCGAGTCCTGGACGAGAACGTCGAGTTCCTGCAGGCACACCCCCTGCCGAATTCCCTGGTGGTCAAGGCCTTCCAGCATAGGACGGCCACCAGCGGGTTCCCGGTCCCATCGACGCCGGAGGGAAAGAAACTGGACGCGGTGGGACGTAAGTTCTACGCCACCGGCTCCCTATTCTTCCGCGCCGCCAACTACTCGGCCCCCATGGGCCTGTATCAATCTCACCTCTGGGAGCAGGTGAAGATTGAGACGGCGAAACTGCCCGCCGACGCCCAGAAGCGGATCGATGCGCTGGCCACCGAGGGGGACTTCGTCGCCGAGCAGCTGATGCGCACTGCCCGGCATATCAATGACTATGCGGCGAAGGACATGGCCTCCGCAATCTACCTCCGTCGCCATGCTTGGCTCAGGGACACCTCCCTCGATGATGCTATGAAAAAGCTCATCGAGGAGTTTCCCTTCGACGGGCAGGGCCTCTTCGGTCAGGACACCGACAAGGTCCTGAATGAGATGCGCCAGACCAATTCCACGGCCAAGTTCCTGGGGCTCACCACGCCGGCTCCGCCTGCCAGGCCGAGGTTCCAGCCTTTCACACGGCGATTCCACGGCAACCCGCAGCAGCAAGGGCCGACGGAGCAGCCTAGATCCAGCTCCTACAAACAGCGGCGTCAGCACAAACCCCGCTACCGACCCTACGGACAGGACAAGCGTTCTGGCGCGAGGCCCAAGTCTCGCGTTTGAAGCTGCGACGGCCGAGTCTCTCTCACTCCACATCCCGTACCTCCCCCTCCGGAACTTCCTCCAGGTATGGTCAGGCATCACGGACGACCAGTGGGTCTTAAAGATCTTGTCCTCTGGCTACGCCATCGAGTTCGTGCGGGTACCGCGGGTAGGAAGACATCGTCTCACCACCTCGTCCCCCCATTTGGAGGAAGAAATATCAACCCTTCTCTCCAAGGGAGCCATCGAGCGGGTAACACCGTCCGACTGGGACAACGGTTTCTACTCGAGGTACTTCGTGGTCCAGAAGAAGGACGGAGGCCTTCGCCCGATCCTGGACCTGCGCCGCCTGAACAAATGCATCCACACCAGGAAGTTCCGGATGGTGACCCTGCAGACCGTCCTCCCCCTCATCAACATAGGGGACTGGTTCACAGTCATAGACCTCAAGGATGCTTACTTCCACGTCTCCATCCTCGAGGAACACAGACGGTTCCTACGCTTCCGCATCGACAATTCCGTGTACCAGTACCGGTGCCTACCGTTCGGTCTGGCCACGGCACCGCGGGTCTTCACCAAATGCATGGCTCCGGTGGCTGCATTCCTCCGCCAACGGAGCATCAGGGTCTTCCCGTACATCGACGACTGGTTGATCGTCTCCCCCACCAAATCGTCAGCCGTTCGGGACACACAATACACGGTCCACCTCATGGAGAGTCTCGGCCTCAGGATCAACTTCACCAAATCGAAGTTGACTCCTTCTCAACGCGTCGAGTACATCGGAGCGGTACTCGACTCGCTTGCTACCAGAGCCTACGCCCCCCAGAAACGCTTACAGGACATTGCGCAGGGGGTGAGCGAACTTCGCACCAAACCGTGCATCCGAGCGAAGAAGGCTCAGAGACTTCTAGGCCTGATGGCCTCAACGACGGCAGTGATTCCCCACGCCAAGTTGAAATTCAGGTCCCTGCAATCGTGGCTCCTTCACGAGTTCGACGCACTTCGGGAGAGCCAGTCCAAACGGTTGACCCCGTCTCCAGAACTGAGGGACCAGCTGCTGTGGTGGTCGACACCACTCAACGTGGCCACGGGGAAGAGCTTCTACCCCCCGCAACCCTCGTTGCAGATACTGACCGACGCAAGCAACCTCGGCTGGGGCGCTGCTTGCGGGACTCTCACGGTCAACGACACCTGGACACCACACGAAACGGTGCACCACATAAATTACTTGGAACTGCTGGCCATTTGGAAGGCCCTGCGTTCCTTCGAGACTCTGCTCACCGGCAAGGCGGTACAAGTGGCCTCGGACAATACCACGGCGGTGGCGTACCTCAACAAGCAGGGAGGAACACGGTCCACCACCCTCCTGTACCTTGCAGTGCAGTTGTGGGAATGGTGCCTGGAGAGGCACATTTTCCCAATTGGAGTGCACATTCAGGGCACACTGAATGTTTTGGCAGACCACCTGAGCCGTCTCACCTCGACGACCCACGAATGGGAGCTGGACGACGGGGTATTCCAGTCGCTTTGCGAGGCCTGGGGAACGCCGAACATCGACCTCTTTGCGTCGGAGTCCAACAGGAAGCTCAGCAGGTACTGCTCCAGAGCAGGCATCGGACTGAACTCCGAGGGCGATGCCTTCATGAAACGGTGGGATCAGGACTATCTCTATGCCTTTCCTCCGTTTCCTCTGGTCCAGAAAGTTCTCACCAGGATGTACCAACACAGAACCAATGCAATTCTGGTGGCGCCGGCATGGCCGCACCAACCCTGGTTTCCGCTACTGTTGCGCATGTCGTCACAGTATCGCACACTGCCGGAGTCACCGACGCTTCTCCAAATGGAGCACGGCCAGCTGCACTATTCGGACCTGCCCAGCCTCCACCTCACCGCATGGAGGATAATCCCAGACTGTCCAGGATCCTTGAACTAGCACGGCGCCCTTCCACAAGGAAGTCCTACGCTTCCAAATACAGGCGTTTTTGTGCTTTCCTGGCTTCCCAGCACATGGCTCCCCCGCAGGCGGGACTGCAAGACGTTTTAAGCTACCTCCTCCACTTGGCGGAGTCTGGCCTTAGCATCACCTCCATCCGAGTGCACCTCGCAGCAGTGGTGGCGCACTCCCCGGCTGGTTTGCCCGCTTCTGGGGCTTTCCGTGACCACACGGTGAAGCGTTTTCTCAAGGGTCTACGGAACGCTTTCCCTCCGGTCAGGACTCCTACGGCTCAATGGTCACTGTCTACCGTGCTCAACGCGCTCACCAGGACCCCTTTCGAGCCCATGGCCACCAGCGATGTTCGCCTCCTCACATGGAAGACGGCTTTTCTTGTGGCTATCACGTCAGCACGACGAGCTGGAGAACTGGTTGCCCTGAGGGTAGACGCACCATTTCTCCAATTCTTCAACGACCGTGTCGTTCTCCAAGCGGACATCACCTTCCTGCCCAAGGTGGTCTCCAAGTTTCACATGGCACAGACTATCTCCTTGCCAGCTTTCTTCCGGAACCCCTCTAACGCCCAAGAAAGGACCTGGCACACGCTGGATGTGAAACGAGCCTTATTGTTTTACACCAGCAGGACAAGAGAGTTCAGGAAGTCACAACGCCTCTTTGTGGCTTATGGGGGAAAGTCCAAGGGTGAACCCATTTCTGCTCAAAGGTTCTCCAAATGGATCACCTCCACCATCTACCTGGCCTACGAGTCTGCCTCACTGCCACCTCCACCGCATGTCAGGGCGCATTCCACCAGGGCGGTTGCCACATCCACTGCCTTCCTGGAGGGCACACCGCTTGAGGACATTTGTAAGGCTGCCACATGGTCCAGACCTTCTACATTTGTCCAACACTACAGGGTGGACACCAGAGCCACTGCGGACGCCAGGCTTGCCGTGTCGTCCTCACCAGAGGGCTCCGGACTCAACGCCCCTGACGGGTCAACCTACTGCATCTTCATCTCATCGTGGGATCATCTCATCCGACTGCCCACCGACCAAGTGAGTGTGAGCTTGCTAATCTCCCATGAGTGGGGATTCACAAACTATACGAAGGAGAAAGTTCGGTTTCACTTACCAGTGATAACTTTCGTTCTTCGAGTATATAGTTTGTGAATACACACTACCCACCCTGCCTCCCCTCTTGAGCTGCACGGATGAGATCGATTGGTTTATCCTGTGCTTGGCTTAAGTATGGAACTGAGGTAAAATGGCGCGCGGGCGCCTCAGGGTGGGCGGTACGGTGGGCGGTCTTACCGCCAAAACTTTAGACCAATAGCTTTTCAAGCCTCCGATCTCCGTTCTGCGCAGGCGCATAACCCAGGAGTGTGTATTCACAAACTATATACTCGAAGAACGAAAGTTATCACTGGTAAGTGAAACCGAACTTTTTCTTTTCTTTTTAAAGCAAAAGCTATTTGTAAAATCAGTTTATTGGTATTTTGGATGGCAACAGTTTTGTAGACGTTCTTTGTCAGAAAATTCAGGCTACAAAACTCTTATATGTACTGTTTTTGTTCCTTTTATTTCATGACAAATCAAGTTCTCGGAGTATTCTTCTAAAATATTTATAGAATTTGTAAATGATGTCTTTGAATATGTACAGTAAATGTTATACAACACTCTCTAGCGTGAGAGATCTGTTCTTTCAAAAGTAACTTTTTTTGTTCCCCATTAGGGAATATCAATCTTTGTTCGAATGTATCCAGACAGTTCCTTATGGGGCGGGGCCGTCAGGGATCACTTATTTTTGGGTTCCTTGAGAATAGAGGAGGGACTAAATTACATTACACATAGCAATAACAACTGGTGCAAAATGACCTTGGCTACTACTATGTTGCATCAACTTTTAAGCATGAAAAGATAGTAAAAGTAAAGGTTTCCCTTGCTTGAAAGCCAGTCGTATCTGACTCTAGGGTTCAGTGCTCATCTCAGTTTCAAAGCCGAAGAGCCAGCGCTGTCTGCTTCTGCAGACGTTTCCATGGTCATGTGGCAGGCATGACTAGACATCAGAGTGCACGGAACGCTGTTACCTTCCCACTGAAGTGGTCCCTATTTATCTACTTGCAATTTCTTGCTTTCGAACTGCTAGGTTGGCAGGAGCTGGGACAAAGATGGGAGCTCATTCCGTCCTGCAGTACTCGGGAATTGAACTGCTGAAAAAAGGTGGCTTTTTTGTGTGTTAAAATATATAGCAGTCATTCTGTACTTGGTATGTGCGTGATGTCTTGAGGGAAAGAGCCAATCTGGAGATCTTAAGATTTTTTTTAAAATACCACTCCTTGTCTTACTGTTGCCAGAAATGAGGAATCTCACAGGCCTCGACCATTCCTTGTTGAGGCATCTTGTCAAGATGGTACATCCCAAACTGATCATAGCAAATGATTTAGCTGTGCCGTAATTACACCAAAGTCAAAATGTTCAAGATGCGGTTCAGTGTTTTCCATCTCATCTTCCCATCTGTACAGTAAAATCCCATTTTACAGAAGACTCATTTTACAGGAAACCCCATTTTACAGAAGTTTTTTTTTGCTGAAAACGTACCCATTTAAAAAAAAAAAAACAACCCATTTTGCAACACAATTTCCCAGAGCACATTGCGCCCGGTGGGCTATAAAAGACCACCCGCAGTAATTCTGTGTCCTGTGGGTGGCAGCAGAGTGGTCTGGAGAGGAGTTAGAGTGTTTTTTATTTTTATTATTTTCACTTACCTTGGAAGCCCTGTTAGGGTCACTGTAAGTTGGTTCTGATCTGTTGGCACATAACAACAACAAATGAGTGAAGACGCCTAACTAATATTCAAATCTATCCCAAGTAGATGTAGTAGATAAAACATAGTGCTCTCATTCATACGTAGCAAATAAATGAATAACAACTCTTCAGAATTAAGTTGGTTGACAATCTAAAGCAAAGGAATAAATAATTCACAAAGGTAAACCAACACTAAGCTACCTCATTAATTAAAAGACTTAGGCTAATAAAAAGAACCTTTGTTTAGTGCCAGAAAAACATTATAGATGGTACAAGAGAAAAATCTCTGAGGTGGGTGTTCCTGAGCTGTTGAAGAGACCTGTTTGTATGTAGCCACCTGCTGTAGCTCACATGACAAGGCATTTGGAAAAGGGCCTCAGGTGTTGAGTTCAACGCAAGGCAGTGCACATCTGGCAATCCTTCTGATCCTAAACTGTGAAACACTTTTGGACTGAGGTCAGAAATAGATTAGGACTTGAAAAAAGATGCTAACAACTAAAGTACTATAATAAAACATTTGAATCGTCTAGGGTCATTTCATCCATATTCTGACCCAATCAATGTTTTTGAGCCATTTTCAAAGGCAATCCCTTACACAGTTTGGGGAGGGGGGAATTACTTTTTGCACTAAAGCTCTCAAACTCCCCTCAGGCAACATGGCGGATGTTTATGCTGATTCAAAGTGCACGGGACTCCTTGTTTTGAAAATTAACTTGGTCCAACAGAGGGTTTGTACATAGGGAAGAAAAAGCAGGAAATTTGTCACTGATGCTACACTACCTTTTGTGTGTGTGTGCGTGCGTGCGTGTGAATTTGACATTTCGAGGTGGGTGGAATATACGCAACTGAGAAGCACATATTGACAACTGAGCTCTTGGTTTGAGGAACTCTGTATTTTCTCTTTGGGGTGGTTTGGGGGAGATATTTCTCTTTGCTTCAAACGAACAAGAGCTCAGAAACCAGAAGCAAATTCTTCTTTCAGGAAGGCAGTGCAAGACCCTCAGGGCCATGTTAAATTTACTGGGGAATACTTAGGAAAGGTCATGCTCTACTAGCAGGATGGAAAAACCTATCATGGAAGAAAAGCTTTTATGAATGTGAATGGAAAGATCAATAAACATGATGTCAGCAGAGTACTCATGAGCTCACCAAAGGTGCTTCTTCAGTATGGTTGCTGGCTGGGGGGATTCTGGATTTATAGTCCTAAAAACTGTTTCCTAAGGCTCCTCTAAACCTTTTTCTAGAGTGGAGAGCTGGCTGCTTCTAAAATTCAACAAGATTTGGGTTTATATTATGCCCATCTAAGTAAAGCTGTTTGATCTGATCTCTTCCACATCCCACCTATTCCTGTTCTGTTTGTTTGTTTGTTTACAGGCCAAACTGTATTCCTTTTGTTCTCCTTCCTTTGCCTATTTTAAAAATATGTATATTTTGGGGTGTATTTTTCAAGCTGTGCACATTACTACATTAGAGTTATTTCCCTTTGTTGCAGCATACTTTTGCTTTGTTTTTGTACAGCTATGGGATATCCACATTCCATGAGTGTACTTTTCCCAGTATTGTTTCGCATGCATCTGCAGCTGTGAGTAAGATGAAGGCTCATAAATGCTCACATTCAATCTGGGCAGTGCAGGCATGGAGAAGAAAAGTCTACTGAAATGCTGGGAGTGCAACTGAGTATGAACCTGAATAGATCCTAAATTTCATAGTTCATAGTATGGATCGATGCCAATTGTTGCTTCCCCTGCAAGAGAGAGTAGCATTGTGCGGTACCCTCATCATGGGAAGGGAACAAGCCTGAGAATAGATTTTTGTGCTGATTTGGCAAATTTGTGGAAATGAATTAACACAAAATGTGCCTTAAGGCAAATAACATAAATGCATGTGTTTATTATTTGCTTACTCTATTTCTGACCTGTTTTTCAGTGCAGTCCAAATTCGAAGATTCATTGACTGTGGTGGGCTTGGAATAGGCAAAAGCCTCTTGAGTGGACGTATCTGTTCTTTTGTTGGCAGATCTCCCTGTGATGGTTGATCTAGGACAGTGATGGGCAGTCTTGGCCCTCCAGCTGTTCTTGAACTTCAATTCCCAGAAACCCCGACCAGCTGGTGTGTTGACTTGGGCTTCTGGGAATTGAAGTCGAAGAACAGCTGGAGGGCCAAGACTGCCCATCTCTGATCTAGGACTTACTCCACTGCTGCTGCTCTGGCTAAGATCAGCTGGCAGAAGAGCCAGAAGGAGGTAGGGAAGGGGGAGAAGCAAAAGAGGAAACTAGTTTCCCCAGCTCCACACCCTGTTCTATTTACAGTAGATACACAGCCATTGTGCCAGCAGAAATTTAGGCTAGGATCAGAGTTGTCCTAAGTTATTTCTGTCATCCCTCGGCTGGCAGATGTTTGAATTCAGCACAACCTCAACTGGCTTACCATCAATTTGGCCCACCCTCAGCCATCTTTGGCTAGTTAGACTTTCACTCTTTCTTAAACAACGGACCCAAGCTGGCTTTAAATCCCTCTCTCTGTTCTTGACATGAATTCTAAGCAAGGTCTGTCTGCTTCATCTCCAGAAAGATAGAAGGGTTTGATCCAGGTTTAGCCACATGGAACTGAAGTGACAGAAGGGGTTTCCTGTCTCCTTCCTCCCTGGAAAATACTGCATCAAGGGGGGCAAACTAATATACTGGGGAAATCCCAAAAGATCAGAGGGAAGTGTTTCTTGAAGACTTACCAGAAAGATCAACAAGTCACTGTCTATGTACTAACTATGGAATGCTCTTTTAGAAATAGTTTAGTCATCACATTACAGGGGATGGGCGTTTGAAAAATTTATTTCCAATTGAGAGATTGGAAAAGATGGGCGAGGGGAATATTTTGGATTTTATGTTCCCTGGAAGAAGAGTATCAGCAATAAGCAGCAGCCTTGCTGTGCATTCTTCCTTGCTGAACTTATCGTTAGGCAGCTAAATCACCAGTGTAGCCAAATGTGATCGAATTAACCGAGTAAAACAAAAAAGACTATCTGCACCACCATAGATTTTACCAAAATAGAACAGCAGCAGTCAGCCTCGAGTGGCAGCGATTAGGGAGGGAAGAAAACCTTTTACATTTTCCACTGCAAAAATGCAAAAGAAATTAACCTACTTTTATGGGCATACTGTGCAACAGTTAATCTAAAGGTCAGAATAACTGTTGAAACCTTGATGTAATTAACTTCGACAATTGTTGCACAAACCCCTTTATCACCCTCTTCCATGAGCCTTCCGAAACTTTGTAATGTCTCATTGAACATGTAGTGATTTTTTTAAAGCTATAGCTGGTTTTGTTGAGTGAAATTAGCTGACAGGCAAAACAACAACAAAAAACAACCCTTGCCTTACAGGTCCCAAGACATATCTCACTGGATCTCTTGGTATAGGCTCCCAGCCATTGTCTATTGCACTATATATATTGTCTATTGCACTATATATATCTGATTGTTACAGGCACATGTGTGCACATGTGTCTATCTGCTTCTGTGTTGAGATTTCCAGAGAAATGGGAGGACCATCATCCGGTCACCCATGTAACCCAAGATCTGTTCCATGTTGCTGACATGTACATTTGAGACAATTTCCAGGCAATACAAAGGGCCTGTGAAGGAAAATATATGCAGCCTAACAGGAAGGAAAGCACCTGTCTGAATACATATTCCAATGAAAACCAGGCAGTGAGGATAGAGCCCCTCCACTGAAATGAGCATTGGGCTCCTTGCCCTATACAACTTTGGGTCTGATTCTGCGTGGGGAGAAACTAGATCCAGAAAATTAAAACCTAAACCTGTACATCCTGAAAGGTGAGGGATGGGTGAATCCATCTATTGGTTGTCCACATCCTTTTTTATACCAATTCATTTCTTTGTTACTCAGACACACACCTAAGAATCGTTAAAAACCAGCACATGTTGCCCACTCATGGGTAAGAATAGTGACCTTTTTTCTCTCTTCTTTACAACTTGTGCCCATATCCAAAATGATGCCCTTCATCTCTACACATGCATATTTCTATGAAGTGGAGAGAGCTCCATACAGATCATATCTGTGTTAGGTTTGAAGGCTGCAGCTGATCACACAAATTCTGTCACCATCAGTGAACTCATGACACAGGGATCATGTCAAAGCTGGTGACTACATCCCCCAGTACAGACACCTGTACCAGATGGCTCCTGTTCAGAATGAGGCCTGAGGTGATATATCTCCCTCAGCTTTGGGACTTTGATTGACCAGAGTGCAGGAAAGAAGGAAGGACTATTAGGAATGTGCAGCATGGGGATACATATGCATAGCCAGTGAGTGTGCTCTTCTCACTATTCACCTAATGTGCAAGGCACATATACCCATTATCTATTGCTCATTCAGGTCTGCTTTGAAATATAGTTGTTCATTCTTATTTATGTATCTTATTTAAATGTAGGAAGACTACAGGCCTCGTATGCCTTCAAGATTCTGCAATACTGTTTCTCTGAATTACCTTTTGCAGTGTATTTCAAAGAGGAAACAAATAATTTCATTGTGCTTTTGAATCCAGATGCCAACAGATAAATCTCTCTGTTAAAGATAAATTTAAAATTAAAAGAGTCGGAGATAAGCTCAAATAAATAGAGCCTTTTTCATCATATTAAAGGTGACCTTTTCTTAGTCAAATGTATAAATTTGGGAGGGTTCTTTTCCCCATTTAACATTTCCAAAATGTCAGCCAGAACTTGACTGCTGTGTGAAAGCAATCTCACAAAATATTGCTGCATTATGTACAATCACTGACTGCTATATCTATAGGCAAAGTGACACAGCACATTCAGGTTGCCAATTTTTATTTCATTTTCTATTGTAATGAGGTCTTCTGCTGGATAGAAATCATGTGCAGTGTGCTCATTTTTAAGAGGGATTTTGAGATGCATCAGGTTGGGATTATTCTCCCCCTCCTCCTTGTCAGCTGCTACTTGTATCCAAGTACTGTATACAGTAAAACCCCGACTTACAAATGCCCCGAGTTACATAAAATTCAACTTACATAATGATTTTGTGCTAAAACCATGTCCTGATTTACATGATTTCCTATGGGTTTTCTTCGAGTTACATAAAGATTCTATTTCCTATGGGTTTGTTTCAAGTTGTGTAAAAAAATTCCCTATGGGTTTGCTTTGAGTTACGTAAAAATTAATTTTTCCTATGGGTTTGCTTCGAGTTACATTCAAAAACCGATTTAAGCAAAAGCCTACAAAATGGACTTTTTTCATAAGTAGGGGTTTTACTGTACATTTTTCCTGGAAGTCATGTTCACAGGTGCAGTTTTTAGACAGGATGCTACCGAGGTAGAAATATGGTCTACCTGTTCCATTGTTGAATCTGAGCTGGTAATACTGTACTCTGGAAGGGCTGTCCTTGGGGCAGGTTGTACAAGTACCTTGGTTCTCTAAGCATTTATGGTGATGCCAAAACGATCACATGCATTCTTGAAACAGTTGACTGAATGTTGCAGCTCCTCAGGTGTGAGAGCAGGGAATGCAGTATCATCAGCGTATTGCATTTCCATTATCCTGTTAACACTGGTTAGTCTTCAGGAGCGTAGTCTAGCCAAATTAAAGAGTCCTCCGTCGAAGTGGTATTTAATCCCAATGCCTGTGTTATCAGGTGTTTCATATTGCATGCCAGCCAAGTAAAGGGCAAAAAGGGTTAGAGCAAGCACACAACCCTGCTTCAATACGTGGGTGATTGGGGAAGTATCTGATATGCTGTTTTGATGGAGAACCCTCCCAGACATGCCATCATGAAGCGCCTGGAGCAGATCTACAAAACGCTCAGGGCAACCAAAGCATCTCAGCACAGCCCACATTGCAAGTCTTGGGACAGAATTGAAAGCCTTTTCCAGGTCATAAAATACTAAAAAGAGCGGATTCTGTTGTTGTCTTCATTTTTCCTGAAGTTGTCTTGCACAAAAAAATCATGTACATTGTGCCTCAGGAACTATGGAAATCCCATTGAGATTCTGGGAGGACCCTTTCAGAGATAATTTGCAGGAGACTGAACAGGATTCTTGCGGAAATTTCCCCAGCGATGGATAGTAATGATATGCATGATATTTGCCACAAATACTACGATCACCTTTCTTAAAGATAGTAATAATGGTGGCATTCTTAGGGTCATCAGGCAGTTTACCAGTTTCCCAAATGAAGAGAATGAGTGTGAGGAGCCTTGTCTTTAGAGGCACCCCTTCTGAATTAACTCCAGAGGATGCTATCTGACCCAGGAGCCTTTCTGGGTTTCATCTTATTCTCCCCCTAAGGTAAAGGTAATGGTCACCCATGCTCAAAAGCCAGTCATATCCAACTCTAGGTTTCAGTGTTCACCTCTGTTTATAACCAAAGAGACAGTGCTACCTGCATTTTGCAGACATTTCCATGGACATGTGGCAGGCATGCCTAGACACCGGAGTGCATGGAACACTGTTTATCTTCCCACCAAATTGGTCCCTATTTATCTACTTACAATTTCTTGCTTTCGAACTGCTAGGTTGGCAGGAGCTGGGACAGAGACTGGGAGCTCATTCCATTGTGTAGTACTCGGGTCTTGAACTGCTCACCTTCTGGCCTTCCAGTGAGCATCTTAACCACTTGAGCCACCACAGTCCCTACCCAGAGATAAATTTGGGCATCCTTTATGGCAGAGGGATATTGTAATTTCAAGTTCTCAGGTCTATTCACGGTTACTCACACATCCCAGTAAAATCTGCACTAAGCCTATAGAGCAGCTGATCTGAAGCAATCAAAGTTGTATGTGGGTCTCAGGGTGCCTTGATCCAATAAAGGTATCACCTGTTTCCTGCATATTTTTGGCATAAGCAAATGCACCAGCAGCTCCAGAATGGGAATGCCGCAGTTTGCCAAGAACATCACCTTCTGTTCCTCTGGCTTGACTTTGTTGGTGATAATAAAGTTCTCGAATTGGATTTCATAAAGCGGCCATGTCTCCATCTTGGAAACATCGAAGGGCCCGAATGAAGTCGTAGCGGCAGCCATCCCACCTTCGTCGCCAACGTTGTGTTTGGTGCAAGGGCGACAGAGGCCAGCATTAGTTGGGTCAAACACAAGTGATTCAGCTTTATTGCTTGCACAACACAACTTGGCTCAGGGCAGAAACAACGTCATATTTATACAAGTGAGGCATACAATAATAGATACATTTTGGCGGGCTTAGAACTGATTGGTTAAAACATGGATCAGGAATATACAGATGCTCTTTGGAGGAAAACTTTGGTGTATGAGAACCAAGACAGTAGAAACAGCCGAAAGGTTGGCTTAACACATCTTTATTGCATGATGGTCCGGGGGAACATGTGGTAATGGCGGATGAGCAGCTCAATATATACTGTGGCTATACATTTGAATGTGGCTCCTCGATAGCCCATTGGCTACTGTCTGCGTGACGTCATTCTCCGTCACGCCCTTCTTGTCCAGGTGAGGTGGTGGCGGGAATCTTCCCGCGCTGTAGTTGTTTGGGGAATTGGAACCATGTGAGCTGGGCGCTCGCTATTGCCCCTAGTGGTCACTAGCTCGCGTCCTGATACAGAAGGTTACAGTGTTACAGCTGGTGGTTATTATATCCACTCATTCGAGTGTTACATTACTTAAAGGCACAATATTCCAAACACAACAAAAACCATGGTTAAACTATTTACAGGGAAGTAACTGGATGACAGCTATTCAAACTTGGTGCCTTTTAAAAAAACACAACATCTTCCTTGTTTGCCTATGGAACTACTGGATACCGTAAAATAGCCACTTAACATGGACTTTTTTGACACCATGACAGCTCCACAAATTGAAGGAACACAACATCACTAGGTAATAATTTTGATTGACTTTAATTTGACTGCATTTGGCTTTCCTGGTATGTATACCAAATTGAAGCTTTGCTCCTGCTGGGAAGCACATGGCATCTGTATTCTTTTGTCTGGCTACAAAAGGAAGCTACCTACGCTTCAAAGAGGGTCACATGGACTGGGAGCAAATGCCCAGCTTCCTGTAGGAGTGGCATCCTAACTCAATGAAATATTTTGCTGTTCTTAGGATGAGAGCCTGGCAGACCACCACACCATGAACATTTTAATACATGCCTGAAGAAGTGGTCTTGAACCACGAAAGCTTGCACAACATTTTGTTTTTCTTAGTGATCCAATAAATGTATCACCTGTTTCCTGCATCTTTTGCATCTTTACAATTCAAATTGTAAAGCTAATATTCCTTGGTTGCCTAGGGTGCCTTGTGTATCTTTGAGGGTTTCCTTTAAGCAGTCTAGCAGTAGACCTATGAAATACGAATACACTGTCTTCCCTCCCTCATGAGGGCTATGAATGGTGCTGAATGGAGAGGTGTGGCTGTATTCCAGTTGGAGGGGCCAGAACTGATGTTGGGTGAGGTCTAGGCTGCTGGGCGAGATCAAAGCATCAAGAGAAATTGACAGAGGGGCAGCTCAGGCACCTGTCTGCAGCTGTTCTGAAAGCCTCCCAAGGGCCATCTGGAAGGTGTCGTTATAAAGGAACACTGTGGTTTGGAGGTTTAAATCAGGAGGGAGAAAGGGAAACCTTTGGACACTTTAACATTGTGTTTGATTTGATCCGTATTTTACAGGGCCATTTTCAGTAGTGGTGGTGGATCCCAGGAATGAGATGATGGCCCCTGGCTACTACCCCTTGCTTAAACCAATTTGCACAGCAGTCATGTCTTGATTAATTTCTTTGTGGCTGATGTTCTTTTTGGTAATATATGAAATGTGAGCTGATAAACAAACCAAGATTATCTCCTCCACATCCCAGGATCTCAAAAAGCGTGTTTTAAAATCTGTTTTTCTCCCTTTTTTCCTCCTTAGGCAGACTTTTAGGGTTCAAGATCCCAGGGCTGAGTCTTTTATCCTGCAGAAAGCAGTCTTTGCCACAGGAAGATCCTGATGCCGTGATGGTCGAGTCATCGAAACGCAGCGATGACTCCATGGCAATGAAGCACTTCAAATCCCCGGTGAAAGAAAGCCGCAGCCCTTCTGAAGCAGATGACACCAAAGCCCTGATCCAGCCAAGCAAGTGTTCCCCTCCAGTGAATATATCAGGACCCCTTGACCACTCCTCCCCCAAACAGCACTGGGATCGATTGTACCCAGATATGCTACATTCTGGTACAGCGCTAACCCACACTCCCTCCAAGGAAAGCCTTTGCAGCATCCGGAGAGCATCATCAGTCCAGAACATCGAAGGAATTGACATTCATCCAAACAACGTCTTTCGGGGCCGGCATGCTAGCGAAGGTATGGGGGAAGGGGATTGCTCCCTATATATGTGCTCAGAATTCTAAACAGCTGTTCGGTAAACTCAAGTAAACTGATTGGTAAGCTTAAGAGCCCTGGTGGTGCGGTGGTTAAGCTGCTGTACTGCAACCAAAAGGATGAGAGTTCAATCCTGATAGGGATTGATAGGGACCAGGGTTGACTCTGCCTTTCAGCCTTCTGAGGTTGGTAAAATGTTGTCTGCAAGAATCTGAAATCGGGTTTTTGCTCTTTATCTACTTTGACTTCTGATGTTTCCTGTCATTAAGTTATGTTTACCTGACTTAAATGTTACAATAGTAAAAAGTTAAAAGCATCTTTCCTTGCATAGTCTATGTCTACCAGTTCCACTGGATACTTCAGAAATTATTCCAAGAATTGAACCAGCGTATGCTAGCCAACTCTGAAATGCACTCCCCAATTTCCATGTCCCTCCCAAATTTATTTAAATATTTTAGGATATTTTGAATTGGCAGGGGGGTTCAGTAAACTCCTGTGTTTCCTCTAGAGGACATAAGAGTAATTTCTCCATGATATGGGAGCTCCCTATTGTGCCTGGGCCCCCTAAATCCTGAGTCTCTTTTTAAAAGTGAGTGTTATAGGATGCATGGGGGATTTTGCATTAAAAAATGTGGGAAACATTTTTGGGGAGTGAAGGTTGTGACAGGAAGTTGTAGCTCTATAAGGTCCAAGGATAAGAATGTGTTAGCCCAGGACCTCCTTTGAAGATTGCTGACCCTTGAAAAGCAGTCATGGTGGTCTGTGACTAGTCAGGTTATCAACAACTACAAGAGTAGTGGCACATAGTGGGGAAATTAAGTATGGCTGCTTTTGGGGCATGTAGTTTTGGTAGATCATGTGCAATTATACAGTTCTTTACAAAAGCCTTAGGCCACCACCTGCAGATTTGTGGGGAAAATCAATAAGTGATGGAGGGGGGGGGCATAACTCTGACACCCTATCTCCAAACATCACCAAACTTGGGGAGTATTGAGAGTTGAGTCAGCAGTGGAATCTGTCCAATTATGGTGTGTCTTGCCGACTCTGGAGCTGAGTTATGCCCCCACCCATCACTCACTGAATTTTCCCCAACCAGCTGGTGATGGTGTCAGACCTTTGCACAGGACTGATCACCATGCATGACCGAAATTTGATGACAGAAACATTTAAAGTAAGAATTTCTCTTTCTTCAGTTACACATTAGTAATTTGTCACTAAAATCAAAGGGCAAACAATGAAATAAATCAAGCCTCTTGATCTAATATAAAATATACCAGGAAGGCCTTCCCATTTAAAGGAATGTTTACCTCTTCTCCTGTATTCAACCACATGTGATTTCCAGTCTCTCACAAAGACGGTTGACTCTTGCCAGTTGACTAACTGAGATAAATTAAAATAGAGGTCTTCAGCTTTTGTCTGGGTAACAAAATTAAATGAGATGTATACTGTTTCCCCCCAAAATGACTTATTTTCGGTCTTTGTGTGTTGAGTTTATTCTCCTCCCTCTGCTTTTCCTTGTTCCACTGAATATCAGATAATGGTCGCCATGTCAAAGGTAATGTAAATGTGTCTTGCCTGTGCTTTTGAGAGCCACTTTCTTTGGCATGTTAACCTGCCTGCTGGATGACATGTACAGATGTAACATTTCCGTGCTCATCTCTATCGGGCTGGTCACGTTACAGAAACAATCATTATTTCACTTAGTAGATCTACCACAGTTCCCTTTGCTCTTGCCACACAGTCACTTTACGTTGAGAAGGAAGGATGGACTGACCCATGAATATATTCTTCCAAAGCCAATTGACTTGATTTGGTTAACCACTTTCAAATCCTGTTGACTTGAAGGGAAACATTAAGTGTGCAGTTCATTCCCTCCATTAAAAACACTTGATTTTGCACTCAAAATGGTGCATATATACTACCAAACCTGTGCAGGCAAACTGATGATCACTAAAGCTTCTGAGATATGAATTTACAAAAATACACTATAAATTAGGGTTTCATTGAAAAATGAAACAAGAATAATACATTTTAGATCCAGTTCACTTTTACCTTTATCAGAATAAGAAAAATTAACTAATCACTTGGACCCTTGTGGCACTCTTCAATTGTACCTCTTTTGTCTCCTTAAAACTAGTTTCCCGCTCCTGGATGGCAGGGGGTATGGTTTCAGCTAACTGTGGTCTTCACATGTTGCATGCATGCCTTTCATTTCCAATTTCATACAGAGAAAATTCGTAATCATGTACATCACTTTCTAAAATTGGTCCTTTTCACTCAGGGAAAATCATGCTGACCAAAGGCAGACCAATGGTTATGGAGCATTTTCTCTCTTTCTCCTCCTTATATATCTGGTCTGGATCCTGCGTACTATGTTTCCTGTCTACATTTAGAACAGTCCCTTCTGCTTGGCTATACTAAATCAAAGTATTTTTTTCTCAATGACCAAAATTTGGTAACAGGGTGGGTTAGGATGGGAAAGGCAGAGGCTTGTGTTTCATTTTATTTGGCTTTCAAGGGTTTGGTTTGTGCATGCTGCAGAAAAGTGCGTGCAACTGACGAAATGACTCCTATTGAAACTGCATGAGGCAAAGGCCAGAAGCCACACATGGCTGCTTCTTGTGTCCATCAGCAATGTTTTAGAAGCAGGGGGGCAGGGCCACACCAGGCCCTTCCCTGAACTGTGACTCATAGGGGCGGAGCCACACTAGCCTTTAAAAGCTCTGAGCTCTTTCAGGGTCAGCCATTTTGACTCTGCATGTGCTCTTAAGCAGAGCTGCTGCTGAGGAGAGCCAAACAAAGGAAGTGAGCACTGGTAAGTTTTGCAGTTGGAGTAGAGCTGCTTTAGAGGCCTCTACTAATTTAAATTGATAATTGAAACTGCTGAGAGCCACCTCTGTTCAAACAGAGGAAGCAGTTTGAAGCTTCCAGAAGCAGGGGGGCAGGGCCACCCCAGGCCCTTCCCTGAACTGTGACTCATAGGGGCGGAGCCACACTAGCCTTTAAAAGCTCTGAGCTCTTTCAGGGTCAGCCATTTTGACTCTGCATGTGCTCTTAAGCAGAGCTGCTGCTGAGGAGAGCCAAACAAAGGAAGTGAGCACTGGTAAGTTTTGCAGTTGGAGTAGAGCTGCTTTAGAGGCCTCTACTAATTTAAATTGATAATTGAAACTGCTGAGAGCCACCTCTGTTCAAACAGAGGAAGCAGTTTGAAGCTTCCAGAAGCAGGGGGGCAGGGCCACCCCAGGCCCTTCCCTGAACTGTGACTCATAGGGGCGGAGCCACACTAGCCTTTAAAAGCTCTGAGCTCTTTCAGGGTCAGCCATTTTGACTCTGCATGTGCTCTTAAGCAGAGCTGCTGCTGAGGAGAGCCAAACAAAGGAAGTGAGCACTGGTAAGTTTTGCAGTTGGAGTAGAGCTGCTTTAGAGGCCCGCGCGCCTAACGGCGCGCGAGATTACAAACTAGGAAAAAAAGATTTATAGTCTTACTAGGTAGAAAGGTAGTAAACGTGTACATTTTTGAGGCCCAGAATACTGCACTTGTTAAAATGGATTCTGAGGGAACAGCTGTAGTTACCTGCAATTCTTGTGCCATGTTTGTGTTCTTGCCAAAGCATATGGAGAACTACACTTGCAGCAAGTGCAAGCTGGTTGCACTACTAGAAGAGAAGGTCCAGCAGCTAGAGGCCCGCATATCTAACCACCAACAAATTAAGGAGCTTGAGCTGTTCTTGGACAGAGCGGAGCAGACTATGCTGGAGAAAGAAGTGACAGGGCACAGTTCTGAGGGAGACGGCCCTTCACTAACTCAGGAGGGAGATGGTTGGAGGAATGTGACTCAAAGGAGGAGAAGAGTAGGGGATCACTCTGAGAGTCTGAAATTACAGAATAAATTTGAGGCTCTTTCCCTTATCACACCTGATGAGGAACACACAGAGGAACAACTGGTTCCACCTGATGATCTCTCCTTCATCACACTTGATGAGATCCAGGAAGATGAACAACAGGAACAAACTGAGGTTCTCTCCCTTAATATGGTTGATGAGGTGCATGTAGATGAACAGATTGCAGGAGAGAGGCTCCTTGTACTAGGCGATTCAATAATTAGAAATACAGAGAAATGGATTTGTGATGCACATGATAACCGTATGGTGACTTGCCTGCCAGGTGCAAAAGTTGCAGACATCACAAGAAATCTAGATAGATTGTTAGAGAGAACTGGGAACGAGCCAGTTGTCATGGTACACGTTGGTACTAATGATGTTGGGAAGGCCAAGCGGTCTGTCCTGGAAGCCAAATTTAGGTTGTTAGGAAGAAGATTGAAGTCCCGGACTTCCAAGGTAGCATTTTCAGAAGTGCTGCCTGTCCCTCGCGCAGGACCTACCAGGCAGGCAGAGCTCAGAAGCCTCAATGCGTGGATGAGGCGGTGGTGTCGAGAGGAGGGCTTCAGATTTGTCAGGAACTGGGGAACATTTTGGGACAAGCCAAATCTGTTCAGGAGGGATGGGTTGCATTTAAACCATGATGGGACCAGATTGCTGGCACTCAACATCAAAAAGGCTGCAGAGCAGCTTTTAAACTGATAACTGGGGGAAAGCCGACAGGAGCTGGGCAGCATCCGGTTCGGGAAAGTGTGTACTTGAGTAGTGAGGAGGATGCAAAAATTACTGAGCAGAGCAAGGAGCTAGTCACCAGCACTCTAGCAGAAGGATGCAAGAGGCAGTCTAACAATGCAACTAAACTCAAAAGACTGTATCAGGAAAGCATATATAAATGCTTGTATACAAATGCCAGAAGCCTCCGGAACAAAATAGGGGAGCTGGAATACTTAGCAATAGATAAAAATATTGATATTATTGGTATCACTGAAACCTGGTGGACGGATGATAACCAATGGGATACAGTTATCCCAGGCTACAAACTGTACAGGAAGGATAGGAAGGGGCAAACAGGAGGTGGTGTAGCCTTGTATGTCAAAGAAGTGATAAAATCGTATGAATTGGAATATCTAGGTGATTTGGAGTCACCATTAGAAGCTCTGTGGGTAAGAGTACCAGGCCACAAGGATGGTCTAACAATAGGCATATACTATCGGCCTCCGACCCAAACTCTTGAGGGAGACTGGCAGTTGGAGAATGTTGTAAAGGAGGCATCCAGGAAGGGAAGCCTGGTTATAATGGGGGACTTCAATTACCCTCACATAGACTGGGTGAACTGTTGTTCAGCACATGATAAAGAGATAAAGTTCCTAGATATGCTCAATGATTGTTCCCTGGGACAGATGGTTGAAGACCCAACTAGAGGTACAAGAATCCTTGACTTGATTCTGAGTAATACTCAGGATCTGGTGCAAGATGTTAATGTGACTGATCCAATAGGGAACAGTGACCACAACTCAATTATGTTTAACTTGATCATAGACCGCAAGTCACTGATAAAATCTAACACAGAGACCTTAAATTTTCAAAAAGGAAATTTCCCAAAGATGAGGAAACTAGTAAAAAAGAAACTGAAAGGGAAAATTGAGAGAGTCCAAACACTCCAAGAGGCATGGAGGCTGTTTACAAAAACAATAACAGAGGCTCAATTGGAATGCATACCCAAAAGGAAAAAGGGCACTGCCAGGTCCAAGAGGACTCCGATGTGGCTTACAGGAGCTGTTCGGGAAGTGATCAAGAGCAAGAAAAGCTCATTTAGAAGATGGAAGGCTTGTCCAAATGAGGACAGCAGGCAGAAACATAAATTCTGGCAGAACAAATGCAAGGCAACAATCAGGAAAGCAAAGCAAGACTTTGAGGAGCGTATAGCTAAAAATACTCAGAGAAATAACAAAGACTTCTTTAAGTACATTAGAAGTAAGAACCCAACTAGGAAGGCCATTGGACCATTAGATGACAATGGAAGGCAAGGGGTTATTAAAGAGGAAACAGAGATTGCAGAGAGACTCAATGAATTCTTTGCTTCAGTATTCACTGAAGAAGACAGAGACCACATGCCCAAAACAGAGCCTATCTTCGTAGGGAGGGAAACCGAAGAATTAAGCAAGATAGAAATAACCAGGGAGGAGGTCCTTGCATGTCTTGTTAAGCTAAACACTAACAAATCCCCAGGACCAGATGGCATCCATCCACGAGTTCTCAGGGAACTTAAAGATGAAATTGCTGATATCCTAGCCAAAATATATAATCTTTCCCTCAAATCAGGCTTTGTGCCTGATGACTGGAAGGTAGCGAATGTAACACCAATTTTCAAAAAAGGATCCAGGGGTGATCCAGGAAATTACCGGCCTGTCAGTTTGACATGTGTCCCAGGTAAAGTGATGGAAACCATCCTAAAAGATAGAATTAATAGTTACATAGAAGAGAAGGCGCTGCTAAAGGAGAGCCAACATGGCTTTTGCAAGGGCAAATCATGCCTCACTAATCTGTTGGAATTTTTTGAGAGTGTCAACAAGCATGTGGATAAGGGGGATCCAGTTGACATTGTTTATCTGGACTTTCAGAAGGCTTTTGACAAGGTCCCACACCAAAGGCTCTTGAATAAACTTACCAGTCATGGAATAAAGGGACAGGTCTTGTCCTGGATCAGCAACTGGCTAAGGGACAGGAAACAGAGGGTAGCACTAAATGGACACTTCTCCAAGTGGAGGGAAGTAAAGAGTGGGGTCCCCCAAGGTTCAGTACTGGGACCCCTGCTTTTCAACCTCTTCATAAATGATCTAGAGGTAGGAGTAAAAAGCAAGGTAGCCAAATTTGCTGACGACACTAAATTATACAGGGTAGTGAAAACTGTGAGAGATTGTGAAGAGCTCCAGAGGGATCTCTTGACACTGGGGGAGTGGGCAAAACAGTGGCAAATGAGCTTCAACATCAGTAAGTGCAGAGTGATGCATGTTGGGGCAAAAAACCCCAATTACATTTATAAACTGATGGGGTCTGAACTCTCTGCGACAAACCAGGAAAGGGACCTTGGTGTCCTGGTGGACAGCTCAATGAAGGTGTCAACCCAGTGTGCGTCAGCAGTGAAAAAAGCAAACTCAATGTTAGGGATCATTAGGAAGGGTATAGAAAATAAGTCAGCAAGTGTCATTTTGCCTCTTTATAAATCTATGGTGAGGCCCCATCTGGAATATTGTGTACAGTTCTGGTCGCCATACCTCCAGAAGGATATTATGGAGTTGGAGAAAGTACAGAGGAGGGCAACCAGAATGATTAGGGGACTGGAACACCTTCCTTACCATCTGAGGCTGCAACGGTTGGGCCTTTTCACTCTTGAACGACGGCGTCTAAGAGGTGACCTGATTGAAGTTTATAAAATCATGCACGGTGTGGACAAGGTAGATAAGGAAAAACTGTTTTCCCTATCGCACAACACTAGAACTAGGGGACACTCCATGAAACTTTTGGGTACTAGTTCTCAAACAAATAAGAGAAAGTACTTTTTCACCCAGAGGATTACTGGTCTATGGAACTCCCTGCCAGAAGAAGTGGTGACAGCTGTCAGTCTTCACAGCTTTAAGAAAGGATTAGACAAGTTCATGGAGGACAAGGCTATCAATGGCTATAATTATGGCTACCTAAGGACAACCTCCGGGTTGGAGAGATAGGCAGGATATCTCTCAATGCCATTTCCAGGGAATCCTAAGCAGGTGAAGGCATCTCCTTGGGAATACCCTGAAGGAAATGGTGAGCCACTGTGTGAGACAGAATGCTGGACTGGATGGGCTGTGGCCTGTTCCAGCAAGGCTGTTCTTATGTTCTTATGTTCTTATGTTTAGATGTTGTCTGATGCCTTTGTGTGTGTGTGAAATCAAATATGTAAGTGACTTTGGTGGTGTTTGTGAATGCTTGAGTTTGTGTATATTTATCTATCTGTTTGTTTCTTTATTTGCCATATAGTAATCAGACCATTCAGAATTTCTAAATGATTTCAAAAGGAATCTTAATTTATTATGTGTTGCTTCAGTTTGAAGTTGTGTAGGAACTAAGTTAAATAAACTCTGGCATTTTGATTCCCTCACCCCACCTCTTTCTAATCTGGACATTTTGACCCTAGGAAAGTAATAGTTTGATTTATAAAGAATTAAGGTTGAACTGGCTTCAGATACTATCAGTGGACAGGTGGAATAAAGGATACAGTAGAACCTCAGATGAAGTCCAAACTCCGTTCCACAAGTTTGGACTTTATCTGATTTTGGACTTTGTCCGAATCAAATGGGCGATGCATCGGATAATATCCAAAAATGGACTTTATCCGAGGTTCCTATACCAAATACCTTGGAAAACGTCCATTCTTAGTGGTTTTGGACTTCATGCGATGCATCACGTGTGCATGAATACCGTGACTTTATCTGAATCAGACTTTATCCGAATTGGACTTTATCCGAGATACCACTGTATAAAGAGAAGTCACAGTTTGTAAGACAATTGACAGATGTTGAAGAAATGATATATAAGATAAGAAGAAGCTTAATGGGGATAAAAGGAGTAGTGAGCAAGTTGTATAAAATGATAAATTGTATTGAAGAACCCCAGAATGCCCTTAAAAGAATGTGGGAAATAGATTTAAATATAAGCATTTCTGAAGAAAACTGGAAGAAAACGTGGGGGAAAAGAATTATGAGAAGCCTGTCCACAAAGGTTAAAGAACCTAATTATAAAATTTTGTTGCGATGGTATATAACCCCAGTTCGACTAAACCAAATATATAATAGCAACCCAAAAGTGTGTTGGAAACAGGGACGTATAAACATATGTGGTGGGATTGTGAAATTGTTTCCAATTTTTGGCACAAAATTGAACAAGAGATAGCCAACATTCTGGATATTAATTTAAAATTGAATGAGAAAATAGTATTATTGACTGGTTTAGAGATTTGAATTTGGATGAAAATAAACAGGATTTATTGACTATTTTCTTAATATTAGCAGGACAACAGGTTGCCAGAAATTGGAAAGGTGTTTCGAATTTAGATTTGAGTAAATGGTACACTGATGTTTGGGATATGGCACTTAATGAAAAAATTACATGGGATCTAAATATAAAAGGGGGGATTTTAAAACAAAACAGATTTTGGGACATTTGGAAGCCATTTCTGCAAAACACAATGGATTAAAATAAAGGAGACAAATCTGAACCAGAGGTAATGAGTTTTTGGCATTTTTGGTATTTGAGAAAATTGGAATACCATATTAATGAGAATAATCTGAACAAAGTATTAATATATAAGGTAAAGGTTTTCCTTGCTCGAAAACCAGTGGTATCCGACTGTAGGGTGCAGTGCTCATCTCTGTTTCAAAGCCGAAGAGCCAGCGCTGTCTGCTGCTGCAGACATTTCCGTGGTCATGTGGCAGGCATGACTAGTCACCGGAGTGCATGGAATGCTGTTCCCTTCCCACCGAAGTGGGTCCCTATTTATTAACTTGCAATGATTGCTTTTGAACTGCTAAGTTGGCAGGAGCTGGGACAAAGACGGGAGCTTATTCCGTCCTGCAGTACTTGGGAATCGAACTACTGACCTTTCTCCTCCCAGTCAGCATCTTAGCCACTTGAGCGCGCGTGCGCGCGCACACACACACACACACACACACATATACATACAGGTAGAATGGTTAAGAGAGTGGATGTATTGAAATGATTAATTTGTATCGTTTTTCTTTTTATGTATTATTGTTATTTTTCCTTCTTTCTTTTTACTATTATGTTCATGTGATTTTTGTATCTTTTTCATTATATTACTATTTTTTCTTTTAAAACTCAATAAAATCTAATTATTTTGTTTTTAAAAAGGAAAGTACAGTAATAGTTTATCATCTTTTATTTCCACTTTTCTTTTCCCCTCACAACAATCCTGTGAAGTAGGATATATTTTCACAAGATGCTTGGGCCAGGGTATAAATGTTATTCATGATGATTGAGGTGGAGTTTGAATGTGTTATGCTACAAAACATCCTCTTTGGCAGGAGCCCTTCATGTTTCCAATATCCTTACAATTTCTGCAAAGGGATGCTAGTCAGAAAAATGTCTATGCAGAACTGGGGGAAGTGGGTTCTTTGGCATCAAGTCAAGTTCCAGAATCCACCATCCAGATGGTTGTGCTGACTAAGAGATTCAGGGATTTATAGTCCAAAAACTAGCTTTTCAAGCTTTGTGTCCATCTAGGCTTAACATTGTAGAAACTCTGCTTCTGCCATGTCAGCATTAGGTGGCACTGAGAGAACACGGGTCTGTCTTGGTTCTAGGGAAGTGGTGGTGGACCTATGGCATGCATGCCAGAGGGGGCACTCAGAACTCTCTATGTTGGCACACACGCCATCGACCCAGCACAGAGTTTGCCCTGCCCCTCTGCCCAGCAGCCCAATGGGAGTGCTTCCTCCCTCCCCCAAGCACTGAGGTCACCTCACACCTCTGTTGCGGCACTCGGTCTCTAAAAGGTTTACCATCACTGTTATAGGGCTATATATATATATATACAATAGACTGTTGACCTCCAGGTTCAGTGACAGCGTGGATCAATTTAACCTGGAATGGACCGTTTTTATTAGGAATAGGAGGAGCTTGACTAGGTCAGAGCAGAGAGCCTTATGGTAGGTTACTCTGTTCCCATGATGGCCAGTCACCTATCCTATTAACCATCTTTTACTTATAATATAGAGAGTAAATGTTTTGTTTTAGATACTGCTTTTTTGTTATTTGTGGACTTAAACAACACTGATATTTTCTCCCTCCACCCATTCCCATTTTATAGGTCCTTTTACCCATATCAAGTCAAGTCTTTTAGGATCTACATCAGATTCAAACCTCAACAAATACAGCACCATCAACAAGATCCCCCAACTCGCCCTGAACTTTACTGATATCAAAAATGAAAAAAAAAGCTCGTCACCTCCATCATCAGAGAAAACAATTATTGCACCCAAAGTAAAAGACAGAACACACAACGTAACGGAGAAGGTGACACAGGTAGGAGCTTTGTGGCATATAGTTTTGAGTGGTTCTGTGAAACATATGTTATTTTGCCTTTTCTATATGTTTAAGAGAGTGTTAACAACATCACTTATAACATTCTGCCTTGCACTTGTCTTCTGATCAGTAATGGTTTGTGTCTCTTCTTAAAAACAACAACAAATCCCATGATTCACATCAGATGCACTTCATACTCCAGGGGGTGACATATGAAGGAGTGGATTCAATTTAAATGTAAAGCACTTTTGACTAAATATAAGGGAGAACCTTCCTGACAGTAAGAGCTGTTTGGCAGTGGAATGGACTACCTTGGAAGGTGGACTCTTCTTTGCTGGAGAGTTTTAAATGGCAGTTGGATTACCATCTCTCAGGAATAATTGAATGGTGTACAGTAATACCTCATACAAAGTCCGCTTCATACAACATCGCCTAATTCCTTGAAAAAAGTTGCCTCATACAAAGTTGTGCGACTTTGTATGAGGAATTGGGGTTTTCCCAGGTTGCATTGTGCGAAACAAGTTGCCTCATACAAAGTCGTGCGACTTTGTATGAGGCATTGGGGTTTTCCCAGGTTGCATTGTGCCTGGGCAGTATAAAAGGCAGGACACATGCGTGCATTGCTCTTGTGGGTTTTGCATGAGGCAAAGAGTGTTTAGAAGTGGTTTTGAGCACGATTTTGGTTTTTTTTTGAATTTTTTCGTCAGAATTTTTAGAAGCATCCCTGGGATTTTTGCAGCATTCTTCAGGTTCTTGGACAATTAGGGTGGTTTGACATGTTTTTGTAATGTATTTAGCCTTTAGACAATGATTTCTTAAAGTTCTGTCAGTTTCCTGTCCGTTTCCTTGACTTTGCCCTGAAGTCTGTGCTGTTATAGTACAATGTATCTCTATGGAAATGACATTGTATGAGGCACCGCGGCAAGGATTTGGACGTTGTATGAGGCATCGCGGCTAGGATTTTGCATGCCTCATACAACGTCCAAATCCGTATAAAGTCCAAACTTGTGGAACCAAGTTTGGACGTTGTATGAGGTATCACTGTATTTCTTATATTGATAGGGGCTTCCAATATAGATAAGTGTGCCTTTCAATTCTACAAGTCTATGATCCTAAGAACCTGATAGATTAATTGTAAATATTTGCCCATATTTTTCCTCTCCCTTAACTTTAACTCCAGTGAAATAGCAGTGAAGATCAGACGTTCACTCAGTGTTGCTGCATACCAAGAGGTCTTACTCTTTGGCCTTTGGGTGAAATTAGAATATTCAGACTCTGTCAACAGATTTCAAGGTTGTCTAACATTCTTTGACAAAGATAATGACAGTAATCTGTCACATCATAACCAGAGCAGGAGCATCCGAAATTTGTACTGACACTCGGTTGTACCCATCCAAATCCCGGTGTATGCATTGAAGTTAAACAGGTGTTTGGTTTTATGGTTTGCTGGTGGTATAAGATCACTGATACATTCCTGAAGAATGTATTATATTATCAAAAGTGCCAGGTGGGTATCATGTACAGTACTGGTAATCCTTTCCTTTCCATTGAAGCAAAGCTATGTAGCACTTCTAGGTGGCTTCTCTGTCAAACATTACTTAGTGCCATCTATTGGAGACTATGAGAAAAAGGAAATGATTGGGCAAATATTTCTTTCACTTTGGAGATTGGCCCTTGGTTGAAAACTAATGAAGAAGTTTGTCTGTTTTTAATGAATGTCCAGGCACCACATTTGGTTGATAGCTTAGTTTTTTTTAGATCTGATGCATTGTTCTTTGAGATACTTAAATTTGGAAATCAATTTCTTATTCAGAAAACCTACTTTTAAAAAACATAATTGCATAAATCAGGGATCCTCCATCTCACTTAAGTGCTGGTGGAATAATTTAATGGCTAAACATGATGTTTATATGTAGTGCTGTACTTATTTTGCATTAGAAATAATATTTAAAATGGGGGAAAAACACATAATTGCTTTTAAATTAATAGCCATGTCATTTATACAAGGCCTAGCAGTATCAAATTAGGTCATGCTGACCTGCCAAGAACTCTTATTATTATTATTTATTAAATTTGTACCCCTCCTTACTCGCACAAGTGAGTAATAAATACAATATACAATACACAAGAAAAATATAGCAGTAATACAATTACAACCACAAATCAAAGAATACAAAAAAGCACAATAAAATACAATACAATACTGTAACAATAATATACAATAATCAATAATCGCCCCACCGACAGAAAAACACGTGACACCCAACACTCACCCCAATTACCCTAAAAACCAAAGATGGAGAGTAACGGGAGCAATGGACCCCTGCCACCAAGGTCCAAGTCCAAATCCTTACCAACGGCATGGGGGAGGGGGGAGTCTCAAGTGCCCACGAAGATGGTCTGCGGTGGCTTCCATCTGCCTCCACTCCTCTGGATCGATGGCATGGGTCCTGGGGCGAGGCAGGGAGCATTCGCGGTGGCCCTAAAAAGCACTGCAAACAATAAAGCCATTGAAGATGATGGTATCCCAGATGAATTTTTCAAAGCCCTAAAAGATGATGGAATCAAATTATTGCATTCTATATGCCAGCAGATTTGGAAACACAACAATGGCCACAGGATTAGAAAAGATCAGTATATGTTCCAATCCCAAAAAAGGGTAATGCCAAAGAATGTTCAAATTATCGAACAATTGCGCTCATCCCATACGCTAGCAAGGTTATGCTCAAAATAATACAGGATAGACTGCAGCAGCACATGGAGAGAGTATTACCAGAAGTGCAGGCTGGGTTCCGAAGAGGCAGGGGGACTAGAGAACACATTGTCAACATACATTGGATCATTGAGAAAACAAAGGAATATCAGAAACAAGTCTACTTCTGTTTCATTGACTACACAAAGGCCTTTGACTGTGTGGACCACAACAAAATGTGGCAAGTAATTAAAGAGATGGGAATACCAGAAATCATGAGAAATCTGTACAAGAGTCAAGAAGCAACAGTTAGGACAGAATACGGAATGACAGAGTGGTTTGGAATAGGAAAAGGAGTAAGACATGGCTGCATTTTATCACCCTGCTTATTCAACTTATATACAGAGCACATAATTTGCAATGCAGGGTTGGATGAATCACAAGTTGGGATCAAAATTGTTGGGAGAAACATCAACAACCTGAGATAAGCAGATGATACTTGCCTAATGGCAAAAAGTGAGGAAGACCGAAATAAGCGGCTGCTTAGGTTGAAAGAAGAGAATGCAAAAGCTGGTTTGAGACTCAACATCAAGAAAAACAATATAATGGCAACAGGCCCTATCAGTCCCTGGAAAATAGATGGGGAAGAAATAGAAGCAGTGGCAGATTTTACTTTCTTAGGATCTAAGATCACTGAAATAAAAAGGCGACTGATCCTTGGGAGGCAAGCCATGAGAAACCTGGGGAACATAGTTAAAAGTAGAGACATCACCTTGCAAACAAAAATCCTCATAGTCAAAGCAATGGTATTCCCAGTGGTAATGTATGGGTGTGAGAGCTTGACCATTAGGAAAGCTGAGCACAGAAGAATAGATGCCTTTGAAATGTGGTGTTGGAGGAGAGTTTTGAGAGTACCCTAGACAGCGAGAAGAACAAATAAGTCGATCCTAAAAGAAATCAACCCTGACTGCTCATTAGAAGGTCAAATAGTAAAGATGAAGATAAAGTACTTTGTACATCAAATGAGAAGAGAGGATTCATTTGAGAAAGCCTTGATGCTGGGAAAGTTGGAGGGCAAAAGAAGAGGGGGGCAGTCAAAAATGAAATGACTAGATAGTATTGTAGATGCAATGGGCACAGAGCTGGGCCATACCTGTCAACTATCCTGTTTTTCCTGGGGAAACCCCTTATTTTTACCCCTTTTCCCGCCCCCTCCCGTTTTATTAATTTCCCCGTATTTCCCTTTATTTTTTTAAAAAATATCCTGATCGGAGCCCTCACAGGCGAAGCTGCAGTATTTTTTTTCCCGGCCACCAGAGGTCGCTGTGTGGCAGGCTTTTCGCTTGTGGAAGGAGAAAGAGAGAAGGGGGGCCCCTTCTGTAGTTTTCCCTTTCTCTTTCTCTTTCCTGCCAGCCACATGGTCCTGGAGGCTTCATTTTGGCTGCTGGGAGCAGAAGTCTATTCTAGGTGAGCAATATATTTCATATATGCAGGGGCAACCTCATGCTTTATTGAGCTGTTTCTGCCCTACCTCCTGGCTGGAGGATTTCGTTTCTAGAGTTCTAGAATTAACTTGGGGGGGGGGGTTGCTTGATCACTATATGAGAGAGAGGAGGGGGAATTAATCCCTTGCTCCTCCACCCTAATTAGGGGGGGTGTTGCCTGATCACTGTATGAGAGAGAGGGGGGGTTTCCCTTGCTCGAAAGCCAGTCGTATCCAACTCTAGGGTTCAGTGCTCATCTCTGTTTCAAAGCCGAAGAGCGAGCGTTGTCTGCGTCTGCAGACATTTCCGTGGTCATGTGGTAGGCATGACTAGTCACCAGAGCACACAGAACGCTGTTACCTTCCCACCAAAGTGGTCCCTATTTATCTACTTGCAATTTCTTGCTTTCGAATTGCTAGGATGGCAGGAGCTGGGACAAAGACGGGAGCTCATTCCATCCTGCAGTACTCGGGAATCGAACTGCTGACCTTCTGCCTCCCAGTCAGCATCTTAGTCACTTAAGCCACTGAGTAAACAAGAAAGAAAACAAAACAAAAGTCCCCCAAGAAGATGGGGAAAGGGTTCTTTGGCCCACACAGCTTTGAGCCCATTGCATCTACAATACCATCTAGCCATCTTATTTTTGGCCACCCCCTTCTTTTGTCCTCCACCTTTCCCAGCATCAAGGCTTTCTCAAGTGAATCCTCTTCTCATTTGATGTCCAAAGTACTTTAGCGTCATCTTTACTATTTGACCTTTTGTGAGCAGTCAGGGTTGATTTCTTCTAGGATCTACCTATTTCTAACACCACATTTCAAAGGCATCTGTTTTGTGCTCAGCTTTCCTAATGGTCCAGCTCTCAACCCATACATTACCATAGGGAATACCATTGCTTTGACTATGCAGTTTTTTGTTTGCAAGGTGATGCCTCTATTTTTATCTTCCCCAGGTTTCTCATAGCTTGTTTCCCAAGCATCAGTCGCCTTTTTATTTCATGGCTGCAATCTTTGATCCTAAGAAAGAAAAATCTGCCAGTCGTATCCAACTCTAGGGTGCAATGCTTATCTCCATTTACAGCCAAAGAGCCAGTGCTGTCTGTGTTTGCAGACATTTTCATGGCCTTGTGGCAGGCATGACTAGAGCCCAGCAAGTCACATGGCTATATTTGGCCATGCCCACAGATTGACACAGAGGGGTGTGGCCAAAAATTTCCCTTATTTTCAAATCGAAAAGTTGACAGGTATGAGCTGGGCGGGCTGGGGAAGATGGTGGATGACAGAAGTGCATGGCAGGCAATGGTCCATAGGGTTGCAAAGGGTCGGAATCGACTGTGCAACTGAACAACAGATAAGCCATCAACTGCAAAATAAAGCCTTCTGCCCTGAGTAGAGAGAAAATCCCATTGAATCTATTAGAATGTACTTCTGAATAAATATGCATGTGGATATGTTACATGCCATCAACTTACATTCAAATTATAGCAAGCCTAACAGAGTTTTCAAATATGCATAGGCTCAAAATATAAAAATTCTTGATTGGACTCGAGTCCTATCATTTATCCATGTATGCTGGCTGTGGATGGAAGGAACTACTCCATCCCTGTCCCATTTCTGGGGTCGGATATATAGAGTGATGAGTCAGAAGAAGAGCCTCCACTATCTGTTAGGACGCTGGACAATTGGATCCTGATTCACATGGAGAGCCTTCACTGATAGCAGAGGATCTCCTCTTCTAACTCATCCAGCTCTCCCTACAGGTGGGAAAGCACTGATATTAGGAACAAAGGGTTGGATTACTCCCCATTATCTGTAATGTTTGTTGCTAATACTGTACCTATTAAATACCTACTGTAAGCAAGTAGTAGTAAGAGATTTTCATGAAAGTCAGCACATCTAAGTGTAACATTGCATTTGAGTATCAGCCCATGTAGTGGTTACATAAGAACATAAGAACAGCCTTGCTGGAACAGGCCACAGCCCATCCAGTCCAGCATTCTGTCTCACACAGTGGCTCACCATTTCCTTCAGGGTATTCCCAAGCAGATGCCTTCACCTGCTTAGGATTCCCTGGAAATGGCATTGAGAGATATCCTGCCCATCTCTCCAACCCGGAGGTTGTCCTTAAGTATCCATAATTATAGCCATTGATCCCCTTGTCCTCCATGAACTTGTCTAATCCTTTCTTAAAGCTGTCAAGACTGACTGCTGTCACCACGTCTTCTGGCAGGGAGTTCCATAGACCAGTAATCCTCTGGGTGAAAAAGTACTTTCTCTTATTTGTTTGAGAACTAGTACCCAAAAGTTTCATGGAGTGTCCCCTAGTTCTAGTGTTATGCGATAGGGAAAACAGTTTTTCCTTATCTACTTTGTCCACACCGTGCATGATTTTTTAAACTTCAGTCAGGTCACCTCTTAGACGTCGTCGTTCAAGAGTGAAGAGGCCCAACCGTTGCAGCCTCAGATGGTAAGGAAGGTGTTCCAGTCCCCTAATCATTCTGGTTGCCCTCCTCTGCACTTTTTCCAGCTCCATAATATCCTTCTGGAGGTATGGCGACCAGAACTGTACACAGTATTCCAGATGGGGCCTCACCATAGATTTATAAAGAGGCAAAATGACACTTGCTGACTTATTTTCTATACCCTTCCTAATGATCCCTAGCATTGAGTTTGCTTTTTTCACTGCTGAGGCACACTGGGTTGACACCTTCATTGAGTTGTCCACCAGGACACCAAGGTTCCTTTCCTGGTTTGTCACACAGAGTTCAGATCCCAATAGTTTATAAATGTAATTGGGGTTCTTTGCCCCAACATGCATCACTCTGCACTTACTAATGTTGAAGCTCATTTGCCACTGTTTTGCCCAATCCCCCAGTGTCAAGAGATCCTTCTGGAGCTCCTCACAATCTCTCACAGTTTTCACTACCCTGTATAATTTAGTGTCGTCAGCAAATTTGGCTACCTTGCTTTTTACTCCTACCTCTAGATCATTTATGAAGAGGTTGAAAAGTAGGGGTCCCAGTACTGAACCTTGGGGGACCCCACTCTTTACTTCCTTCCACTTGGAGAAGTGTCCATTTAGTGCTACCCTCTGTTTCCTGTCCCTTAGCCAGTTGCTGATCCAGGACAAGACCTGTCCCTTTATTCCATGACTGGCAAGCTTATTCAAGAGCCTTTGGTGTGGGACCTTGTCAAAAGCCTTCTGAAAGTCCAGATAAACAATGTCAACTGGATCCCCCTTATCCACATGCTTGTTGACACTCTCAAAAAATTCCAACAGATTAGTGAGGTATGATTTGCCCTTGTAAAAGCCATGTTGGCTCTCCTTTAGCAGCGCCTTCTCTTCTATGTGCCTATTAATTCTATCTTTTAGGATGGTTTCCATTACTTTACCTGGGACACATGTCAAACTGACAGGTCGGTAATTTCCTGGATCACCCCTGGATCCTTTTTTGAAAATGGGTGTTACATTCGCTACCTTCCAGTCATCAGGCACAAAGCCTGATTTGAGGGAAATATTATATATTTTGGCTAGGAGATCAGCAATTTTATCTTTAAGTTCCCTGAGAACTCGTGGATAGATGCCATCTGGTCCTGGTGATTTGTTAGTGTTTAGCTTAACAAGACATGCAAGGACCTCCTCCCTGGTTATTTCTATCTGGCTTAATTCTTCGGTTTCCCTCCCTACGAAGATAGGCTCTGTTTTGGGCATGTGGTCTCTGTCTTCTTCAGTGAATACTGAAGCAAAGAATTCATTGAGTCTCTCTGCAATCTCTGTTTCCTCTTTAATAACCCCTTGCCTTCCATTGTCATCTAATGGTCCAATGGCCTTCCTAGTTGGATTCTTACTTCTAATGTACTTAAAGAAGTCTTTGTTATTTCTCTGAGTATTTTTAGCTATACGCTCCTCAAAGTCTTGCTTTCCTTTCCTGATTGTTGCCTTGCATTTGTCCTGCCAGAATTTATGTTTCTGCCTGCTGTCCTCATTTGGACAAGCCTTCCATCTTCTAAATGAGCTTTTCTTGCTCTTGATCACTTCCCGAACAGCTCCTGTAAGCCACATTGGAGTCCTCTTGGACCTGGCAGTGCCCTTTTTCTTTTTGGGTATGCATTCCAATTGGGCCTCTGTTATTGTTTTTGTAAACAGCCTCCATGCCTCTTGGAGTGTTTGGACTCTTTCAATTTTCCCTTTCAGCTTCTTTTTTACTAGTTTCCTCATCTTTGGGAAATTTCCTTTTTGAAAATTTAAGGTCTCTGTGTTAGATTTTATCAGTGACTTGCGGTCTATGATCAAGTTAAACATAATTGAGTTGTGGTCACTGTTCCCTATTGGATCAGTCACATTAACATCTTGCACCAGATCCTGAGTATTACTCAGGATCAAGTCAAGGATTCTTGTACCTCTAGTTGGGTCTTCAACCATCTGTCCCAGGGAACAATCATTTAGCATATCTAGGAACTTTATCTCTTTATCATGTGCTGAACAACAGTTCACCCAGTCTATGTGAGGGTAATTGAAGTCCCCCATTATAACCAGGCTTCCCTTCTTGGATGCCTCCTTTACAACATTCTCCAACTGCCAGTCTCCCTCAAGAGTTTGGGTCGGAGGCCGATAGTATATGCCTACTGTTAGACCATCCTTGTGGCCTGGTACTCTTACCCACAGAGCTTCTAATGGTGACTCCAAATCACCTAGATATTCCAATTCATACGATTTTATCACTTCTTTGACATACAAGGCTACACCACCTCCCGTTTGCCCCTTCCTATCCTTCCTGTACAGTTTGTAGCCTGGGATAACTGTATCCCATTGGTTATCATCCGTCCACCAGGTTTCAGTGATACCAATAATATCAATATTCTTATCTATTGCTAAGTATTCCAGCTTCCCTATTTTGTTCCGGAGGCTTCTGGCATTTGTATACAAGCATTTATATATGCTTTCCTGATACAGTCTTTTGAGTCCAGTTGCATTGTTAGACTGCCTCTTGCATCCTTCTGCTAGAGTGCTGGTGACTAGCTCCTTGCTCTGCTCAGTAATTTTTGCATCCTCCTCACTACTCAAGTACACACTTCCCTGAACCGGATGCTGCCCAGCTCCTGTCGGCTTTCCCCCAGTTATCAGTTTAAAAGCTGCTCTGCAGGCTTTTTGATGTTGAGTGCCAGCAATCTGGTCCCATCATGGTTCAAATGCAACCCATCCCTCCGGAACAGATTTGGCTTGTCCCAAAATGTTCTCCAGTTCCTAACAAATCTGAAACCCTCCTCTCGACACCACCGCCTCATCCACGCATTGAGGCTTCTGAGCTCTGCCTGCCTGGTAGGTCCTGCGCGAGGGACAGGCAGCACTTCTGAAAATGCTACCTTGGAAGTCCGGGACTTCAATCTTCTTCCTAACAACCTGAATTTGGCTTCCAGGACAGACCGCTTGGCCTTCCCAACATCATTGGTACCAACGTGTACCATGACAACTGGCTCGTTCTCAGTTCCCTCTAACAATCTATCTAGATTTCTTGTGATGTCTGCAACTTTTGCACCTGGCAGGCAAGTCACCATACGGTTATCATGTGCATCACAAATCCATTTCTCTGTATTTCTAATTATTGAATCGCCTAGTACAAGGAGCCTCTCTCCTGCAATCTGTTCATCTACATGCACCTCATCAACCATATTACGGGAGAGAAACACAGTTTGTTCCTGTTGTTTATCTTCCTGGATCTCATCAAGTGTGATGAAGGAGAGATCATCAGGTGGAACCAGTTGTTCCTCTGTGTGTTCCTCATCAGGTGTGATGAGGGAAAGAGCCTCAAATTTATTCTGTAATTTCAGACTCTCAGAGTGATCCCCTACTCTTCTCCTCCTTTGAGTCACATTCCTCCAAACATCTCCCTCCTGAGTTAGTGAAGGGCCTTCTCCCTCAGAACTGTGCCCTGTCTCTTCTTTGTCCAGCATAGTCTGCTCCGCTCTGTCCAAGAACAGCTCAAGCTCCTTAATTTGTTGGTGGTTAGATAAGCGGGCCTCTAGCTGCTGGACCTTCTCTTCTAGTAGTGCAACCAGCTTGCATTTGCTGCAAGTGTAGTTCTCCATATGCTTTGGCAAGAACACAAACATGGCACAAGAATTGCAGGTAACTACAGCTGTTCCCTCAGAATCCATTTTAACAAGTGCAGTATTCTGGGCCTCAAAAATGTACACGTTTACTACCTTTCTACCTAGTAAGACTATATTCTTCCTTTGTTACTAGTTTGCAATCTCGCACGCCACTAGGCGCGCAGGCCTCTAAAGCAGCTCTACTCCAACTGCAAAACTTACCAGTGCTCACTTCCTTTGTTTGGCTCTCCTCAGCAGCAGCTCTGCTTAAGAGCACATGCAGAGTCAAAACAATATCCAATAGCCATGGATCAAAGAAATCTATGACAAAAACATATCTGCTATATTTATAACCAGTGCCAAATACTGTAAGAAGAGAATGGGTACATGATACTCAGATTAGGATAGGAAGTCTAATTGATTTGATTTATTTGATTTGTATGCCACCCATTCAGTGTACGCCGACTCAGGGTAGCTCACAATAATCAATAATCACCAATGTACAAAATAAATACACAGTAATAAAAATTTAAACACAGTAGTACAATATAGTCAATATAATCAATATCAATATCACAAGCACAAAAATATGATACAAAATATTGTCCACAGTGATACAATATACAAAATTCAATCACCCCACAACAATACAGTAGCAAAAACATATCACAAGCTGGGTGGAGCCGGGCGCAGGTGCTCCCACTTCCACATGGCCGGGCCGGGGCCAGGAGAAGGAGTCCAGGGTGGCGTCAGCAGCCATGGCCACAGCGAAGTTCTTATGGCCGCGGAGCCGGGCGCAGGTGCTCCCACTTCCCCACGGCCGGGCCGAGGCCAGGAGAAGAAGTCTGGGATTGCGGTGGCGATGGCGGTGAAGTTCTTATGGCCATGGAGCCGGGTGCAGGTGCTCCCACTTCCTCACAGCCAGGCCGGCGCCAAGAGAAGGAGTCCATGGTGGCGTCGGTGGCCATGGTGAAGGTCTTATGGCCGTGGAGCCGGGCACAGGTGCTCCCACTTCCATACAGTCCGGCCGGGGCTGGGAGAAGGAGTCCCAGGTCCTAATTGGCTAGCCCTGCCTCCCCACCACCACCACTACACACACACACCAACACACATGGTTATTTCACTTATATTTTTAGCCAAGATTGCTTGGAGAACTCTAATATTGATCTAAAGGCTGAGCAAACCAATGTGAATCCCCATTCCTAAATACCCTCAGCTCCAGGAAAGACCCCTGGCACTTTGTCTGCTTTTCTCTATCTTGTAAGAGAAAGGTGATGTGGTTTTATGTCTTGAATGGATGGGCAGAAAAGGGGAAATTGTAAAAAGTAGAGAAAAGAGCAGCTTTACAGAAGAAGAATACAGTAGTAATACAGTAAAACCTCGCATAAAGAGCTCCTCACTTAGAGACTAACTCGCTTAAAGAGCAGAATTTTCTCTGAATGGTCACTTCGCTTAACAACTAAAATCAACCAAACTCGCTTAACAACTAAATTGGAGTTCACAACCCACCCACCCACCCACCGCTAGAAGTCACAATTGGTCACTTGCAATGGTGTTTTGCATAAAGAGCAAACTCGCTTAAAGAGCAATCACATAGAATGCATTATGTTCTTTAAACATAATAGGTTTAGTTTCCTTACTGGTGTGGGGTTTCCTTATTGGTGTGGGGAGTCTCATATGTTCTCTTGACCAAGTCTGTGGAACTTCTTGGCTAAAGAGTAAGGATTTACTACAGTTAGCTTTCAATCAAATAGTATCAGCTGTGCACATTTTGTCATAAGTCTAATATTTGTGCCAATCAGATAATTAATCATTTTGCAATATATCTCATTCATTAGTACAGCTGGCAAAGATAGGTCATTGTATAAATTCTCCTCATTAGGAACTAAAACTGCCCAAGATATGTCCTACAATTTTGGGTGCTTCTTCCTACATTTTTAAATCTGTATAACTTTAGTAGATATGTTTTTGTCATAGATTTCTTTGATCCATGGCTATTGGATATTGTTTATTTGGTTCATTCTGATATATTTAAATGATTAACTGCTGATAGCCAAAATGAGAGATGGAGAACATGTGGCACTGCAGATGTTTAATTACATTTTCTACAATCCCTATCCAGCATAGCCAATGGTAATGATGGGACCTGTAGTAAAATCTGGAGACCTATACATTCCTCATGCCTGTCCTGACGGAACAGAACTACCATGATACAGTAAAACAGAAATGCAACAATAATAGATTTGACATTTTGGCAATGATATTAATTCTGTGCTCTGTAATTGATGGCACTGGAAAAGCCCTAAAACCTGGGATCTGCACACTTCATCATGTATTTTCCAGATGTCCCAAACTGCAGTACAGCCCTTTCAGGGGAGGCAGAATCCATTTTGATTTGTTTATCTTTCTGTACTATTCATCTTTCTTGGCAAACAACACAGAGGTACAATCCAATTTCTACATATTTTATGCTGACAGGTTCAGATGGGGTCTTGGCAATGATTGTCAGAAAGAGACAAGTCTTCCCACAGGCACAGGAAAAGTAGCTTTTGTTAAAGAAAGCTGATGTGCAAAATTTTGACATCTCTTCCTTAACATTTTTAATGAATTGCAAAAGGGAAGAAGGGAGAGAGAAAAAGGTCCAGACTTTAGCTTGCGGGAAACATAATTTTGGGCAACTTGCTTACAATCTTATAACTTTCTACTTGGTAGTAACTACCATTAATATCAATTACTCTTACTGTTAGGTAAATGTGTATGGAACTAGAGCCTTGCTCTTCCTCTCTCTGTTGCCTTCTCTCTCTCTCTCTCTCTCTCTCTCTCTCTCTCTCTTTCTTTCTTTCTTTCTTCTCTCTCTTTCGTACGTTGTATTAGCTTACAAGCTTTCCCAATCATTGACAGTAATCTTGAGAGCAGAAAAGTAGTTTCAAGCATATCAAAGCAAAGCAATCGTACTTTGTGAACTCTGGGCATTTTACAAGTTAAATAACATTGTGCATCCAACATGCTAGATTCTCATTTTACTGATCTCAGAAGGATGGATGACCAAGTCAATCCCTAGTCAGGATTGAACTCAAAACCTTTTAATTGCAGTACAGCAGTTTAGTCACTGCACTACTAGGGCACAGAGGGTAAAAACAAAACAAAAAGACAAAAATGCTGTGGCACTTTAACAAACTAACTATTGTATTTTAATGGTAGCTTTCATGGATGAAGTCCACTTTGTCAGACATAAAAGTGAGACTTCGTGGCATCAATTTATACAGATCACGTACAGGGGTACAGACTAGTTAGCATAACAGATAAGTATACAAAGGACAGATACTGAAACTGAGGCTCAAGTGGCCACCAAATGAGAGGAGAGGACTAACTTGAGAAGGCCCTGATGCTGGGAAAAATCAAAAGCAAATGGAGGAGGAGCAGCAGAAGATGAGATGGCTAGATGGTATTGTTGACGCAGTGGGCGCAGATCTGGGGAGACTACGGAGGATGATAAATAACAGAGAAGCCTAATGTGTGGTGGTCCATGGGGTTGTTGTTGTTGTTCAGTTGCACAGTCGATTCCGACCCTTTGCGACACATACAGTACTGCAATTCTGTGAGGAAATCATGTCCTTCCTTATGACTGGCAATACTAAGAATCATCTATTTGTCTTCCCTACCTCTTGGGTAGCTCCTTGAATACTAGCTGCCTGTGGTCCAAAGGAAGGCAAGTGCCTCACTCTGCCATTTTGGGCTGAGGACCATCACCTGCTTGGAACAGGGTCTACCCCTGACCTTCAGCAGAGCAGATCCAATATTCCTTATCAATTAAGTAAAGTTTGCAGCAGTGTTAACACCAACTACAATTTGTCCCAGCTACTTTTTGCAGTCTGTCCTTGGAAGCATGCTTTCAAACTGTGTGGTAATGTTAACAGTGGCTACAGTTAACATTGATATACAGAGTAGATGTAACGCTGCACTGTAATAAAAGGCAAAATGAGGAGGGAACTTACATGGGAGAGAGAAGAACAGAAACAAACAGGAAAGCTCATATTGTTGTGGCTAAATCCAGGAGAGGCAACTTCAGCAAAGCCAAAGAGTTTTTCTTCTAATTAGCAGCAGCTCCAGAACCTATGGGGATATACCTATAGCTATAAACAGCATGGCAGAAATGGCTTATTAGTGTTTTATATAAGGAAATCATAAATTTATGAATTAATGACATCTTGTATTCATTTATTTTCTTAAATAAAATAAAAATGAGAAAATTCCCACTCCAACCATGATAAATACAAGATTTTAATTTTTAAAGTACCATACAGAATCCTATTGGTTATATACACCAACTTTAAGCACAATTATGTAAACTGCAGGAGTGAGTTGCACTAGTTAACACAATGCTGCTTCTATTCCTTATTATGCTCCAAGTCAAACAACCAGTGCTGGCTGAGGAATACAACAGTAACTTTAACTACCGGTAGCAGGAATGTGCTACTGCTGTTTCTGTCACTGCATTTACACCAGCCCAAATAACCATTAGGGTTCTGGTCATTGCTCTGAATGCATAAAGTATTACTCATTCTTTGAAAATACAATCCCATTCCTTCAGGCTGAATCATTAAATATAACAGTTTAATTCATTTTAAATATATATTTTGGTATATATTAGTATGCATCAGAATGCACAGCACTGAGCAGCAGCATACAAGAATTGTCGCTCTGTGATTTGTTGAGCCTCAAACTTTCAAGACAATGTAGTGGAAATAACAGGCTCCGATAAGCAGTGAAGGCAGTTTATTTATTTATTTATTCAGTCAGTCAGTCAGTCAATTTTTATAGCCACCCCAATTAACGTGCGACTTTGGGTGGTGTACATAAAATCTCCAATGTTTAAACTATAGAGACCCTTAAAATTCCTAAAAACACTGAAAAACTACCTCCCACCCACACCAATTAAAAATCTAGTTCAAAACAATTAAAAGCATGAGTGATCTCTAAGTGAGCGGTGTGTGTGTGTGTGTGTGTGTGTGTGTGTGTGTGTGTGTGTGTGTGTGTGTGTGTGTGTGTGTTGCACCCTCTCCACCTCCCCACACCTGCCCTGCCAGCCAGGTCTTCAGCTCTTTCCTGAAGGGCAGGAGCTCTGTCTGGAGATGCAGTTCAACTGGCAGGAGGTTCCATAGGGCCAGAGCAGATACCAAAAAGGCTCTTCTTCTAGTGCTAGAAGAACAACAACAATTTTTAAAGAGTCCAAAAGCTTAGTTCAACTGTATGAGATTTATAAAGCAGGGATTCAAATCCAGGTCTTCTGGGTCCTTGTTGCCAATCTATCCACTGTACTGCACTGAGTATCCCCAAGTGGTTAGCATTAAAGATGTTCTTTGGGTTTGGAAATTATTCAGGATATGCTTGAAGTAAAGCAGGAGTCTTTGTCAGTTTACAAACCAACATTAAGCTACTAAAGGAAGGCCAAGTGGTGTTTGAGTTGAATTAGGGCTCTCCAAAGTGCCAGATATTACTTTGGTGCTTTGGCTTCAAAACAAGTACTTAGCACCAATGAATCTCACTCAGAAAGCAAAAGGGAGTCTTAAACAGAAGCAATCCCAAAACAAAAGAGTGATAGCTTAAATACAAACAAAACAAAGTAGACTGTCTTAGAAACTCCAAATGTGGGAACTTTACAGTGGTGGTGAACCTTGGCACTCCAGGTGTTCTTGAACTTCAGTTCCCAGAAGCCCTGATCAGCAGGAGTGCAGACTTGGGCTTCTGGTAATTGAAGTCCACGAACAGCTGGAGTGCCAAGGTTCACCATCACTGCATCTTGGATGACTTCAGTTGGCCAAATTAATTCCCTTGTACTGTGATTGGCAGTCATTTCTTTCTTAGCAGGGCAAAGAAAAGATTTTAGTCTGTTAGAGATGGTTGTTTTCATTGTTTCTGTTTTTCGGGTGTGCATTGCGGGTGTGCATTGGAGATTTTTCTTTTTTTGTAAGTAACGGCAGATCTCATTATGCTGTAGGATCCAATCAGTTGACGAATGTCTCTGAGAATGTGCCATGAATGACTTGAGTCTTTCATGCAAGATTTAAGTAGAGCAAGTCAAATTAGCATTCATAATACTGTGGTACTAATCTATCCATTTACTTTTCTGTCCCTATTTTTAGCACTTTGGATTTTAATTTTTCTTTCTTTCTTTTTTGTTGTCCATATCTATGTTGCAGACAGTGGGTGGGAAACATAACACACAGGCAATTTTTCAGTAGATTTGAGTAAACTGTGCATTTCCTAGTGGGTGGAGACTAGTAGGAGATTGCCCACATGTCCAAGATTCATCAGTATTTGATGGCACTGGGTTTTACATGGCCATACACGCAGTGGCTCAAGTGGCTAAGACGCTGACTGGGAGGTGGAAGTTCAGCAGTTCGATTCCCGAGTACTGCAGGATGGAGTGAGCTCCTGTCTTTGTCCCAGCTCCTGTCAACCTAGCAGTACGAAAGCAAGAAATTGCAAGTAGATAAATAGGGACCCACTTTGGTGGGAAGGTAAACAGCATTCCATGCGCTCCGGTGTCTAGTCATGCCTTCCACATGACCACGGAAATGTTACCAGAAAAATGGCTACTGGATACAGTTACAACTTCGGTTCGAGTCACTGGTGGAGCCCTTCTCCCAAGAACGAGGAAGCGTTTAATATAGGCAAAAATTAAAATTGGTTTATTGAAAAGGGGTTTAAGCGTCACTGGCCTGGTGCCGGGAAAAGCCCTAGTCTCAACCTTTTTGCCTATTAAAGTCCCTTAAGTGAGCAGCTCTTTTTGGTTCCGATGTCTTGCGTGCAAATGTGCTGAGAGCGCTCCTGACATTTCCTATCAGGAGATTTTTATACCCTCCACCCAAGGGGGCTCAACTAGTTCTACTGCTAGCTAACAAGTTTACAAAACAAGAGATTTACAATGGTGAACAAAAACCCGGCACCAGACTCTTTTGTTACATTAAAAGGTCAATCATACAGAGACAAAACAGGTCAATTACATAGAACAAAAGGTGATGGGTAGAGCAATTGCCCTGGAAATGACAGAGTTCATAGTTTAGCAAATGCAGGTTGTGACATCATTCAGGTGACATCCAATGGGCGCCAGGATTGTAATTTGGCACAAATCAGAAGGTTCAGATTTGAATCCAAGATGCAAAAGGACCAATGACGAAGATGGGCATCCTTCAGACTCCCCTGAGTTGGAGCATTGCTTGAGGCTCTTGGCAATATTCCATTCCCACCCAACAATTAATCTATCCTGAGTCAGCCCAAGCACTATCTACAATTGAATACAGGAGGGGTCCCAAAAACAATGAGCATGCCAGGTGCAAGAGTAAACAAAACAATACAACAAGTAAACAGAGGAATCAAGGTGGCTTTTCTTGGGGCAAAATGTTAAGTGATGGCTTCCTGTGGCATTGAGCCTTCCTGGATGCTTGCAGGAGATAGGCTGAGATGCAAGAAAAGATCCTGATTTGAGATACAAACAGAGCATATTAAAATCAAACTTAAAATATTTTAGAGTCCTTTTGGGGGGACATAATCTATACAGAGCAAAGGAAATATGCTATCTTGAATAGAACAGTTCCAGGCATTCGAAAACATTTTTATTGTTATCTCACATCCCAGGTATAACTGCCAATGAAATAATATTTATTAGGAGTGAAAGGGGCCAAGTCTGTTGTGTCAACCCTTGCAGTATATACCTTCAAGCGTGTGTGAATGGGTGCATGGTCAGAGTGGTGCTTGTGTACACATAAGCCTAATCAATTCTAAACATGTGTGGCAGAATAAAGTGAGTGAAATAAGTTTATTTGAGAGGACTAAAATGGAATAAGTTTAATAAAAGGGGATAGAAAGATAGAAATAAAAGACTGGGGGGTGCATTTTCTGAAAATGGGGTTACAGAAACATCTCCAGAAGCAGAGCGCTGGCTCTTTGGCTTTGAAACAGATGAGTACTGAACCCTAGAGTCGGATACGACTGGCTTTCGAGCAAAGGAAACCTTTACCTTACTCATTTCAAGTCAAATGACTTTGTTTCCCCTGTTTTCTTATTTTTTGCTAACCAAATCGGCTTAAATATATAGTAACATTTTCAAATATTCAAATACATATTGAAATGGATGGGCTACAAATTAGCTCAAAGCAGATTGGTACCTATTTGAATAATAGGTAATTTGGACCCAGTTGAAACAGATGATATTCACACACCCCTAGTCAATACCTCTGTAGTTGCTTGTTAGCTGAACCCATACAAGAACATCAGTGAATTTGCAAGGGACGCCATACCATGGAAAAAAGAAGAGATGGTGTTGTTTGTAATCTGATGCTTTTAGGGCCACCCTAGCTATATTGGCCAGAATTCTATTGCCCTGTTGTGTAGAAGGATGAGGCTTTTTTGATGCCTGCACCAGTGTTAGCCCTGAGCTAGCCCTAAAAGCATGCAGTTTAGGTTCGCCTCACTTGGTTTGTCTAAACAAATGCCCAGTCACAGTTGCACAAAGCCAGAGATTGCTGAACCCCTGCGTGCAGAGTGTTAAAGTGCTCCACTTGTGGTACAAAAAGATTCTGACCATGTTTTGCCATGGTGTGATAGGGGCCAAGAATTTTAACCCTCCGTTTCTCTTGTGATACTAAACAGAATCAGAGGCCTTGCCAATATTATTTGCAGTGGGAACTGCCCTACAGTACAACAGCGGGTACTGGGAGACCAGTTGCCAATGGGAACTTTCCAATGAGGATTAAAACCTCAGCTCCCATTCTGAGTCATCCCCCATTACACCTGCTATTTATTACGGCAAACCACAAGGTCAGATAACATACACGAAGTCATGCTTGTTTGCCTTGCAGTTAAATTCTTAATCAGTTTGTTCTAATCACAGTAGAGCCTCTAGAAGTTTGTCTATCTCATGTTGCTAGTGGCTGTTGAAGACTCACTACCTAAGAGGTAAAGGTAAAGGTATCCATTGCTTGAAAGCTAGTCGTATCCGACTCTAGGGTTCAGTACTCATCTCTGTTTCAAAGCCGAAGAGCCAGCGCTGTCTGCTTCTGCAGACATTTCCATGGTCATGTGGCAGGCATGACTAGACACTGGAGCACACGGAACACTGTTTCCTTCCCACCGAAGTGGCCCCTATTTATCTACTTGCAATTTCTTGCTTTTGAACTGCTAGGTTGGCAGGAGCTGGGACAAAGGCAGGAGCTCATTCCGTCCTGCAGTACTTGGGAATCGAACTGCTGACCTTCAGCCTCCTAGTCAGCATCTTAGCCACTTGAGCCACTGTAGTCCATTATCATTAATTTATTTCCTTGCTGCATCCTTCCTCATGCTTTCCTGTGCCTTCACAGGTCTAGGAAAAACACCACTTGAATCTCTCTTGTTAATTCTGAAACCATAAACAAACATATAATCCTACACTGAAGGCAGAGTAAACACATAATCCACCCCAGTGATAGAGTATCGTATATGCTTTGTGTATATACCTGTATATATCATTTGCCCCTGGAATCTGCCAGAAATCTCAGGTGGTCTGTGTTCCTGTGGTCTTGGAGAGCTGCTTCCTTTCAAAGTAAACAATTCTAGGCTGGATGCTCACAATGTGACCTAGTATTATATTTCCATAGATCGTGTCACTGAGGTATTCACAGCTGTTGATAAAGAGGTCAGATGTCAAGACTTCAGCTTTCAGGCTAGAATCGAGGAAGACCGTGTTCACATTCATGGACATCAGGTGCTGACTGAAAACTAAAAATAATTCCATCTGCCCAGATCTTGGACACACTCAACTGGCACTTTGCATTAATGGCAGCAGATCATCTTTGTTGTATTTATGGAAATTATTTTGGAAGGAGAAGCAAGCTAGAGAGGATGTGTTCCCTGTGATATATTTGTATTTGCTTTGGTTTCAGTCACAGGATGATCCTCCAGGGCTTGCTTTGAATCCAGACCAGAGAGCTCTGAGAAGTTATTTATGGAACACAAACAGAGTGTCTCCCAACCAGCCTTTGTCCCTTCCACCAAGGGAATGGGAGCTGTATTCCCAAAAAATAACATCCAATTACTCATTCCTAGATGCATATGAGAGTATGAGATACACACAGAGTGGGATTTGGGACAGAAATAGAAACATATTCCCCCCTCTCAAATTTCATAGTACAGTACTTGTGACTAGTTTTATACACATACACACACACACAAACAAACATCTTGGTATTGTTAATTAAAGTCTATTGTGAATCTTCATAAACTGTACAGTCAGTACTCAAATGACTGTAGAATTATGTGCATTTTTTTCTTCCTACACAGTGAGATAAATTTCACCAAATGCTGCAACATCTTGGTGTAATAGTTGGAAACTGGTGGTAGAAACTGGGAGGTTTCATACCTGGGTCATATGTGTTATTCATTGAACCATGCTAGTGACTTCATGTCTGTTGCAAAGCGGCAAAAATCATTAGGAAAGATTCCCACCAGTCTCATCCACCATGGTTCATTAATAGTAAGGGATCACAATCCAGTTCCTAATGGTCAAAGTTTCTCTAACCTTAGTTTTCAGTCTTTGGAGGCAACTAAATTGTCAATGGTAATCTTTTCCCTAGTCTAGGAGTCTGGCCAGGTTATCCTGCTATGGTAATAGAGTAGACCATACTGCCAGCAACTCAACGCTGATTGCCAGATGGGTGGTTAACTAACCTGACAACCCTGAGGACTAATGGCTTTGGGTGGCAAAATCTACAGGGAAAGGTAATGGTCCCCAAGTGGATTAAATCCCACTTGAATTCATCTTGATGGAGGGCAAAAACTTCATCAATACTGGCTTGGGGCTGATGAGGACTTTGCTTGCCAAAAGGGCTCAGGACCAGAAAGTGACTCGTGGAACTGGATTAGTGAAACAGGTGTTGCACTACAATGTGGAAGGTAATTGGAAGGCCACTGCATCATATTGCTCCCAGGACAATTTTCATGGCTGATTGCCATGAGAATAGCCAATATTCAGAATCAGATATGGCACAAGAAGAAGACAACGACTAGGAGTGGGCAGTTTCACAGATCTGAGGGTCACATTTTCATCCCATGGATCCTTGATGGGTGTGTGTGTAGAAAAGCTGCCACAACTCCAAAAATACTTCAAAATATGAGTCAATGTACAGTTTTGAAAAAAGGTGTTGTGTTTTTATGTTAAAGAGTGTGCAGGGCAGTGGTGAGCCTGTAAGTTATTGAGAAGGTGAAACACAATTCCTGGAGGCTGTCTTTACTGGAGAAGGGAAATATTTAGCTGGTGAATCTGGGGAGGCTGAGGTTACAAGAACACTTTCACCTTAGTCTCTTTTTTGAAGAGGGAACTGGTGCATTTTCCATTTTGACTTGCCTTTTGCAAACTCTTATCTGGATCCTCCAATTATATATGGAATAATCCTGAGATATACGCTTGGTGGCACTTCATTACTATTTTTTCCTTGAGATCTATTCAACATTGTTGAGCTGGAGCTCTTCTTTTTTAACTACTCTCTAACATCTGATATGGAATTAAGTTACCTCACTATGCATGAAATGTAGATTAATGTTCAGTAGTTTAGTGGAATAAGATTTCAGCTCTTATTTTAGCTATTTAGCTATAAAAAAACATTTTAATATAATAGAAACATAGGTCTCAATTATACAAATTATATAAATATGTTTAATTACACAATCATTTCTGAAGTATAATTATAAACCAAAGTGGAAAAACAGCTGAATAGGGAAGGGAGGGGGTGAGTATCCTTCATACAGATAGCCTGAGAAACAGAGATCAGTACGCAGATTCCCTCCTGTTTTGCACCTGTGCAATCATTAAACAGATACAGGGTGCCAACAAAATACAATAATGTGCAGGTATGCAGAGATAAAAGCCTTTAAAATGCAGGAATAACAGATTAGGAAAATACAAATGTGGCCAATTTCCATCTTGGAAATTGGGCAATAGGCTGGAGATCTGATCTTTCAAGAGCCTGTTGGTTGTCAACACCACTGCAGTTGAAGCGACCTTTGGAATGGGTCTGCCCATCTCTCCAGAAAAAGCTACATCCTTGCTACTGCACCTATTTGCATGCATATGTCCAGCAATCCTCCACTGAATACAGTGATTCTCTGTTCCTGAGCTTTGAAGCTTTAAAAAATTTTTTGGGAAAATGCATCTCCCAGAACCTGAGCACCATAGTCCAAAAATGTAGAAATTATCTATATATGTTAGCTAGAATCCTGTCCTGCAGTTTCTTGTGCACAGTGGGGATAACATCAGTAGCAGTAGTAGATTGCTGCTGATTAAAGGCAAATTGCCACCTTAAAGGTGATTTTTTGGGGGGTACACATTGTACAAGGTGATGAAGATGTATGCATCCTCAAATCACAAAATGAATCTTTTATCAACAGTTCTTCAGCAATGCAATTGATAGATGCCCATTTGTCAGAATCCGAGACATGGGTGGCCAACTAACAACATAGGCACCAGGACCCAGGCCAATTATGCTCAATGGTAGTCTTATCCAAATCCAAGTAGAGGGTAGACAGGGAAACAAGGCAAGTACAGTCCAGTAGACAAAACAATCTGTGTGGGGCAGAAGTCACACAACCAAAGAACCAATATAAACAGGAGCAAGGTTACCTTAGGGCTGGAATGGAAGCAAGAATACACACAAGATCCTGGAGATGGAAGGGTCTACAGCAGGGGTTCCCAACCTACAGCACGCAGACCGGCCCCAGCCCCCAACACCATCCCATCTGGCCCATTGCTACCTCCGTCATACCCAGAAGTGGAAGTGGCTGTGTTTTTATGTCAGCTGTAAAATGCGCTCACGGCTGTGTAGTGGATGCATTTACTGTACAACAGCTGTAAATGCACCCGCTTTTGCTTTCAGGGGCATGGTCAGGCCCAGAGTTCCAATCTTCCATCTCATCCCAAAAATACACAAAACCAGACAGCCAGGGACTCCCACCCCATTATACCAGGATTAATGCTATTACAGAACCACTCTCAAAATACATAGATTCTTATATCAATAAATATGCCAGGGACACTCCGTCATTTGTTCAGGATTCAACCCATTTCATCTCCTTATTAGAAGGTACACCAATGCCACAATGGGCGGTTTTTATTACCCTTGACGTTGAATCCTTATATACTAATATACCCCTAGAGGCAGGTAGGATAATCATACAGGATGTCCTTGATACAAGAGAGTCACGGTTACCTCCTACACATTTTCTCATTGATATCGTGGACATAGTCTTAGAGAACAATTTTTTCCGATTTGGGGATAATTTTTATCTCCAAACCAGAGGGGTGGCTATGAGTAGTGCTCTGGTTCCCAGTCTGGCTAATATATACATGATAGTTTTGAAAATACTTCCCTCTACAACCCATTAAACAACCCATTTTTTAAACACATAATTATATACAAAAGATATATTGATGATCTTTTTTTCCTCATGGATTCATCTGATACTTGACCAATTCATACAGTGGATTAACACGCAGGACACTAACCTGAGGTTCACTCAACATATAGAACAACATAACATACCTTTTCTTGATCTCAACGTCTATATTTCAAAAGATAGGAGACTCAGTGTTAGTCCATATTTAAATTATGGCTCCTACCATCCTCATCATATTAGAAACAATATACCATATGGACTTTTTGCCAAAGCAAAAAAAAATTCCACTGTGGAAGATGACTTTTTAAATACAGCCCAGAAGATTAAAACCACTCTCCTTAGAAGAGGCTATCCTAGTCATATAATCAATAACAACTTGCGCAAAGTTAAAGAAACACCCAGAAACCATTTATTACAGTGCAAACAACGAGGAGGCAACCAGGATATATGCTTCTCTATCGAATATTCGCCGTTGGCAAATACCATTAAGAAACTCATCAAAACTCATTGGCATGTAGTCCAACATATTCCGGGATGCGAATCCCCACCCAGAATTGGTTATAGAAAAACCATGTCTTTAAGCAATATGCTGACCAGATCCGACCACACTTCCCGCATTCCAAGAATGACATCACCAATTGTAGGACATTACCATTGCCACAGCTGTGTCTTTTGTAAGCTGTGCTTAGAGACCAAAGAGATATTCATTCATGAAAAAAAATTGCCATTATAAACTGAATCAGTTTACTAACTGTAACAGCGAGAATTGCGAATATTTAATAGAGTGCTCCTGTCGAATGAGATATGTCGGAAAATCAAATAGAGCTTTGAAGACCAGGATATGCGAGCACAGGTCCAAAATTCAAACTCAGGACCTCAACGCTCCCTTAGTATCACATTTTCTCCAGATGGGGCATAGCGAAAATGACTTCACATTTACAGTGCTAGAACAAATTCGCCCCAAACCATATGAAAAAACTAATATAGATAAACAACTCCTGTGCAGAGAAGCATTCTTCATACGTTTATTTAACTCCGTCTCGCCAAAAGGTTTAAATCAGGAATTGGAAATGTCTCCTTTTTTGTAATAAGTCACCTCGAGAGTAGCGATGAGACAGTAAGTATTCATTCATGTTAGGAGCTCCCCACCTGAGCCGTTCAACAAAAAGTATTTAAACTTAGGAACCCGCTAGTAACACGTACGTCCGCAGAACATAGCAGACTACGCATTGAGGCTAGGATGCGGGATTCTATCACATGGTACATTTTACCATTAATACTGAGGTAGGATTAGTTCAGTACTATTTATAAGTTAGTCCTTGTTTGAATGAATAGCCAATTATAGTAGACTTTACTTCTGATATTTATGCTATTGAAATTTTTGCTACTTATTATTTATTTATTTATTTATCTAAAACATTTTATAGTTCTTAATCCTTTCCACAGTTATTACAATAAGAGAAACAGTTTTCCTATGTACCCTAATATGCGATTATTATCCATTAATGTAATTATGTATGTTTTTAATTAACTATTGCACTGTCATTGTATACTTTGTACAAACTTGCACAGTCACTTTGTACAATTTCCAGCATGAGAGATATTCTAATTCTGTACATATTAATTTATAGATTTCCCTGAAGAAAGGGGTAACACCCAGAAAAGCTTATTGACTACCGGAAAAGCTTTGGAAATATATTCTCAGTGTGAAACTGCAATGCACAAATACATAGCATAACATACTTTAGCTTTGGACTCAATTTGTTGGATTAATAATACAATATATATTTCCATTTTCCCAGTATATTATTCCAGTCAACATGTAACAGAGACATAAGCTACACAGTATTACGGTGGTACCTCATACAACGATTTTAATCCATTCCATGGGGCTCGTTGTTGTATGAAACAATTGCTATACAATACATGCATTGTATAGCGATTTTCCCTATGGGATGCATCGTACAATGACTTTTTTTTTGCTAAGTGGTTTTTAATAATAATAATACATTTTAATTTATACCCCGCCCTACTCAAGCACATGGCTGACTCAGGGCGGCTTACAACACAATGAAAAAATACAATATAATCATACAGAATACAATGGGAAAAAAGCAATAAGTACAGAATATCAATAATATAATAACAATGACATCTCTCGGTTAAACAATCAAGAAAAAATACAACACAATCCTCCCCCCTCTCATCAAACCAGTCAAGAGCAGGCAAGCGAGCATCCGAGTCCGTAGCAGCAGCGGCCCAGTCTTAGTATAGCCGCCGCACCGCCTATCACAGCTGCAACCAATCTCGCCTCCTTCCTCCTGCCAAACCAGCCCGGGGCAGGCAAATGTCTGGATCCATGGCAGGCAAAGGCAGTTGGGGAACATCGGTGTTTCCTAGGGTGCTCTGAGGTGCAGGTGTTCCTGCCGGCGTCCAGCCTCCAGCCATGAGGCGAGGCTGATCTGGTGTTGTCAACGCTTTTCAAAGGTGCTCCAAGGCACAGATGTTCCCGCCGGCGTCCAACCTCAAGCCCGGAGCTGCGTGACCAGCTGCTTTGACTTCCCGCTGACCGGCTGGGCCAGGGGAGGAGTGCGGAGCCTCGCGGCGGTGATGGAGGTGGCGGCTTTTATCACCCCGGAGCCATGAGACCAGCTGCCTCAACTTCCCACTAACTGGCCGGGCCAGGGGAGGAGCGTGGAGCCTCGCAGCAGTGACAGAGGTGGCGGTTTTTATCACCCCAGAGCCATGAGACCAGCTGCTTCGACTTCCCACTGACCAGCCTGGCCAGGGGAGGAGCGTGAAGCCTTATGGCGGTGATGGAGGTGGCAGTTTTTATCACCCCAGAGCCGCTAGACCAGCTGCTTTGGCTTCCCGCTGACCAGCCGGGCCAAGGGAGGAGAGCGGAGCCTCCATTTTTCCCATTGAAAAAGTGTTGTATGGTTTTTTCCATAGGGAAAATTGTTATGTGGGACGCCATTTCCCCCCAAAACCTAAATTTTATGCGATTTCATTGCTATACGGGGCAATTGTTGTATGAGGTTCCACTATATATATTTCTCAACCTTGGGTCCCCAGCTGTTCTTGGTCTTCAGTTCCCAAAATCCCTGATCAACAGGTGTACTGACTTAGGCTTCTGGGAATTAAAGTGCAAGAACACACAGAGCCCAAAGTTGAGAATCACTGAGGTAACGCACACCTCTTTTGTCTTGCCTTCTGTTGTTGCTGAATCACTTCCTAGGAACAGTTTGCTCAGTCTGTTCCTACATGTTGAGCTTTTATGCCAGTCTCCTTTCATAGCCCACAAACTTAGTTCCAAATGCAGTAAAACCCCAGGTTACAATGGAGGTCTGTTCCAACAGCCTCCATTGTAACCTGAAAAAATTATAACCCGAAACATCCTTAGGGATGCATTGAAAAATAAAAATGGTCCTGAATTGATCGTTGTAAACCGAAACAAATACATTAAAAATTTGTAAACCAGGACAGCATTTCCATAGAATTTGCCATTGTAGACTGAAGCAAACTTAAACTGAGGCAGTTGTAACCCGGGGTTTTACTGTATTCTAATATAGCTCCCCCTTGCATTATAGTGGATAACTATCTTGAAGGAGGATACCATTCCTCTGATATCCCATTACCCTTCAATCTTAGAAGGTTGTCCCTGCTATGAGGCAGACTGTGATGAGTAATTCAGGTGGCAGATCCTGGAGAGCAGCAATAGCACAGCAGCTTCTGTCAAGGATTGATGGTAGCAAGAAAGTTTTCAGTATTGAATTGGACATGCTGTTCGCATGGATGTAGTAAAACAATCTTCAGTTTATACTATTCCTGCAAGAATCTTTGCTGTTTAGAATTGGACTGTATTTTCAATTTCTATTCAGCAGACAGGTTTAAGGGAGGCATTTAAGACAACCTGTCTAAATTGTTACTCATTTATTTCACAAATATTATTTAAAAATCAATTCCCTTGGGAAAACAGTACTAGCTCACAGATGAAACTTCATTTTGAATTATTGTGGTTAGCAATTGTTGACATCTCTCTCAGTTATTCACTTCCTAGTGAAATGTTAATGATGTAGAAATTATGGAACAAATAATAAAGGTATATATTTCAAGCCATAGCTCAAAATATTAAAATATGTATTTATTATTTATTTATTTATTAGTTAGTTAGTTAGTTAGATTTCTTCACCGCCCACTCGGCCGAGGCTGACTCAGGGCGGTTTACAATCATATATTAAAATGACATGGTTAAAACTAATTAAAACCACCCACCCCCTTTAAAAGGGTGCAGGGACCAAAGGTACTGAAGAGGGAGGTTTTCCACTAAACCAACCATCCCACGGAGGCAACCCTTCCACCTGCACCCCATACTTGGCCTGCCAGCCAGATTTTGAGTTCTTTCCAGAAGGGCAGCAGTTCTGTCTGGAGACGTAACTCTGTTGGCAGGAGGTTCCAGAGGGCCGGTACAGACACGGAGAAGGCCCTCCTCCTTGTGCTAGAGAGACGAGCCCCTCTAGTGGCTGGTCCGCTCTCGTTGGATGGACAGACATCCTTAGGGTGATGCGGTCTCTTAGGTATCCTGGCCCACTACCATATAGGGCTTTATAGGTCAAAACCAGCACCTTGAATTGCACCCGGAGGCACACTGGTAACCAGTGCAGCTCCCGGAGTAGTGGGGAGGCGCGGACATAATGTCCACACCGCATCACCACCCAGGCAGCTGCATTTTGGACTAGCTGTAGCCTCTGAATGGTCATCAAGGGCAGCCCCATGCAGAGCGCATTACAATAATCTAGTCTGGAGGTAACTTGAATTTATTAATTAATGTACTTGAATTTATTAATTCAATATGAATATTTTGAAGGATTGAGGGTTGCAGAGATTAATGACGACAGGAAACAGGGGGGAAGAAACAGTGATTGCATCCACCTGAATAGGCTGTCTCTTAATGAGGTAGATGGATATAACTGAGTGAAACGAAGAATAATTTTGCAAGCAGTTTGCCTTTAATTACCGTCAAGCTATATGCTTACAGTTCCTGTTTCCTTGATATTTTTCAAATACTGTAGTAGAATAATAGCTACAGTTAATAAAATGACACAGAGTAAATATATTTCTTTAAACTTTAAGCCTTAAAGCAATTTCTTGCATAATATATATGCCTTTCAATATGAAAGTAATTTTAGACCAGTAAGTGAGAACTCCTGGGGCTCAGATTTGTACTTTTTGCTTTTTTTTAACAACTTCAATCTGAGTCCTTCAAATACACAAAGCACTATAGCAATAGGGGGAAATTGAGAGAAAATGCACTCTCCCTTCACCAGAGAAGAGTATAATTTCAAGATAATAAACCTGTGAGTTATGGCTTACAGTGCATCAACAGTCGAATGCTAGGAATATTTACTCGGTAGGATTCTATTGAGTCCTGTAAAGCTTAATACTGCGGTCTTATGAATGTTTTCTGGGTAATTTTTTATATTTTTTATTTGTTGGCTGGGTATCTCAGTGGTTTAGCTTGCGATTCCAGAGTCAGAGACTGAAAGTTCAGTTTCCTACTGGATATCTCAGAAGAACCGCCTGTCCTGTGTGAGTTTGGACAAGCTGCACATAACTGAGCCGAGCTGTGGTAGAAGACTGTTTTTGCTTTGGAGTTACTCATTTTGGTAATCTCATCTTCAGTGGATTTGACCATTTCTATACATTCACAAGCACCTCTAGCCTCTAAATCAATTCTTAAGCAATGATTCCAGTGCTCAAAATTATGGCAAGTCAATTTTGGCAATTTCCCATGCAACTCTAAGCTCTGATTCCGCAGCCACCCTGCTTCTATGTTGAGCACAAGAAGAACATTTTCTCTGCTTTTTTAGCTGGCTACATGGTTTGTTTGGGGGAGGGAAGAGCAAACAAAACATTCACTTCTAAAAACAATAAACACCCAGGAAAATAGCTGCTAAAACAATCTGCTTTTTTATTGCCATAGATAACCAGGGCAACATAACCTGTTGGATATTTTTGTAGCCACACAGGCACAGCAAACGTGGGGCAGAGTTTAGGCTTAGTATTAAGCAAATTCCCCTCTTCTAACAACTCTCTTCTCAGCCAGATAGCCAAGCCAATGAATGCTATTTTCTCATAACGCCTCCCAGCCAGGTAGCCAAGCCGATGAAGGCTATTAGAGGTATTGAAGCAATATGGGCATTGAAGCAAGAAAGGAGACAGCAGAAGAAAAAATGGAAGAAAGCTGCCTTCGGATATAAACTTGGCTACAATTACAAAGTTCTTCCACAGGTATAATACTGCCATGAGATCTACAAAGAGACCCTACATAGTTAACTGTATTAATTCCTGGTAGTCCTTAATGTGGAATTATTCTGTGGTCTCATCTCAGCAAGACAAGTGTTGTGTCTTCCCTTTGATGTTGACACCTGTAATCATGCTGTGGAAAAGATGTCCACAACTCTGTCTTGACTGGTTGTATTGGGTCATTTCCACCCTATAACACCTGATAAGGGACTGCAGTGGCTCAAGTGGTTAAGACGCTGACTGGGAGGTGGAAGATCAGCAGTTCAATTCCCGAGTACTGCAGGACGGAAAGCAAGAAATTGCAAGTGGATAAATAGGGACCACTTTGGTGGGAAGGTAACAGCGTTCTGTGCTCTACGTTGTCTAGTCATGCCTGCCACATGACCACTGAAACGTCTGCAGAAGCAGACAACGCTGGCTCTTTGGCTTTGAAACAGAGATGAGCACTGAACCCTAGAGTCAAGGGAAAGTTAACACCTGATGACATGAACAAGGTGCTTCTCTTTACCTATAAGAAGTGGTGTGGGCCATTGGTGTCCAGCATGCACGCCCGCACCTGTCCCTACTATCCCTAACTGAGCTGCCTGCACTTACCTAAAGATCCTTGGAGCATAGCCGCCAGGGTCCGATCGCTGAGAGTGGGGCAACCACTTCATGAATGTGAACAGCAAAAAACAACAACAACAACAACAACAACTCCCAGCGTCCTCTGCGCCGTGACCCCTCAGCCCCTCAGCTTCATCAGGGGAAGCACATTCCCTGGCTAATGGCTGCCTGCCCCCTTTGTATTACCCACACCGCTGTTTTGAGAACTAACTCAAAACAGTGGTGGGGGTAATAGAAAGGTGGCAGCCAGCCAGCCAGCCACAAGGGAGAGCACCTCCCCTGACGGATCGCTGTCTGCTGCCTTTCTTTTCTTTCCCATTAACTGTTTCAAAGGTTCTTCGAAACAGTTAATGGGGGGAAAAGAAAGGCAGCAGACAGTGATTCGTTGTGGGAGTCGCTCTCCCTTTCAGATGGATGGCTGCCAACTTTCTATTACCACCACCGCTGTTTTGAGAATTAACACGAAACAGCGATGGGGGTAAAAGAAAGGCGGCAGCCAGCCATCTGCAAGCGAGAGCGACTCCTGTAACGAATCACTGTCTACTGCCTTTCTTTTTCCCCCATTAACTGTTTCGAAACAGTTAATGGGGGGGGGGAAGCCCACCCACCCACCCCTATTCACCTGGATGCAGCTTCCTGAATGGCAGCTTACTCACTCACTCACTCACTCTCTCTCCCCCCTCTCTCTCCCTCCCTCCCTCTCTCTCTCTCTCTCTCTCTCACACACACACACACACACACACACAACACCCGTGCCTTGCCAGGCAATTAATATCTGTGTGTTGGTGGTTGGGGTGGTTTTTGAGGGGGGGTGCACACACCCCAAAAACACCCCAACCACCCACTTACAGATAATAACTGCCCGGCAGGGCCGGGCAAAAAAATTCTAATCTTTACCTATAAGGAGGGACGTTAACTGTTGGAATCCGACAAAGGCTCCCGCACCCATCCCTATTATCCCCTACCAAGCTACCCGCACTCACCTTTACCCGGCCCGACCATCGCCACAAGGGTCCGGTAGTTGCCAGTGGGGCAACTGCCCCACGAACACAAACAAAACAAAACAACTTCAAGCCCCAATGTCCTCCGTGCTGCGCCACCCCTCAGCCAATCAGGCTGACAGGCGAGAGCAAGGAGAACATTGGGAAAGCTGGTGCGCCCAATAGAAAATGAGCCACAGAAAAAAAGCCGCCGCACAAACGCAAACAAATGAAACTAAACTTCAAGTCCCAGCGTCCTCCATGCCATGACCACTTCAGCCAATTAGGTGCATGAGTGTGCAAAATGTTGAAAAAGTTGGCGCATGAAAAATAAAATAAAAACGCCTCCTGCAACAGAGTGCAAGGCCGCCGCAGGCAGACACTAACCCAAACCTACAAAAAACCATGGCAAGACAACCGCTGGCCTTCTTTCCCAGAGCAACGGGGAGAAGAGAGACTCTCTCTGGGGAAGCACACTCCCTGGCGAATGACTGGATGCTGCCTTTGTACTACTCACACCGCTATTTCGAGAACTAGCGTGAAACAGCGGTGGAGGTAATAGAAAAGCAGCAGCCAGCAATCCGCAAGGAAGAGCAACACCCCTTACGGATCGTTGCCTCCTGATCTCCCGTTAGGTAAGCCAGGGAAAAAGGAGGCTGAGAAGAGAGAACCATCATGAAGCAGATAGCTCTTCTCTGCCTCCTTCTCACCCGACCGACCTAACGAACCTTACTGGACAAAGAGCGAGCTGACTGCCGGTTCTTCCTTTTGCCCATTGCTGCATTGAAACCTAATTTCAAAACAGCAATGGGGAAAAGAAGAGACGACAAACAGGCCGTTCTTTACACAACAAAACACAACAACAAAACCAAACAGTTAACCAGAACACCAAGCATTAAAAATAATAAAATACAAATAAATAAACAAATAATTAAAATAAACCCAGTAAATAACAAAACAATAAACAACAAACTCAACAAAAAACACCCAAAATACCAAAGGCTGCCAAAAAACAATGAAAAATCACTAAAAACACCTATCTACAACACGAAAATACCTAACTCAACAAACAATAATATCACAAATTAAAAAAATTAATACTGGGGAAAAATTAATTCCAACCAGAAATACTCAAAACAATTAAACACATCTAAAATCCAAAATAAAAACAAAAGAACAAGCAGAAACACTTGGGGGGGGGGGGGTTTAAGTAGAAACTCTCTACTTAAACCCCCTAGCCCAATACCCCAAAATCAAAACAGAATCAAAAATCAAGAGTACTTACCAAACACGTCCTACCTTCATGTTCTTTGTTCAGAACTGAACAAAGAAAGACAATCACAGTACTCTTAATCACAGCTCCACCAAGAGGCCAGAAGAGTAAAAAACAGTCAAAAATATTTTTAAAATCAAAATAAATAATAAATAAAATAAAATAAATTCAAAAACCACTACCCCAACCACCCCTAACCAAAAAAACACACAATAAAACTGCACGGCAAGGCAGGGCAAAATATGCTAGTACACTATAAAACCATCTCATCTCCCTTTGATCCTTGCCCATGACCTCCTTAAATCAGCCAAGGAGTTAACAGTGGATTGGGCCACTTATATAGTAAATGCATCTCTGCAGGAAGGCTATGTGCTTACCTGCTTGAAAAAGGCAGTTGCACAGTAGATCTTGAAGAAACCCTCTTTGGTGACGGATGACATGAATAATTTTAGACCTATTGCCAGAACTCCTAGTCAACTCCTACTTAAATTCCACTGATTCAGTCAGCCTGCCTACTGAATTGATTTGATGCTAGATTTCAGACATTGTATGATTGCTTTTTGTCACAGTGAGCTGGGAGTTGTTTCTGAGTCTGCTATAAAAATAGTTTGAGAGCTCATCTTAGGTTAACTCTGAAATAATGATACTTTTGCACCATCTGAGAAATATGCCTATATATTGTCAGTTACAAAATATCATAGAGAAAAATATACAATGCAAACAACAGCAATCAGAAGCTGTTTTTAGCCATGCCCTGGAAAATGTTTATCAACAAGAAGTTTTTAAAAAGAATGAGTGAGGTCATTTTCAAATGTTAAATTATTCTTACTTGCCTCCCTATAAACAATCTTTTATGGTGAGCACCCTCAGACAGCCATCATGAAGTTCTCAGCATCTTCTTGGACAGAACTTGGAAACAGTGGCCAAAATCCTCTTGGTAAAGGTAAAAGTCACCCTTGCTCGAAAGCCAGTCATATCTGACTCTAGGGTTCAGTGCTCATCTCTGTTTCATAGCCAAAGAGCCAGCGCTATCTGCAGACATTTCTGTGGATATGTGACAGGCATGCCTAAATGCCGGAGTGCATGGAATGCTATTTAGCTTCACACCAAAGTGGTACCTATTTACCTACTTGCAATTTCTTGCTTTCGAACTGCTAGGTTGGCAGGAGCTGGGACAAAGATGGAGCGCATTCTGTCCTGCAGTATTCAGGTATCGAACTGCTGACCTGCCGCCTTCCAGTCAGCGTCTTAGCCACTTGCGCCACTGCAGTCCTCTTACATAGCTATATAAATACTATATAAATATATAAATATATAAATCCTCTTACATAGCTATATAAATAAATACCTTTGAAGGCAAACAGCCCCAAATTAAGATGTCTCTGTAGACATTATCAGATGCAGGATGAGTCACACAACTGGCAAAGTAACACTGGTAAGCTCTATTCTTTGCTGTATATTTATGTATCTGGCTGCCATTTATATGGCCCTAAACAGGAATTAGGCAAAGCCATTGAAGCTAAGGCTATCAGTAGGAAGGCCTGTCAGTAGTTGCTAGCCATAATGGTTGTATGCTCCTTCTAGGATTAGAGGCAAGCTGTCTTTCAGGTGCCTGTTTCTGACAAATACGTGCAGGAGAGAGCAGTTGTCTCCATGCGCTACCTATGGACCTCTCCCTAGGTATTTTGTAGGGCACAGTGGAAACAGAATGCTGGAGTAGGTAGGCCATCTGTCTGATCCAGCATGTTTTGGCTGAGCATTATTCTTTTGAGTGACAGCCGAATTAAATGGCTGCCAGCAGAAACACACATCATTGTCACTGCTTGATTCCCTCTTGTTGCTTTAATGACAGGAAGCCCAAACTGCAGCACTGTAAGGTATTCTGATGGGAAATAATTAAGGAACCAAGCTTTAAAAAATCATTTAGCTTCTATTTTATACTTCTGTTTTTGAATGCATTTAGAGACTACACTGAAGCATTTCTAGGATGCCTCCTTTGGATTTTCCATTTAACAAATATCAGAAAGTTATTCTATGTACTGCTTTTTGCGACCACACAATGCTTTCAGTTCAAGCTCCCAAGATTCTTCTCTTGAAGATTTAGTACAGAATCATACAATCAGGAAACTTGGTGATCATGTAGTCTGGGAGTTCCCAGCAGGGCATCTGGAAGCATTGTTGGGCTCACAGACATCTCCTATTGCACCCAATCAGATTTCTTTCTTCCCAAAACTAAAAGCTTGCCTGTCTGTAAATTGAAGCAACTCATGTTTTGATATCTGCCCTCTCCATTTACTTTCCCCAGAATGTCTCTGAGCCCCATGTGGCTCAGGAATGAATATGGAAGATGGTTGTAGCTCAGGCACATAGCTTTTTTATTTATTTTATTTATTTATTAGTCAAATTTGTATATGCCGCCCGCTCAGGCAAACCCGACTCAGGGCGGCATCACAACAATACACAAAATACATAAAAACATTATAAAAACCCCAACCCACCCCCTTTAAAAACCCCTATATCCCACCCACCCATCCCATCCACTATAAAAAGGAAGAAGAGAGAGTTCTTATACAAGCCAGCAGGCGGGCACCATAGTCCCATTCGGGCCCCACACCTGCCCTGCCAGCCAGGTCTTCACTCCTTTCCTGAAGGGCAGCAGTTCACTTTGGAGTCTTAGGTCTATTGGCAGGAGGTTCCAGAGAGTTGGTGCGGACACGGAGAAGGCCCTCCTTCGGGTGCTAGACAAATGTGCATCCCTCGTTGGTGGCACTATTAGAGAACCCCTCCGGTCCGCTCTAGTTGGACGGGCAGACACTCTTGGGACGATGCGGTCTCTAAGGTATCCTGGCCCCCTGCCATATAGGGCTTTAAAGGTCAAAACCAGCACCTTAAATTGCACCCGGAGACAAACTGGTAACCAGTGCAGCTCCCGGAGTAGCGGAGAGGCATGGGCATATCGCCCACACCCCATTACCACCCGGGCCGCCGCATTCTGGACCAGCTGCAGCCTCCGAATGGTCGTCAAGGGCAGCCCCATGTAGAGCGCATTACAGTAGTCTAGTCGGGAAGTAACCAGAGCATGGGTGACCATAAGCAAGGAGCCCCGGTCCAGGAGTGTGCGCAATTGGCGAATCACCCGAAGTTGGGCAAAAGCCCTCCTGGCCACAGCCGCCACTTGTTCTTCCAGCAGCAGCCGCGAGTCCAGAAGAACCCCCAAGTTGCGCACTGGGTCTGTCTGGGGCAAAACAGCCCCATCCAGTACCAAAGGTGGTAACTCCCTGGATAACACGGGGCCCCTTATCCACAGCCACTCTGTCTTGCTGGGATTCAGCCGAAGCCCATTGGCCCCCATCCAGACCCCAATGGCCTCCAGGCATCCGGATAGGATTTCAACAGCATCACTGGGGTCCCCACGGGCCGAGATGTACAGCTGAGTATCATCCGCGTACTGATGGTACCGCACCCCGTGGGAACGAATGATCTCACCCAGTGGCTTCATATAGATGTTAAATAAGAGAGGAGAGAGCACAGAGCCCTGAGGCACCCCATACTTAAGGGGCCTAGGGCTGGACCTCTCACTCTCTAACCATACCGACTGGGTACGGCCCTCCAGAAATGAGGAAAACCAGGACAACACAGTGCCCTGGATCCCCAGTCCTTCGAGCCGTTCCAGAAGGATACCGTGGTCGACGGTATCGAAAGCCGCTGAGAGGTCAAGAAGAGCAAGGACGGATGGACAACCCCCGTCCCGCTCCCGCCAGAGATCATCCATCAGTGCGACCAATGCCGTCTCCGTTCCATATCCGGGCCTGAATCCTGATTGAAAGGGGTCTAGATAATCCGCTTCCTCCAGGACACTCTGCAGCTGGCGCGCCACCGCCTTCTCCAAAACCTTACCCAAAAAGGGCAGGTTGGAAACTGGCCTGTAGTTGTTAAGGACAGCTGGGTCGAGGGACATCCTCTTCAGGAGGGGGCGCACCAAAGCATGTTTTAACTGTGCAGGAAATACCCCCTCCCGTAATGAGGCATTTATTATCCCCCCTATCCAGCCACCTGTTACCTCCTTGGAGGCTTTCACCAACCAAGTAGGACAGGGATCCAAAGGACATGTAGTGGCACGAACAGCTGCAAGGAGCCTGTCCACTTCATCAGGGACAACAGGATCGAACTGATCCCAGATCGTACAGCAAGACTGTGCTCCGGCACCCCCCCGACCCTCCCCATCCACGCCAGGATTCAATCCTGAACGAATCCGATCGATTTTCTCCACCAGATGGTCAGCAAAGTCCTCAGCCGAACCCTGCCAACCGGGCACCGATCCCCCCCTACCAAGGAGGGACCTGGTTACCCGGAACAGGGTGGCTGGGCGATTATCAGCGGAGGCAATAAGGGCGGTGAAGTATTGCCGCCTCACCACCCCTATCGCCACTAGGTAGGCCCTAATAGCAGCTCTAGCTAGTGTCCAATCGGAGTCATCCTGGGTCTTCACCCAGCGGCGCTCTAGGCGTCTCTTTGCCCGTTTGAGTTCACGCAGTTCATCTGTGAACCACGGAGATGACCTAGTCCCCCGGGCGTGGAGAGGCCGCAGTGGCGCGATTTCATCCAAGGCTACTGTTGTTGACCTATTCCACAGGTCGACAAGTGCCCCGGGTGAATCGTGTAGCCGATCCAGAGGAACATCCCCCAGTTCCCTCTGGAATCCATCTGGATCCATTAGTCGCCGAGGGCGGACCATTTTAATAGGCCCTGCCTCCCTACGATGAAGTGTCGCCCCCAGAAAGTCAAGAGTCACCAGATAGTGATCTGACCATGGCACAGGTGAGATGACTAAATCCTGTAATCTCAGGTCACTCTGCCACTGCTCCGACAAGAAAACTAAGTCTGGCATGTGACCACTGCCCCTGGTCGGACCCCGAACTACCTGAGTCAGGCCCATGGCTGCCATGGAAGCCATGAACTCCCTTGCCACCTCAGAAGCCATCCCCAACGATGGCAAATTGAAGTCCCCCAGAACCATAAGCCTCGGGAACTCCAACGCCAGCATCGAGGCGGCTTCGAGGAGCTCAGGCAGGGCATCCCTTACCCTGCAAGGGGGCAGGTACAGGAGTAAGATCCCCAACTGACCCTTGGGGCCCAACCGCAGAAGCAGGGCCTCACAACCAGACACTTGTGGAGCAGTGGCCCTAGCAACTCCCAAGGACTCCCTGGCAACAATGGCGACACCACCGCCCCTCCCCTCACCTCTAGGCTGGTGCCAAATACCGAACCCAGCTGGACACAGCTTTACTGAACAACAAATTATCTGCCAACTGATACTCAGATTCTGGGGAAAGCAGTTTCTTAATTTCACCAGTTATACTTTCTATGGTGTTCTGTGATTGCTCTTTCCCATCCAGAATAGCCATTTTGTGAAATGGCAATGCTTTCCGCCATTTTGCAATACTACCTATGTCGTTTTATCAAAATACCAAATGGGGCGGCTAGCTCATCCTTCAGCTCCATGCAGATTCTGCAATGCAGAATGTAGTAGTGACACCGGAAAAGGCCATTCACCCTCTGCTTAAATAAATCTACCAAAGAATGGTATTTGTCTTGCTCCACTATCTGTTCTACAAAATGGCTCAGTTGAAAAGGCACAATGTGAGGCAGACAATTAGATTAAGAATAACATTATTACCACAGGGAGTACCATAGCTACCAGTCCAGGATGGAGCTGATTACAAGACTGGTGCCAACAAAAGAAGGCAGAGCTAAATCTCCCTTGTTTGTGTCTTTTGTCATGTTATCTGATACCTGTTTGTACACTACCCAGAGTGGGAAATCTCCCCAATGGGCAGTATAAAAATTGAATGAATGAATGAATGAACACTTGCCTGAAACCAGAGTACCACATTCCTCCAGCATTGATTAGAAGAAACTGTTATGAGTTTATAGACAGAGCAGGAAAGGCTTAGCGAAGCCCCCTGTCAGCCTTTTCCTGTGGCCAAGGAGTAAAAAAATTGGGGTGGAGTGGGATGTTGGCAATCCAGAATGTTTCATGTCTCTGGGCTTCTCACTGGGCAGAGATTGCTCCTCAGGATCTACCTGCTAAAAAGAAGGTGCCTTGCCCAATGTTTGGACACTGTGTTACTTCCTGGGGGCCACACAGATAATTTACCTTAGAGCAGCGGTTCCCAATGTGGGACACATACCAAAGCACACGTGGACTTCAATTCCCAGAAGCTTAAGTCAGTACTTTTGTTGAGCAGTGCTTTGGGGAATTGACTTAGGCTTCTGGGAATTGAAGTCCAAAAACCAAAGGTTGGAAAACACTGCTTTAAAGGTTAAAAAGGAGTGGAGTGGGTCCCCAGTCAAAAGGATGGAGGACAGGTTCTGGCAGTTGTTTAGGGTTACTGTCACTGAAACATTCCTGCTACAAATCCCCAGTGCTTTCTGATCCTCAGCCGTAGCAGCGTTTAAGCCAAAGTTTGGCATTTGCCTAGGTTGGCTTGCTTGGGAGAATTGTGGCTCTAAGTCTGGGAGGCTGCTTCTCTTGAAATAGGCTTTCTTTAAAATGTGGGGTGGGAAGACCCAACTTCTACCGCTTGCTTTTTTTCAGCTGAAAGTTCTCCCTTGTCAAAAGGACAACTTTTGATGTAAAAATCGAAAGTGATTTGTGTTCAGTTCCAGCTGAATAAGCACTAAGGTGATACTGTTGCCCCCATGGCTATCCAAAATCATCTTTAATTATAGTATAGCACAGTATCTCTCTCATTGAACTGTAGCATTTCAGAGACCCCAAGAGAGCTACTGAACATTTACCAACAGGGAATTCAGAAGAGCACATTGTATATCATTGCTCAATAGTTCTTTGTCATTGCCAAGGACTCTGAGATGAAACCATAGACCTGCCCAATTATATTAAACTTTAAATGCATTCCCTTTCGAAATGTTTGACTCTAATAGGGTGTTTTGAGAGTCTTGGGTGATCAATGATAAGAGGGGTTTTTGTTTTGTTGTAGTCTGGCTTTTATTTTATCATTGGGTTGTATCTGCTAATTAATTCCACCGTTGAGGTTGTAATAAACTGAATGGGTATCAGTTTGTATCTTGTACTTTCTGATCCCAGATGAATTTAATAGAAGGAATATGCTCATGATTTACTATTAGTGGCACCCAAAATGCTATTGAGAGACTTCTTCAGGTTTTCCTTTTCTATTTCTTTTCACATTCAGATAACAAAGTCTGTCTTAAGGTGGGCTTAGGCAGTAGAATTGTAGAGAAGCTTCTTTTTATCTTTAATAGGAACTCAATGTAGAGATGAAGGAAGTTACTTTTGGGAAGACAACTCACAGAATTATTATTTGGAGGTGGGGGAGATTACAATTTCTGAAGCCTCCTTACTCCATTTTCCCTCCATCTCTGTCAAACTTTTATATAGACTTATATTTGTATTACTTACACAAACCTTCAGTAGACTAGAGACTGAAAATGTTGTTACAGTCATGCCAGAGTGCTTGGGCAGAATGATAACAAGCAAAACAGAGGAAAGGGAAATTGACCCAAAGGCTTTGTGCTTTGCCACAAAGACCTATGCCACAGTCACTAAATTGCAACATTACAAGATAGAACGTCCCCCAATTCCTAAATATAAACAACAAATAGTCCTTCCAGTATAGAAGTGTTGGGCTTCTCAAAGTGAGGGGAAGATAATGAGTTAATATGTGATTAGCTTTAAGAGCTATGCACATTTCCCACCCCACCCCCTTTGTTTCCTGCTTAATTATGATACAAATTGAGAAATGTAACATATGAATCTGTATAGATAAATATTGCTATGCTATCACAGGAAAAAAAATGGAAAATGAGTAGATTATTGTGGAAATTACATCTTGTCTGTATGTTGGAGGTGGTTGGGTTCCACTGAAATTAGTGAAATGAATTGGCTGTGGCTGGTTTATGTTCTTTTTATTTTACCTAAGGTAGAGCATGATGAAATTAGTCTAAGTCTAAGAACACATGTTTGCAGCTCTTAGTAACTACCAATTCATGCATTATTGCCCAGTTTGTAGCATTTTAACCATGCCTCAGGGAATCTCTGGTGTAAAATCTGAGAGTTTGCCCTTAACATGGATAAATTAATCCATTTTCTTTCTTTCTTTCTTTTTAAAAAAGTTAGCAAAAAAGTTTTTTATGGTTGAAGAAGTTAATTTGCTTGTAAAATTATATTTAGTACTTCTAAATACTTACTAGCAGCTTCATTACTTAGGTTAGTCAGTAATTTTTTAAAGCACCAGCATATTTTGTGTTATACACAAAAGGTCTCACACACATTCATATCTTCACTATCTGCAGGTTCAGTTATCCATGAGTCCAAAAATCAGTGGGGAAAACTCCCTAAAATATATAATATATTTACATTTCCAAAGCACACTACCAGAGCTGATCACTAATACTATCCACTATGTAAAGTGTGGGAAGAAGGAATTGTTTCCAAAGTAACAGTTTCCTTAAAGGACCTGAAATTAACAGGTATCTACAGCACTCCCTGCTTGTATGACTCAAATATATAGGCTATAATATGAGGTTTGCTACTTTCCACAGTTTCAGATATCCATAAATCTAGGAAAATATCCTCTGCAGATATGGAGAGCAACCTGCAGTCATCATAATCTTGTTTGCTTCAAGCAGAATAAGTAGGCAAGTTAGCCTACCTGTATTCTTTAGCATCCTCTAGTCAAGAAATAGTGAGACACCAACCCATATGATATATGGCAAACAGAGAAACAAAAAATGTTGTGCGGTTGTCCTTATATACATGGATTTTCCCAACAGGAGTTTAGGTTGTAGTTTTCAAGAAATACTCAAAATTTGCTGGCAGCATTCTTAGTCCAACTGAAACCAAGACATACCAGCTGTTGGATTGATTTTGAGTCACCGTGGGTTTGGGTCTTTGGGTATGTATAATTATATGCAGGGTCACATATGTGAGTGAAGGCAAATGCACATGTTACCAGAGAGTGAAGTCTGTCAAGTGCTGCCACACAAAGAAAGTCATGGGAACAAACGAGGACAGTAAGGAAAGGGGTACTGATAAAGTATGGTTAGGGATGTGCTGCAAGATGTGCATTTCAAAAGCATATGGGGAAAATGATGCTTAGGAAGTGTCGGTAAAAACAAAATGATGTTATTTTCTGTTATGTAAAAATCAATATATTCCCGTTAGGACTTCATATAATATAGAGGGAAAGATTGATTATTTCAGAAATGGGGGTAATTTTTGACTTAGTCTTGTGTGCCTGCATTTGTTATGCATTTAGGAACTATATTTGGATTCCATGATGGTTTATTTTTTCAGGAGAGAAGTGCAAGTTTTAGTCTTTCCTCCTGTTACAAGAAAATAGTGCCGGGGGGGAATGGCTTGGTTGGATATTGCCTAATGACTTCAATGGAGCAAAGAAGAAGAGAATTGTCACTTTTTTATTATTCATTCAGAAGGAGATTCCTGTGGTGCAAAGAAATCAGGCAACTAATGAAAATGGCTGTAGAAAATCAACCTGTCTTTTCAACCTTAGAGGACATGTGTTTTGTTTCCACAAACTGTAATGATATTTATATCAGATTTTTTATAAATGTTTTATACTAAGAAGTCCTACGAAACAATCAATAAAAATTAAAATTAAAATTAATTTTTCAAAACATGTCTTGCCGGAATTCTGCTACAGTAATGGAATAGACCGTACAGCCAGTGACTCAACACCAAGTGTTGGGCAACAGTAAATAATCTTTCCCTAAAGAGGCCAACAGCTATGGGTAGATGAGCCCCTTTTAGTGGAGTGATGGTCCCCTCAGTTGAGGAAATCCCACTAGAAACCATATTTTTTGGCCCAACAGTGAAATGAGCGGAGGAGGTACCACTTTCTGATTTGCAACAGTCATTGAGGTGGAAGAGGCCATGCCAGATATACTGGCTGTGAAGGTGCACCTTGATAAAATCCTCAAGGCTGTGGTAGTCCATTGTAGTCCCGGTATTAAATCCTGCATGTCTCATTCCATATGTGTCGATACGAAAAAGCCAGAGGAACGAGGTTCCACTGTACAATGATAACTACTCGTGATGGCCCAGGAATTGTAGTTACTTGTTTTTCTAAAAAAAAAAAAGTTCTGGTGCTGCACATATTTAAGTCCAGTCATCTAGTTATCGTTTGTTTTATTGGTTATTTTATATTGACCACACTGAAGCACTCAAATCTTAGTTTATTAAAGAAACAACAATGAGGATGGCATTATCATATAAAAACCAAGCATCAGATGGCCATAACCATCACAGATGACTGAAGTAACATAATTACTCAGTAACCACTAAGCAAACAACATGTATTTTCAGTGTGCAAATGAATTTTCAGAAGCCATTTTAAAAACAATCCAAAATAGCTTTTAAAAAGACATTAGGGAGGAGGGTTCCAGACATGCAGCACTAACACAAAATATCACTGTTCCTTGTATTCAAAAAATACGGTTGCCAAGTCTCAAGCTCTTGTCCTAAAAACTAATGTTTGGATCCATTCTCAGGCTTTCAGGGCTTGAGTCTCAGTGATGCTGCAAAGCTGGTCACCCCCTAGATCAGGAGTTCTCAACCTATGACCTGGGGTCTGGATCTGGCTCGTGGCCATCCAGCCTACACTCTCGCCATCACCACCGGCCTTTTCCCCTCTGCCTGGCTTGGCATGCCCCTAACTCTACTCCAAAGCAGAGCAGATGCTGTAAGAAGCAGAAGTGGTAGATGCTGATGGTTCGCCCACATCTTTCCCAGCACAGGCAAGGACAGGCAGAACCCTTCCTTCACCCACGGCAGGCCAGGAAGCAGGGAAGCAGCATTGGCATGGGGGGAAGTGTTTGCGGCCATTGCAGCAGCATGGGGGGAGTGTTGGCAGGCCAGACTGCTGGTCACCCCGCCGCTGTGGTGGTGGGGACACCAGTCCGGCCTACCAACAGTCTGAGGGGGCATGATCCAGCCCCTGGCTTAAAAAGGTTGAGAACCCTTGCCCTAGATATTGGGGTCCATCCTCTTGGCTTTAGGACATGCCATTTAGAAGTACCCATGTCTAATTCCTTGCCTTGAATTCTCTTTTTTTCTGTTGGAGTTTACACTTTTAAATTCATCAGTTTCTCCTGCTGTAATAATCTCAAAAGAAGGCTGCTGTCTGTCATGCATACATCATTTGTTCCATTGTTGCCTGAAATTTGAGAATGAGTTATTAGCAGTGAATGGCCTTTTAGACTTCCTCCAGGTGAATAGGAATTCACTTTTTGAATTATAAGAATTATATGTCACAGGGGGTGGGGAGGGATCAGGATTTTAGAGATGATTAGGTGGGGCACAACCAAAAAAAGGTTGGGAACCACTGGTTTAGGCCTAAAATCTCTGGGGATGAGCTTCAAGATGATCTTTCATAATGGCACACCAGACAGGAGGGCCTGAAAGTTATCTCTCTTAATACTGCCTCTGCTCTCTGCTAACATACCTATATTTGTCAATGCCCAGATCATTTCTGAGTTTATTAACCCCATCACCAAATTACAGATCCACTCTTGCATTGGAAACAAACCTAACTATTCAAGAGCCCAAATCCTTTTCAATAGTTAAACTTTATGTACACTCCTATCTAAGTAAACTCACACAATGTTTGGTAATCTTTCACAGCAGCCTCTTCCTATACAATTCAGAGCTTTAAACATCAGTACCAACACTTTAAATTGGTTTGTTTAGCTACACACTTGACTCTCAAATACTGTACTGTACGTTACTTTTTGGTTGGCTTTGGAAACTAATATCTGCAGATATATCTGCAAATATATGACTAGGCAACTAGGGTGTTTAGTAGATTGTAAATGAAAACTGGGGACTGTTCTTGCTTACATGTACAATCTTTTATGGGTTTCATCAAATGCAAACCCCACTGAGCACTTCATCCTGGGGAAAGTAGGAATAGTAGCACAGCCATGTTGGATTTGGTTATATTTAATTGATCAATGAGGTGGGGAATGAGGGACGGAGGGTTTATCTCTCAAACAAAAGATTCTTAGAGAGAAAGATGCCCCACTCTGTCTACTCCATCTGAGTTTTCCAATAGTGGCCGATGCTGAAGAGCTGCACCCAATCTCTTGAAATGTCCATTCCACTTCTGATATAAACTGCTACCGTTGATGCACAGCAACATCACAAGCCTCCCTTAGTTAAGTGCCAAAAAATAAATAATAGATTTATTCCTGCCCCTTTGCCCATATTCTTTAATGGCTGCTTGGAAGGACTTATATAACCTGTGCTGACTTCAGTCATTCCCTGCTGTGCCTTTCCAATAGGCTGAAAGTGGCAATTAACCACTGATGTTTTTTCAATATGTTCCCCATGTAGAATGTTGGTTAACTGATGGTGTTGTCTGTGCAATTTAAGTAGAGAGGACACCTCATCTACAAATCTGCCAATAGGAAGTTGAATAAAAAGAGGTTCATTGTAAAAAGACACAAATAGGTCTGTACTTACTAAAGCTGAGACACTCAATCAGGTACTGAATTCTCATCTATCTCTATACAGCTGTCAACATTAATCAACAGCTTTTGTTCCTCTTCCCCTCTGAATAATGCACTGAAGATTCTCCTCACCCAATGTTTTGCATCCTGGCTCTGCATATACAATTTGTACGTCTGCAATAAGGAAACCCTCAGATGTACAGTTGAAACATAGGAAGATGCTTTATACTGAGTTGGGTCGTTGGTCTGCCTAATCCAATCCTGCCAGTTCTGAGTAGTAGCAGCTCTCTAGGATTCAGGCAGGATCCCTTCCTAGTCTTATCCTAAGATACTTAGCATACTGCAGTGGTCTCCCATTCAAGTACCATACAGGATTTACACTGTTAGCTTCCAAAATCAGATGAGATTGAGCATGTCTAGGGTGGCATTAGTGGCTTAGTGGTTAAGATGCTGAACTTGAAGCCTGGAAGTTCAGAGTTCGATTTCTGGGTACTGCATGATGAAGTGAGCTCCCGCCTCTGTCCCAGCTCCTGCCAACCTAGCAGTTCGAAAGCAAGAAAGTAGACAAATAGGTAGCACTTTGGTGTGAAGTTAAATAGCATTCCATGCACTCCGGCATTTAAACATGCCTGCCACATATCCATGGAAATGTCTGCAGACAGTGCTGGCTCTTTGGCTGTAAACAGAGATGATCACTGAACCCTAGAGTCAGATATGACTGGCTTTTGAGCAAGGGCGACATTTACCAATACTAGCATGGTATTGGTGGAGGAACCTGGAATGTCTGCCAAAGCCGGAGAGGCAGCAGTGCTATGTTTTGCAGTATCAATATTCACCTATTCTTTCAGTCTATAAAACCATGATGATGAACCTTGGCACTCCAGATGTTCTTGGACTTCAGTTCCCAGAATCCCATATGGGCGCATTTTATTTCCGCTTCCAGGAGTGATGAGGGTGGCGCAGGCTGGATGAATCGCAGCAAACCCATTTGTGTGGATTCATGGGGGCTTGAGATTCTGGGAATTGAAGTCCAAGAACATATGGAGTGCCAAGGTTTGCCATTACAGGTATAAAACCTTCCAGTGAACAATTGAGATAATGAGAAACTGAAAGGCAGTTACAGTATCCAAGGACTGGCGGGAAGCTTGTATTCACTTCTGCCTCTTCCAAGTGACTCTAGCCTGCTTTATTATACCTTTCAACTTATTGTTGACTGCCTCAGGAATTTGGGAGAGAAATACTCTAAATCAGAAAATATTGAATAAATACATTGGCTGAAATCAAGTAGTAAGTCATAACTAGAAGAGGCCTATTGAATCAGTGAGGATTTTAGGAGCCAACACTTTTGTAAGTTCCATTGATTTAGTGGGCCTACTCTAGATGCAATTTACTACTGGATTTCAGCCACTACAAGTTCTGGATTAAGAGTGACTATTAGATTTTTTTAAAAAAAAATCATTTTTGAGATTTAGTGTTTTGTTGTAGATAGATTTTTCCTTTAGTACCTCTCTTTTGTTTTCTTTACATTCCTAGGTCCTATCCTTGGGAGCAGATGTACTGCCAGAATACAAACTTCAAACACCTCGCATCAACAAGTTTACTATATTGCACTACAGTCCTTTCAAAGCAGTCTGGGACTGGCTTATTTTATTGCTTGTGATCTACACGGCCATATTCACCCCTTACTCTGCAGCTTTCCTTCTTAATGACAATGAAGAACAGAAGAGGCGGGTGTGTGGCTACTCATGTAACCCACTGAACATGGTAGACTTAATTGTGGATATTATGTTTATCATTGACATTCTCATAAACTTCCGAACGACATATGTAAACCAAAATGAAGAGGTGGTAAGTGACCCAGCAAAAATAGCAATTCACTACTTCAAAGGCTGGTTCCTAATTGACATGGTTGCTGCAATACCTTTCGACCTGCTGATTTTTGGATCTGGCTCAGATGAGGTAAGCTGAATAGAACATGCCATTCATTTGTTCATTCATTTTCTTTTCAGATTTATTGGATGCCATCATATTGCAAGTTTTGTGTTTGTAGACCATTTGACATTATTCAAACCTTACTGGTTTTTTAAAAAGGAGATCCTGAGAAACTCAATTCAGTAAAAAAAGGTCATGTCAGAAAGGGTTTTTACTGGAGAAAGGGTTAAAAGGGTTTTTACTGGATAAACTCTGCTCTGGGGACACCCAAATGAGGCTCCTTTCATGTCTCCAAGATCCATCATGCGGCACTTGGGTATCGAAACCCAACCTTCCAGTCTCCACGCTCAGTGTCTTAACCACTAAGCCACCGCAGTGCAGCTACTCAGTTCAGTCACAATGATGAATTGTTCCTCTTCACTTTCCCTCACCCTTCTTTGCCAAATAGGGAAACGCTTAGAATCGTCTAATTTGTGACATGCCATTTTTACCTAAGTGTGGCAAAACCAAGGGGTATACAATCTGCATGTTGGCTTCAAACCAAGATGAATCTCATACCAGGATCAAGCTGTGGCCTGAAATTCTAGTTTGAGGCTGGTCTGGCACAACATAGTGCAATGTGTACTGCTGAATTTGTCTTCTATGCATGGCAGTGGCAGTTATTTACTGCTACTGCATTAGTGGCCACAGTCAAAATTATCCCACCCATTCATACCTTTGTTTGAGGGCTCCTTGCTCACTGTGAGATACAGTGGGTGAAAACAGTCAGAGGGAATGCCAATGTACTTACAATGGGAGAATGGTGTCATTAGTAATCTTTGTGGCTATTTCACCCCAATGACAACCTCTGGCGAAGATCTCTAAGTTGATGCATTGGATCTGATGTGCTGTGGGGAGCCTCAGAGGCAGTTGTCGTGCAGTGGTAGTGGATACAACAGCAGCAAGTGATGCTCTACAAATGGTGGATGGAGATGGTGGTGGTGGCAGCAGCTACAAAAGCTATCCAGGGAAAAGAGGGGCCAGGACAGTGAGTAGTCACAGGAAGTCTTTGTAGGGGTAGATAGGGATTTGTGAACCATGTGACTGAAGGTTAGGTTTTCACCGTTCCTCATGGGAAAGGCAGTCTTCATTTGAGACCTGATTCTGTTCCAATGAAACAGCAGAAAGTAGCATTGATGGTGAATGGTCATTAAAAAGTTAAGTAGCATTTTTGAAAATAATTTTATTTTTAATATATGCTGAGAGGGACCTCACATGGTCATACTTGTAGTAGAGCAAAATCTAAACATTGGGCTAGTACAGTCCCACTAACTCTACCCCCCTCCCCCACCTTTTATGTTTGAAAAGCAAGCCTTGATGCTCTATCAGAAAATACTACATTTGAAAATTTCCACTAGTTTAAAGAGGCTTGCCGTAGAATGTAGAGGCTGGGATCTGGGGAAGATTGGGAGTAAGTCTCTTTTGTAGATTGCTATGCATTCAGACAGTGGAGCTCATCTGCCTATGGAACAGATAGAGCTACGGAAACAGACCCTTTGTTTGTGCTGTAATCCCCATGGAGCACTCAAATCTTCACTTCAGGAGAGCTGGAGGGGATGTGTAGCTGGTTGGATAGGAAAAGAAAATGTACAAACAACAAGGGAAGGAAACTTATTTGAAGTTAGAAGATGTACAGAGCCAGTGTGGTCTAATTATGGATAGAGCAGTGGACCAGTATGCATGAGTCCCTAGGGTCTAATCCAGGGATTCTCAACCTGTGGCCCGTGGGCCGGATGTGGCCCATGGCACCATTTCATGTGGCCCACCACCACCTCCACCACACCAGGAAGTGTATGTGGTGGAGGAAGGGCAAAATGGTCATCTGGGCTCCGAAGCTGTCTGAGGGAGCATGAACTGGCTCCCGTCTTTAAAAGGTTGAGAAATCCTGCTATAATCCTTATTCAGCCCTAGAACTCACTGGGGTGTGGCAATGGTTAAACCATTCCTTAAATATCTCACATGCCTTGGAAACCCTGCAAGGATCACCATAAGTCAGAATCAACTTGAAAGTACATAACGTATGGAAGATGTATGTGTGGTGAGGAATAAACTTTATCAAAGCATAGAATCATGGAGTAATGGAGTTGGTACGGGTCTATGAGGCTATTGAGTCCACCTCCCTGCTCAGTACAGGAATCCAAATCAAAGCAGATCTGACAGATGCTTGTCCAACTTTCTGTTGAATGCCTCCAGTGTTGGAGCACTCTCCACCAAGGTAATTGGTTCCATTGTTGTACTGCTGTAACAGTTAAGGCGATTTCTTGATATTCAGCCTGTATCTGGCTTCCTGTAGTTTCAGCCTGTTAATAGGTTCCTTCACATGTTCTCAGTTTAACCTTTATGAATAAATAAAACATTTAACTAAGTGTCAACATGCCTTATACATAAGGGGAACCTTTTCCATTCATTTGGTGTCAATACATATGCCTCATATTTTCCTCTTTTTTAAAAAAAATGCTATATAAGAGAAACCTCTGGTAACAGTATAAATGTCACTTGGTATTGTGGCCTCCCCACTTGCCCTTAATACTTCCATATTGATTCCTTTATAGTGAGAGCAATAGAGTGTGTAAAATGTAAAACTGCATGTTCTCTTTAGCTAATGATCATTTCCACTCATGGAGGAGTCTTTGCAAAGAAACAGCTGTGTCAGCTCTGTTTATTGGGAGGCATCCCTTTGAAAGGCAGAGACAGGCACCTTCTCCAAGGCGGAGAAATTCAGATTGTCCAGCTGTTTTTAGAAAGGCCATGAACAACAATCGAAATACTTCATGACACACAGCTCAAAAAAGGCTCTGTTTGTGTAATGGCTCACTGAGCTGAGAAACAGGCAAGCCAGTCCTCGCAGCTGGATGCAGCTGTGACAGTCTCATCTCATAGGTTCTTAAAATCACAGTTGTGTTTTTTTAAAATAGAGCCACCAGTTCAGGCTGTTAAAATATGGGGTTTGTGGCAATGACATGAAATGAGCATCACCAAAGAATCACATTCCTGCTCAGCAAATACAGGTAAAACTCGGAAAATTAGAATATCGTGCAAATGTTCATTCAGTTCAGTAATGCAACTTAAAAGGTGAAACAAATATATGAGATAGACTCATTACATACAAAGCGAGAGAGTTCAAGCCTTACTTTGTTATAATGTTGATGCTTATGGCTTACAGCTTATGATAACCCCCATCTCATGTAACCCATAATCATTACATAATCTCATGTACGTTGTATGCCATGATCATCACAATTATAATGAATTAAGGCATGATGACATCTCTAGCTTTGCATGTAGTGAGTCGATCTCATATATTTGTTTCACCTTTTAAGTAAAACGAATGAACATTTGCACGATATTCTAATTTTCCGAGTTTCACTTGTATGATGTAGTTTTTAGAGAAGGACCCTCATGACTGAGCTGATGCTTTTTTTTTTTAGTGAAGGGGGGCCGTCATTGTTAATGGACTCTATCAATAATTGATGTGAGACAGAAATAGCCGTGTTGTACATTTAGCACTTTAGGAAAGTAACTTGCAAAAGGCTCTTGCGCATTTGGAAATCCAAGTGGTGAGAGAAGGAGGAGCATTGTTTCTCTCTGTTTATTCTTTCTTTCAGTGTTTCTCTTTATTTTTATGATGATGTCTTCTCATTGGTTACAGTGGGCAGGAAATTGTGAATACCAGCTCAAAGGTTGGTGTGTACTTTCACTGGTTCTGGAATAGGATTGGGGTGTTACCAGAAATGGAGAAATCTTGCCAGTCTAAGTCATCTCCCCACCACCATTCCTTCCACCATGGCACACTTAGAAAGTACCCTGCTCTTTGGGTCTCTAAAACCAGACTGCAGAAATGTTATACAATAGAACCTCGGATAAAGTCCAAACTCCGTTCCACAAGTTTGGACTTTATCCGATTTTGGAATTTATCTGAATCAAATGGGCGATGCATCGGATAACATCCATAAAATGGACTTTATCCAAGGTTCCTATACCAAATACCTTGGATAACATCCATTTTTAGCGGTTTTGGACTTTGTGTGATGCATCATGTGTGCATGAAAACCGCTATTTTATCCGAATTGGACTTTATCCGAATCGGGTTTTATCCAAGGTACCAATGTACATTGGTCAAGAGAATGTGCATAGTCCTTTCTCCCCTTCATTGTGGGACCTCTCTCTCTCCTGCATCCTAACTGTCTCTAAAAGGCCACAGAAATTTTAAAATAGTAAAGAGAATTACCTAATGAAAACAAATGATACAGAGAGAGCAAAACTGTTTTGATGGAAGCAAAGGTTTGATGGTTAGGATTGGTTTTTACCTCCAAAAGAAAACAAATTTGGTTGTGCATCTGTTCAGTTAATTAGAATGCAATCTTCCCAAACAACTGAATTCCTCTGAAACATCTTCCTAAGTGTGGCTCCAAAATCAGACATCCTAACATTTATTGTTCCTTTAAACCTGATTGTCAGTAATCATAAACTAGTTTAGAAGCAGAGTTCTGGAAATTGAAGGTTGAATGGGAGGGTTCAGTAATCAGAACTGAGACACAAATATCGTAAGGGAGCTGATCAGTTTCCTCCACGAATGCCTGAAAGGGGTTTCTGGTGTCATGGGGTAAAATTTTCGCACGCGTGGCCGACGTTGCCAACTGCACAGACTACGGGGTTTTCCTTCACACCCTCAGTCCCGCTCAGCCATGCTACACTTCATTTGGTGGCCCAGGCTGAGGATTTCTGCTCTCCGTGCGTTTTAACGCAGGCACTGACCTCCAGCCCATTTAAGCTATTATTGGGAAGGTGGTAGCAGATATTGTGGCAAAGCAACAGTCCAATTAATATATCCACCTCCCATTCAACCACACAAACTCACAGAGAGGGTCCGGCCCTGGGAAAGCGATGTGGCGTAAAAAGTAACTTTTACCTTCAAAGTGTCATGGCTAATAAAGTTTCCCATGCCGTTGAGAGTGAAAGTAACTTCCCTCTAAGATCACGGTAGCAATCCTTATCTTTAAGTTAAAGATCGGATAACAACCTTGCTCCTCAAGGTTATATTAGTGTGAATGTGTAGCCTTATTGCCGGCTCCAAATCTTTTATCTGTTCTCCGTGAAAACTCCCATCTTCTCAGCAAAGACGCAACTCAGCAGCTTGTCTTTAGAGATTTTATAGTGGCTCAAGTAGCTAAGACACTGACTGGGAAGCAGAAGGTCAACAGTTCGATTCCCGAGTACTGCAGTCCCAGCTCCTGCCAACCTAGCAGTTCAAAAGCAAGAAATTGCAAGTAGATAAATAGGGACCACTTCGGTGGGAAGGTAACAGTGCTCTGTGTCTAGTCATGCCTGCCACATGACCACGGAAACGTCTGCAGAAGCAGACAGTGCAGGCTCTTCAGCTTGGAAACAGAGATGAGCACTGCACCCTAGAGTCGGATACGACTGGCTTTCGAGCAAGGGAAACCTTTACCTTTACCTTTACTATTCATCCATAATATGCAGGATAAACATGCGAAGAACTAATATTTTCTATTCTAACTTACAAAGTAATAAAATAAGAAAAGAGAAAATAGCTAACCTCCATAAAGAGCTGGTAGATAACTGGCTTTAATAGCCCTCATGCGAGATTTCGTTTTTTCATGGTCTCGATTGAGAGTTTCGTAGGCTCCCGTCTACCTGGAGAAAGGTCCCTTTAGGTGTTCAAAACCTCAGGTCTTAAATACCCTTTTCACCTCCTCACACCTTCCTCTAGAATGTTAAAGATGTGAAATAATTTAATTTGTTATGACTATTGTCATGCTTATTCAAATTCTCAGGTGTTATTTGTCACCCTGTTCTCATTCCTGGGATTCCCCTTTCTTGATTGGCATCCCTATTCTCAATGACATGTTAATGTGCGGAGTGTGTATTGGAATGTTAATGACGTAAATGCTTTCTCTGTTCGAGTTAGCCTTTCTCAACCTTAGGAGAATATGCTATATGAACCTTAACACTACATAAATGTAAAGTAAAATAAAATAAAATATGAAATCACTCCATTGTAAATATCATGACATCTGGTACTCTTTGAGTCCCTTAATATAGAAGTGCAGCAAAATGTCATGCCCTTAACGAAGGCCCTCCCAGACAAACATAGGAATCAGGGAAGAGGGCTTTAAAAGAGGGGGGGATTGTTCTTACACATTCTAAAAGTATTTTTTAGAGTTTTAAAAATGAAGTTTAGATTTTGTAAGATGGATATAAAAATGAAGTACAGCTTCCTTTCGATCTTGAAAAAATATATCTTTGACTCCACATTCTGACATTTAGGAGGCCTCGACTTTGTTCCAGTTTTTGTTGAGGGTAGCAGAGCAATTTGTACATGCATAAAACATGGCAATTCAGCAAAGTATATACCTGTGTATGTTAGAATAATAGATAAATTCAGGTTTGGGGAGGCTTGTGCTAGCTTGCCTCCCCACATCAAATCCATGTCACACTCATTGTTACTACTCCCAACCCCCTTGAGTTCTCATCCTGAATTCTCAACTTTGTTTCAGGCTAGCCCTCTTCAGGCATTCAACATGAACCCATAAGAGGAACAAAAGAGGCCAGACAATCTAAACCTGAACCCAGGCATCAACAAATCTATTTGCCATGCCTCCCCCATTGATAATCAGTGAAAATCAAAAGGGGTCTCTATGTATGCAGGGATCCCTCCATGGGAACGCTGAACCTTTTTTACCTGCATCATGTGTCAATGGAAAGAGTCTTATGTTGGGACATTGTTTGCCATGTGGCCTTCTTCAGATAGATGCTATTTGGGCAATGGGCTTGAGCAGCATATTCCAAATGGTGTCTAAAGTAGTCCCTGGGGAATATGAAATGTCAGGGCTACAAGATGGAACATATTGTATATACTCGAGTATAAGCCAATTCAAATATAAGCCAAGGTACCTAATTTTACCTGAGAAACCAGGAAAACTGATTGTTTTGAGTATAAGTCTAAGGTGGGAAATGCAGCTGTGGGTGCCAAGGCATAGGGGGAGGGTGTTTCGCCTGCTGTAGAAGCAGGTGACTCCAGTATAAGCTGAGTCTGCTTTTTTCAGCACATTTTTGGTGCTGAAAAAATCAGCCTATACTCAAGTATATACTGTAATTGGGAATGTTGCCTATTTCAGGTTTTCTTTCATATGGAAAAATTCTATGTGCAACTTGCATATTTGCAGGCTTTGTTGAGTAACTTTGAATGAAAGCAGAGTGGCTGCAAGTAGAGATCATGGGTCACGATCTCTCATACAGACATAACTTTCCCAATGACATACAGGACTGATCTTCATTTCAAATATTTACTTTCCAGAGTACCTTCAAATTTAAAAGCATAAAATATAATTTATGCATAACACCATTCATAATTTAAACGTGGCAGCATCAGCACAATTTCAATAACACATTATTAGTACATTATATTGTCCCAAGGCATTGTTTTGTACAATGATTTTGTAATAACACTTACTCTAGAACAAACTTCGCTTGCCAAACTACCCTTGCTTTAGCCTCACCAGTTTATCTTCAGGAAGATGGCACACAATTCATGAATAGATAATCTGCCCCCACCCATAACCATCAAGCGCCACTCCAGAAAATACGGGAAATGCTCCGGCCCGAGTGTGCATGTGCAGCAAAAACTAATTTGCGCATGCACAGTAACCCCTTTTCCTGGTGTTGAAATACAGGACGGCAGCAGGAAAGGGGAGGGACGGACACAGAAATACGGGATTTCCTGGCCAATCCGGGATACTTGACAGGTATGCCCCCACCACATCCCATAACAGCCACTTTATGAAAGCACCTACAAAAAATTCTAAATGTGTTGACTGGCTCCCAAGTTTCAAGGAACCATGGTTGCCATTGCCTACAACTATATATTTGCCAGCTTTTCATTCCTTGTACAAATGAATTACTTTGCTTTGTGAAGGGCAACCCCTGCTCTCTCTCTCTTCCCAAGACGTGTCTATCAGTTTTCAGGGAGTGGCACAGGAGGAAACTTAGAAGAAATACAGCAATCCTGCTAGTTAGGTATTTTTCAAACACGGCCACAGCGGATGTTAATTCTGCTGCCAGCTTCTTTGTTTGTTGACACTGCCAGTGTGTAGCAGTGGCACAGTTATCTGCTATTTCTGAGCTCCCATGTTGTGCTTCTGCGGGAAGAAAGTTGCAAGTTTGGTACAAATAGAATATGTTGTTTTCAATTAACATGGCTCGTGGTGCACTCTTTATTTCTTTTTCTCCTCCTTTTTTCACCCTGCCAGCATACTATTATTGAGTTCTAAATTCAGCACTGCATAAAATATACAAAGGTTTAATAAAACATTAAAAATGGCACTTAGTGGGGGAAAACTAGCAGGCAGGTTCCTCTGACCAGAACTATAAGTGTTTTTAGCTGTTAAACACCATGCATTATACATGTCTACCTTTTTTAAGGTGGTCATGGTTGGAAGTTATGTGTGGGAACTTTGTATTGCTCTTTGTCCTAATTATCATTGTTCTAACCCTCATCTAGATGGATTTTTAATTATTATTTTTAAAGTGCATTGAGGTCTGGGGTGTTATCTGAGCCCAAGGAAAGTTAGCAAAAGAGTTAAATTTGTAGGTCTTATATTTCCTGAACCCACTGAGAATCCCCTCTCCCCAAAAATGAGACCAGTGTAAGACAAGCAGAATATGCCGTTACTGTTTCTCAGTCTCAAATTTTCACCAGAAAATGACATTAAAGTGCAGGGTATGCTTTAAAGTTTTCCTCTCTTGTGAGGAAGAGGTTGTTGCTTGATGAGAGAATGTCTGCCTTAAATATGGATGGCCTGGTGCAAAATAAAGCAGTTTCCTCTGTCAACAGCCAGGGTGGGGAACCTTTTTTCCTATTGGAAGACTGCATTAATTTAGCTGTAATCAAGAAACTTCAATTATATATACAGCACTTAAAGATTTACATGATTTTGTAAAAGCCTAACTGCTATGTACTTAATAATTTTGAAACATGAAAACTATTTGTTAATTTTTAAAATTACTAAAATAAAACGATAAAAGCTAAACAAAAATGTATTAATAAAAATAAAAGGATTTGTTGAGTAAAATTTGGATTCAGTCAAAAAACTGAACTTAAGGACTTAGAAGGCCACGTATGGCCTTAAGGATGTAGGTTCCCTGCCCCTGATCTAGGGCCACACACAGCCACTTCCACGGAATAACAAGAAACAGTCTAGTGGCATTTTAAAGACCGTTGCATTAATTACAGCATGTACTGTCTTGGACTACAGTGTTCATCAGATAGAGGGAATATTATCCAGAATTTCCAAAACTTATGTAATACATATTGTTAGGGATGAGATAGTAGTCAGTGAGGGAAGGTAAAAGTCACTCTTGCTTGAAAGCAAGTCGTATCCGACTCTAGGGTTCAGTGCTCATCTCAGTTTATAGCCAAGGAGCTAGTGCTGTCTGCATCTGCAGACATTTCCATGGACATGTGGCAGGCATGCCTCAACACCGGAGTGCACAGAATGCTGTTTACCTTCCCACCGAAGTGGTACCTATTTATCTACTTGCAGTTTCTTGCGTTCGAACTGCTAAGTTGGCAAGAGTCAATGAGGGTAGAAGGCATGAAATGGAGGGCTAAATAGATCAGTAAGTTCAATTTCTGGCTGCTGAGTCAGAGTTCTGGAGTTTGATTCCTCACTGTGTTTTCTGGGAGAAGAGACAACCTATCTAGTCTTGGGCAAGCTGCACAGTCCCAAACAATAGCACCCAAAGGTTCCACGATGTCTGTGAAGAGAACACAGACATCACGAAACCTGTTAAGCCGGCGAACACACACAGTGTTATAAGAATCTGTTCTCACATTTTAAGCCTGTGGTGGTAGACTAGACTAGGACTTCCTAATGAATAGTTTAATCAGCAATTGCTTGTCTCACTACCCTTTGCTTCTTTCAGTACCACTTCATTAAAACAGGATTTGGTTTAGACACATAAACTTAAAATCTAGTTTGACATTTCATGGAGGAGAATAGTTTAAAAGTTTTGAAGTCTGTAAGGGGGTGGAAGTGTAACGCGTATATGCCTCAGGCATTCATCTCTGTATGCTGTTTGTTTCCAGGTTCCAGATAGTGAAATAGACTAATTTGCTTCTCTTGTGTAAAACAGAGGCTAGTGTTTGAGAAATGCCAAAGGATCCCAGAAGGACTTCTATTGCCCAAAGCTTTATTTTTGCATTTCATGAGGGTCAGCATCTTCCCACTTCCAATATCAATTGGAAAACTATATTTTAAACAGAGGGGGAAAGTGGGAACAGTTTCTAATAAGGCACTGAGTGAGATGGGTCAGGTTAGTTGTAAACGCTGTAGAATAAAACTCTTTTGTTGATGCTATGATCAAAAGTAATAATGAACTTGGATAACACTTGGGTCTAGTCACTGCCTAGATAGGAAATTGCCTAGAAATGCTATGTGCTTCATCTTTGAGCTCTGTTGAAGAATGTGTAGTTCATGACATGAAAGTCAGAGTATGTCTGCTCAGAATTAAAGCCTATGGTAGTCTGTGGTACTGCAGTGGCTCAAGTCGCTAAGACGCTGACTGGGAAGCGGAAGGTCAGCAGTTCGATTCCCGAGTACTGCAGGACGGAAATGAGCTCCCGTCTTCATCCCAGCTCCTGCCAACCTAGCAGTTCGAAAGCAAGAAATTGTTGTTGTTGTTCAGTCGCACAGTCGGTTCCGACCCTTTGCGACCCTATGGACCATTGTTCTCCAGGTGCCTCTGTCCTCCACCATCCCCCTCAGACCTCCCAGCTCTGTGCCCATTGTGTCTGCAATGCCATCTAGCCATCTCATCCTTGGCCTCCCCCTTCTTCTTTTGCCCTCCACCTTTCCCAACATCAATGCCTTCTCAAGTGAATCCTCCCTTCTCATTTGATGTCCAAAGTATTTTAGCTTCATCTTTACTATTTGACCTTCCAATGAGCAGTCAGGGTTAATTTCTTCTAAGATTGACCTATTTGTTCTCCTCGCTGTCCAGGGGACTCTCAAAACCCTCCTCCAACACCACATTTCAAAGGCATCTATTCTTCTGCGTTCAGCCTTCCTGATTGTCCAGCTCTCACATCCGTACATTACTACTGGGAAAACCATTCCCACTACTGGGAAAACTATTCTAATTTTTGTTTTCAATGTGATGTCTCTGCTTTTCACTATGTTCCCCAGGTTTCTCATTGCTTGTCTCCCAAGAATCAGTCGCCTTTTTATTTCATGGCTACAATCCCCATCTGCAGTGATCTTTGATCCTAAGAAAGTAAAATCTGTCACTGCTTCTACTTCTTCCCCATCTATTTTCCAGGAACTGATTGGGCCTGTTGCCATTATCTTGGTTTTCTTGATATTAAGTCTCAAGCCAGCTTTTGCACTCTCCTCCTTCAGCCCAATCAAGAGATTCTTTAGGTCTTCCTCACTTTCTGCCATTAGGGTGGTATCGTCTGCATATCTCAGATTGTTGATGTTTCTCCCAGCGATTTTAATCCCATATTGTGATTCCTCCATCCCTGCACTGCGCATTATGTGCTCTGTGTATAGGTTGAATAGGCATGGTGACAAATTGCAGCCTTGTCTTACTCCTTTTCCTATTCCAAAACACTCTGTCATTCCGTGTTCTGTCCTAACTGTTGCTTCTTGGTTCATGTACAGATTTCTCAGGAGGCATATGAGGTGCTCTGGTATTCCCATCTCTTTAATTACTTGCCACATCTTGTTGTGGTCCACACAGTCAAATGCCTTAGTGTAGTCAATAAAACAAAAGTAAACTTGTTTCTGGTATTCCTTTGTTTTCTCCATGATCCAGCGTATGTTGGCAATGTGGTCTCTAGTCCCCCTGCCTCTTCTGAAACCGGCCTGTACCTCTGGTAATTCTCTTTCCACATGCTGCTGAAGTCTATCCTGCATTATCTTGAGCATCACCTTACTGGCGTGTGGGATGAGCGCGATTGTTCGATAATTTGAACATTCTTTGGCATTGCCCTTTTTTGGGATTGGGACGTATAGTGATCTTTTCCAATCCTGTGGCCATTGTTTTGTTTTCCAAATCTGCTGGCATATTGAATGCAGTAATTTGACGCCGTCATCTTTTAGCGCTTTGAAAAATTCAACTGGGATACCATCATCTCCACTAGCTTTGTTGTTTGCAGTGCTCTTTAGGGCCTTTATGGCTTCGCTCTCCAGGATGTCTGGCTCAAGTTCTACTTCTTCATCATTGTGATTGTCAGGAGTGTTGAGGTCCTTTTCGTAGAGTTCCTCTGTGTACTCTTTCCATCTTTTCTTAATCTCTTCTGCATCAGCTAGCTCCTTTCCTTCTTTGTCCCTTATCATGGTCATTTTTGCTTTAAATGTTCCCTTAATTTCCCCGATTTTTTTGAAAAGATCTCTGGTTCTGCCTCTTTTGTTGTTTTCCTCCATTTCTCTGCAGTGTTCTTTAAGGTAGTTTTCCTTATCTCTCCTTGCTTTTCTTTGAAATTCTGTGTTCAAATGATTGTATTTTTTCCTTTCTCCTTTGGCTTTTGCGTTCCTTCTTTCCTCTGCTATTTTAAGAGCCTCATCAGACAACCACTTTGCTTTCTTACTCCTCTTTTCTTTTGGTATAGTTTTCTTTGCTGCTTCCTGCATGATGTCCCTCATCTCCGTCCATAATTCTTCTGGTACTCTGTCTACCGAATCTAAGCCATTAAATCTGTTCATCACCTCCACCGTGTATTCTTTAGGGATGCTGTCTAGGTGATATCTTTCTGGTCTCTGTGTTTTCCTTATTTTCTTTAGTCTAAGCCTGAATTTTGCGATCAATAGGTTGTGATCTGAGCCACAGTCTGCTCCAGGTCTTGTTTTTGCTGACTGTATGGAGGTTCTCCATCTTTGGCTGCAGAGTATGTAGTCAATCTGGTTTCGGTGTTGGCCATCTGGTGATGTCCATGTGTAAAGTCGCCTCTTGTGTTGCTGGAAGAGAGTGTTTGCTATGATCAATGCGTTCTCTTGGCAGAACTCTATCAATCTTTGCCCTGCTTCATTCTGTGTTCCAAGACCGAACTTGCCTGTTATTCCCTCCACTTTTTGATTGCCTACTTTGGCATTCCAGTCTCCTAGAATAATTTGGACATCATTTCTTGGTGTCTGTTCTATGAGGTGTTGTAAGTCCTCATAGAACTGGTCCATTGTGGCTTCATCTGCACCAGTGGTTGGTGCGTATATTTGGATCACAGTGACATTGAAAGGTTTGCCTTGAATTCTGACTGACATCATTCTGTCATTTTTGAGATTGTATCCCATTACTGCTTTTCTCACTCTTTTATTGACAATTATGGCTACTCCATTTCTTCTAAGGTTTTCTTGTCCACAATAGTAGATATGATGGTTTCCAGAGCTGAATTCACCCATCCCTGTCCATTTTAGCTCACTGATTCCCAAGATGTCAATGCTTATTCTTTCCATCTCATTTTTTACCACTTCCAGTTTACCTTGGTTCATTGATCTCACATTCCATGTCCCTATGCAGTATTGCTCCTTACAACATTGCATTCCTCCTCCCTCCTTCCTGTCCCTCCCCTTCCTCCCCTCTGTGGTGTTAAGCATCCTGTGTCACCTAGCCTGCCCTTTTGTTTTGCCTTTTGTTTTGGTCAATAGGGTTCTCTTGGCAAGATTTGTAGCGTGGTTTGCCGGTGTCTACGCCATTTTTCTCTCCTTATACATTCTATCACAGTTTTTAAAAGTTTAAAACATTTAAGACAACATATTATCATGCATATTATCACACTTTAAAACACAGTCTCTATGTCAGTTTCTATGTTTAGTCAATATAAAGTCTCTATGTCAGTTGCTATATTAGGTCTTCTACATTTGCATATCAGCTACTTATCCTTTGCCTGGGACTCTGGCTCTCCTCCTCCTCCTTGCAAGAAATTGCAAGTAGATAAATAGGGACCACTTCGGTGGGAAGGTAACAGTGTTCCGTGCGCTCCGGTGTCTAGTCATGCCTGCCACATGACCACGGAAACGTCTGCAGAAGCAGACAGCGCTGGCTCTTCGGCTTAGAAACATAGATGAGCACTGCACCCTAGAGTCGGATACGACTGGCTTTTGAGCAAGGGAAACCTTTACCTTTACCTAGTCTGTGATACTTAGGCAAAGATACGTGTCCTAGGATTGTGCCTAAATGTACAAATACACGAAGATTACTTAAAATGGCTCATTAGGTCACATCTTAGACTTTCCTATTGAAAATCTAATTATTTTTCAGATCTGTTACAAAATCTTTGGGTGGGGGGGGGGAGGTCATTGTTTTATCATTGTTTTAATGTATAATGGCTGAGATCCAATAGTAAGTCACAACCAAGGCAGGCTAATTGAATCAAAGTGTTACATAAGTGTTGACTCACACATTTCTTCTGATTCAGTAGTCCTAATCTAGTCGTGACTCATGTTTGGATTTTAGCCAACATCTTATCCTTTTGTTTTACTGACATTTTTTCTCAGGCTCCTCCAGTTAGGATTTGGAAAAATGTGAGTCCTTTTCCTAAGGGCACGTCTTGCTTTGTGTTTCCGCAGACAACAACTCTCATTGGCCTTCTGAAGACGGCTCGGCTGCTGCGTTTGGTGAGGGTTGCAAGGAAGCTGGACAGATACTCCGAATATGGTGCTGCTGTTCTTATGTTACTTATGTGCATTTTTGCACTCATCGCTCACTGGCTAGCTTGCATTTGGTACGCAATTGGGAATGTGGAAAGGCATTATCTGACTCCTAAAATTGGTTGGTTGGATTCCCTCGGACAACAGTTAGGGAAACATTACAATGTGAGTGATCTCAGCTCTGGACCATCTATCAAGGACAAATACGTCACCGCACTTTATTTTACCTTCAGCAGCCTGACCAGTGTCGGATTTGGAAATGTGTCTCCAAATACCAACTCAGAGAAGATATTTTCAATCTGTGTCATGCTGATTGGCTGTAAGTATAGACCTTTTTTTTCCTTGTCCTGTCCTGCTCATTTGATGGAATGCTAAACATTACACTAATTTCACATACTAAATAAATTAAGCAATAAGAAAAAGTTAACAAAAGGCATCATTTATACCAAAGGCATGGTTTATACCTTAGTCCATTTTTCTACGTTTGATTGCTTTTTCTGTCTTTTTAAAAATGATACTCTCATGCAGGAGAGTATTCACATGAATTTCCTGGGCCCAAACAGTCTCAATGGCTCTGTCCTCTTGTCTGACTGTAGATAAGGTTCAGGACAGGTGCTTTTGCTTTTAGAAATTAAGCATTAAAGGCATATTGATAGGTTCACCAAGTGTCAGTTCACATTTTGAATCTATACAAAAGAGAAAGGTGAACTAGCAAGATGATCATGTTCCTCTAATCTTGTTTTGACCCATTGAGCTTGGATGAACTCCTTCCCTAGGACACAAGGCAATGTGTGACTGTCCAGATGATGCTGAACTGCAAAACCACAAGTTCTATCAGTGGTAAAGGCTGATGAGAGGAATGTTATGCATACATACCCATTGCTGTATTAGGAGGCAGGTTTTGGTGACTCTTCTCCCATTTTAGTCTTTTGGGTAATCCTCTGTTAAGTCAAATATTTGGAATATTCCATGAGATGCTATGGTGGCCATGTGTCCTCTCTATGAAGCCTGCTTTCTTTCAGGGATGGCCCACGTTCAGCCCAGTCCAGCAGATAATACAGTACTGATTTGTGTTTCCCCATCTTGTGCATTGTGTTGGCTAGAATCAGAGAAGGTGGAAGATGGCATCTAGTAAAATCTGGATGACAACTAGTTTCCCCCATCCCATTCTATTTGCCCCGACCAAGTCTATTTTAAAGAAAAGGCAGCATCAGCCAGGAGAGCCAGAGCCTTAACTCTGATCATTCTTTTGCAATATGTTGAAATGTATTCTGTTTCTATTTATGTTACCACAATTATTTCAACAGCTGCACATGCAGTTTACCATATGCATATGTTATGCATATCTGTATTCTCTTTTTGGCATATGTAAGTAGCAACCCTATAAGCTCTACAGTAAACCTCTTTTTAGACATTCATTTATGTAGAATAGATGTGTCTGGAGCTCACTGTCAGCACTCGAACATTCCTAAACTGATTGCAAAATCTGCCACAATCATCCCTTTTGTGTGCTCATTCTACATGAATGAATCCTTGAGCTGGGCTTGGGGTTTTCAAAAATGGCTCATCATTTCAATATTTTCATGGATTTAGGCAGTATTTTCTTGATGGGTCATTATACCTCAAAGCCCTATACCAGGGATTCTCAACCTATGGGCCGTGGGCCGAATGCGGCCTGTGCCACCATTTCATGTGCCACCACCACACCAGAAAGTGCCATGTGGTGGAGGAAGGGCAAAATGGCCATCCGGCCCCCAAAACTGTCTAAGGGAGCGTGACCCGGGCCCCAGCTTAAAAAGTTTGAGAACTCCTGACGTATACCTTGAGTATCCTGTGTAAACTTGGGAAATGGGACAATAACCATGAAGGGTCCTTTCCTTGTAATAACTTGCACTAACATCTGGTGGTTGTTGCTTTAAATAATGTATTGGAATCCATTTTTTAAATAATAATAATAATAAAAAGCTTGAATCCTTCTCAGATAGAATCCAGCTCACTCAGTGCCTTGCCTGTGCTACATATGGACTAGGGTTTTCCACTATTATAATAATAATTTCATGTCAGAAATTATTCTGGGTTGAAAGGATTTTTGTGGAAGAAACTCCGCTTAGGGAATGCCCAAATGAGGCTATTAACAGAGGAAGAGACCAGTCTTTAGTGCTTGGGTTTTAGTTACTACATCTTCTGGCTCCAGGGAAAGAAACAAATGACAGGCATCTTCCAAACAGTATGTTCCTTCACATCTGTTGAGCAAAGGGAGTATTGATAACAATACTGGACCTAAGTAAAGCACCCCACATCAGTTTGACAAAGTAGGGACCAAAATAGAAAGCTTTACACTTGAGAGAAACAGAGGGTAGAGAGACTGCAGCAAGAATCTGCTTGGGTTATCTGAAAGCATTGGGGAGGAAGCTCATGTGAGAAGACAGGCATTAAGATACTGTCCTGTAGTACTGTATTTTGAACATGTCGCAGTATCATTTTTTTAATGAAGTGCTTTTGCAGACTTAAACCCAGAGGAACAATTCAGGTATCACGGGATTGAAAGATGACTTGAATATTGTTTTCACTTTACATCCTTGTGAGTAGCAATCTACTTATGGATCCATCATACTTACTCTTTCTAGGGGTTGAATTAATGACACCAACTCCCCCTTAGAAGGCTCACTGCTTTAAAATAAAATAAATTTAGATGATTTTATTTTTGGATGGTGTACTCTATCACCTTCCTGTATTCCCTCTGCTCCAGCCATCATCCTTTCCCTACAGGGAATGTGCTAAAAAGATGCAAGAAGGAAAGGGGGGAAGAGAGATGGAAGTAGGTCAGATTTTGTTCTTCTGGCACTAGGAAGGAAACAAGCATGTGGTGCATAACTGAACTCACTTTACTTCTTTGACTTCCAGCCATCATAGGTATTTCAGGCAATGTGCATATACAGGTGAAACTCGGAAAATTAGAATATTGTGCAAATGTTCATTCAGTTCAGTAATGCAACGTAAGAGGTGAAACAAATATATGAGATAGACTCATTACATGCAAAGCGAGGTAGTTCAAGCCTTACTTTGTTATAATATTAATGTTTATGGCTTACAGCTTATGAAAACTTCAACCCCCCAATCTCATGTACCCTATAATCATCACATAATCTCATGTACGCCATGATCATCACAATTATAATGAATTAAGGCATGACATCTCTTGGTTTGCGTGTAGTGAGTCTATCTCATATATTTGTTTTACCTTTTAAGTGAAATGAATGGACTTTTGCACGATATTCTAATTTTCTGAGTTTCACCTGTATGTGAATGGCTAACAGAGCTGTAGCCAGAGGGGGCCCAGGGTGGGCTTGGCCCACCCTGAGTTAACAGTTTGCCCACCCTGGCAAGATGTGTTTTCCCATAGGAATGCATTGAAAAGAGGCTTTGTTGCTCACCTTGAAAATATATTCACCCACTCACATCTAGAATCCTGGCTATGGCCCTGATGGCTAATTGAGAGCTAAACATTTTGTTTTGTTTTGTTTAATCGTTCCATGTTCAAGCAAATTCTAATGGTTGGTATGTTAACTTTATGCATTGAAAACTAGAAGGACCAGTCTGAAAACAGAAGTACAAGGTACTTCATAGTAAGATTATATCTCAATTGAAATCCATATGGAAATGACAAATTGCAATGAGTGTCTCTTAATTAAGTGTTCATTTTCCTCATGCTAAATGAGGTGGTGTTTTCTTTCCAAATGAAACTTGCTCATGGGTTTCTCTTGAAAGCCTTCAAGCAAGAAGTTAAAAGGAAAAGCAAATATAGAGGGAAATGCAGAATGAACAATTTTCCAGAGTCTCTGTTTATCCAAAATCTAATCCAGGGGATTGCAACCTATGGCCAGTGGGCCATATCTGGCCTGTGGCACCAAATAATTCGGCCCCTGACCTCACTCCAGCCACCATCACTGGAATTGGCCACAGACTCATTTACTGCTGTGTAAATGTGTTTACAAGGCCGTAAATGAGTCCACGGCCATTGTAAATGCGTTTACTACAGCCATAAATGAGTCCACGGCCATCATAAATGCATTTATGACAGCCGTGGGTATGTTTTACAGCACCAGTCCAGCCCGCTCAGCTGTCTGAGGGGGCATGGTCTGGTCTGTGGCTGGAAAATGTTGAAAGCCCCTGGTCTAATCTATTGTACACTAGCAGTGATAAGAACCAGCTACATTTGAGTGATGCTGTACAATTATTGAATGTGTAATACATAATAAAGCATTCAACTTTACACTAACAGCCCTCATGCCTAACATGTTTTGGGGAAACTCCATTCATGGAAGGCTACACAGATGAAGTCTTCTCTGTGAACACATTCACAGTACTCTATTAAGTAAACTATCAAGATGTGTATTTAATTCCTTGTCTTAAATGGGATGGACAATTAGCTGCGCATATAGATGAAACAGGTGAGAAAGGTGAGAAAGAGTGTGTTTTTTCCACTCACCTCAGTCTACAGTTGTTGCCTTCCTATATTTTAGAACATATTTTATATCCAAATATTTGCCATAATATCAAAACCTACCCACCCTCCTCTAATCTGAACTAACTTTCAAGGACAAAGCTGCTGCAATCCATGGAACAAGTGGAAAGCTGCTGCAATCAGTAGGCCAACAGGTGGAAATTGAAAGATGTATAAGTATTAGTATTATTAATCCCACAAACACTGAAGCAAGCTTCAGTGATTTGTAGGGACACTCTCAACAAGCCTTGTGAGGCATTGTGTAAATTATAAGATGCCAGCATGCCTATAGTGTGCATCAAAGTCAGTTCATGCTTTATTTCTTGGGAGAGTAAGGGAATGTATTCCAGGTAGTAGGTGTCACCACACCAAAGCTCTTCTTCCTGGCTGCTGCTAGATGCAGCACAACCAGGTGGGCCTCTTACAGCTACAGTTGTTGATCAGACCTCCATGGGAGAACATACAACTTCAGGCATCACAATCACAAGTTATTTAAGGTATTCCACTCATTACCAAAGTACTGGTTGTGGTGTCAGAGGGACAGTCAGACTAGGACAGGGTGGCCAAACTACAGCCCGCAGGCTACTTCTTGGGTGGTCATGGGGTCTACAGTGTATTTCAGATCCAAATATCATACTGAGTAAGCAGTAACAGGAAGAATGAATGGCAGGCTTATCTGTTATTAAGAACCATACCCATCAAGCGTGGCTCCTGAAAATACGGGAACTGCTCCGCCCTGGGTGCACATGCACTGCAACAACTCATCTGCGCATGCACAGAACCCCTCTGCACATGCACAGATCCCATTTGCGATGATTGCACGTGTGCAGTAACCCCTTTCCCTGCTGTTCAAATACGGGATGGCGGTGGGAAAGGGAAAGAATGAGCAGAGAAATACAGGAAATCCTGGCCAATCCAGGATACTTGACAGGTATGTTAAGAACATAAAGCCAAACAATCAGAATGGTGTTTTGGAGAATCTAAAATCAAGATCTCTTCTTATGCCCTCATGGGGTTGGGGGGGGGGGAGTAGCTTAGAAGATGGTAAGAGAGTTGAGATTATTCTTGCACTTGGTTTGGGATCTTATCAAACCCTTATTGTTGCTGTCAAATGAGAAAGACACTACTGGGAGTTAATTTAAGCTACCTTTATTCTATTTGTTGCAGATATGCTCCCCCAAGTGGTCAAAGATGTCTGTTTGTCATAATAATAATAATTGTGTGCTATCAAGTCAATTTTGATTTATGGCCACCCTTTTCAGGGTTTTCTAGGTAGAGAATACATCGAAGTGGTTTACCATACCAGTAGGCTCTTATAATTGTTCTAGATTACAAGTTGAATACTAGTCAACAGTACAGTGCAGCTGCATAAAAAAAGGCAAATGCTCAGAATGAATCCCCCATAGATACAGGGGCCAACCTGTAGTCTGACATAATTAGAGTTGGCTAGACACAAATAAAAGGGACTGCAGTGGCTCAAGTGATTAAGACACTGAACTCGACGACTGGAAGATCGGAGTTCGATTCCTGAGTACTGCATGACGGAGTGAGCTCCCCCGTCTCTATTCCAGCAAATGCCAACCTAGCAGTTCAAAAGCAAACAATTGTGATTAGATAAATAGGGACCACTTTGGTGGGAAGGTAAACAGCGTTCCGTGCACTCTGGTACAGAGGCATGCCTGCCACATGTCCACAGAAACGTCTACAGTCACAGACAGCGCTGGCTCTTTGGCTGTAAACAGATGAACACTGAGCCCTAGAGTTGGATTGGCTTTCGAGCAAGTGCGGCCTTTACCTAGACACAAATAACTGTAAAGCTCCTATATTTTTAAATAACAAAAGGGAGGGTCACCCCTTAGTTCACCTTATGTTCATTGACTGAGATTACAAAGTGAATCTCGGAACTAAAACAATCAAACCTGACTAGCCTTCAAAAGTAGAGAGTCACGGGCACAGAAGTGTGAAGCGGGACTCTCAGATCACAGACAGTTATTCTTTTGTAGTACTACTGTATGTGGAAATTTCCAAGCAGACAACTGAGCAGATGCAGGAATACTTCAATTAAAATAACTACTGAAAGCAACAAAATACAAAGATAGTGCAAACTTTTCTGATAGACTGTATAATTGTGAAGTTACTTTATCTACTATGGGGCTTCTGCTGGTCCTGATCCACCAATACACACTTCCAGAGCTGGTCTAACTGAAAAAATCATTTTCACTTCTCTCTCTTTTCCCTCTCTTCACTCTCTTTCTCCTCCCCCCCCTCAAAATCTTATAAAAGGGAGAATTACCATAGAAGTAACTTGCATGATAAGCAATCCCTGCTCAGGTCGCCACTTCTTCATAACTGTTAAAGGTGCAGGAGCCACTTTTGTTTCTGGCCACCCAGATCAGAGGCTTCAACCATTGTCTTCACAGCAAAAGGAAAAAAACCCATTGTTTATGTTGGCTTCTACTCCTTGAAAGTAGGGACCTCCAGAAGGATCTCTTGACACTGGGGGAGTGGGCAAAGCAGTAGCAAATGAGCTTCAACATTAGTAAGTGCAGAGTGATGCATGTTGGGGCAAAGAACCCCAATTACATTTATAAACTGATGGGGTCTGAACTCTCTGCGACAAACCAGGAAAGGGACCTTGGTGTCCTGGTGGACAACTCAATGAAGGTGTCAACCTAGTGTGCCTCAGCAGTGAAAAAAGCAAACTCAATGTTAGGGATCATTAGGAAGGGTATAGAAAATAAGTCAGCAAGTGTCATTTTGCCTCTTTATAAATCTATGGTGAGGACCCATCTGGAATACTGTGTACAGTTCTGGTCGCCATACCTCCAGAAGGATATTATGGAGCTGGAAAAAGTGCAGAGGAGGGCAACCAGAATGATTAGGGGACTGGAACACCTTCCTTACCATCTGAGGCTGCAACGGTTGGGCCTCTTCACTCTTGAACGACGGTGTCTAAGAGGTGACCTGATTGAAGTTTATAAAATCATGCACGGTGTGGACAAAGTAGATAAGGAAAAACTGTTTTCCCTATCGCACAACACTAGTACTAGGGGACACTCCATAAAACTTTTGGGTGCTAGTTCTCAAACAAATAAGAGAAAGTACTTTTTCACCCAGAGGATCACTGGTCTATGGAACTCCCTGCCAGAAGAAGTGGTGACAGCTGTCAGTCTTGACAGCTTTAAGAAAGGATTAGACAAGTTCATGGAGGACAAGGGTATCAATGGCTATAATTATGGATACTTAAGGACAACCTCGGGGTTGGAGAGATAGGCAGGATATCTCTCAATGCCATTTCCAGTGAATCCTAAGCAGGTGAAGGCATCTGCTTAGGAATACCCTGAAGGAAATGGTGAGCCACTGTGTGAGACAGAATGCTGGACTGGATGGGCTGTGGCCTGTTCCAGCAAGGCTGTTCTTATGTTCTTATTTAGCTCAGCCATTCATGATTCGTGAACACTGTGTTTGCAATTAGCTGTGCCAACGCCAGCGCCAGCGCCCTCGGCTCCCTCCTATGGCCCAGCCGGTCACCAGTGGTGGGAGTCCAGCTGAGGATTGTCCTGTTGCGGCTGGAGTTGATGTATTCGCCAGACCCCTGCCCTTGGTGAGAGCAGGGGCGGGGAGAGAGAGACTGCCCCAGTTGTGGGGCGACTGGCATGCCTTCAAGATCACGCCACTGTCGGAGCCGCCAGACTCGCCGTTTTCCCGCCTTTGGTGAGAGCAGGAGCAGGGAGAGAGACAGAGACATGGAGCTCCTCCTCCCGGTTTGGCAAACCGGGAGGAGGGGGAGCACTTGCGCTGGCCCCTGCGGGGGATAAAAGAGCTCCTTCCCCGACTCGGCTCTGACCCCAGGGAAGTCGAGCTCACCTGGGCTCCCGGTGGCACAAACTTTAAATTCTGCCGCCACCGACTCGTCCTGCATTGGCCACAGGGAAGGTGAGCTCATCTGTATATTGTATTTTGCTATTTTGTAATCAGCACTTTGGTACTGTATTGTATATTTCTTTATTGTATATGTTATGCTGTGTTTTTGGATATATAGATTTTTTTATTATATTTTTTATTGTATATTGTATCCTTAATATGTTGTAATGCCGCCCTGAGTCAGCCCTGCGCTGAGTAGGGCGGGGTATAAATTAAAATTGAAATTGCAGGCCAGCAAGACTAAGCTCCACAGGACCAAGCCTTAGAGTGACTCATTATTGAACATAGAGGTTTTGTATCTATAATTCTTGGAGAGAAGTTAGAACTTTAGTAGGATCTTCTTGTCTCAGATAAGCCAAGGTGAAGCTTGGCAGACCAACTTGCTTTTCTTCTTCTGCACAAGTTTTAAAGCTGTAGAATTCCCACTTCCGTCTGAAGCAGGCTAGTATATAGCAGCTCCTTTCTCTCCACCCTAATATTTTACATAATATACAAAACTGGTCAAATTATTTCCCTACTTGAGGTAGAAAATTCCTTTAGTGTTTCTCTTTATTGACAATAAAAGAACAACCTGCCATTCCCTAAGGGCAACTTGTCTTGCTAGATTCTTAAAAGTAATCTTCTGTCTAGTAACAAATATCACTTAGAAGCCATTTTCTACGCTTCCTTCTCCATCGCTTCATGGCAATTCAGCTCTTGGGCTTTTGCTTTGTCATATTATAGAAACTGGGTTGATGCATCTTCAACTGCATTTTGTGGTTTTTCTACAGAGGATTCTGAAGTAATTTCCTCAGTGGTTGATATTCTTTAAAGAGAACATTATTGTTTCAGAAATGGTGTGTCACTTTTTGTAGATGAGCTTACTGTAAAACATTAAATAGGATTTGTTTTAGGAACTCAGTAATCAAAGTACTGCATTAAAATTCTCATTGAAGTACTGCAGCTTAAATAAAGGAATTAAAGGAACCTTAAATGCAGCAACTCACAACCTCAACTTTTTTAAAATTGAAAGAAATCTCTTTTTACTTTATCTCTAAAAGCTTTATCTCTAAAACCAGACCCATGTTCACACTCCAAAGCCATAACAATAAGATAGTTGTATAGCACCTGTTTCTCATTTAAATAACAACAGCATTAACTTGGACTCGTGACTGCTGCTAGAAGAGCAGGTGGCGGTCGTGGCCAGGAGGGCCTTTGCACAACTCCGTGTGATACACCAGTTGGATAAGGACTCCTTGCTAATGGTCACACATGCTCTGGTCACCTCCAGACTAGACTATTGCAATGTGCTCTACATGGGGCTGCCCTTGACGACCATTCAGAGGCTGCAGTTGGTCCGGAATGCGGCAGCCCGGGTAGTGATGGGGTGTGGGTGTTATGCCCATGCCTCGCCAGTGCTCCGGGAGTTGCACTGGTTACCAGTTTGCCTCCGAGTGCAATTCAAGGTGCTGGTTATTACCTTTAAAGCCCTATATGGTAGTGGGCTGGGATACCTAAGAGACCGCATCACCCTAAGGACATCTATCCGTCCAACCAGAGCGGACCGGAGGGGCTCCCTAATTGTTCCATCAGCCAGTGGAGTTTGCCTCTCTGGCACAAGAAAATAGACCTTCTCTGTATCCACACCGGCCCTCTGGAACCTCCTGCCAGTAGAGCTACGGTTACAGACGGAGTTGCTGCCCTTCAGGAAAGGTCTTAAAGCCTGGCTGGCGGGGCAGGTGTGTGGCCCTGAGGGCAATGCAGCTCCTGCTTGCTGGCTTTTATCATAAGATGCACCCTCTCTCTGCTTCTTGGGGTGGGTGGGATTTTAATGTGGGTGGGGGTTTTAACCGTTTTTTATTACGTGGGGTTTTTAGATTATGTAAGCTGCCCTGAGTCGGGCTTCCCTGAGTGGGCGGCGAATAAGTTGAAAAATTAAAATTAAATTAAAAATTAAATTAACATTACAATTTCATAGTCCCTAAGATGATGACCTAGCACTCCTGGAAACCCACAGGGCTGACTGGCTCAGTGTCAAGGTTTTTGTGTAGGTTTTGCTTCCAACAGTATGATGGGCCCAGGTGCACACATCTCCTGTGGTCTCTTTTCTTTCTCCCTCCTTCACTGCAGACTTTAGCTAGTGGCAGTGGTGGGCCCATCATGCCATTTGGTGATTTACTGCAGGGAGTGAAGGGCCAAATTTACAACTTGTGAACCTCCTTATTGCTCAGGGGTGCAAAAGTTTGACCCATATATGGCATCACAATAATCCATCCCTACTCCCAGTTTTAACCCTGAAATCTCAGGAAAGAGGGTGCCTGTTTTACGCAGAACTTTATCTAGGGAGTACAGTGGCTCAAGTGGCTAAGCCACTGACTGGGAGGCAGCAGGTCAGCAGTTCAATTCCCGAGTACTGCAGGACAGAATGAGCTCCCGTTTCTGTCCCAGCTCCTGCTCACCTAGCAGTTCAAAAGCAAGAAATTGCAAGTAAATAAAAAGGGACCACTTCAGTGGGAAGGTAAACAGCGTCCCATGCACTCCGGTGTCTAGTCATGCCTGCCACATGAAACACGGAAACATCTGCAGAGGCAGACAGCACTGGCTCTTTGACTATGAAATGGAGATGAGCACTGAACCCTAGAGTTGGATACGGCTGGATTTCAAGCAAGGGTGACCTTTACCTTGATCTGATGCAGAATTGAGTCAAACTGGGCTTGTTGACCTGAGGACCCATGTTTGGCAACCACTGCTTTAAAGTGAGTCAGATGCTGCTTTCCTAATATTTGCAGCATCAAGTAGTAAGTCATCCCCTTTTAGACAAACAGCATAAGATCACCGAGTGTTGTGCTGTTTAATTTAATTTTGCCACGTTTTCCTTTATCTGCATTTTATTTTTAAGAGCTGCCTGGCAAAATTTAACAGATTAAAAATTTCCTAGTTCGAAAGAGATTTCCCAGAGCATGTTTCTTCCCGAACAGGCTGCTGTTAACAGCAGAGAAGTTGAGGCAGTAAGAAACGTTGGCACTCCAAGCCACATGGTCACTGCTAACAGAACAAGAATAAATCCACAGGAAGAAGGGAGCACCCCCAGTTTAAACCACATGATGGGTTATGCTTCACCAGCTCTCTGAAAGGCTATTAATCATATTATGAGTACATATGCTTCTGTTTAGGGCAGGCAATTTAAAATCAATCATGCTTAACTAGGCTGTGCATTGCAGTTTCTTTTCTGAATGGCGCTGTGATTTAATGACTTTTTAATACTGTTTCATATAGTTTGCCATATTCAGTATTTGGAGCTTATATCCAAAGTGCTATGAAATACTACAAAATGCAGCTCTGCCAGAGCGTAGGGCAGCTGAATTCTCATCTATGATACTGCAATAGTAATTCAGCCCTTTTATTCCATTCATTACTTTGAAAAACTCCCTGTTGACCAGAGGCATTTCTGAAAGAGTTTAAATATACTCCAAGGAGCAGAGCTGTGTTGTGTGTCTGTACTTCAAACAAATAATGTTACCCACCTCCCTTGAGCATCTCTGTGCACCATGCAAACCGAGGGACTCTCAAGAAGAGAGTCTGGTTAGCCCCCAAAATTAGATGAACCACAAGTCACCTTTCTGCAGATGTCTGAAGGAAAGATCTAAAAGCATACAGCAATACATTTATTTATTTATTTATTATTTATTTTATTTTGCGCATTTATATCCCGCCCTCCTGGTGGGTACACCACTCAGGGCGGCTAACAACAAAAAGGGGAAAGGGAAGAAGGAGAAAATACAATAAGTATTTGTAAAAATTACAATATAAAACAGCTTAACAACAACAGCTAAAAACAAGACCCCAAAACCCCAGCTAAAAGCAGCATTAAAACACAACAACAAACAAATCATCATTAAAAAAAACCCTTCCCACCCTTACCCACGTTAAAAACAGAATAACCAAACTAGGGGACAGTCCCTCACATAGGCTAAATCAGCCAGCGGGCTTGACTAGTGCAGTCAAGCGTGCCCCAAACCTGCTGACAGAGCCATGTCTTCAGCATCTTTCTAAAGTTCCGTCTGAAGACGCAGCTCATGTGGTAAGAGGTTCCACACGGCTGGGGCAGACACGGAAAAGGCTCTCTTCCTGGTCCCAATAAGATGTACTTCTTTCACTGATGGAACTACCAGTGAGCCCCTCCTGTCTGCCCTAGTAGGACGGGCTGAATTCCTTGTGGTGACGCGGTCTCTTAAGTACATGCACAGGCCTCTTTCCTCCATGCACTCACACGGTACGTGTGGGCACCACTTATATGTTCACTAAAGCCCTTTCAAGCTATTCTTGTCTTCCACTGCCCTTGGGTATGTTAACTGTTCTCACAATCCAGACAAAGTTAAGGTCTTTGTGAGTAGACCCATATATTCTGAAACAGCCATGCCCAACCTGCTGTCCTCCAAGTAGAACTAGGTTAAATTTCCCATACTTTCAGTCAGTATAGAGACCACCTGGTTGGGAAAGGCTGTTGTAAAATGTGATAGAAGTTACTTGAAAATATTTTCTCTGCCCTCAGATGCTTCTCAGTACTGTACATGAATTTGAGTTCAGACCATTTCTACACAGTTTGAGGCTCTCTTATAAACAATTAATCTATGCAGTTTTTTTTATTTACCTTGACCAGCAGTGTCATTACAATAATAAGGTGTGATAATATTGTCACTATGATTTGGCAATTGAAAGTCTTTTCCAATCTTACTTAGAAGTACCAGGACCTTCTCCACTCAAAGCATGTCATCTGGCACTAAGTTACAACCTTTCTCCTATAACCTACCTCTTCCCTATATGTCACTGATTTTGGCGATAGAGACCTAATCAATTGTTCCTTCACTCACTTGTCATGTCAATAAATCTGTTGATTTTTTTTTCAAAAGTGCCAAATTTAGTCTGCATCAACTGATCAAATGCCCCAGCAATCAATTAAATGCTATAGCAGCATATTTTCGCCACTGTAAAAATGTGGCATTTTGAATGTACTGTATAAAGTGCTAAAATAATTAGGGAGCATAAAATGGAATCTTAAAAATGTTAATTGTGCCTTTAAAATGAGGTTTGAACAATAGTTTACTAAAAGCCACTGCAAAACAATCTGCTGACTCACCAACCAGGTTCTGAAACCAAGGCCACTGTGCAATAGCATTGCCTTGCAAAAGAATCTCTTTAATGGCTGACAATTGAACATGTATACAGATGGTAAGAAAACCCGAAACAGAGGGGGAACTCTTCCTAGAGTCCACTCCTGACCTGTAGATAAAGTACTTTGGAATATGACAAAGTCATCAGCACTTTAGGAGCATAGCATTTTGCCCACCTGGTAAAATAGAACCCAAGCAATTTAACTATTCCCACAGGTACAGGCACATATATTCAAAACAAAGACTCTTATTTGCTATAGCGGCAACTGGCAATACCTGTGGTTTACTGGAGCTGTGTTATGCCTCACTGGTAAAAGCAATAGAGATAAAAGTATAAAAAACAGCCAGAAAAGATAGCCTGGACAAGGAGCAAAGGGTGAGAATAGAGCAACATGGGAGGGGAGGACAATGTGCTGGGGAAGGGGAGTTGTAAGATTTCTTTACAACATTATACAAATCTGTTGGTGCAGATTCTGTAACTACATATGCTTTGGACTTTTAAAATACACAAATGTGACTTAATTGAGAGTTTTTTCTTACTTAGTTGTTATACTATGTATTTGCAATACTTTAGCTAAAGTCTTATTATTCCATTTTGAAACAGCATATTAAGTTTTGTTAAAGTCTTTAGATATACATTTCATTAAGTTTTCATAGCTATATTCCTAAGACATCATATTAATTTTTTTTGTAGTTGCAAATTTTGCACCTTCAATCAATAGAGAACAATATTACACCTGTATATCTGCTTGTATGTGCTTGCTCAATAAAAAGAAGGGAGATATTTTTCTTGCGGGGGATACTTAAGAGAGTAAATTGTACAAGGTACAAAATATACCTCTGGTTCATGACCGTTAACCCCTTTCTGGTATAAATGCCAGCTGTGATGAACACAGGTTTCTGGTTTTTCCCTAGAAATCTGTAAAGTTCTGTAGGGCTCTTAGGGGGTCAGGCTGTCTGACCTGACACCACTTGTTGCCTTGTGCAAGGATCTTAAACTAGCCAATGCCAGGTTGAGTTGGTTCAATAGGACAACTCTGTAGCAAGCCAAGACATGATTCCACAGAGGAAGAACAACACACCGTGGTCTGATGAATTAAAGCAAGGCTGGCCATGGCTCTTTCTTGACCTAAATCTGCATGGTAATAGGGTGTCACATTGAGGACAAGGTGTCCATCAGTGATCCTTAGGAGCATAGCTACTTTGAACCTGCACAAAGTTTTTTACAGCTGCACACAATAGCACAGGGCTAGAAAAGGACAGAGTTGTCATACTTTTTTAAGAAGAATGCTGCTCATAACTATGTATGGGTCTGGGTGCTGTCACAGCTATGGTTTAATTCAGGATTGGAACACTAGGCCTGGTTCAGACAATGTGTGGCCTCTCCTAGTTTGCCTTGTAGAAGTGTAGGGTTCAGTTAATAGGCTGGTGATCCAGAGGGGAATGCACAGAAGTGTCAGGGGCAGGTATCTATTGATGGTTCCTAAATGGAAAGGGAATGAGTAACTAGAACTGTATGTGTGGCTGCATTTTTTTTCTGAGCTCATGGAAATCCTGCATAAATCCACTGGGCACAGACAGGCCCTAGTGCAAGGTTTCCCAACATTTTCATGCCATGGGCCAGACCACACACCCCAGACAGCTGAGCGGGTCGGTCACGTGGTTCCTCCTGCCGTAAAATGCAGCCACGGCTGTCGTAAACATGTTTATGACAGCCGTGGGTGCATTTATGGCAGAATTTATGGTAGGTACAGGAGTGATTAAGCACTGGTGCAGTTTACAGCTGTCGTATACTCGTCTGCTTCTGTTTCTGGTAGTGGCGAGGGCAGCGGTAGGCCACATGACATGGTGCCACAGGCCAGGGCTGGCATGTGGGCCATAGGTTGGCCACCCCTGCCCTAGTGCATACATCTGTCACTGCTGCCTCACCCTGAGACTTCTCTAAAAAGCAGGGGGGAATCAACGTTTTTCATGCCAACCCCCAAATCTTTCTTCCAGCTAGGAAAGATGGGTGTTACTCCCCCCCCCCATTCCTCTGTGCTGAAGATCAACATACAGTATAATAATATCTAACTGGGTTTTCACAGCAAATTTTCTTTACGCATGAGCCAAGTACGATGCCATTATCTAACCATTTGTTTGTTTGCTTGTCTTATCTTCCCCAGCATTAATGTATGCAAGCATTTTTGGAAATGTATCTGCAATAATCCAAAGACTGTATTCAGGGACTGCACGGTATCACATGCAGATGCTGCGCGTAAAAGAGTTTATCCGCTTTCATCAAATTCCCAACCCTCTGAGGCAGCGCCTTGAGGAGTATTTCCAGCATGCTTGGACATATACAAATGGCATTGACATGAACATGGTAGGTAAATCTGCTTTTGGTAACTGTGTGTTGATAGATAGATAGATAGACAGACAAGACTGACTGATTGATTGATCGATCGATCGATTGATTAACTAACTAACAATGGCACTCAAGAAATAAATCTATATGTTTTTTGATTGGTTTGATGACTTATATTCATATTCTGGTTCTATTTTCCTTTTTTACATTCATGCTATGATATGTTTCTGTGTAATGTTGTACCATGCTAATTAGTTTATTTAGTAATTCGAGCACAGAGTAGAAAGCGAACATTTCTACCCTTTTGGAGCCACTGCAATGGAATGTATGAGTTAAACTGCATCACTTACAGTATAAGGTTTCAGAGCTTGTTTATTTAATAAAACTCCCTGAGAAAATTAAGCTGTTCTTTAAAAAAAATAATTTCCTTGCTGAAAGGAAGATGGATGGTATCATATTACATGCATTAAGTGCAGGGAAAATAATGTGGCCAAGAACCTGTAGACTCAAACCATTCACAGAATAACCATAGCACAACTGGCCAGAGATTTTGATGGTTGGGTAAATAAATATCCAGGATTTCCCTGAGTAAGCATAAGCCAAGTAGCAGTAACAGGTAATGGGCAAGGACAAGGCTTAATCAGGCAAGATATCATGCAGAACATCATGCTTCAATAATGACCTCCTGGAGATTGGCTCATTTTTTACCTCCAGGGAGACAAGCAGCTGTCTTAAGAAGCTGTGCAAGCACACACATCCAGTATATTAAAAACAAACCAAGGAAAGAGTTAAATGACCTCAAAGGCTCTTCTGCTCTTGATTATGCCTTCAAGGTTGCTCTTTGTGGAACATAACTAGACCATCAGATAAAGGAGGCATGCACTTATGTGTAAAGCTGTGTGATTTTATTCTACCTTAGCCTTATCTTAAAAGTTTTTCTGGAAACAGCTGGATCTACAGGTATATACTACCACTCTCAGGGACAATTTATGTTTTGCTATTTTAGGTGGGCATTGAGATTGATGAGACTAAGGGTGTTAATCCTAATAATTTTAATATCAAGATACTAGAATTTTAGTAATATGGATGCAAAAAGTGAATGCACATTAATGGCTGGGGTTCAAGGAATTACACAACTACTGGTATACTCCCAGGGGAGCTGTAAGCCTGTTGTTTCCTTACATTGGAACCCTCTATATACAGCTTGTCTGAAACTTACATGAACTTTGGACCTGACCTCTTTGGGTGCACTCAGGTCCTTGGAGCTTCCAAAAAAAGTGGTCTCCTGGATTCCAGCCAATACATTCTGGTTTACAGGGTCGGTGTCTTTGAGAAATTAAGCCAGGAGTTCTCAACTTTTTAAGCTGGGGGTCAGGTCATGCTCCCTCAGACAGCTGGACAATCATTTTGCCCTTCCTCCACCACAAGGCACTTCCTGGTGTGGTGGTGGGGGCACATGAAATGGTGCCACAGGCCACAGGTTGAGAATCCTTGATTTAAGCCATATTGTACTTATGTGTCATAGGATATGGCATTGATGGAAAAATTGGGGGTTATTACTAAAGTCAAAATCAATAGCAGTAACCCTTTGAAAAGCAACATTTTTGATCCAGATCCAACACACTGGATTAGATAATGTTTTTATAAACTTAGAGCCAAGCTCAAAAGTTGTTTTGTTTGTTCTGATGGATCCTGGAAGGTGTAGTTTTGCAAGTAACTTTTCTTTGCTCTGCTTTGTAACCCTGAGTGTAGAAAGCCTATGGAACTTCACACAGAAGTCTTAAATTCAAACTAGTAGAGTCTGCCGTGGTATTCCAAGTGAAGATATAATATGATTAGCAGAGGCATGAATACCAAGTTTAAGATTGTAGGGAAGTCCGTCTCCATTCCCTCCCCCCCACCCCACCCCCGGTCCCCAGTATTTATCTGCATGGACTGACAGAAGCTCTCCATTATTTCAGGCAGGGTTGTTTCCTGTTCCATCTAGGTTTTCCAGAAACTGGATCTGGAGCATTGTGCATGTGAAGCATGTGTCCCACCACTAAATTGTGGCCTTTACATTCTCATCTGAATCTTCAGAAGCATCCATTTCCTCATCATTATCCTCTATGCCATTGTTTTAACAGCATCCAAGTGGCATCAACCTTTCAAAAATGTTTTAAAAAGGGAAATCCCCTGTGTCTGACAAGAAGTTGCCGAGGTTATAATTTGTGTCAAGCATTCCTTTATTTTCTAATGATAGGTTATTAGTGGAATACACATCTGTCATTAAAACTAATAGGAAATGGATACAGGAGGTGCATGATCTGAGATTGTGTACAAATGATCATTCCAGTAGAGCAAACAGAGCTTTTCCCCTCCTTCAGCTCTTGTGGTAGTTGTACAAGTAAAGCAAAGGGGGAAGTAGCTGCCTTAGTATTTACTACATTCTCCTGCTCCATAACAACAGCTGAAATTGCTTTCCCCCCCAAAAAAAAAAGAGTTGTGGAACTTTAAAGGAGATGGAATTCACTTGCCCAGAGCCAGTGATATGTAGTAGGTAGAGGGTCAGAATGGGATTGAGGAGATCTGAGTTCTAATTCCTGCTCACCTATGAAGAGTAGTAATGGTAAACATTCCTTGAACATCTTGCATACATCTAAAACACTACTATAGTCACCATAAATAAGAATATATGAGAGTAAATAAAACAGAACAGCAAAAAATAAAGACAAAAAATGTTATGGCACCTTAAAGACTAACTTCTGTATTTAAATACAGTGTTAACTTTGCCCACCTACTCTGGGCCTCTATATCAGATGTATAAATGTATACCATGAAAAGCCACTCTTTTATCTGATGAAGTGGACTTGATCCACAACAGCTAACATTAAAATACTGTACAGGAGTTAGTCTTTAAGGTGCTACAGCAGTTTTTGTCTTCTTCTTTATTTTACTCTCTGATTTAAATACAGGAGTTAGTCTTTAAGGAACCACAACCTTTTTTGTCTTTTTTTTTGCTGTTCTGTTTTATTTACTCTCAGATATGCTTGCACAGACTAACACAGGTACTGTACCATGTCAAACATAAATAAGAAGTTGCCCGAACAGCACAGAAAAAAACTTGCAACCTGATTCTATAGAGCTGTGATGGCAAACCTTGACACTCCAGATGTTCTTGGACTTCAATTACCTGAAGCCCAAGTCAGCACTCCTCCTGATCAGGGCTTCTGGGAATTTAAGTTCAAGAACATCTGGAGTGCCAAGGTTCACCATGACTGCTATAGAGCATTAATTTCACGCCGAGGGGAAACATTAGATTTCCCACATACTGAGGGTTGACTGTGTGCTGTGAGGCAGAACAAGGCATCTGCCCCAAGCAGCAGACATTGAACTATGTAAAGTTCATGGTGCCATGTGTACCTTGTGGTCCTGTCCCATACCCTGTAAGCTAGACTGTTGTTTTTGGCTGCAACACAGCCAAAAACAACCCTGATTCCCAGTGTTGAATATATTTCTACTGTTAGTCCACTCAACTGTGGTGCATGAAACGATGGATGCAGAGAGAAAAGGAGGCAAAATGTTTGGCAATGACTCTCTGTGTGTCATAAGAAATGTAGAACAACTCCATAAGTGTTCTAGTCCTGGAGTACCTCTAAAGAGGGAGGTGTGTTACATCTCACCAACATTGTCTATTGGATACCATGATTCCGACAGTAGCATCAGAATGAAGATAGTGTCATCAAACCGATTGTGGTTGTGGAAGCTTCCTCATGTTTTGCTGAGCTACAGCATAGGGAGAAAGGATTGGAGCTCTTGGTTCTTTCTGTATTCATGTCAGAGCATCGCACAGTTACAGTGCAATGTTTCTGGATTGGAAGGATAGGCCAGTTTGCTGCCATTGCTTGGGGAACACCCAAGTGTACTCACAATGCTTCCCACTCTTCAAGGAGGCTCCTTCTATATCTCCCAGGTGGGCTACTACTTAAAGAACCTGTTACGTACCATGAACAAGAACAGCTTTACTACCTTCTGTGTATCAGATACTGTCTTCTGTACACAGCCTGCCTCTCAGATCCCAGTTACCATTCAAGGAAATAAACTCTCTTTTAAGGAAAATGTTCCAACATAACATCAAATAGCTGAAGTTAACAAGGAACAGGCCAAAGTCCTGTTGGAAGTGCACTTTTGGAGGGAACTTATCCCAAGTTAAGAAATCGCCATAGACATGACAAGCTACACACTGAGTTGCATAACTCAGGTTGCAAAAGAAGTCTTGGGTGATTTCTTTGCCTAAGGCAATTTGCATTATAAAATTAGGCTATTTGTATTATGCCAGCATAACTGGGCAAAATAATTTGAGTCATGGGCTGTTAACTGCAAGAAGATGTTGGATTTCTTCCTGATATCTAACATCCAACATATTTCATTACTGAATCTTTCATAGCAGAATTACTGCTGTAACATTAATCTAAAAGTATCAAGAGAAGTCATAGAAGCTCCAGATTTAAATGGTGCTAAATCCCAGTCAGTTTGTAGGGACTGGGGTCAATGAACACAGGAATCAGGATGGTCCTTGGGAGGCTTTCATCAGCTAACTGGCACCTCAAAGTAGTAAGACAACCCTTATAAAAAGTCTTCTATCTTGAAAGAACATGATTGAGTCCAGTTTCTATGAGGACCAATATACTGTATTTAGAGGTACCATTCTAAAAAGGGCATCTCACGAATAGTGGCTCTGGAGCTCATGCTTGCATAACCCCAGTCGAATTATCTCAACTTGAATAATGTCAACAAAATCTTTGAGAATGATGCCGGATAAAACTCTCAGCATGCTGCCTAAGATAGTGTCACTTCATCTAGTTCAGAAGATATTAAGAGACAGAGATGCCCTAACACCTCTTCATTTTTGAGCAATGTCTTCCTGTGGATATCTTTTCAGAAGTAAGCCCAAATGTATTTAGTGGAGTTTCCTCCCAGGTGAAAGGGTATCAGATTGCAGCCTAAGTGATATGACATCTGTCTGGGCATGTATTTTTCTCCAGCACCTCTAACTGGATGTTGTTCCGTAAAACAGTTAATGGCATAAGATCTGATGTGTTAGAAGCCTTAAATGTGGTGTTATTTCCTATTCATAGGTATCTGTGTTGTAAGGTCATCTAGATCCCTCTGTATCCAAAACAATTAGTATAATATTAAGTACAGTATATACATTAATTCAGTGTATAACAATACATTCAGTGGAGTGCAATTATTATGTAATACAGGTCACCAGCACCCTATATCCATGGAGAATACATTCCAAGATCTTTTGCAGATATCTGAAACCATGAAAAACAGTGAACTCCATATTTAAGCACACATATCTGGTTATAGAAGTGGGTGATGGAGGTGCAAATGTCTCCATTATTCTACATGTTTGCTAACAAAATGGCAACTGTGAAAATACAGTCCATTTTTTCTAAACATTACATTGTGGACAATGGCCTCTAGTATAGTGCCTTTATTAAATATTTTAGACCTGGAGAAAAATTATAGAAACTGTAAAAATAAGACCTGCAGGTAAGACGGGAATGACCTGTAATTTATTTCTTAGACTTTCGCATAATTCAGTCCATGAGGTTTTAGGATAGGAACAGAAGAGATGAGCACCAAAGACATACATCATCAATAAATGCCTTACTGCAGGTTGAAATGCCAACTGTCTTTTGTATGCTGTACTTATGAAAGATTTATCTCTTTCTTGTCTGCTTCATATCTTAACACATGGAATAACATCACCCACTGGTAAGAGCAGGAGGTATTTATATACAATTTGATTCCACTTCAATAAAATAACATATTAACTGTTGAGCTTAAACTTGTTTTTAATGCATTCTGTTTTAAGTTGTAAACTTTTGTGCATGATGATGTGGTAGATCAAAAATAAATATCAGTTGGCAAAATTAGATTGGGCATGAGGAAAAAGAGAAAGGGATAACAGAATTTAAATTATGCAAACCAAAAGCTTTTCTAAAAGTACCATGTCTGTTTGCCATGGTTTGTCCCCACAACTCCAATCACTTTTCTCTGGCCAAAAAAGGTCCTGTGGATATATGGCCAGCTGTTCTGCAGAAACACTGCCATTAGAAGAAGCTCTCATGCCCATCAATTGGTGCTTCCATCTGTATTGGTGCCTTTTGTTGCCGTTGTTGTTACTGTTGTCCACATCAGCTGCATGCTACTAGGAAGGAGCAGGGACTCCCCTCTCCCCACCCACCCCCTTTGGATGGAAACATACATCACTTGACCTTGCATGGTGGTTAATTACTACGACTCTCTCATCTGATTTGCATGCAGGTTTCCTTCTGACACATGCAAGTGAGTTCTTACTAAATATTGTAAGGTGTCTGTGGTCAGTTTTAATTCTGCAGAATCAAGTCCACAGCAAAAACAAAAAACGTTCCTACTGGAAAAAGCAAATGCATTCATTATTTTGTCATATTTGTTCCTAACACTGTTAAGTTTTAATTGAAATGTTTTTAAGGTGAAAGAAAGAAAGGGAGTAATTTTTTTGTGAAAGAAGAAACAAAATGGTCAAATAAATGCAACTGCTTACACGAAAGCAGTGCTTTAAGATATAATTTTAGGTTTTCTTTAAGGAAAAAGTGACATCCTCCATGTCCATTTAAATAAATAATACATGAAAGAAATGTTGGCATTCTTGTATTGAGAATTGCTCAGAGCATTTCTTCCTTTCTTTCTACATTTCTTTCCTTCTCCTTTTGCTATAAATCTTCAGTACGCAACGTTGGTAATCTGTGAAACTGACATAATCATGTGCAAGAATTGTATAAATAGGATTTGAGATCTGTTTCCATTAGAATCCAAATCCTGGCACAGAATGAACATAAATTTAAATTCCAACAGCACAGTATACCCTGGGAAGGAGTAAATTGTGGAAAGATTTCTTTGTGTAAGCAACAGTTCCCAAACCCAGACACTCAGTAACTGCAAACACATTAAAGGAATGTGTCACCTAGCATTTAAGTTGCTGAAGAGGGCAGGGAGCGAGCGTCTCCTCTCCTATGTGCGTTGTCATATTGTGGAGCTGTCATGACCCCATCTCCTTCTTTTTGTCCTTTGCTTGTCCTTTTCCTATGTCACTTAGCTCTTCCAGTCTCAGCTCAATTGCAAGTACACCCTCTACTAAGACTAGGAGTTGTGCACCTAGGGTGGCCCCATATATACATCACCCAAAAGAAGGCTTGTTTCTCTCCAATAGATTGGACGATATGTATAATATCTGGATGTGAACGCTTCTATGTGTGAATCCAAATTAAGAATCAATCTCTATTATTTGAATAGAAATACAACACATTTCGCCACAATAAGGAAGACGCTGACCAGATCATCCATGCTCCTGCACAGCCAATTCTTTGGGTGCTAAACACTGATGGGCACTCAATAGATTTCCCCTCACACACGCACGCACATGCACACACACACACACGCAACGCACACACACACACACACACACACACACACACACACACTTAAATTGGTCTTGGACTGGATTATAGTCAAAGAGGACGGTGGAGGAATAGAGGATTTGTCCTCTTGCCAGAGCATCAAAGGACTGCATTACAAGTAATAACGTTACCATAATATATTAACAGGGGGTGGAGGTTAAGGAAGTCATAATGACAAGAATGAGTAGTGAGTTGCTTTTAAACTGTGAGCCAACATGCTACTTTAAAAATCTTTTTCCAAGTTTTACCTTTGAAAACCCGTTAAACAAAGCACAGTCTTATATAAGGCAATTCTGTAGTGGTGCTATAGGAATTTCCTTCTGTAGAAGGGAAGAGGGGTTGTAGAGGATATGGAGGTACTTTACCAATTTGCACTGAGAAAAGATGTGCTCAGGTAAAGGTAAAGGTCGTCTTTGCTCGTAAGCCAGTTGTATCTGACTCTAGGGTTCAGTGCTCATCTCTGTTTATTGCCAAACAGTCCGTGCTTATAGATGTTTCCATGGACATGTGGCAGGCATGCCTCAACACCAGAGTGTACATAATGCTGTTTACCTTCCCACCGAAGTGGTCCTTATTTATCTACTTGCAATTTCTTGCTTTCGAACTGCTAAGTTGGCAGGAGCTGGGACAAAGGTGGGAGCTCACTCCGTCGTGCAGTACTCAGGAATCAAACTCCGACCTTCTTGTCGTCAAGTTCAGCATCTTAAACGTTTGAGCCTCTGTAGCCCTAAAGATGTGCTCAGAACTCCATTATTTCTTTGAATTTGGCTTCTGTAGAATTTCATTTTAAGTCCCGAGTACTGTGTGATGGAGTGAGCACCCATCGTCTGTCCCAGCTCCAACCAATCTAGCAGTTTAAAAGCAAGAAATTGCAAGTAGATAAATAGGTACCAGTTTGACGGGAAAGGTAACAGTGTTCCATGTTCTCCAGCATCTAGTCATGTCCATGGGAATGTCTACAGACTCTTTGGCACTAAACAGAAATGAGCACAACTCCCCAGAGTTGGACACGACTGACTTTCGAGCAAGGGAGAACTTTACCTTTTACTTTAACAAATGAAGCAAAGTTTTTCTACTTCTGCCTTCTTCAGTCTGATAAAAATTATGCTATGTTCCTTTTTGTTTACATTTTATTTTTTGGACTCCAAATCTTGTATACCTCCTTTTAAGCTTCTGCTGAACCCCCAGACAGACTTGGGTGTACCCCTGTCCATCCTCCACTTCTTGCTTCATTCCTCTCTTTCTTGTTGTGCTGTTGGCTGACTGGATTCCATTATTTGAGTCATGCATGCCCCTCTTTATTAGCTCATGCCTCCATGAATTCCTCTACATCAAACAAATCACAGTGATTTGTTTGATTTAAAAGGAAATTACTGTACTACATAAAGTCTATACTCAAGATATAGTCTAGAGGAGATCTGACACCAGTGGGTTACTCAGCTACATTTTAAAATGTCAACTGGATGTCATTTTTCAGTCATTTTGTTTCTCTGTGTGTGTACTCACGCACGCGTGCATGTGTGAGTGATGCCTGAAACAGTAAGCTCATTATTTTTCTCATAGACATCCAGACATAATACTTCAAACAGACTTAAACGGTAATGTTTATGCTTAATTCTACAAATAAACGCCAAAGTTTACTTAATTCACTTTAAATCTGAAGCAGCTCTTTTTATGATAATGAAACTTCCCTGGAGTACATATCAGTTAGGTAACAGCTGAAGTTGTAGGCCAGAAATAGATGCTAGGGGGTAGCAATAGCAATTACACATACAGACAGACAGACATATGTGCGTGCGTGCGTGCGTGCGTGCGTGCGTGCGTGCGTGCGTGTGTGTGTGTGTACAGGTGAAACTCAAAAAATTAGAATATCATGCAAATATTCATTCAGCTCAGTAATGCAACTTAAAAGGTGAAACAAATATATGAGATAGACTCATTGCATGCAAAGCGAGATAGTTCAAGCCTTACTTTGTTATAATATTGATGCTTGTGGCTTATAGCTTATGAAAAACCCCAATCTCATGTACCCCTTAATCATCACATAATCTCACGTACACTGTACGCCATGATCATCACAATTATAATGAATTAAGGCATGACATCTTTCACTTTGCATGTAGTGAGTCTATCTCATATATTTGTTTTACCTTTTAAGTGAAATGAATGAACAGTTGCACGATATTCTAAGATATTCACCAAGGCGGTGAGAGCGGGGAGGCTTTTGCATACGTTTCTGTGGTCATGTGGCAGACATGACTAGACACTGGAGCGCATGGAACGCTGTTACCTTCCCACCGAAGTGGTCACCGCTCTCACCAAAGGAAGAGAGAGAGAGAGAGAAAGCAAGCGCTGCTTAGCAGGCCGGCCAGCCACGGCCTTTCCTTGGGGCTCTTCCCATGGACCGCTCCTCTCAAGCGGGGCGGCGCTGCTATCGTCATGGCCAAAGAGGAGGAGACTGGTCAGGTCTCCCGCCGCGTTCTCCAACTTCCTTCCACCCCGGAACTTGCTTCAATTCCTCCTCCTCACTCGTTCCTCCTGTCCTGTTTGCCACCAGGCGAGGGAGATCGGGGCCGCTTGGCTCCGTCGGTAGCAGCCATGGGGAGGCAACAACAAGCAGCGGACCAAGGGTGAGTCAGTGGTCAGCGTTGGATATTTTGGGGGGTTCCCCCATGCACACGCCGGCCGCCTCACAGCTGGGGGCAGTCTGCTCACAACCAAGGGTCACTTCCCCTGGTTAGAGCGGGGAGGTGGGGGTGAGACTCCGGCGTGGTAAGTCTTCTTATGGGCCACGCTGGCCGCCTTACAGCTGGGGCCAGCCTCTAGACCCCACCTCCCCTCTCTCACCTATGGGAATGACGTTATACAAAGCATCGTTGGCAATAATTTGGACGTTGTATGAGGCATCGCAGCTAGGATTTTGCATGCCTCATACAAAGTCGGAATTCATACAATGTCCTAACTTGTGGAACCAAGTTTGGATGTTGTATGAGGTATTAGTGTAATTAAAAATGAGTAAACAAGAAATAAAAGAAAAGAAAAGTCCCCCAAGAAGATGGGGAAAGGGTTCTTTGGCCCACACAGCTTTGTGCCCATTGCACCTACAATACCATCCATCCATCTTATTTTTGGCCACCTCCTTCTTTTGTCTTCCACCTTTCCTAGCATCAAGGCCTTCTCAAGTGAATCCTCTCTTCTCATTTGATGTCCAAAGTACTTTAGCGTCATCTTTACTATTTGACCTTTAATGAGCAGTTGTGGTTGATTTCTTCTAGGATCGACCTATTTCTAACACCACATTTCAAAGGCATCTATTTTTCTGCGCTCAGCTTTCCTAATGGTCCAGCTCTCACACCCATACATTACCACCGGGAATACCATTGCTTTGACTATGCAATTTTTTTCTTTGCAAGATGGTGCCACTACTTGTAAATATGTTCCCCAGGTTTCTCATAGCTTGTTTCCCAAGCATCAGTCACCTTTTTATTTCATGGCTGCAGTCACCATCTGCAACGATCTTTGATCCTAAGAAAGTAAAATCTGCCAGTCGTATCCAACTCTAGGGTGCAGTGCTCATCTCCATTTACAGCCAAAGAGCCAGTGCTGTCTGTGTTTGCAGACATTTTCATGGCCATGAGGCAGGCATGACTAGAGCCCAGCAAGTCACATGGCTATATTTGGCCACGTCCACAGATTTGGCCACACCCACAGAGGGGTGTGGCCAAAATTTCCCTTATTTTCAAATCCAAAACTTGACAGGTATGATTTCCGTGGATCTCTACTGTATAACAAATCTCTACTGTATAACAAATGTCTCATTTTTACAAAGGTGGATCTTGCTTTTTCTATTTGCATTTTAATCTCTACCTTATGATCCCACTTTTCATTTAACGTTCTCCCAAAATAGATAGTTTTATCTACTCTTTCAATTTCTTGTGTTCCTGCCATTATCTTGCCATGAATTGGTGTGCGGCTTATAACCAGATATTTCGTCTTCTTGGTTTTGAGATCCAAACCATATTCAGCGCTTGAAGATCTAACTCGATCCAGCATCAACTGAACATCTGCAAAGTTTGTGGCCAGCAACACTGTGTCATCAGTATATCACATGGGTTCTCAACCTTTTTAAGCTGCGGGCCGGACCACACCTCAAACTGTTGGCAGGTTGGACTCCCCGGTGGCAGCAGGGGGAGTGGTAGGGCTCAGGGTGGTGCGCTGGTGGTTGCAGCAGGGGGATCACACACACCCCCGAGCCGTCGCCGCCATCACCACATTGCTTCCGTGCTTACCAGCCTGGAGAAACTTCATGGAGGAGTCCAGGCTGTCCTTCTCACCCGTACTCAGTGAGAGCGGCCCCTGGGAAAGATGCGGGCAGATGCGTGTGTCTGCCGCTTCTGCTTCCGCCACCAACTCCACTTTAAAAGATACTCTCAGAATATATATTAAACTGTGGGGGACAACACACAACCTTGTTGCACACCTCTGAAAATATGAACCTGTCCTGTCAGCTGCTCTTCATTATGGACACAGAAAGTTAAATTTTCTAAAATGCCTTCATTATGTAGAAATTGACAGTATTTTAGAATGGATCTGAAACATCTGCTTTCCTCAAGCATATATTTAGAATGCTCTCAGTCATGCCAGAGGCATTGTTTTTTTTTAAAAAAAATGTACCCACAGGGAGTATAAAATAACTATTTTTAATGGCTCAGAATATTTAACATTAGTTAGTTTTACAGAGTGGGAAGGATAAGAGAAGCAGACAATATCTAGATTTGTTGGCCTAGATAAAATAAGCTTGTTCTTATCATTACTATTTAAAAAACGTCATAAAAAATTCTGCATGATATAATTTCCCCACACAATATTCACATCATTAAAAGGTAACATAACGAAAGTCTTTAAATGTCTTAACCAACTAACTCTGCACACCAGGGGTACCTTTTACCTGCCGTTTAAGAAGCATGTTTTAACTTCCTCTGTCCTTGTGTGCCCCCAGATGTCTGGAACTTCACTCTCATCAGCCTTATCCTTTGTAGCCAGTGGTTCAGGAATCATGGGGATTTTAATCTCAAACATCTGGAGGTTGCTGTGTTGAAAAAGATTCAGATTAAGCTGTTAATCTGTTAGGGGCATCAAAAGAGATCAAGATCTCCCAAGCCCTATTTGGTCTCCCAACACTTTCAGGGCAGGGTCTTGTGTGTGTATGTGTATGTGCATGTGTGAATGAGTGAGTGTGCATGAGAGTGTGTGTGTGCATGCGTGTGTTTGTGCATCCTATTGATATTCATGAGCCAACCCTTGTAGTCTGAAGGCTGTCCATTTCAGGATGAGCCTTTGAAGTCCACGTACCCCAGGGTTCAACTTCCTCAAGCTCCAGTTAGCACAACTAATGATAAGGCATATGGGAGTTGTAGTCCAAAAATTCTGGAATTCCGAAGGTTCCTCAGCCCTGCCGCACTGCTTCTGTCTACCCTGGCTGTTTCATCTATACAGTCCACACAAGTTATCTAGACTGGTTGTGGTTGGTATGCCACATTAACAGGCACAGAGGATGTCTTAATACTATACCTCAGTCTAGTGCTCAGTGGTACTGCTGGCATGATAGAATTTGTGTGAATTTTTTAAAGTATTTGCCACCTCTTCTGGGCAGTGATGGAAAAAGTTCCTTATTTGGATTACAATTCCCAAACTTCATCATGTATCATGATGTTAGCTCTATGTATAGGTTCTCAAGGACACGGCCCAGTCTGAGTTATATTCAATTGGCTAAATGTTCTGTACATGTGTTTAGTAGTAATCATGCCCTTTAAAGAGAGACAAGCACATGATAAGTACAAAAGAACAACTCAGTGTAGAAGAACTACTTAACCTTCCTTGAAAGTGCCATTTATATGACTAAAGTGCTAAATATGTTGATATTTTAAATATTTGCTGTGTTTCAGTCTTCTCATAAGAGATCATGAATGGAATTCAGATATTGTAGAACAGGAAAGAGGAGATTACTCTGTAATATTTATAACTTCTTGTGTATGTGGCTATCTTGGTGAGCCAAAATGACAACCTTCTGGAATCTGGTGCTAAGCAGGCTTATAAAAATGTGAGTTACACAGAAATCTGTGGCATTTTGAGTAAACTAGCACAGGACTGACCCATTTGTGTATACATAAGTAATAATATCCTCGCAGTTTGAACTACACATCAAACAAAGAGCTGGATTAAATTTAGATAAAGGAGTAAAAATTGGTGGAAAAAACATCAGTAATCTAAAATTTGCAGATGGTATGATACTACAAACAGAAAGAAACAATTTCTGATGAAAATGAACGAAAATGCAAACACAGGATAGAAGTTGAACATGAAGAAGGCTATCTTGACTACAGAAAAACTACAAAGCTAATGTTGACAATGAAGAAGTTGAAATTGTTAAGGATTTTGTGTACCTCAGCTCAGTCATCAATCAAAAGGGAGGATGCAGCCAAGAAATCAGAAAAGAGCTAAAACTTTGAGGGCAGCAATGAAGGAACTAAAAAATTCATCAAGTTTTAGGTCATGTCAACAGAGACCAAGGCCAAGATCATCGCAGTTCTATATGCCTGATTACCATGTACAATGTAAAACAGGGGTGCCCAAAAACTTTGGGCCGCAGGTCGGTCACATGGTTCAGAGGCCAGTCACTATGGTCCACAGGCTGGATCCGACCTGCGAAGCCCTTGTTGAAATAAAATGTGCCCCTGGTATAAAAGCTGAACAGTAAAGAAAGCTGACTGGAGGGGGAAAGGCTGATGGACAGCTTTTCAGCTACCCGAATAGCTTGAAAGAGGAGCAAATGGGTCCTAGATCAAATCAAGCCTGAATTTTATCTGGAAGCAAAAAAATGATGAAACTGTCATATTTTGGGCACATCATGAGAAGGCAAGACTGATTGGAAAAGATATGAATAATGCTAGGGAAATTTGTAAGCAGAGGAATATCATTGTCCTTACTGTGCCTCCGGGTACATTTTGATACTCCTCGGGGACATTTAAGCCTTGGGCATTTTGCTAGTTCAGCACAATGAGTGGTGATGTATACAATTAAATGGACATTAAAAACCAAGTGTACCTGCTAGACACTGGTATCTTGACTTAAAATATGGCTGGCACCTATCATTATCAAGCTAATGAGTATTGTAATGTTAAATGATATTGATGTTGCTCTGTATTGCTATATTGTATTTTGTGGTTATTGCAATGTAATTTGTGATTGATTTTTTGTATTGAACCTGCTTGTATATTTATTGTATTTACATGTTGTGTTGTAAGCCGCTTTGAGTGGCACTTGTGTCAGGAAAGCTGGATAGAAATTAAACGTAATAATAATAATAATAATAATAATAATAATAATAATAATAATAATAATAATAATAATAATAATAATAATAATAATAATAATAATGAGTAGCAACTATACCTGGCTTCACCCTGAAAGAAAAACGCATATTCTCCTCCCTCTCCCCAATGCTATGTCTTTTCCCATTCCTATCTTCCTTTCACATTGCTCTCTCGCTTTCCAATCTGGTATTCCTTTTGTTTATACCAGCGTTAGAAACTAATTAGTCCCACCTTCCCTCTCTATGCTCCATCTCACTTTATCCTCTACCCTGATGTTCCCCTCCTGATCTGTTTTCATCCTTCTGTCCTAGCTCTGGATTTCTCACCCCCAGAACACCCCCTCTCCCAGCAACACAGCCAGTTGAGTTACAGCCTGTTCAGTTCTGTGAGATTTCAGTTATATCCATGCAAATATTTGTGTCTGTGGCTCTTACCATTTTGGAGACCTAGACATTTATGGTCTCAAGTTCTCAAATTGTTCACATTTTTTGTATAAACGTCTTTTAAAATAATGTCCTATATTTTTTCACAGCACAAATCCCATTGTTTGCTTCCCCATCATATAAACATACCAAACATTTATTTAAGGTCATTTCCTAGATCATTGCTTGTCTTTAGTGCGGTTTTACTCTCATGTTAACCACAATTGTCATTGTTTTGTGATTACTGTTTTCTTGCTAAAGTGAAAGAATAATACTTTTGGTGTCAAACTTTAGAACATTATTGTGCTATGTGAACCTAAATTCTACTAATAGGACTAAACATTAAGTTGTGTTGTAATCATAGTTTTTAACTGTGTTTTCTAGACCAGGGGTTCTCAACATTTTTAAGCCATGGGCTGGACCACGCCCCCTCTGACAGCTGAGCGGGCTGGACTGGTGGTTCCCCCCACTGTAAACGTTGCCATAAAATGCATCTGCGGCTGTCATAAACACCACGGGCACATTTACAGCTGTCATAAATGCTTCCATTTCCTGTAGTGTTGTGGGCCATATGAAATAGTGCCACAGGCTGGAGGTGGCCCACAGGCCATAGGTTGAGTACCCCTGCTCTAGACTTAGGTTTTACATGTCAATGAAGCACACATTTTAAAAGTAGTAGATAGGTAAACCCAGCTAACAGTCGATATAATCTAATTTATTTCATTTTCCTTTGCTCTTCCTTCTCCCAAAGGAAGGTTCTGCCAACATTGTAACCTGCTACTTCCAAGTTCTGGACGGAAATGGAATTAAAAATAATTTCTTACACACCACATCATGCCCACTGGACCATAATGGCTATGCTATAAACAACAATGTCCATAATAATGGCAGCTGGCTGGCTGGTTGAACTATGAACAGCCTTTCTCTGGAAATCTAAGAGAACATGGATTAAGCTGCATAGCAATTAACTTTCAATGTGCAGACATGGCCATTTATGCATGAGATACTAGTTCAACTCCTGCTGGGATCTTTGTAACTTGCAGTGGCTAATTGTAATTAGTTGGTAAAGGGCTGTGTGCATGATCAGGTACATAATTGAAACTCACTCCAGTACTTCATTATTTAGCCACAGGTAGCCTTAGTAAGTTATGCAAGGGATGAAAAAGGTTAAACTCTTCTCTTTCAGTATGCTATAGTCTCCAAAACAAACCACCACTGCCATCACTTGTGGTCACTGCTATTTGCATTTTTAAAGACATGTTGTAAGCTTTAGACCTCTCCAGGCTTTGTCTTCCAGGGTCTCTCTAGCCCCAAGACTCCGACCTGTAAGCCTCAAAGCCTGTCCAGCCCAAGGCTGCAACTACCTGGGTTCCTGCCTCAGGATGTCCCAGCAAAATAAAATGGAGAGAATTAAAGTTAAAGAAAAATCAGGTAGCGTGTAAATAGGCTGAACTCTTATCTTACCCCTTCCAAAGATCAGGCAGATGGTTGAATCAACGTGGTTTATTCTTCAGGTTCATAGATAGTTCAGGATACAAAATTGATCGGGATACAGCTAATCAAAAATAGCATCAGGGTTTCCACACAAACAGGCTTTCCCCACCAAAGAAACATGATCTAACTACAGGTATTTCTAAGTCACCATAATGAACAGCAGCACCAGGTAAGGTACTAATCCTCCATCTTTCTGGATCAGACTGACCATGAGGTCCAGTAAAACAAAGGAGGCCTGAACTGACCTCCCCCCTTTGGCATAAGGCCAATCAGGGTCAAAAATTAACTAAACAACACCTGGCTTCCAAAATAATTGGCTATCTGTGTCAGGTGATGAAATTTGAGCATCTCCAGCCAGAGTTGTAAACCACATTCTTTAGCACCATTTGGCTATCAACATGACAATAAGATTGCAAGAGGAAGTCAAGGGGCCATCCTTCAGTACAGGGCAAAACAGCTCTTCTAAAGGCAATTTAAGAACAAGGGAAAAGCCATGTTTGATGACTAGTGACATTATTACACATGTGGGCATCAGCAGGTTCACACCAGTTCGCCAAAACCGGTAGCAGAAATTCTGGCTGGACCCGTCCATCCAAGTTTTGAAATAAAGTAGTCCTAACTCAGTGCAACACAGGGCTTTCTCCCTGACTATGCCAACCATACCACGCCCACAGTGTGGTAGTAAAAAAAATTCGAGCCCACAACTGCATGTACCTTAAATGGAGACACATTAAGCTATTTGTTTAATTGAGCTCACACATGCACAAAAAGACTTCTCACTATTTCCACAGGCCACTAACTCAAACATAGTCATATGGATCACAGGCAGCCCAAACTTGTGTCTCTTTTGAGTTAATTGTTTCATGTTTCCACTATCAATGCAAGCACCAAGAAGTGGAGGCCCTTCCGTAAGTTCACCATAAACTAACCATGGGTGTGGGGAAAAAGGTAGGTTATTTTTAAAATCAGTCTCTGCCCAAAGCAAGCCTAACCAAGATGTCTTTCTCTGCAGTCTTAATAGAAAGGAACCACATCACAGAGAATAGGGTCAGCTCCCTCTTTCTTTTGAAGTTGTCTCATTGGCAATGACCCTACAGGTATTTCTCCTGCCTGCCGCTGACCCAAAAGAAGGGCTGTTTACCATATCATTTTTGTGATGTAAAGTAAAAGCATCTTTCTCGGGGCAGCTTTCCCCAACCAGATACTTTGGACTGCAACAGCCATGAGCCCAAGCTAATGTTGCCAATAGCAAGGGATCATGGGAGCTAAAGTCCAAACTTTTGAAGAGTATCAAGTTCAGGAAGGGGGCAAGAGTGAAACTTCATTTATGTTCCATTTTGTATGCAAATGGATACCTAATTGCAAAAGGTTTAATTCACTTACGCAAGTGAAGATAATATTACAATATATGGTAGCCCCACAGTAGCCTATATCAGTGTGGAATCTCTTCACCAAAAACCACGGTTTCCTATTGAATCTTCCAGTGATATCTTGATCCTGTTCTATCACAAACTATGCAGCTATCCATGGACTAGCCACCAGAGTTATTAATTGGTGAGATTTTTTTTTTAAATTAATCTGAGTGTCTCCTACCTGAGCAAGGAGGAGACATCAAAGCTATATGCAAGTTTGCCAGTTAGTTATTCTAAGCTCTCACTTTGTCTTCATCAGGTCCTCAAGGGTTTTCCAGAATGTTTACAAGCTGATATCTGTCTCCACCTCAACCAAACCTTACTTCAAAACTGTAAAGCTTTCCAGGGGGCTAGTAAAGGCTGTCTCCGGGCTTTGGCTATGAAGTTTAAGACGACCCATGCACCTCCCGGTGACACACTGGTCCACTGTGGTGACATCCTTACTGCCCTTTACTTCCTTTCACGTGGGTCCATCGAAATCCTCAAGAATGACATGGTCGTAGCAATTCTTGGTAAGCCTTATGAAATTTCATCAAATCTGGCAACAGTTACTGACCGTTAAAGGAATTATGTTTGCTTTATGGGACAAAGGTAAAGGACTCCCTTTCTCGAAAGCCAGTTGTATCTGACTCTAGGGTGTGGTGCTCATCTCTGTTTACAGCCAAAGAGCCAGCGCTGTCTGCATTTCCAGATGTTTCCATGGTCATGTGGCAGGCATGACTAGACTGCAGTGCATGGAGGAACGCTGTTACCTTCCCACTGAAGTAGTACCTATTTACTTTGCTTTTGAACTGCTAGGTTGGCAGGAGCTGGGACAGAGATGGGCGCTCACTCCATCATGCAGCACTCAAGTCTCGAACTGATAATGCTTCCTCTTAGGCAGACTGGATTACTCTTCTAATATGTTGGAGGTCACCCTTGCCCAAAAGCCAGTCTTATCTGACTGTAAGGTTCGGTGCTCATTCAGTAAAACACCATACACAACAGATCAATAAAACATGCATCACAGACATCAGCAACATCATTAAAACAGGTATCCCCACATTATTGCATACAATCAAGCAGTCAAGTGAGACAAAGCATGGATTTAGACCACTGGCCATGCTTTTCTACCATCCAAATTTTGGTCTAGTCTCTGGAGGGGCTACACTTGATCTGATGAGCATGCATGAAGTTCTTCTGTATCTGAGAAAATGGAAATTGGGCACATGTTCTATGAAAAAATAAGACGTGTGACCAAGCATAAAATCAAACAATAGCAGGGGAAAGACAATACCTCTTATAGGTCATTTTAAAAAATCAGAGTTATGAAAGCTACAGTATAAGAGGTATCACCTTCCTCTTGCTAATGTTCTATGAAGAAGCTCTACAAACACATGCAATGCCCCTCCCCATGCTGACCTAACACAGATTAAGGGAGAGGGTAGCAGAGGAAGACCTAATACACAACAGACACACAACAGACTCTAAACACATTCCCAAATCAAACAATTACATCCCCACACATATATAATGCCATGGGAAATGCCCCTCTCCTAAAACTAAACATGTTTTCTATTAATTCTTCCCCCCAGCCCCAAGCTACCAGTAGGGAAGGAGACATCCCAAATCTCTATATTTTCAATGGTATGTTCAAGGAAAAATTGTGTCATATAATTTGGCTGACCAGAATATGTGTGATTTTCAAGACTGGTATATTAACAAATCCCTTCTAAAACTAGTTCTATATATGTTTGGGGAAACTATGTCATATATATGAATTTATTGTAGTTTCTTTTTTCTGTGTCTGACTCTCTACCCCAACCCCTTGATTGCTGTAGGGAAAAATGATATTTTTGGAGAAATGGTACATCTTTATGCAAAGCCAGGGAAGTCAAATGCAGATGTAAGAGCTCTGACCTACTGTGACTTGCATAAGATCCAACGGGAAGACTTATTAGAGGTTTTGGATATGTATCCTGAATTTTCAGACCTGTTTCTCACCAATCTGGAGCTCACTTTCAATTTGAGGCATGAAACTCCCAAGGTATGTAAAGTATAATGTTTTGATTTTTTTTCCACTGGTGAAAAAAATAATGACTACTGTGTGGTTAATGGAATTGAGGCAGCATGGGAACTGAATAAAAGTAGAGAGGAACAAAACTGGTATATCCCACCCCACCCCATTGCTTTCAGTGAGGGTCCAATTTATTATTGTTTTAAAGAGTTTTAAAGGTGCTTCACATTCATTTATTGTGTGAACCTCCTTTTCATTTTTTCATGTCATTTTACTGATTGTGCCATGCCCCAAGATCTCTTGATTCAGAACAGGTGAAAAATCTATATCTATAAAACAAAAATCTATGTTTCTATGTGCTCAAAAGGCTTCCACACCCCTGGACCGATCCCGCTGAAATGTGGCACATATGTACCTAGGGCCGGCGAGATCAGTACGCCCCCAAATTGCATCCCAATTGATCTATACATTGTGTCTGTTTCCCAGTGATGTAATTGGCTGATGTCATAGTCCCAGGTAGGTTGAGATTGTGACATCATCTGACTAGCTCAGCTGTAGCCCTTTGAGCTCAGCTGTAGTTTTCACAGTAGGTGGAAGGCAAATGGGCATGCGAGATCAGCACTGTGGGGGTCACAAGCCCCATGTGGGGTGTATGCCATTGGGCACTGTTGTTGGAGACCTGGTCTGCCAGATGTCCGGACACATGTATGGGAAGGATAAGGGCGGTAAGTGACCATTGACAGAGAAGCAGGGTGAGTGAGGGAAGAGAGAGATGGAGGAAGGGAGGCAGGAGTGACCCACATGCACCCCACGAGGTTTCCAAGAGGGAAAGGCTGGCCTACGTTAAATAAAAGAAAAACCCAAACAAAGCCGGGTACTCAGCTAGTAGTTTCTAAAATGAGTCGGTAAACAAAATAAAAGATTCATCATGCTGAAAATCCCTGCAAAACTTTGCCCCATGGGAAATTCCCCTCTCCTAATACTAAACATGTTTCCTATTAATTTTTCCCCTTTGCGTAGTAGTGCCACTATTTCTCCCAACCTTACTTAGGCTGTTTACCTAATTAATCATATTTTCACATAATCTATAGTTCTCTTTTTTAATATATAAGATTGCAAACTACTATAAGACATTCTCTTTTTTCTAATCTCCATCTCAAATACCCCTTTTATAATCTTAAACCAGGAGTTTAAAAAAAGAATAATGAGGCAGCTGTCTCAGTGGCAAACTGTATTATGTATTTATTTATAGCATTTTTATACAACCTTTCCATAAGAATCATCAAGACTGGGTATAAAGAAAACATATAAAAGAAATAACATATTAATGAATAAGGCCATATTAAAATAACATTAAAAACAGCATTACACTTACTGCTATAATAACAATTTTGGATGCTTGGATTGTTGTTTTTAAAGTTGCTATTTTATTGCTGGTCATGGACTGTAAATAAAATTGAATTGAATTGAATTTTTATTTTGCTTTGAGTAGCATGACTTGGAATTTCTAGTTGAAATGACAAGACTTGTCCTAGATCCGCAGAATTGGCTAAAGCAACTTTTCTACCAGCCTTGTTTTTAAAGAGAAGAAAAGTGAACATCAGCATTACCAATAATGCTCAATCAAAGGAAACAAGATGAGACAAGGAAACGAAAAGTAGGATTTGGCACACCATCTTCTTAGCTTGCTTTGGCTTGGCCTTGTCTTTTGGGCTAGCTGCCAAAGCACTCTCAGCAGGATGAACAATGTCTTCTTGCTGAGGAACATCTAGAAACAGAAGTTGGATGGAAGGCTACCAGCACAATACAGCCACATTGCAACTTAGGGATAGGAATCCTTGTTCTCTCAGGTGATAATGAAAAATTCAACCTGTTTGCTCCCGCAGAATGGCAAAGTACAAGTTCTGCAGAAAAAATACATTTTCACACACAAACATCATTATTTGGATTTGTTTGGGGGGGTTTTGGTGGGGGCTGGGGGCTTTTATATTTTATTTTATTTTTGTCATTGTGTTTAGATAAAAAAATTAAAAAACCTAGGCTTTTCATCTTTATGACCAAAAATAGTAATAGCGATTGACCTTTTTTTTCTGATGGAGGCACCTTGATGTCTTAATTGACCCCACCCCACTTTTTTTGAAGGATGAGAAAATTTGCAATGTAAAATTTGTTTGTTATATTTTATTGGGTGGCAGTGTGGGGGAAAGATACAACATGTGCATGCAACACATAAAATGTTTGTCACCCTCTGCTGCTTAAGAATAATAATAATAATAAATTTTAGTTTATATCCCGCACTTTCTCAGCCGAAGCCGATTCAAGGCGGCCATTACAACATGTAGATATCATACAATACAATACAATAATAAAGAAGCATGAAAAGTAAATTTGATACAATAGTCAATAATCAATAATAAACATAAATTAATCAATACAATATAACAGTACAATTCAAAAAGCAGTGCAGTACAATTTGAAAGGTCAAATTTGAATACAAAATATCACATCAAGAAATAAACCCATTAACAACAATAAACAACAAGAAATATCCAAGACCACGTACGAAATCTCCCCCACCTTTAGAGTGGGGGGGATAAAATGGAGGTAGAAAGGTTATCATGTTTTAAATTCTATGTCTGTGATATGAAGCATCACCCCATGGGGTAACATCAACATATGGCTCAATGGAAACCCTTTTTCCTAGCAGAGAGCTATTGGGTTTGAATTATAAGCTTGGCATCTGAAGGTTAGGTTTCCCTTGCTCAAAAGCCAGTCGTATCCAACTCTAGGGTTCAGTGCTCATCTCTGTTTCAAAGCCGAAGAGCCAGGATTGTCTGCTTCTGCAGATGTTTCTGTGGTCATGTGGCAGGCATGAGTATACACTGGAGTGCACTGAATGCTGTTACCTTCCCACTGAAGTGGTCCCTATGTATCTACTTGCAATTTCTTGCTTTCGAACTGCTAGGTTGGCAGGAGCTGGGACAAAGACGGGAGCTCATTCCATCCTGCAGTACTTGGGAATCGAACTGCTGACCTTCCACCTCCCCGCCAGGGTCTTAGTCACTTGAGCCACTCCAGTCCCTGGCATCTGAAATTTGCCACAAAAAAATAGAAAGAATTATTCATTAAATAAAGAAAAATAATCAGTCAGAAAGAACCAATTTCAGCAATGGCAATACTGCCTGAATTTAGCTCAATGAAAGCAGGATGAAACAAAGGTAAAACAAAGGTATGTGTCATTTACCAGTTTCAGTGTTATGCAATGTTATGTTTATTACCATTATTGTGTAATTATGTGTCATAGCTAATTGCAATCAGCTACTACAGTACATTACTATCTGCAGTAATACATATCCCAAGGGGACTTTTCATTTTTTTTTCCCTCACTAAGTTTGCTTTTGAGAACACAATGCTCCAAGAGCAAACAATTTGTCTTTCATTATAGACGTTGGGAGAGAAAAAAATGCTTTCATTAACATGTACATGCCATCATTAACCCATCTTCTCTTAGGTTCCAGCCATGGAGATTAATTTGCATTTATAAGCCTTACCTAAAAATTGATTATTATTATTTTCTTTCTTTAAAAAAAACCACCACCAAAACATAGTGGTTCGAATTCTGTTCACTTGTGTGACCATGGAAGGGTAATTGCACAAACATCTGTCCCCAACAGCAGGCTTTTTTTCAGAATGATTGTTTGTATTCTGTTTGTCAAATTGGACGTGTCACTCATCTTTTGAAGGGCAGCCTGCTGGAGGGGAGGAAAGCTACACATCTGCCCTCCCATATGCAGTCATTGCGGACAGGACTTTGCTCTCTGGGTTAGATCCAGAGTTCTCTTCTGCCAATAGAAAAGGAATGTTTACCCTTCTGCCCCTGCCGGCATCACCTTCCACCCTTGGAAGCTCTGCAGTGATGGACTGGGGTGGGTGGGTTCCTCTGTTCTATGTCAAGGGACTTGGGCAAGTGCATCAAGATATAGGTAGGTAATGACTGCCCTTGCTTGAAAGCCCGTGATATCTGCCTCTGGAGTTCTGTTCTCATCTCCATTTACAGCCAAAGAGGCATCGCTGTCTGCTTCTGCAGATGTTTCCGTGGCTATGTGGCAGACATGACTAGACACCGGAGTGCACAAAATGCTGTAACCTTCCCACTGAAGCTGTACCTATTTATCAATTTTCTATTTCTTGCCATCAAACTGCTAGGCTGGCAGGTTCCCGGATCACAAAGTCAACTTGTGAATGGATGTGCAAAATTAAATAACTAATATATCAGTTGGGAATTTTCATTTATCTAGGCAGGCCTAGCGATAAGACGACAGGCCACAAATGATTCAGATGGGAACAACAGCAAACTCCGAAGAAGGAAGTTGTCTTTTGAAAGTGAACTAGATAAAGGTAATTAATTCCTTTTGTTGAAATGTGAATATTAATAATTATGGAAATGTCATACTCAGGCACCATGTTTCTCTTTGTCTAAAGTCTCTGACTATTTGTATGAATTATCTACTTGAAAGCAAAAGGCAAAATAAAAAACCCTACACATACAGGTGAAACTCGGAAAATTAGAATATTGTGCAAATGCTCATTCAGTTCAGTAATGCAACTTAAAAGGTGAAACAAATATATGAGATAGACTCATTACATGCAAAGCGAGCTAGTTCAAGCCTTACTTTGTTATAATATTGGTGCATATGGCTTACAACTTATGAAAACCCCAACTCCCCAATTTCATGTACCCCATAATCATCACATAATCTCATGTACGCTGTATGCCATGATCATCACAATTATAACAAATTAAGGCATGACATAACTCGCTTTGCATGCAATGAGTCTATCTCATATATTTGCTTCACTTTTTAAGTGAAATGAATGAACATTTGCACGATATTCTAATTTTCTGAGTTTTACCTGTATATTGGTATTGTTCAAACCATGTAGCACATGGGTGTGGCTGACATGCTTACTGACTTAAGAATTAAAATGCTAAGATCTTCTCAGTTGCTTTCATTATTTAACCATGTAGCCTTAAGCTATTCCAATCCCTTTTGGAAATCTACAGAGTTCAGAGAAAGGTCTAGGGAAGGGGTTCTCAACCTTTTTAAGCTGCGGGCTGGACCATGCCCTCTCAGACAGCTGAACAGGCCAGACTGGTGGTCTCCCCCCCCCCCCCCCCAGCTGTAAACGCTGCCTTAAAATGCATCCACAGCTGTTGTAAACATGTTTACAACAGCCGCAGATGCATTTACAGCTGTCGTAAATACAACAGCTGCAGGTGCATTTATGGCTGTCAAACACTTCTGGTGACAGCGACGCAGGCCACATTAAATCATGCCATGGGCCATTGGCTGGGTACAGCCTGCTGGCCGTAGGTTGACAACCCCTTCGTCTAGGTTCTGACAGCTGCACCAGAGAAAAGATCCAAAACTAGTCAAATCATGGTCTTACCATACTTGTGAGACTGTTCCATTCATATCAGGAAATTGATCCAACAAGACCAAAACCCAGTTGTATCATAAGAAACCTGATGATTGCCAGAATTCTGTTCCTTGAGTGAGGCTGTAAGGGGTTTTTAATGGGACAGGGTCTCTTGCCAAGTTCCCTTAAATATTATCATTTTATATTTCCTGCTTTCTGCAAAACATGCATTTAACAGAACAAATAGTCAGGGCTTGCCCAAAACATGGCAGCATGTAGCCCAGGACAAGATGACATTCCCTTCTCAGTCCAGCTCTGGAAGCTATTGAGATGGCCAACCTCTTTGAACACTGGTGGTGTGGGTGGGGGAAGCAGTTGATTAGAGTGAAGGGCCCTGGAGATATTGAGCATTGTCTAAAAGGGAAAAACCACTGAGAAGTTCTGAAAGAACATCTAGGACCATCTAGCTGCCGACCTCCAACATCAACTACCTAAGCCTTGTTTGTTTGTTGCATTTGCAATGAGCTGGAAGCAGGCTACATGGCTCTCTTTCTCTGAACTTCAACATCACAATAGTCCTCTTAGGTGTGTCAATGCTGGGGGGGGGGGGGGGTGTCTGAGGACACCAATGTCTTTTATGGCTGAGTGGGAAATTTAACGTCTTCTGTCCTAGTCCAGTACTTTAATCACATTGCCACAGTGTGATTTTTATTTAGGTAATATTTTGCTAATATTTTAATGTTACAAAAATATTATATGGAAATGCTCATTTTAAAAAATTATTATAACAAAGCTGTAAAATAAAGATAGGCTCAACTCCCAAATACATCACTGCCCATGGCACAAGTAAACATAAAAAAGCAGCTGCAAATATTGCCCCTTTCCTTCCACAATTCTAAAAAAAATATCTTTCTACAATAAGGAAAAGATGGAAGAAAAGACTGAGAAAACTAGGGAGGATTCAAAGTGAAGCATGAACATGCACCAGTAAAATGTGAATGAACAAGACCAGACAAAATGTCTAGCTTGGAGTCAACAAATGGGATCTGATGCAGAGAATGAAGTAACAGTTTCAAAAACATGGGGAATCTCTGGAAGCAGTGAAAATGCTTGCAATTATCCAAGAGTCTTTGTGGATTCTAGTATATATTTCTAATATTTAATAACTATCAAACATGGTTATGTATCTTTTATCTTTTAAGCTGCATTTCTACACATGTACCTAAGAATCCCATATACAGTACAAGTGAAGAAATGAAGTTTTTGTGCATTCCCATAACTGTATATAGACATATATAGTACTGCAGGGTTAATTAAATTAACAATTCTTCATTCGCTAGGACATAGTCCTACTTCTAAACACAGTATTTAAGATCCCCCCGAATTGCTGATGGCATAACTTTTAAAGTGACAGAGCAGCTGTCTGCCCTACTCAAGGAAGCCTTTAGCTTGGCATCTTATTGTTTAGTAGAGTGACATTACCTTTCCATCAAAGGGACATCTCTGAAGCACAAAGCCAAGAGTGACAGCAAATCTGTCAGAGAAATGTCCCCATGAAATATTTAAAGCGCTCTTCTCACACAGGCACACACTGTCTGTTGACAGAGGTGACTTGCCTGAACGACCTTCACATTTTGTATGGGAACCTATTCATTGCTACCTGAAGAGGAAACCGTAACCTTCCAGGCCATGTCTACTGTGGAATTTTAACAGCTGCTTCATAGTGGCAAATAAATGACTTTTATAACTTCAGATCTCCATATGTAACCACATAGTGCTCTTCAAAGAATGGCAGAAAGCTGTAACACTTTGATTTGTATTACAGGTAATACAGTGGAACCTCAGTTAACATAATTAATGCATTCTATGGGACATTTCTTACAGCAAAAATTACTTTAACTGAATTTCCCATAGGAATGCATTGAATGCAATTTCCCACAGGAACACATTGAAAACCAAAATACAGTAACCAAAATTCAGTTTCCCATAGGAATGCATCATTGAAAACCAATTAATTCGTTCCGGAAAAAATCCATAGACCGAGCCACTGTTTTCTATGGATTTTCTTTTGTTATGTGATGTTTATGTTAACCAAGCTATTTGTTAATGGCTGTACTGGACTGTACTGGATTGTATATTTGGACCATAGCTCTTATGGTTCCTTGGGAATCCTGGGAGCTGTAATCCAAAAATGTGAAGCTACATACAGGTATCGCTAACTTGGATCCAGTCTTGTCTTTACATGAATGGAAGGGCTCCTTTTGGGTTGAAAGGCTTAAGTTTCAACACAGTCTCCCTGTTGAAAGGAGCAATTGAGCTGAGCATCACCTCACATGGTAGCTTTTAAATATTCTCTTTTAGCTGAGGACAGTGGTAAAATTGCTGGATTTTTAAAAATCTCCCCTTTGTCCAACATACCATGGAAGAGTTTCTGCTCACAAGTTGTCTGGAGCCAAGCATATAATTGCTGTTCACATGATGGCTTAGCAAACGGTACTATAAATGACATCCAGTTATATTTATTTATTTTTAAGCATTTTAAATGCGTTTCCTTGATTAGATTTCTGGGAGGGGCACATTGTAAATCAAATTTTAAAAGGGGGAAGAATAAGACAGCAGATAAACTTTTAAAGCAGACTTAAACTTAACTCAATTTAAACATACAAGTACTTGGGGAAATAAAAAAATGGTTTTGTCACTTAAATTGTAACAGTGTTGGCATATTAATTACTTTGAAGAAGTAATTTACAGTGTACTGCTGCAAAATTATGTTTGCAATAATAACTTTGTACTCCTGCTGAAAGAGGAACAAAGAGAAAGGTTTCAGCATAACTGTAGAAAACAAAACCAATTGGTATAGGACTGAGAACCTTGGGTTTATGGGGAGCTTTAAAGATAAGAACTAACATTTTAGATACCGTCTGGAAGGTATTCGGTCTGAAAGTATATATATAATTGCTATAATTCAGTATAAATACAGATACATTCCAAGACTGACCACAGATACCTGAAACGGAAAATAACAGTGAGCCTTATACTACAGACAGTGGCTTCTAGTGGCCACCTCTGGTAATCCACCCTAGAAATACATATGTATTATGTATTTCAGGATTTTTAATTGAATATTTTTAGACCTGTGGATGACTAAAATCATGGATACTGAACTAATTCTAGGGACCCTAGTGATTATGTTGAGTCTAAGATGACTCCCAAATTGTGAACCTCCTGTCTTGGGCAAGGGCAATGCCAACCATGACAAGTTCAACTGCATCCTTGACCTTTAGGAATCTGCTTTAATTTAATTAATCCAAACCATTCCTTCTGGATTTCTGCACCTTCACCTCATCCAAATGACTAGACAAACCAAAATCAGGTAGGTTCAGCATCCTAATTTAACACTAACCTCTCAGATCATATTGTCCAGTAGATACCAAAACAATGGTGGAGATAGAGAAATGCTATCAGACCCCATAGCATAAGTGTAAGAAGGTGAACCAGATTTCTCCCAACACTTGATTCTAGAGATAACCCAGCAGGTAGGAGTAGAATCACTATGTTTTACACTTCCAAAACACAAAATGAAATCTAGAACCAAGTCACGACAACAGAGAGACAAAAGAGAATAAACAGAGTACACAAGTCCTTATACTCGAGTAAATACACGAGTTCCTTTTTTGCCATTCATTCCAATTGAACATCTACAAAGATGGATAATACCGTAGTGCTATTTTTGGACGTAGGTCAAGTGTTATAGAAAAATATTGTTTATTTCATTTAAAACTATTTTCCATATTTTCTGAATCTCCTCATAATTCTTGCCATATATGACCAATAGGTTTCGGCCTGACCCTTGCCTTGGTATCTCCCCGTTCCTTTCATAGCTTCCTTGAACCAGCCTGCTCTGTGTGGAATCCAAGACTCCGAGTACAGGTCACCTAAATGTCATCCTGCAAAGACCTGCAGCAACCTGGGGCTTACTTGAGTTATACAGAGCCCAGACAATAATGGGGAGAGTAATATTAATATATATGTGGTAGCGTGTGGCTTATGGCTTAACTCTTGTCTTACCCCCTCTTCCAATAAACAGATGTCTTGATGAAGTAAAAGTTGTTTATTGTTTTCGAAGCATAATGTAGAAATAGCAGTTCATTCGTTGGTTCAGGATACAAAAAAAATCCAGCAAAACAATACTAATCAAAAAAGTACAGGTAGGAAAATCCACACTCCGGCCTTCCCCCATAAAAGAAAAGGAAAACCTGACTAATCTAGGTAATCATGACTAAGCTTGGGTTGGAGTCAGGACTCAGGTGTTAGAGTCCCACTCTTCCTTCTGAGGTGTAACTCTCAGAAACCCCAAACTCGAATTAGTTCCCAGACCCATGTGTATATATGAAATAACATGAGCTTGGCTCTCCTAATTAGCATACAGCCAATTAGAGCCCAGGGATTGTACAAACACACCCTGGTTCCCATAACAAAGTATTGCCTTTCCCAGCTCTGGAAGTTGATGCAAGCGAACATTTCAGGCCTCGAGGAGAAGACAAAACACAGGCCTGAAGCTTTGAAAAGCTTCTACTAAGCACACCTGCATGATAAGCAAAGCAGAAAGAATATGAGGCCTTTGCACAGAGCAAAGCTACATTCTAAGACAGTTTAAGAACCATAGAAACTCCATGTTGAATAACTTGTGACCCATTCTATCACACCATATGTGGAAATAAGTCAGTTCTCTAAATTTTCCATATTCTAACCCAACTTTTAACCTACCCAATTGTATCACATTACACCATAATATCCTTTACCTATTGCCTCCTAATATATCTGTTATCTCTATAAATTGCTTTGTTCAACAGTATTTAGAGTACCTTTGGTAACTAAAGGACAAGAATAAGGAATAATGATCTTTCCCCTTTCAAAACTACATACTAGATTCTTTGTTAAATTCTCTGAAAATGTTGCCAGTTCCATTATAGGGTTAATGGAGAAATTGTTAGACTAAATATTTTCTTCTAATTTTCTCCCAACTTGTACAATATTTTTAAAAGGGGGTTATTTATGCATTCTATAATCTTTTTAGAACTGTATTTAAAAAAATTTAATTTCTCTTCCACTTCATGAAATTCTTTATTACCACACTTGGGTTTATTATAATATTAGGCATATTTCTTATTTTATTAGCAATATAATTAATATCTAATATTGGGAATACCTAAACCTCCCTCCTTTTCTGGTAAATACCATAGTTTTTTTCTTTATTTTTTATCTTTTCTCCCCTTTACAAAAATCATTTATTTATATCCAGCCAATCCCTTAACTCTATATCTGTTTCCATTATTATTCAGTAATTTCTAAACTTTTAACTGAAATCATTCAGTAGCAGCATTTGTCTTTTTATATGGCATCGAGTTTGGGATTCTTTTCCTCATCCAGATGATACCAGCTACTTACTTGTTCCTATAGTTTTGATTTCCTTAATATGTATTTCCAGAAGGGAATCTGAAGACTGGAAAAGAGAAAAGGCTGCACCTCTATTCAGGCTCCCTAGGCTTCTGATTTTCAACAAGATTTTGGGCTGAAATAAGATTTTGGGCTTAAATATCATCCTGGTTAGTAAACTGACTTTCAAGTGGAATTCCATACACTTTATGGAACATAAATACAGGCCACCTCACTCCACCTCATCCATAGTTTCAGTCTTTCTTTATTCATATCAGATGCACCACCAGCATATAATAACATAGAAAGCTAAAATTAACACATCTAAAACAAAATAGAATTAAAAGGGCTAGATGACCTCCGCCCAATATTGGGCCACATCAACAGCATTTCCTCTTGCCAACATAAGGTCCTTCTCTGTGCACATTGAGGGGCATCGTGTGCATTCTACCATATGGGAGATAGTTTGTTCTTCTCCACATTCATCTACAGGGAAACCCCACTTTCTCAGATTAGTCCTTGATCTTCCTAGCCCTTGGTTTTGTTGGGGTCAGTTTCAGTCTCCATCAGTAGCAGCAGACACTAAGAGAACCCTCAACATCCTCTTCCTGGATATGAGCCTCAAGTCCACCAACTCAGATCAAGGAAGAGCATTATGGCAAGAACAAACACTTTCGAGAGTACACAAGAGCAAAATCAAATTAAAAGATGGAGAAGGAGCTCACTGGATGAAGAATAACACTAAAGGAGGATATGGCTGAGAAACTCGATTTTCCCTATGTCATGTGAAGCACCCTGAATAGGCTGATGGTAGAAGTGCCTAAATGCAAAGACAAAAACATGCTGTGTGAATGTGCAGAGATACAGAATTTGGCTCATTTGCTGGTCTGCCAATTACTACCGGAAACATGTACCAATGAAGATTTAATTTTGGCCAATGACAAAGCCAAGAACATGGCTTCATTTTGGCTTTTCATATTGTCTTTTTGTAAGCAGCCATAAGTCCTTTATGGGAGAGGTTAGGGTGGAAATACTTTAAATAAATATGAATAAATTATTGGAATTTATTTATTGAGTCCCTATATATTCTTTAAAAGTGCAGGAAGGGAGTATGTGTCTTCAAGCAGGGCACAGAACATTGCTTGGGAGGAACAGAAAAGTTCAAAATTCATCCTGGCCAGTTGTTAAGCATGGGAGATGTAGTCATTTAAGTTCCATAATGGAGACTGCAAATTTGCCAAGGGAACAATGTGTATAGCAATATCAGATTGCTCCTCTGGGGATGAAGTTTCTTTGTCTATTTCCATTTCTGTGTATACTCAGAACACATCTATTCGTGGCCTTTTAAGGCAGAGCTCATGGCCCTTGCAACGGCATAGAGCAGAAACACTGAGCCATGTGGCAATCCCCATCCCTATACATACATATCTCAGAATATCTCCTGTTAAAGAAGATCAGTGGGACTTGTTTTTGATTAATCATATCATGGAAAGTTATGAGTAGAGGGTGTTTTCTACCTGCTGTGCTAGTTGGGTGGCATATGTCATCAGATAGTCCTGTAATAAAATATACATAGACAAAACATCTAGGGCTCTAAAATTAAGAATAGGAGAACACCTAAATAATACCAGGAACAAGAAAATAGGGACTCACTTGGTCAACCACAACATTAAGAATAATAATTGTACAGGCAGACTATTGTTGTTGGATTTGTATGTATTATTATTATATTTGGATTTGTATTGGTGTTTTAGTTATAGTTGGGGTTTTTAATATGTTGTGAGCTGATTGGGAGAAAGGCAGAATAGAAGTGAAATGATAAATATGTCAACACAGAAGCTGCACATATTATTCCTATGTAAATATTAAATATGGCAGAAATCACCTGATTTTCAGTGTAACTGAAAGCAAATAGAAAAATCCTTCCAAGAATATGACTCATAATAAAACATGGTCTTCAATAAATCTTCGGTGCTAGAAATGTCTCAGTATTTCTCTTCAGGGAAAAAAGCATGTATTAAAGTATACAAAAGAGAGAGATTAGTGATCCATCATGCTGATATATACGCCTCCTCGTTTAATGTACTTATTTGTGCACATTCTTTGTTTCTAAGCTCATGGATGCCCTGCAAGACCCATATAGAAATGAATCACAGAATCTGCCTGAGGAAATACATATTCCTCAACTGTTCTGTCTCTCTATAACCAAAACATTAAAGTAATATTATCCTTAGCAGAGAACAAAAGCGCTAAATGCTGTAATAACTTCTCCCCTGCTCCCTGAAGGAGGAGGATGAATTGCATATTATTGATAGCGCTGATGTCCTTTTTAGCAGAGTATGACAAAGCGGATGGAGCCTCAGTGGATCACAGCAGAAATTACCAAGATGCCAGAAAGCATTTTGAGGAGAAAAGAAGCAGGTCATCATCCTATGTGTCCTCTACTGATGATGAGCAGAAGCCCTTGTTTTCTGGGGTAATGGGCTACCCTTGCATCCTTGGGAAGCCAGGAGCGCTGGATTTTGTGGAGTCACTACATGCAACTGAAAGAATCCAGACTGGCAGAAGAAGTCATTCTTGTAAAGGTAATAATGATTTCGTGTCAGAAATTATTCTGGTTGAAAGGATTTTTGCTGGAGAAACTGCTCAGGGGATGCCCGAATGAGGCTCATTTCATGTCCCCAAGAGCTGGGACAGAGACGGACGCTCAATCCATCCCGGGTCTCAAACTGCTGACTTGGCGGCCTTCCAACTAACAAGGCAAGCTTCACCACCGAGCCACCTCTTGTAAAGGTAAGGTAAACCATACGTTTGTTTCGCAAGGAATGTCTGGAACTAGGAATCTGAAAAATCAGACTTGAAGCTCACCTTTTTTTCTCTCTTGGTTGCTAGAACTGTATTCTTGCAGCTATGGCAACATTTTCCAAGGCAACCTAGTGCAAACTGTACTCTTGGCTAAATTTAGCAGGCTTAAGAGGTGTAATTTTTATTTTTCATTTTAGCCAAACACAAATCAAGATAAAATTATTTTGTTCCTTATCTGGGCCTTTTCTGTTGTGTTATTAAGCATGAATCTTCTTTGGTGAAGGTGTGTGTAGACATTTTGTAGATTGATTCACTCATCAAATAGTGTTTTCACATATTTTTAACTGAATTAATTAGAAAACCATCCTTTTAATTAGAAAGACATTAATATAAAGGTTGTGGATATAATTCAAAGTAGTACTTCTGTAAATGTGGTATTGGGTATTGGACTAAATATTTTATTTTATATATTTAAATACCAAAATTTAAATTAAAGCATTTAGAGCCCATTAATGTCAGAATTTATTAAAACTGAATTAAGTAATGATCTTGTTTGTGGACATATAACCTAATATTGGTCTCTAACACTAGTGATATGCCATTTGTTAGTTATTATATTTATATTTTAGTCTTTTTCAACAAACATTGGTTAATATACTACTGTTTACCAAGGTAACTCACACTAGAGTAGCCCACAGAATCAGTGGGAAATTTGATGAGTCAAATCCTTCATAAGCTTAATTGATTCAAATGGGCCCACTCTACTTGGGACTTAACTACACTAAAGATATTTATTTTCCTGTGACAGGCATCCAGACATATCTTCCAATCACTCCATTTTCTCTCTGTTCATTCATTGACACTCTCCTTTCTGCTGCCTTCCGTACCTTCTTATGTAGTTATGGCCCCTATGCTCTTGACAATCTGTGGTTAGTAAACAAAATGGTGATGCATCCACTATGCATATGTCTTTGAATCTAGAATTATTATGGTCACCAGAGTAGTAATTCTGCTGGGCTCAAGTTCACTCAATGCTACACTGCACTATTCCTGGGCACTCCTCTGGTACTAATGATGATGCTGTTGCTACTAGGTACCACAGCAAGCTTGTCATGCTTCCTCTTCCAATTGGGCACTGATGATTGGTGAAGCAACCTGGAACCCACTTGGTGTTTCATTAAATTATTCTCATGATCCAGCATGAATGCCTTACTTACAATTTGCTTACTATGCTTAGCAAACTCTGTGTGATAGTTAAGAGAGGTTAGACATTGCCTCCTTTTTATAGCCTGAGATAATACTAGTTGCTAGGAATCTGGTCAATTCATCTGAAGAGCTCTGTCGGCACTGGGAGGAATCAGTCAATATTAGTTCTGCTGAGGAGAGAAATTTTCTAAATCATTGTCTAGGTAAGCAAGAGAGTCTGGCCCAGCTGAGTAAAATGCACAAAAACTAGTTAAAGAAAGAGCAAGACATCTTTGAAGTTTCTAGCTGGATTTTGTCCTGCAAAGTGTTTTCCATTTATACTAAGCCTCACATATACAGTATTTGAAAACAATATAAACACACAAAACACAATAGTATACAATTACAAATCAACAACTGCAGAATTAAATATACAATCAATGCAAAAAGACTAGTCTATAAACAACAGCATCCTAAAATATACCAAAAAAATTCCAACTAACAAAGTAGCACAGCACAGAATCAATATGCATTACAAAGTTCAATATACAAATAATCAAAAAATTCAGCACAATTATCACAATCCCATAAAGGTTGTGTCCTTACGGTTCCCACAGAGCCCAAAGTTCCACGCTCTAAACAGACTGGGGAAAAAGCTCTGCTCTCTGTGCCCCAACGCCAGGTGTTAGTGAGCACAAAACAGGTCCCCTCGTTGCTGTAAGGAGATGGTGCAGATGCTACCACTCCCTCCAGAACGAGGCAAGCGTCCGGTGGCCTCAGAGGCAGCAGAGGCAAAGTTCTTTTAAAGCTGCCTGCCTCCCTCTCACAGGTGTTTCTGCCCTTCTACAGCCAGGCTAACTGGGAAAGGACGAGGCATGCGTCCGGTATTAATTGCTTTTAAATGTGCTCTAAAAAGTTGGCCATTTACAGATAATTTTAATTTGTTAATATGAGACTGGTCTCAGGTTTTTAAAACTTGAGCTATCCTAGCTGCCTAGTTATTTATTATATTGCTTGATTCCCTATTTGTTGTGAATCTGTATTGCTTTGTAATTTCCTGCTTTGTTTTATTAGCTTTTAAAAATTGTCTATACAGGACTGCGCAATCCTGAAATCTAATAAAGTATATAAATAATATTGTGTGTGTGTGTGTGTGTGTGCATGTATGTAGCTGATACCCTCTAAGCTGAAAAGCCATATTATCAGTCCAATGAAAGAATTCCCTAAATCCATTTTTATGGGCCAGCCCTGGAACTAAGAATTTGCTTGGCTTCCTGCCTGCCAATATACCTGCCTACCATTGCTTGCAACCTGACTCATATACAGTACCTAAAATACTTCTTTCAGTCAGTCTCATTACTGAGCCACATAATTTCATTGGAGCTCCATCAATGTTCTGCATCAGTTGCCTTTCACACATTTGAATTCAAAACACAGAACTTGATTCCTATGGAGCAGCTAAGCATTAATACCTGAACAAAGGGAAACCACTTTTGTGTACATACCCTAACCTGTGGTTTCCTTCCTGTGGTGACTTTGTTCAAACCATGTGTGTCTCTCTTTGACATTTCACTTTTTGTAATCTTACATCTTTGCAGACATCGCTGACAGAAGATACTGGCAGGAGGATCATAGCATGGGCCACCAAGAGTCATCAAGTCAATCAGCATTACCTCATGGCATGTGGGGCACCTCTGAAACAGAAAGTGAGGTCAACTATGGTGAAGTTGAGCAGAGGCTAGACTTACTTCAAGACCAACTCAGCAGGTAAAAAAATGGTTCTGAGAGAAGGTTAGACATTGGATCTTTAACAAGATCTGTTAACAGTAACTACATTTTATACTGCTCATTCTGGTGTTTGACACATTATCTGAGCAACACTGGTCAATGACGGTGTCCTTGTACGCACTAAAATGAGCTGAGGTAAACCACGGATAGCTTGAGATTATGGCCACAAATGGATTCATGGCAGATGTTACATTTGATCTAAGGACTTTGTCTACACCAGTGATGGGCAGTCTTGGCCCTCCAGCTGTTCTTGAACTTCAGTTCCCAGAGGCCCTGATCAGCAGGAGTGCTGATTTGGGCTTCTGGGAATTAAAGTTCAAGAACAGCTGGAGGGCCAAGACTGCCCATCACTGATCTACACCTTAGTCCAAGAATGAGGAGCCTCTATTCCACATTCTGTCAGATAACACTATCCACCCCAAGAAACAGTGATCATACAGTATCTCAATCCTCAGCTTACCAACAAGAACACATTCTGTGCTTTCTGAAAACATTCCCACCTATTCTAGTCCTTCTCCACTTTTCCAGAATACCTCTGAGGCCTTCAGTGGTTCTCCAAAATCATTGTTCTTTTCCATCAATTTCCATTGCTCTGAAGTGTCCTCAGACTCCATCAGCTTATCAAGGCTTTGTATTTGTTTCTGGAACTGCTACCAAAGAACGTAAGCTGATATATGGTCATGGCTATATCTTTTTTCTGAAGTCTCACCAAACAATAATTGTATTAAGAAGCCACTTACATTACCATTGTTATGTGCTGTCAAGTGGCTTCTGATGTTTTACAATCATGTTAATTAATGAACCCCAAAAGGTCTTGTCATTAAAAGCCCTGCAAGCTGTGACTTTATTTATTAAGTCAATACACCTCATGGTAAGTTATCCTATTTTTCCCTCTGCCTTTTACTTTCCCCAGTATTATTATTATGCTTTCCAGCAATTCTCATATTCTCATAATGTGTCAAAAAGACAATAGCCTTTCTATAGTTATTTTAGATTTTAGTGGGATTTCAGGTATGATTTTTTTATTACCAAAAGATCCACATTTATCTCCAAGTAAGAGAATGTCAATTTGCGTAAAATAACATAGGTCCCATTTATATGCGTAAAGTTAGAAATGTTTTAATGTAGTTTAAACACATTAGTAATGCATTTATTTTATATTTATTTATAGTTACATTTCTATACCGCTTTTTTCACTCAAAAGCGACTCAAAGTGGTTTACAGAGTCAACATAAATAACAATGCATCTTATTAGAGTATAATAAGATGCATCTTATTAGATTATATACTGTACATGGTTCATTCATTTTTGTGTCAAAGATTACTCTGGGTTGAAAGGGTTTTTTCAGGTGACGCCCAAATGAGGCTCCTTTTATGCCCACCCGCTATCATGCAGCTCCCAGGAATCGAACCCGTCTTTCCAGTCTCCAAGCCTAGCATAAAGACAGCCTACTGATTCTGCTACCTTAGTGTCCCTTGTGGGTGAGCAATGTCAAGGTCCTTGCCTTTCTTCTTTGATTCTTTGTCTTTTCATCAGACTTGTCCTGGACAAACTGCAGCCTGTCTTTTCGTGGACTTTCAAATGTGGTCTATCTTTTTAAAAAGAGGACGTGTAGCCACTCTGATTATCAGGAACTGAAAAGGAGGGGGACTGTGTAAGAATATTATTTCCTTATTTAGGTTTATGAAGAAACATATGGCTATAACTACAGCTGTATTCCCACAAAAAAATCAAGAACCCTGCCTTACATTGGAGGATAGCATGTGACAGAATTCAATAAACAATGGAAATCGTTGAAATGTTTCAGAAAGACCATGCTTTGGATTTGGATTTTATCTTCTGCTCTTTGGTGGTTGATGAGGCAACTGACAGAAATAATACTACCCAGCCGGCTCTTTTCTTGCTTGGAATTTCACCATGTTTCAGAATTAGAAAAATGGTGTTCAACACTTATGCTTGGCATTATCAGCACCACGCTAAATTAATAGATAATACTTTGGAAAGAGGGTTGCGTATGTCAGTGTCATCAGTACAAGCCACTATGTCAAAGCCCAATGAACATAAGACCACAAGAGGATACAATAGAACTAGAAGAGAGGCTGGAAAGGGAGCTGGACTATATTTGCTCAAAACCTTTCTTGACCCTACCCTTTCTGCCTCTGGTCCAACCCACCACTAGAAAGGCCTCCACCTTTTCCCTACATAATTGATCAGCTCTCAAGCTAAAAGGGTTCTCTGTTCCATATCTAACTGTAAGCCCACGCCTACCCCGAGCATAGGTGTGGCTTCCCCAAACCCTCCCCTACAGGTGTAAACAGGAGCAAGCCCTTACTCCCCCCCCCCCAGCCTAAACCTCAACTTCTCTGAACTTTTTGCCACCCGGAGGGTAGGGTGTCCCTTATTTTGGCTGAAAATAAAATTTTTTGAATATCTAACTACAACTTTTTAAAAAAGTTTCCTTTTACTATTAGTAATCGGAAACAGAAGTTTGGACGTAATCAGGCAATATTTACCTCTGCCACAAACATGTTGAATGTTCATTCACCGGAGAAAAGTAAGGAAAATTCAAAAGAAATTGCTAGCCTCTCATTTTTTATTTATTTAGCAAATTAAGCAGACGGGCATGTACATTTTGTAATTTTAGTAGGAGTACAGGTTCATAGACATTGATTTTTTGGTGCACATTTTGGTTTTTTCCTTGGTATTATGGGCTACAATTAGTATATTTTGCATATTTTCCTCAGCTTTCACATATTCCAGGTATTCTGCATAAGAGCTACTCCACGCGCTCTGCTACATCATTTACAACATTTATGTCTGAAAAATGTTGGCGGGCTCTCTGGAAATCATCACAGGCATCCCAGATCTCTGGAGGATGATCAACAAAAGTACATTCCAGAGCAAACCTTTGAAACAAGTTCAGAGTATGGGGTCCCACGAAATTGGACAAATTGTGGATTTTGTACTTTAGGGCGTTGGTCCCGAACATTCGCCATAGCTGCTGGCTTTGACCTAATTTTTTCAATCATCCTCCTCTTGCAGTCAAATAGGACATTAGAATCTAACAAACCTAAGACACTGAGTTGCTCTGACAAGTACCACAAGTGTCCAGAAGATTTCTTGGTGGAAATCTCAGAAACTTTCTTGTTCACATTCGCATAATCCATCAAGTCTTTCATAAACAAAAGGTCATTCTGAGGTGCACAGTTAGCACAAGTAGCAGTGAACCAATATTTAACATAGCAGAGAACAACAAACAAACACATGTCTCCTCTCTTGATGTCAATTTGAACTGTTCCTTGAAGAGAGAGATTTTCAAGGAGTAAATAGCTCTGGACATAAATTAAGCATCATGGGTGGCCCCTGGTTTAGAAAAATTGAAACCTCATGTAGTATATGTGTGAAAGGAAGATAAAGCAGCTGTGCAGTTGGGTACACAAGATGTCTGGCCTGCTTTTGCAAAAAGGTTAGGGAAAGGAGAGTGGACAGACTTTTTCCAAAATGAAAGTTACACAACATTTTAAGAGAGTCTGCCACAAACCTTGACTTTGTCACATTAATGCCTTGGCTATCAGAAAATAGCCACAATAATCACACTGACCAAGTTACCATTTGTAGCTAGATAGAAGGATTCCATAGTAAAATATTGTTCCAAAGAGGATTGCATTCAAATTAATATTTGTTTGCTGACTTCTGTGTGTGTGTTTTCATGTCAGAGATTACTCTGGGTTGAACGGATTTTTGCAGGGGACACCCAAATGAGGCTCCTTTCATGTTTCCTATCGTGCAGCTGTCGGGGAATCGAACCCCATCCTTTCCGTCTCCAAGCACAGTGCTTAGCACAGTGCTTTTACCCATTGAGCCACCGGGGAGCTTCTGAATGTTTACTTTGGATATAAATCAATAAATTAATAATTGTATTACGTTTCGATTTTCTCTCTACTTAGGTGAGGCTGCAGCACCATAAACTCTTAAAGAACTAAAAAGTTTTATTTATATCACAAAGGGAAGTGAAATAATTCATTATTGAGTTAAAGTCACAATGTATTTGATTATAGCTTCATTACTGAAATAGAAGCTAGTTACAAGTATCTCCTTTTTGTTACTAGTTACTCCTATGTTCTGGCAGCTGACATATTTTCTAGGAATAAACTATTTGCTCAAACATCTGTGAGTTTGGGCATCCAAATGATTCATCAACTCTATGTTAATAATTACTATGAATTTCCTAACCCAGTATATTAGGGCTACACTATTCACCACTAGGTTAGGCGAAAGGAACTATGGAACAAATTCACCAAAAAGTGGCTTCATTTTGGCAGTTTAAATACTTACCTAGACGTGAAAGAAGAAACAATTAAAGTTCTCAGCCAATAAAAGCTGGTCTTAGCCTAATAGACAGAGAATGTCACCATTCCCCCATAAATTCTCAAAGCATCGTAAATGGTATGAAGCATGGTACGTTCTTTGTCACCACCGTTCAGCTCCGATTCGGCTTCTGTTTTCTGAAATAGCTTGCCTGGCCATGGCATGCCCCATTTAAGAGGAACAAATCTCCCACACATGCACACACACTCACACACCCAGAACAAAAGGAACTTGCAAGCAGGCATGGCTGCATCCAATTGGAAATTGGCTTTTGTTCAGACATATAACCTTTCTTTAAAAATATCACTTCCTCAGGATTCCATTACTGTCATCACTTTTGTCATGACAAATGGGCAATTTAATTCTGAATTGACAAATTTAGTCTGTATTAGTCACTGAGTGCTCCTGGGCATGTCGACAGCACATTTTAATAAGCAATTTAAAGTCAATGCAAGAGTCAGCCATTTCCCCATACATTCTACAATCCAATAAAACCTGAATGGCAGTGGCCTAATTTCCAATGGGGGAAAAATACAGAAATATAACATACATCACAAGACAGCAGGTATAGGAAGCATGCAGAAAGCATCCAGCTGCCTGTTCATTGATACAACACAGGAGCCACTGAAAAATGTAGATGCTGTCTCTACTGATAAATCTCTGTCACATGCCCAAAGATAAGGTCCCTATTATTTAGATATTTTGGAAATATAGTCCCATAAACCCCGGGCAGCATAGCCTTTTCTTAGGAGTTATAAAAGCTGGAGGCTCAAATAGCCATACTGCCCAGTCTTCTTTTAACTCAGGGGTTCTCAACCTTTTAAAGCCAGGGGCTGGGACAAGCTCTCATAGACTGTTCTGGGGCCGGACTATTTTTTTGATTAGAATTTTTTATTTATTTATTATTTATAAATTTCCCATTATGGGTGTTTAGTGTATGGGACCGAAGACAATGAAACAGCCGAAGGGTTGGCTTAACACAGGTTTATTGCATGATGATCCAGGGGAACATGAGGTAATGGCGGATGGGTAGCTCAATATATACAGTGGCTATGCATTTTGAATGTGGCTCCTCGACAGTCTATTGGTTACTGTCCGCGTGACGTCATGGACGGTCACGCCCTTCTTGTCCAGGTGTAGGTGATGGCGGGAATCTTCCCGCGCTGTTGTTTGCTGGTGAGTCTGGTCCAGGAGAGCTTGAACGCTCGCTATTGCCACCAGGTGGTCATTAGCTCGCGTCCTATTGCACGGGCTACAGTTAAGTAGCTGCTGGTTATAATGTTACACAAGCATTGTTACATTGGATACACGTGAATGTATACATTGTAAAAGGTACAGTAATAGAACACAACATCCCTCCCCCCTAGGATGGGACGAAGTCCCTCAGCCAAGATGGCTTATTGCAAACGCGTTTGGGCCGCGATGTGGGCTGACCTGCCCCAGGGGCGCCACTGCTTCCTCGTTCCCTGGTCCCTTGTCCTGAAACGGGAGAGGAAGACTTGTTAGAGGCTTGCCGTGGTTTGGCGGTTTTGGGGGAAGGGAAAAACTCCATTGTGGGCAGACCGGAGACACTCGGGGCTAACGAAAAACCCCTCTTCTCGCTTGGACGGGTGGGGGACCACTCCGCAAAACTTCCCCGGTTCTGAAAATCAAAATCTAACTCTGTTGGTGTATCCGTATTTGTGGGGAGATCCCGCGGGATATCTATGAGATTGGCTTCCCTTCTCTCTGCTGACCGATCCCGCAGGATATCTACGAGGACAGATTCCCTTTCCTCCCCTCTTGGTGGGGACCCATGGCCCCCCTTTCCTCCCCCTTGGGCTGAACGGGTGGGGGAGAACCCTAACGCTGAATCCTGTTTCCCGCGGTCCGTGCCCTGCTCGTCGGGGACCCTGCGCCGGAGCTGGTCTGCGTGCCGCCTCCAGAGTAGACCTGTGCTGGTCTCAACGCGGTACGAGACGGGACCAGTCTGCTCTAAGATGACGCCCGGTACCCAGGCTGGGCCCGCGCTGGCGTAATTCCGGCAATACACGGGGGCACCCACGTCGAAACTCTTTGTGTCCTCTATCCCAATGTTCTTCCCCTTGTCCTCTACTCTCGTGGGGTCTAGCCTAGTTAGTATGGTGGTCAGTTTCCTGCGCATCAGCAGCTCCGCGGGGGAGTATCCTGACGCTAGGGGAGTCACTCTGTAACCTAGCAGGAACTGGCACACTTGATGGTTTAGGTCCCCGGGCCCCATGCACCGCAGCGCGTCCTTGGTGGTATGCACAAGGCGCTCTACTTGGCCGTTTGTGGCAGGGTGGAAAGGAGCGGAGGTGATGTGCCGAATGGCGTTGATTCCCGTGAATGCCCTGAACTCAGAGGACGTGAAGCAACTTGCGTTGTCACTTACGAGGGTGTCGGGTAAACCGAACGTGGAAAAAACCCTCCGCAAATGCTTTATGGTTGTGGCCGTGGACGTGCTTGTAACCGGAATGACCTCCAACCACTTGGAGAAGGCATCCACCACAAGGAGAAAAAGCGTCCCACGGAACGGGCCAGCAAAGTCTACATGAATCCGGGACCACGGCCCCTTCGCAGCGTCCCACTCCCTGTGAGGCAGGCGGGCTTCTTCTGGCCTGGAGCTTTGGCAGGGTTCACAAGTGCCGACCATGTGCTCGATGTCGGCGTCTAGCTGGGGCCACCAGAAATAGCTCCGTGCCAGGGCTTTGGAGTGCACAATTCCAGGGTGGCTGACGTGCAGGAGTTTGAGTACCCGCGGTCGTAAGGGCGCCGGGATCACTACTCGCTGGCCCCACAGAAGGCACCCCCTCTCAAGGGACAACTCTAACTTCTTTTGAAAAATGGGTCGAACTCCGCTGCCGGGGAGGACGCTGGCCACCCTTTCTGCACCCAGGAGCTAACCCTTGCTAAAATGTTGTCCTTGCCGGTCGCTTTGGCGATGTCGGCGGGCAGTATTGGGGGCGAGTCGAGGACCTCTATCATCAGCACCTGGTGGTCTGGCTCCTCCCTGCCCACGTGGCTGCTATCCTGGGGAAGAGGGGACCTCGATAGAGCGTCCGCATGGCTGATCTCCCTCCCGGGCCTGTACACTAACTCGTGCTGATACACGTTAAGAAAAATGGCCCACCTAAGCATCCTTGGGGACAGGATCTGTGGCGTAGGCTTATCTGCGGTAAAAATGCCTAGCAGGGGCTTGTGATCGGTCACGATTGTGAAGGGGCGGCCGTACAGGAAGTCATGGAACTTTTTGGTCCCTGCGATTATCGCTAACGCTTCCCTGTCTGTCTGGGCGTAGTTTCTCTCCGCTTGGGACAGGGACCTGGAATAGAACGCTATCAGGGCCTCCCTCCCGTTTTCCAGCACGTGGCACAGCACCGCCCCCACCCCCACCGGGGATGCGTCACAGATCAGGACCACCGGGCGCTTGGGGTTGAAATGGGTTAGGATGGCATCAGACGCCAGAAGCTGCTTTAGCTCACTAAATGCCCTCTCTTGCTGGTCGCTCCACTTCCATGCCTCGTCCTTTTTAAGCAATCTGTGCAACGGTTCGGCCACGGCTGCTTTCCGGGGAAGGAAGGAGTGATAAAAGTTCAGCAGCCCTAGGAACGACTGCAACTCGGGCTTGGAGGTGGGGCGAGGGGCTTGCTTGATGGCGGCTACCTTAGACTTAGACGGCCTTATTCCCTCAGGAGTGACACGGAACCCTAGGAATTCGACCTCGGTCGCGAAGAAGACGCATTTGTCTGTTCGCAGTCTCAACCCCGCTTTTTCGAATATCGCCAGGACCTTGCCCAACCTCTTTGCCAACTCGGCCCGACTCCCCCCCGTTATCAATACGTCATCAAAATAAGGTAACACCCCCTCGAGCCCCTTCAGGAGGCGTTCCACGAGTGACTGGAAAATCCCAGGCGCCGAGTTTACGCCGAATTGAAGGCGCGTCACCTGGAACGCCCCCTTATGGGTGACTATAGTTTGGGCAGCAGCGGCGGCTGGGGTCACCGAGAGCTGCTGGTAGGCTTGTGCTAAGTCGAGCTTAGCGAAACACTTTCCCCCATGTAACTTGGCCAGCAAATGGCTGACTACCGGCACCGGATACGCATTAGGGCGAATTGCCTTGTTGATGGTGCACTTGTAATCAGCGCATATGCGCACCTCCCCATTGGCCTTTAGTGCTGTTACAATTGGAGTTTCCCACTCCGCAGAATCAACAGGAACAAGAATCCCCTGGCCCACCAATTTGTCCAGTTCCGCCTCTATTTTGTCCTTGAGCGCGAATGGCACCCGGCGCGGTTTGAGTCTTATTGGGCAGACCTCAGGGTCTAGGTCGAAGGCTACTGGGGGTCCCTTAAATTTCCCAAGTCCCTTTTTGAAGACTTCGGGGTGTGCGTCGCACACCTCCTGAATCGGGTCAGTCCCAACGGCAACGGCATGCACCCCCCCAATGAACAAACCCAGGGGCTGGAACCATTGAGTCCCGAGGAGGCTGCAATTCCCCCCCTTTAAGAACAACTAGGGGGAGAGTTGCGGCGTGTTTCTTGAATTGGACCTGAAATTTTCCAACCCCCAACACCGGAATGCAGTTCCCTTGCACGTCCCGTAGAGTGGACCTCAAAGCTTTGAGTTTGGGCCGCACGTGGGGGGCAATTTTCAGAAACTCCTTCTGGGGAATGATGGAATATGAGGACCCCGAGTCAATTTCCATCCTAATGGGGGCCCCTTGTACTAGTACCTCAACAAAGTAACAGGGGTGTCCTGCGGACACGCTGAACACCGGTGCGTCGTCCTCGCTGTCGTCGGCGATGCGGCCCACGCCGTCTCGCTTCCTCGTGGCCTGGGTGCCGTCCTTGGGTCTCGTCGCGCTGTCTCTCGAGCTCTTCCGGGCCTCGCGCCGTTTCCTGCAGACCTTGGCGATGTGCCCGCGGCGGCCGCAGTTGTGACACTCGGCCTTTCTGAAGGGGCATTTGGCGCGGTCGTGGTTCACTCCGCAGCCGTCGCAACGCCGGCCTTCCTTCCAGACCTTCCGGACGTCCTCGTCGTCGCTGCTCTCCGCGGACGACTTCGAAACTCGCCGGGCCGCGTGCACCGGAACGTGCACCGAAGTCTCTGCCTTGCCCGTCCTTGGCCGCCAGTCCTGGAGCTCCTGGACCCCGGCCTTCGTAGCTTCCGCGGCTTGTGCCTCCTTCAGGACCTCCTGCAACGTGGGGGGTGGCTCCCGGTTCATCAATGTGCGCTGAGTTGCGGCGTCGCTCAGGCCGCACAGCACGCAGTCTCTTAGTGTGATTTCTGCGTTCTCCCATTTGCATGGGCCGGCCGCCAGTCGCAGGGCCGCTGCGAAGTCGGCGACCGTCTCCCCGGGCGCTTGGACTCGCCTCCAAAACGCGCTCCAAGCGGGGAACATCGCCGTCGAGGGCCGGAAGTACTCGCGCAGCATGTGCATGAGCTCTTTCACCTTGAATTCACTCGCCCTCTTCGGCGCGATCAGGTCCACCAAGACCCTCTTGGTGTCTGGCCCCAGCATCCTGGTGAAGATGGCCCTTTTCTTTGCCTCATCCGTGACTTCGGATTCCACCAGGGCTCCCTGGAAGTCCATCTCGAAGATGTCCCAGTCTGCCGGTCTCCTGATTTCGAAACCGGCGCATGTCTTGGTCCCGTGGGCAGCCATTAATCCCACCTTCGTCACCAATTTAGTGTATGGGACCGAAGACAATGAAACAGCCGAAGGGTTGGCTTAACACAGGTTTATTGCATGATGATCCAGGGGAACATGAGGTAATGGCGGATGGGTAGCTCAATATATACAGTGGCTATGCATTTTGAATGTGGCTCCTCGACAGTCTATTGGTTACTGTCCGCGTGACGTCATGGACAGTCACGCCCTTCTTGTCCAGGTGTAGGTGATGGCGGGAATCTTCCCGCGCTGTTGTTTGCTGGTGAGTCTGGTCCAGGAGAGCTTGAACGCTCGCTATTGCCACCAGGTGGTCATTAGCTCACGTCCTATTGCACGGGCTACAGTTAAGTAGCTGCTGGTTATAATGTTACACAAGCATTGTTACATTGGATACACGTGAATGTATACATTGTAAAAGGTACAGTAATAGAACACAACAGGGTGATGTACACACAATATCACAATATGCGGCAAACGCCGTGAGCTCCTTCCCAACCGGGGAAGTTGAGCCCCTGGGGGATGTGGTTGGGATCATAAAAGACCAGCTCGCCTCACCCCTGCTGCCGACGCCGTGAGCTCCTTCCCAGCCGGGGAAGTAGATCACCTGGGGGATGTGGTTGGGGCGATAAAAGAGCGGCCCGCCTCACCCCCCTGCCAACGCCATGAGCTCCTTCCCAGCTGGGGAAGTTTGAGCACCTGGGGGATGTGGTTGGGGCCATAAAAGACTAGCCCACCTCACCCTCACCCCCTTGCCGATGCCACTGATGCCGGGACCAGGCCGAAGACCACCACCCAGGACTGATGCCGTAGCTGCGAGGGGCTCCGCCTTTCCCTTTCCCTCCCTTACTCTTGTTGGGAGGGATAATGGACCATGGGTTGGTGGGCGCCCTCAGTGAAATTGTTGAGCCGTGCCTTCTGAGGATTTTTTAAAGTGTGTAATTTTTGTAGTAAGAGAAATTGTACTGTATATTTTTTATTATATATTTTATGCTGTGTTTTTTGAGACTGACGTTGTTTTTCTGATCGCATTAGTCGATTCATGACTTATGTATTCGTGCTTTGATTATTGTATTTATGATGTATTTTTGCCTGATTTCTTTTACTGTGTCTCAGGGTTGCTGATACTCTGTTTATATGCTGTTGTTGTTGTTTTTACAGTAATTGTGTTCATTGCATTTTTCCCAATTGTATGATATTTATTGATATTCTGTATGTTTATTATATTTTGGTCTTGTTGTATCTTTAATTATGTTGGAAACCACCCTGAGTCGGCCTACAAGCGAGTAGGGCGGGGTACAAATTAAAAATCGAAAATTGAATCAGATAATACAAAAAAAAACAACCAAATAAATACTCTCCCCCCTTTCCCTCCCTACACACAAGTAAACAAAAGAAAATGGCACTCACACAAAGCAAGAACACAATGAATTCAACACTGGTGCCTCCGTTTTTAAATGCAAAGCTTTCTGGTGCTTTTCAAAAATAGAGTGTACTCACCTGAAAGTTGCATGCACCTCAACAAATAACTCTCTTATTTTAAAAAATACTCACTCACTCTCTCTCTCTCTCTCTCACACACACACACACACACAGGTAAACAAAAGGAGACTTCCTACCTCACCTGCCTCAGCTTGCCTCTGCCTCTAGTTTTTCTTTTGTTTTTGTTTTTTGGCTTTTTAGAACATGAAATTGGTTTTCTATGGGAAACTGTGCTTTGTGCCCTCTAGTGGCCATCTCTGGTAATGACCCAAAAACAGCTGTTCCTTACCCCCACCTCCATCCCGGAATTGCTGTATGCTACAAGGGCTGGATGGAATGGTGTTGGGGGCCGGGTCTGGCCCATGGGACATAGGTTGTGGATGCCTGCCTTAACTTAATGGAGTGGTAGTCCATTGGGACCATGTTATTGCTTCAGTTAACATCTGAGCAGCTAAAAGAAAGTAGCAATAGTTGCTTTCCCAATACAGTAGAACCCCGCATAGCAAAAAAGCTCTGTTCCATGGAGCTCTTTGCTATGCAGTTTTTTTCGCTATGCAGATCCAATGGGAGATCCCCACATAACGGGAAAAAATGTTCATTATACGGTGTTTTCTTGAAAACACACCTGCTATTTGATCACCACCCACCCAAACAGAGACTGAAATCAAGGCACAGTTTCCTCATAACTTCTCCCCACCCACCCCAAAAACCAACCCCCACAGACCACTCCAGAACTATGGAAGGCAAGCAAGGAGCTACCAGACAACTGGGCAGAACCACATGATTCTCTACCACCTAGCCAAGAACAACCATGGCCTGTGTTGAAAGCTTTAAAAAAAACTGTGTGCCAGGGTAGGAAGTTCAAGGGCTAATCTGAGAAAGTGGGGTTTTCTTGTAGAAGGTAGCCTGTGTGAATGAGAAGAGCAAACTATCTCCCAATGCACACAATGCTCCTCAATGTGCACTGAGGAAACCTTATGTTGGCAAGAGGAAATGCTGTTGATGTGGCCTGATATTGGGTGGATGTCATCTAGCCCTTTTAATTCCTTTTTGTTTTTAGATGTGTTAATTTTAGCTTTCCATGTTGTTATATGCTAGTGGTGCCTCTGACACGAATAAAGAAAAGAATTTTGTGTCTTTTTTTTCTTGAGTTGGCCTAATGAAATCATCATCCCAGCTCAGATTTCAACATGTTTCTTGCCAACATGATTGCACATTCTTCAGGCACTACAGTACATTCCCACATGCCAACATTTCTACTGTGAATCGTCATATGTACGAGACAGCAGTAGTCATGGCCAAAATTCACAAAAGTATGATTTAAAATAACAACAAACAGAAAGCTAATTGCTTTCTGAGCAGGGCCCCTGGATAACTCAGTGAAGACGCAGCATGCTCACTAGTTGAATAAGCCTGGCATACTCTCAAAATAATTAAATTTCTTGAATATGTCATAACAGGAATAGTCACACACACACACACCCTTGCAGTATTTTGCTCTGCTCAGAGACCAAAAACCTCCCTCTCTTTTGTGTTAAGGTTCTGAGGTTAAGGACAACCTCAGCTGCACTGGACATTTCCATGCAAACAAGGGTCTTCTCCATGGCTGGCCATTCCTAGGCTCAAGCTCCCTCTTACAGGCAGCTAGGCTTGCTTCCTCTCTACTGTTCCAGGGAAAGAACATTTTAGTTATTTGAGCAAGCCTGTGGCATGGAAGCTGATCTACTTTTGAAAAAGTCTACCTGGTTTAAAGCAGGACAGGTCTCTTATTATCCAAAGATGATCAAGCTTAGTTTTGACGAATAATATAAAGTAATGCAAATGTACTATGCCATGTTTTTTTAAAGAATTTTTTTTAAAAAAACAACAAGGGTGAGTCACATAGTAGCAATCTAAATCCTTCAAATACGCAAAAATGGCTTAAAATAATCCTCAGCAAAGTGAAGAAAAGTACTAGCCATATACCTGAATTCATATGGAATGGTAAGCCCGGAATGCATTATTTATTTATTTGGATGATTGATATCCCAATCTTCTGGCGCAGGCGCCACCCAGAGCGGCAGACAAGATAAAATGGCGAAGCTCTTTAAACCGAAAACAATCTAAAAATTATGTCTTGGTATCTAGCAACTACCACTAGCACAATTGCCCATTAAAATTAAATTTGTTATCCAAACCAAGAACCTTGACTTGTAGCTCCCAAATAAGCTAAGTTTTATTATTTAAGAACAAACTCTGAATTTCAATCTGGATCAGTGAAAAGTCCAGTAACCCGGGAGCCAATATCCAGTAAGACAGTAAGTGTATTTTTCATTTGTCAAACCTTTACGCTAGCCCAGTGTTTCCAAAATTTTGATTTTTGGACTTCAGTTCCCAGAAGCCTAAGTCAATTCCTCAAAGCACATTTTGGCAGTTTCATATCTGGCTTAGACATGGAGGAGGAGGAGGAAGAAGAAGAAGAAGAACCTAAGAACAGCCTTGCTGGAAGAGGCCACAGGAGCCCATCCAGCCCAGCATTCTGTCTCACACAGTGGCTCACCATTTGCTTCAGGGTATTCCCAAGCAGATGCCTTCACCTGCTTAGGATTCCCTGGAAATGGCATTGAGAGATATCCTGCCTATCTCTCCAACCCGGAAGATGTCCTTAGGTATCCATAATTATAGCCATTGATACCCTTGTCCTCCATGAACTTGTCTAATCCTTTCTTAAAGCTGTCAAGACTGACAGCTGTCACCACTTCTTCTGGCAGGGAGTTCCATAGACCAGTAATCCTCTGGGTGAAAAAGTACTTTCTCTTATTTGAGAACTGGTACCCCAAAGTTTCATGTGCTATACCCCCTAGTTCTAGTGCTATGCGATAGGGAAACCAGTTTTTCCTTATCTATTTTGTCCACAAAGAAGAAGAAGAAGTCGCTGCCGCCAATGTACTGACTTAGGCTTCTGGGAATTGAAGTCCAAAAACCAAAGGTTGGGAAATGCTGTGCTAGCTAGAAGACAAGCAGGAGGAAATGAGCTGCTTGCATCAGCAGGCAGATTGTTTTTGCTAAGGCAAGATTTCCCAGCATCCTGATTTACCAGGTAGACATAGCCAGTGTTGCAGAGAACCCTCTGTATTCTCCTTTAGAACACTATTAAGCAATGTTACTACAAGTTATAACCTGTTTTGCCTTCACAAACTGTGTCATTCCTGCCAACAAACATTATTGATTTCTTGTTACTTTCCCAGGCTCGAATCCCAAATGACTGCTGACATTCAAACCATTCTACAGTTGCTGCAGAAACAGCCTGCACTCATCCCACCTGCCTATAGCGTGGTGACTGCAAATACAGATTATCCAAGGCCAGCTGTCCAGAAGGTGCAAAGCCGTCATCCTACAGCATCTATTAAAACAGATAGGAGCTTCAGTCCTTCGCAGGTAGGAATGCACAGATAAGCATACAAATAATACTTACTTTCTCTGGTAGAAAGAGCTCGGTTAGGTTCAACTAGAGGTCTTCCTGGGTCTAAACTCCTGTTTCTCACAGTGGACAAATTAGTTGCTTTTGGGACAACTATTTCTTGCTGTCATTCCCCAGCACATGGCATTCAGAAGCAATGCAGCCTATTAAAGTAGGAGTCGCAAACAGCCACAGCATCAGCATTGTTCTTGCTGTTGTGTTGTTAACCATCACATTTCTGCCCTGCCTTCCCACTATTAGTTAGTGCTCAAGGCAGTATATAAACATCATAAAGCATAACAAAAACCAAATGCTATCTACTCAAATATTAAAATAAAGCAAAATGAAATTCAGCCATGAAAATTAAGATGTCTATAAGCAGTGAAAATCATAAGAAATGGGATGGTATCATAAAGTGTTGTAAAAAGCAGGGATCTCATGCGATTCTTCAAGCCCAACTGGTAAGGGAGTGCACCCTGCAATGTGTGACTCATGCAGGAGAAAGGCCTCTCCCAAATGCTTTTGGCTTTCTCAAGAGGGCCTCTCTTGAACATGTTAATATCTAGACCAGTTCATCACAGGACCTATGATATGGCCAGCATCCACTGCTATCTTGATGATAGAGAAGACCATCTCCCACAAGCTCACAATTAATTCTTTTAGAAACGGACCCACAAGACATTCTTTGAAAAGCCTGTTGTGTTTGATTTCCTCAGTGTCCTGAATTCCTAGACCATGAAAAATCCAAACAGAAATCCAAAGAATCCCTCTCGAGTGGAGTGCATCTTAATACAGCCTCAGAAGACAACATGGCTTCTTTTTTGGAACAAGAGCATGACCGCTCTGTAGAGCTACCCACACAACAATGTAAGACTTATCTGCACCCAATTAGGCACCCATCCTTGCCTGATTCTTCCCTAAGTACTATAGGCATGTTGGGTCTCCATAGGCATGTTTCTGATCCTGGTCTTCCTGGGAAATAACATTTTTTTACTCTTACATCACCTAAAATGTAAGTGCTTTTAATGGCTGGGTTATTATTATTTTTCCTATTATTTTTTTAAATTAAATCCTCTATACTTGACTCAGGGGCTACAAGGATCTACCGTTATATGCAAAAGTACTGTATATTTTCCTAACTTTGTAGCTTGTAAGGTAATGTTAACCAGAAACATTGTAAATATATAAATATATATAAATATATATATACAAATTGTATGTTCTAAATATAAAACTGCCAGCATTGTCGAGGCACCTTATATTTTTTAATTTTTTAAAGCACTTGCATGTTTGAAAATGATTACAGTTCTGTTGCATGGAGATTACTATTTACTGTTTCTGAGGAAATCCTAATTTATTGCAGACACATATGCCTTCCAAAAAGATTATATTGACAGCCCTGCCAGTGACCAAGGAAATTACTCGTCTTTCTTGAGCAAAACTTTTCTTCCATTTTCCCCATTTGAAAATAGTAAACTTTCTTTTCTGGCACTGAATGTTTTACAGCCACCAGCAGCCATTCTGCAACTAGTAAAGATTGGAATAATTGAGATCTCTGGGCTGGAAAGTATGCATTGCAAAACATAATTAGTAGCTTATTCTCTTTTCCTTTTTCTTTTGTTGATGGAGTGAGGAAACAGCTGGGCTGCACAGTGGAAAGTGTCATCAAAGACCTGCATCAACCTCACTGTAATCATTTGTTTATTTATACATTTGTTTTCTTTATTGAAAGCTCACAATAGCTATCAGCTGCCACCCTGCAAGGGCAGTTAAACAAGAAGACCCTCAAACATAATCAAATGCAATAAATATAATTTCTACAAATACAGAAGGCTTTGTTCTTTTTCCTCTTTGGTTCGTTGCTAACAATTAAAGGCAGCTGAGGAACGCAAAGACTTGTGTTCAAGGGCATGTGCCATTCACCATAATCCTTTTCATGTTCTGGTGACTCAGCTCCTGCAACTGCTTCCTGAGCTTTAGTAGCCTTGTATCTTGGAACACTAATGAGATATTCTAGCAGAAGAAATTTATGGGGCAGATGGAGGGTGCTGTGGGCTTATCTCATCCATGGAATGGAGAATTCTCACACACACACAGAGAGAGAGAGGTTCAATATGGGTGTCACCACAGGTTATTTTGATCTTTAGGGGATTCTGATACAAAAGCATTGAACAACCTGTCACACAACTACTTTCTTTCAATACATGGTGTACAGTGGGTGAGGGCTGATCCATTCTGTCTGGTGTGCAACACCCGCACAAAAAGAAGCCACCAAAGGGCTCAAAGGAGCCCCGTTTCCAGAAGTCACTCTAGGATATGCCATGCACTCTTAGCCTGGGGACTGTACAATTAACCTAGACATTACAAGCAAACTTTATACATACAGTACTGGGCTGATAGCCATCCAGTTCTCTTTCTGGCTGGTACATGTTCCCTGAGCACAGCACCCTATAAGGGCAATGCATGCACCTAGGGCAGGGTAGTGGCTGTGTTGAGAAATAGGCCTCTGCTGACCCTTATAGGTAAAGGTCTCCCTTGCTCAAAAGACAGTCATGTCTGACTCTAGGGTGTGGTGCTCATCTCCACTTACAACCAAAGAGCCAGTGCTGTCTGTGTCTGCAAACATTTCCATTGTCATCTGGCAGGCATGACCAGACACTGGGGAACACAGAACACTGTTTCCTTCACACCAAACTGGTATCTATTTATTTACTTGCAATTGCTTGCTTTCAAACGGATAGGTTGGCAGGGACAGGAGCTCACTCCATCAAGCAGCACTTGGGTCTTGAACTGCTGACTTGCCAACTTTCTGGTCATCAAGTTCAGCGTCTTAACCACGAAGCCACCGCAGTCCTAACTGACCCTTATAGCAATCCCTTTATATATAGCTGTTGGTTCTTCTGGATCACACCCATTGTATGGAATCCTAAAGAGGGCTATTTCCCTAGCTTCCTATGGCATTAACTTGGCTGATCCCTCCACCCTTCCCAAAAACCCACTAGCTCAGGATTCATACCTTTATCTTCTACAGGGGTTAGTTTCCTGGTTTTATCATATATCGGAGTTTGGAATTGTTGCTTTTTCCAACCACAACTCCTATAATTGTGTTGGCTCTGGCATTAGGGGAGTTGTAGTCCAGGAAAGTAGCGTTTCCAAACTTTGATACATGTATGCAGCTGTACAGGTACAGTACAGTATTTACACCTATACATTTTTTAAAGCCTAACCATGAATTGTATTACAAATCCAGTAAGTTTAACTGGCATCCAGAGCTGATTCTGTTGGGAAGAAAATGAACAAATGTCTGTAGGTTTTATATGATGTATATGCATAATAGTGCTTGGTAAATTCTGAGACTGAATTTTATTAAAATATTATATAGCTCTGAACGTTATGTTTGTTTTAGAAGAGAGCTGACCTTTTTCACCATGCTGGTTTCCAAACTAAAAATATAGTTTACAAAAAACTTAAACAAAATCTCTAAAACCAATAAGCACTTTCCAGCTTTCCTACAGATTTGGGCTGAAACCTTTTCAAATCTAATTTATTTGATTTATTTATTTTCATGACAGGGCTGCTGTTTCAATGCATAGGTATTCTGTAGATTTCATTAAAAAAGAGCTGAAATACATCCAGAATGACCTGTTTACTACTAATTGCACCATATAAGTTTTTTACCTTTCACGTTTATAGGACAGGCTGTTGGTGAGTGGGGTGTGCAGTCTTTTGAGGTTTCCTGTGATCAGCAACTACATATGTTGGGTAAAGGCAATGCTTTAGTGAACACTGGTAAAAAGGACCGTTAATAAATAAATGGTCTTAGGGGAGGTATCATCACATTTTCTCTGCTGTTCTTCTATGGTTGCTTAGTCTCACAAATGTGCTCCAGTGTGTGAAATCAAATCCTGAGGCTTATGAACTGGCATGCTGCAGTGGGAAATCAATGCTGTATTTCACATGACTGATCTCAGTTTCACATCTACAGGGTGCATATATAGCCACAAAAGAATTACCTGTCAAAAGTGATGAAAACGTATTCAGCTAGGGGTGTGCATTTGGATTCGGAAATATTTGTATTCATCAAATAATGCCATATTCAGATAGTTCCAAGTATATCCATATCTTAATTGGACTGTTCCAAATATCTGTAATCCTAAATCCTGATATTCAGATACCATCTGTCAGAGAAAATCTCTTTTCTGTGTTTTTCCCTGTTCTCCTATTCACGGGTTGCAGGGAAGTCTATGTGAAGGTTTGATTGCATAATTTATGGCTATGCCTTTGATGGTCCTGCATTGAGTATGTGACTTGCTGCATGGAAGCAGGAGGCTCATAAAATGGCCATCTGACCCATTTGAGCCAGTCAGGGGCACCTGGACCTTTGGGTTACATCATTGTTACTTCAGCTAAAAAACTGGGTGATCTGAAGATGTTCTTTCTCTTCGTCGTGGACTGACCCTGAGCTGAGCCCCACGAAAGCTGGGTAAGGAACTAGATAAGGCCAGAGGCCTAGGGAATTAATTAAGTTTCTTATTTTTGTATTTCCTTTTGAATGACTGCATTGCAAGTTTGATTTCTCATGCTATACCCATTTTCTTAACTTACTTTAATAAATATAATTACTCTGAGACCCTTTGTGTCTATTGATTTGGGAATTGAGAGTGACTGAACCACGCATATAAAGGGCCACATCATGCTACCCAACTTCCGATACACTGCAGGAGCCTGGAAAAGGGAACTGGCAAAGCAAGGCAGGAAGGGTGGGCAAATAAACCCCCCAGTGAGGGGGTAAAGACCCATCACACCATCTATACCTACGTCCTTGCTAGAGGAAGAAGTGAAAGTGAAGCCTATTTCTTATGTATCACAGAATGATTTTTTGAAAAATGAAGCTTACATTCTTCAGACATTCTGACACTAAGGGTAGTGGGCAAGTGGGGGCTTTTGGATTAGGGTTAGCCTGGGTTTCCCAGGGGAGGGGTGCTGATGCTAGAGCAAAACCTGTAAATCACCAATGAACTCTAGAAGCACAGACACCAGATGGCATTTTTCACATTGATTCTTCCCCACTAAAGGTATATAGTTATTTGTATTAACTGTAATAGAGTCCTGGATATTCAGAAATTTTGAATTTTTAATATTCTGATTCCAAATTTCAGTACTAGTGCACATCCCTGTATTAAACCCAAGTTTCTAATATATAATTTCATGTCAGAAATTATTCTGGGTTGAAAGGATTGTTGCTGGAGAAACTCCGCTCAGGGGATGCCCGAATGAGGCTCCTTTTATGTCCCCAAGATTTTTCCCCACCAAAGTGGTCCCTATTTATCTACTTGCAATTTCTTGCTTTCAAATTGCTAGGTTGGCAGGAACAGGGACAGAGACAGGTGCTCAAACCATCATGCAAAACTCAGGTCTCCAACTGCCAACTTGCCAGCCCTCCAGCTAACAAAGCGAGCCTCTTAACCACTGAGCCACTGCAGCCCATAAACTCAGGTTGAAAATGGCAAATAGCTTTTAATTTCTGAAGGTGCCTGATATTTGCATGGTTTTAATTTTAGTTTATTTCAAAAATTTGCTTGAAAACATTTAGACTGAAGGAAAAAATGTGTTCCTCTTCAAGCCCTTGGTGCAGTAATCGCCTTTTCTTTCCTCTGTGACCTTCAGTTGGTAGCTTATATAAAGTCAGTTCAGGAGACAATAGTAATAACAATGTGTCATGCGGTGGCTCGGTGTTTAAGAGGCTCGCCTTGTTAGCTGGAAGGCTGGCAAGTCGGCAGTTCGAGACCCGGGTACTGCATGACAGATTGAGTGCCCGTCTCTGTCCCAGCTCTTGGGGATATGAAAGGAGCTTCATTTGGCCATTCCCTGAGCAGTTTCTTCTGTAAAAATCCTTTCAACCCAGAATAATTTCTGACACAAAATTGTTATTTTTATCAAGTCAATTCAGAGTTACTGTGATCCTTTCCAGAGTTTCCTAGGTATAGAATACTTACAAGTGGTTTATAATGAGTTTTTTTTATCATAACACTTACTTCTACTCCATTGAAACCTGGTGGCTGAAAAATTATTTGTGCTACTTCCCCTCTTTTAGGCAGTTATGTGTACTTTTCCTTCCACACTAGGAAGATAACTACCGTTTGGAGTGAATACATACTAGAAACATATTTTATTACTTTTTTAAAGGGTGCATAGCTGTCAAGTATCCCTTATTGGCCAGGAAAACCCATTTTTACCCTCTTTCCTGCCGTCATCCCTTATTAATTAGACTGCAATGCCCTATTGCCACCATTGGAGGGCAGCAAAGGATAAGCATAGCTGTCAAGTATCCCTTATTGGCCGGGAAATTTCCCTTATTTCCAAATCCAAAACTTGACAAGTATGAAAAGGTGTCCTATAATGAAGCTGTGGATGATCTGCAATTACTAACAAAAAGTGTACAAGGGTATATAATAAAGTATTTGTTGCTTTTTTAATTCTCCAAAATGCAAACAAATAAAGTCATGGCATATATACTTTTTAATTGCCTAGTCCACTAGGGATAACAAAATTGTTTTCCAGGTGTTCTCCTCATAAATACAAAATAGATATTGGAACATTGCACCATACAAATCAAAAGCAACAAAGTATAACAACAGAACAAGCCTCATTGCACTTCAGTTAAAACACAGATTTTAAAAGCTCAACTATGTGCTATAGACCGGCCATCCTGAGAAGGAGAATTATTTGTGAATTAAATGATTGTAATTAGAGCTTATCTCACATTCTCCAATGTGAAAATTAGTTTGCTTTGATCTGTGATTGGTCTTTAAGCCATAGGGATGTTTTTCCTAAGATCTCTAAGAAATGAGACTCTTACTGCTGCCTCATGCACCAAACTTGATTCTTTGTTGTTGTTCAGTCGCACAGTCGATTCCGACCCTTTGCGACCCTATGGACCATCGTTCTCCAGGCGCCTCTGTCCTCCACCATCCCCCTCAGTCCTCCCAGTTCTGTGCCCATTGTGTCTACAATACCATCTATCCATCTCATCCTTGGCCTCCCCCTTCTTCTTTTGCCCTCCACCTTTCCCAACATCACGGCCTTCTCAAGTGAATCCTCCCTTCTCATTTGATGCCCAAAGTACTTTAGCCTCATCTTTACTATTTGACCTTCCAATGAGCAGTCAGTGTTGATTTCTTCTAAGATTGACCTATTTGTTCTCCTCGCTGTCCAGGGGACTCTCAAAACCCTCCTCCAACACCACATTTCAAAGGCATCTATTCTTCTGCGTTCAGCTTTCCTAATTGTCCAGCTCTCACATCCGTACATTACCACTGGGAATACCATTGCTTCGACTATTCTAATTTTTGTTTTCAAGGTGATGTCTCTGCTTTTCACTATGTTCCCCAGGTTTCTCATGGCTTGTCTCCCTAGAATCAGCCGCCTCTTTATTTCATGGCTGCAATCTCCATCTGCAGTGATCTTAGATCCTAAGAAAGTAAAATCTGTCACTGCTTCTACTTCTTCCCCGTCTATTTTCCAGGAACTGATCGGGCCTGTTGCCATTATCTTGGTTTTCTTGATATTGAGTCTCAAGCCAGCTTTTGCACTCTCTTCCTTCAAACCGATCAGGAGATTCTTTAGGTCTTCCTCACTTTCTGCCATTAGGGTGGTGTCGTCTGCATATCTCAGATTGTTGATGTTTCTCCCAGCAATTTTGATCCCATATTGTGATTCCTCCATCCCTGCATTGCGCATTATATACTCTATGTATAAGTTGAATAAGCAGGGTGACAGAATGCAGCCTTGTCTTACTCCTTTTCCTATTCCAAACCACTCTGTCATTCCGTGTTCTGTCCTAACTGTTGCTTCTTGGTTCATGTACAGATTTCTCAGGAGGCATATGAGGTGCTCTGGTATTCCCATCTCTTTAATCACTTGCCACATCTTGTTGTGATCCACACAATCAAATGCCTTAGTGTAGTCAATAAAGCAAAAATAAACTTGTTTCTGGTATTCCTTTGTTTTCTCCATGATCCAACGTATGTTGGCAATGTGGTCTCTAGTCCCCCTGCCTCTTCTGAAACCAGCCTGCACCTCTGGTAATTCTCTTTCCACATGCTGCTGAAGTCTATCCTGTATTATCTTGAGCATCACCTTGCTGGCGTGTGGGATGAGCGCAATTGTTCGATAATTTGAACATTCTTTGGCATTGCCCTTTTTTGGGATTGGAACATATACTGATCTTTTCCAGTCCTGTGGCCACTGTTTTGTTTTCCAAATCTGCTGGCATATTGAATGCAGTAATTTGATGCCATCATCTTTTAGAGCTTTGAAAAATTCAACTGGGATACCATCATCTCCACTAGCTTTGTTGTTTGCAGTGCTCTTTAGGGCCTTTCTGACTTCACTCTCCAGGATGTCTGGCTCAGGTTCAATTTCTTCATCATTGTGACTATCAGGAGTGTTGAGTTCCTTTTTGTAGAGTTCCTCTGTGTACTCTTTCCATCTTTTCTTAATCTCTTCTGCATCAGCTAGCTCCTTTCCGTCTTTGTCCCTTATCATGGTCATTTTTGCTTTAAATGTTCCCTTGATTTCCCGGATTTTTTTGAAAAGATCTCTGGTTCTGCCTCTTTTGTTGTTTTCTTCCATTTCTTTGCACTGTTCTTTTAGATAGTTTTCCTTATCTCTCCTTGCTTTTCTTTGAAATTCTGTGTTCAAATGATTGTATTTTTTCCTTTCTCCTTTGACTTTTGCGTTCCTTCTTTCCTCTGCTATTTTAAGAGCCTCATCAGACAACCACTTTGCTTTCTTACTCTTCTTTTCTTTTGGTATGGTTTTCTTTGCTGCTTCCTGCATGATGTCCCTCATCTCTGTCCATAATTCTTCTGGCACTCTATCTATTGAGTCTAAGCCATTGAATCTGTTCATCACCTCCACCGTGTATTCTTTAGGGATGCTGTCTAGGTGATATCTGTCTGGTCTCTTTGTTTTCCCTATTTTCTTTAGTCTAAGCCTGAATTTTGCAATCAGTAGGTTGTGATCTGAGCCACAATCTGCTCCAGGTCTTGTTTTTGCTGACTGTATGGAGGTTCTCCATCTTTGGCTGCAGAGTATGTAGTCAATCTGGTTTCGGTGTTGGCCATCTGGTGATGTCCATGTGTAAAGTCGCCTCTTGTGTTGCTGGAAGAGGGTGTTTGCTATGACCAGTGTGTTCTCTTGGCAGAACTCTATCAATCTTTGCCCTGCTTCATTCTGTGTTCCAAGACCGAACCTGCCTGTTATTCCCTCCACTTTTTGATTGCCTACTTTGGCATTCCAGTCTCCTAGAATAATTTGAACATCATTTTTTGGTGTTTGTTCTATGAGGTGTTGTAAGTCCTCATAGAACTGGTCCACTGTGGCTTCATCTGCACCCGTGGTTGGTGCGTAAATTTGGATCACAGTAACATTGAAGGGTTTGCCCTGAATTCTTACTGACATCATTCTGTCATTTTTGAGGTTGTATCCCATTACTGCTCTTCTCACTCTTTTATTGACAATTATGGCTACTCCATGTCTTCTAAGGTTTTCTTGTCCACAGTTGTAGATGTGATGGTTTCCAGAGCTGAATTCGCCCATCCCTGTCCATTTGAGCTCACTGATTCCCAAGATGTCAATGCTTATTCTTTCCATCTCATTTTTTACCACTTCCAGTTTACCTTGGTTCATTGATCTCACATTCCATGTCCCTATACAGTATTGCTCCTTACAACATTGCATTTCCCCTCCCCCTTTCCTGTCCCTCCCCTTTCTCCCCTCTGAGGTGTTAAGCATCCTGTATCACCTAGCCTGCCCTTTTGTTTTGCCTTTTGTTTTGGTCCATAGGGTTCTCTTGGCAAGCTTTGTGGCGTGGTTTGCCGGTTTCTACGCCATTTTTTTCCTCGCATCATACATCATATCACAGTTTTAAAAGTTTAAAACAGTTTACACAACATATTATCATGCATAATTATCACACTCTAAAACACAGTCTCTATGTTAATTGCTATATTAAGTCAGTATGAAGTCTCTATGTCAGTCGCTATATTAATTCAGCTACATTTTTCACATCAGCTACTTATCCTTGTGTCCTCACTCCCCAGGTGGGGTTGTTGTCTCTGGGTCCCTTGCTCCAGGGGCATCGCAGTGGCGGGCAGTGGATGTTTTCCCTGTGTCTCAGCTGTTCCTCTTCCTCTGCCTCTGGCTGCAGTAGTGGATGGTGACCTTCTCCCTCCAAGGCCTCTGGATGGTGACTGGGCAGTTGGGGCCTGGTCTTTCTCTGCCTCTTTCTTCCTTACACCCAGGTTTTAGGATGGGGTGAAAGGGAGGGGCTTGATTCTAGTGGTAATAAAAGCCATCTGTAATTTATTATGTTGCCCTAAAACAAAGAGAACAATTTTGCATAACTTACTTAAAGGGCCTTGGTCAAGGCAAGAGCATGGCCCTCCACCTGTTATTGGAAGTCAATTTCCATCAGTTTTTAGAACAGAAGTACTAAGAGTTACAGATTCATGCATTCTTTGCTCTCCCTAGCTCAAGCAGTTAGTACAAGGACCAATATCATCAGGAAACTCACAAAATATAAATGGGGAAATCAACCATCCCAGCTGAGTACATCAGCCTTGACCTTGAGCATCTTGGCAGCAGAGTATGCTGCTCTAGTATGGAGCACATCTACACACACAAAAGAAGTGGACATCACATTTAATGAAGCCACGCATATAGTGACAGGATGCCTCAAACTTAAACCAGTTGAGAAAATATACCCTCTTATTTTTATTGCTCCACCTAAGATAAGGAGAGACGTATCAGCAGATGCTGAGAGAACTAAACAAGAGAAAGTTCGGTTTCACTTACCAGTGATAACTTTCGTTCTTCGAGTATATAGTTTGTGAATACACACTCATGGGTTATGCGCCTGCGCAGAACGGCCGATCGGAGGCTTGAAAAGCTATTGGTCAAAAGTTTTGGCGGTAGGACTGCCCACCGTACCGCCCACCCTGAGGCGCCCGCGCGCCATTTTACCTCAGTTCCATACTTAAGCCAAGCACAGGATAAACCAATTGATCTCATCGGTGCAGCTCAAGAGGGGAGGCAGGGTGGGTAGTGTGTATTCACAAACTATATACTCGAAGAACGAAATTATCACTGGTAAGTGAAACCGAACTTTCTCCTTCGTATAGTTTGTGAATCCACACTCATGGGAGATTAGCAAACTCACACTTACTTGGTCGGTGGGCAGTCGGATGAGATGATCCCACGATGAAGATGATGACGGTCAGGCATGGTGGACCGTCAAGGGCGATGGGCCTGGAGCCCCCAAGTGAGGACAACACGGCCAAGCCTGGCGTCCGCAGTGGCTCTGGTGTCCACCCTGTAGTGCTGGACAAATGTAGAAGGTATGGACCAGGTGGCAGCCTTACAGATGTCCTCAAGCGGTGTGCCCTCCAGAAAGGCCGTGGAGGTTGCAACCGCTCTGGTAGAGTGCACCCTGACATGCGGTGGAGGGGGCAGCGATGCCGACTCGTAGGCCAAGTAGATGGTAGAGGTGATCCATTTGGAGAACCGCTGCGCAGAGATGGGTTCACCTTTGGACTTGCCCCCATACGCCACGAAAAGGCGTTGCGACTTCCTGAACTCCCTTGTCCTGCTGGTGTAAAACAATAAAGCTCGTTTGACATCCAGCGTGTGCCAAGTCCTTTCTTGGGCGTTAGTGGGGTTCTGGAAGAATGTAGGCAAGGAGATAGTCTGTGCCATATGAAACTGGGAGACCACCTTGGGAAGAAAGGTGATGTCTGCTTGGAGTACCACACGGTCATTGAAGAATTGAAGAAAGGGTGCGTCTGCCTGCAGGGCAACTAGCTCACCAGCTCGTCGAGCAGACGTGATGGCCACAAGAAAAGCCGTCTTCCAAGTGAGGAGACGAGCATCCGCGGTAGCCATGGGCTCGAAAGGAGTCCTGGTGAGCGCGTTGAGGACGGTAGAGAGTGACCAATGGGCCGTCGGAGTCCTGACCGGAGGGAAGGCGTTGCGTAGCCCCTTGAGGAAACGTTTCACCGTTTGGTCACGGAAAGCGCCAGAAGCGGGCGAGCCAGCCGGCGAGTGAGCCACCACCGCCGCGAGGTGTACTCGGATGGAGGTGATGCTGAGGCCAGACTCCGCCAGATGGAGGAGGTAGGTCAAGACGTCCTGCAGTCCCACCTGTGGAGGGGACGTCCGCTGGGATGCCAGGAAAGCACAAAAGCGTTTGTATTTGGAAGCGTAGGACTTCCTTGTGGAAGGGCGCCTGGCTAGTTCCAGGATCCTGGACAGTCTGGGGTTATCCTCCACGCGGTGAGGTGGAGGCTGGGCAGGTCTGAGTGGTGAAGCTGGCCCTGCTCCATTTGGAGAAGCGTCGGTGACTCCGGTAGCGTGCGATGCTGAGATGACATGCGCAACAGCAGCGGAAACCATGGTTGACGAGGCCATGCTGGGGCCACAAGGATTGCGCTGGTCCTGTGTTGGTACATTTTGGTGAGAACCTTCTGGACCAGAGGAAACGGAGGAAAAGCATAGAAATAGTCCTGATCCCACCGTTTCATGAAGGCATCGCCCTCGGAGTTCATCCCGATGCCTGCCCTGGAGCAGTACCTGTGGCATTTCGTGTTGGACTCCGATGCAAAGAGGTCGATGTTCGGAGTCCCCCAGGCCTCGCAAAGCGACTGAAAAACCTCGTCGTTCAGTTCCCATTCGTGGGTCGTCGAGGTAAGGCGGCTGAGATGGTCGGCCAGGACATTCAGCTTGCCCTGAATGTGCACTCCAATCGGGAAAATGTGCCTCTCTAGGCACCACTCCCAGAGTTTCACGGCGAGGTAATGAAGGGTGGTGGACCGTGTTCCTCCCTGCTTGTTCAGATACGCCACCGCCGTGGTGTTGTCCGATGCCACTTGGACCGCCTTGCCCATGAGCAGGCTCTCGAAGGAACGGAGGGCCTTCCAAATGGCCAGTAGCTCCAAGTAGTTGATATGGTGCACCATCTCCTGAGGCGACCAAGGGTTGCTGACCGTGAGAGTCCCGCAGGCAGCCCCCCAGCCGAGGTTGCTTGCGTCGGTCAATATTTGCAACGAGGGTTGCGGGGGGTAAAAGCTCTTCCCCGTTGTCACGTTGAGTGGCGTCGTCCACCACAGTAGCTGGTCCCTTAGCTCCGGAGACGGAGTTAGCCATTTGGACTGACTCTCCCGGAGCGCGTCGAATTCGTGTAGAAGCCACGACTGTAGGGACCGACACTTTTACTTGGTGTGGGGGACCACAGCTGTCGTTGAGGCCATAAGGCTTAGCAGTCTTTGAGCCTTCTTCGCTCGGACGCACGGTTTGGTGCGAAAATCGTTCACCCCCTGCGCGATGTCCTGCAAGCGCTTCTGGGGTGCAAAGGCTCTGGTGGCAAGCGAGTCGAGTACCGCTCCAATGTACTCGACACGTTGAGAGGGAATCAGCTTCGATTTGGTGAAGTTGATCCTGAGGCCGAGACTCTCCATGAGGTGGACCGTGAATTGCGTGTCCCGAATGGCCGACGAGCTGGTGTGGGATACAATCAGCCAGTCGTCGATGTATGGGAAGACCCTGATTCCCCGCTGGCGAAGGAAGGCAGCCACCGGAGCCATGCATTTGGTGAAGACTCGTAGTGCCGTGGCCAGACCGAACGGTAGACATCGGTACTGGTACACCAAATCGCCAATGCAGAACCGGAGGAACCTTCGGTGCTCCTCGAGGATGGAGACATGGAAGTAAGCGTCCTTGAGGTCTATGACTGTGAACCAGTCCCCTTTGTTGATGAGGGGAAGGACGGTCTGCAGGGTCACCATCCGGAACTTCCTGGTGTGGATGCCCTTGTTGAGGCGGCGCAGGTCCAGAATCGGGCGAAGTCCTCCGTCCTTCTTCTGAACCACGAAGTACCTCGAGTAGAAGCCGTTGTCCCAATCGGGCGGCGCCACCCGCTCGATGGCTCCCTTGGACAGAAGAGTTGATATTTCTTCCTCCAAATGGGGGGACGAGGTGGTGAGACGATGTCTTCCTACCCGAGGCGCCCGCACGAACTCGATGGCGTAGCCAGAGGACAAGATCTTTAAGACCCACCGGTCGTCCGTGATGCCTGACCATACCTGGAGGAAGTTCCGGAGGGGGAGGTACGGGATGTGGAGCGAGAGAGACTCGGCCATCACAGCTTCAAACGCGCGACTTGGACTTAGCGTCCGAACGCTTGCCGTGCCCGTATGGCTGGTAGTGGGGCTTGTGCTGGCGCCGTTGCTTGAAGGAGCCAGACCTTGGCTGCTCCACGGGGCCACCCTGTTGTTGCGGGTTCCCCTGGTACCGCCGCGTGAAGGGCTGGAATCTCGGCCTGGCAGCCGGAGTCGGCGTGGTGAGCCCCAGGAACTTGGCGGTGGAGTTGGTCTGCCGCATCTCATTGAGGACCTTGTCCGTGTCCTGCCCGAAGAGACCCTGTCCGTCGAAGGGAAACTCCTCGATGAGCTTCTTCATAGCATCATCGAGGGAGGTGCCCCTAAGCCAGGCGTGGCGACAGAGCAGGATCGCAGATGACATGTCCTTCGCCGCATAGTCATTTTTATGCCTGGCTGTTCGCATTTGTTGCTCCGCCAGGAAATCGCCCTCGGATGCCAGCGCGTCAATCCGTTTCTGGGCGTCGGCAGGTAACGTCGCCGTTTCGGCCTTCACTCGCTCCCAGAGGTGAGACTGGTACAGGCCCATGGCGGCTGAGTAGTTGGCGGCGCGGGGGAAGAGGGAACCGGCGGCGTAGAATTTACGGCCCACCGCGTCCAGCTTCTTCCCTTCCGGGGTCGAAGGCACCGGGAACCCGCTGGTGGCCGTCCTGTGTTGAAAGGCCTTGACCACCAGGGAATTGGGCAGGGGGTGCGCCTGCAGGAACTCGACGTTCTCGTCCAGGACTCTATACATGCCGTCGAGCCTGGATGAAACGGAGTGTGCTGACACCGGCTTCCTCCATGTCGCCTTCGCCGACGTCAACATGGACGGCAGCATGGTGATGTGTACCGGCCGTACCGGCCGTCTGTCCAGCTTGGCGGTCATTTGGTCTTCACCTTCCAGTGGGGGCTGGTCCACCTTCAGGTTCAGAGCGGTGCCGAACCGTGTCAGCATGGCCGTAAGTGAGCGTTGATCCTCACCACGCGGTGGGTCAACCGCGCCGATGGCCTGGTCCGGCGAACTCTCGGCGTCGACGTCTCCCTTGTCCTCCTCCGAAGAGGCGCTGGAGTCATCGGAGGACGAGGGAGGAACTCTTACATCCACGTCGGGACTGCGCCAGTACGGCCTGGGCGGGCCGGCGGGATGGGAGTCCACCGCATCGACGTCTGGACCAACCCGCGACGATGTGGGTGGGCCAGCGGAGCGGATACTCGACCCTCGGGAGGTCGGAGGGGCCACAGCAGGGCCAACATCCCTGGGGCTTGCGGTGGTCGGTACCGGAGCCGCAGAGGCCGCAGGCATGGAGGTCTTAAACTGGCTGGCAAAAGTCTGAGCCATGACCTCAAACATCCCCTTCAGGAGCTCCATCTGGGCTGGATCCGGCATCGTCGGGAGCGACGAAACGGTGGCCGACGAAACGGTGGCTGGTATAGGCGGCGACGAAACGGTGGCCGGCATGGTGATCGCCGCGTCGTCGAGCGTTGGAGTCCTGGGCCTAGGGGAGATGGAGGCCTGTCTCGTAGGCGAACGGGCCCTTCCACGAGGCGGTGACGGGAGTACCTGAAGTGGGCGAGCTGGAGCCCCAGCCCTGCGTCCTTTTTCAGGCGATCCCGAGGAGGATCGTCCTCCCCAGATGGAAGACCCAGGCGACGGAGATCTTGCGACCGAATATGGCGGCGAAGGTCCCGGAGAAACAGGGGTGCGCGGAGTAGGCGGGAGCGATCGCCTCTTTTCCAACCCGTGTTTCTTCTTCTTCTCCCCGTTCTTGTCCCTCTTCTTCTTCTTCTTGATGGGAAGAGCGGAAGAAGAAGCCGAAGGCGGAGGAGGCTGAGAGACACTAGCCGAGGTAGAAGCGGCCGTGACGGGAGCCAGAGAGAGTTCCATCAGGTGGGCTTTGAGCTGGTAGCTCCGGTTCTGCACTGCCAGACGGGTGAATTTCTTGCAGTGAGGGCAAGACTGACTCTGATGAGACTCTCCGAGGCAAAAAAGGCAGAGGCTATGCCCGTCGGAGGCCAGAAACTTTTTCAGGCAAGCCGAACACTGTTTGAAGGCCGCGGCCATCAAAGAAAAAATTCTTCCAACGGAAGTTTCTGGAACGCGGATACCCCGAAGGGCTGGCCAGCCGCCACCCCCTTGAGGGGGGAAACGGTGACCAAAGCGAGTAGGTAACTGAGTCCACCAGAAGGAAGAAACAGCACTGGGGTGGCGATCCTGCCCAAAGGACAAGATCACCGCAAAAATTGAAAAGTTTGCCAAAAGACTTTCCCTCAGAAGGGCGAAAAAATTGAGGAAGCTCTCAACGATCGTCCTGCTGCTACGGCGGAAAGAAGAGAACTGAGGTAAAATGGTGCGCGGGCGCCTCAGGGTGGGCGGTACGGTGGGCGGTCTTACCGCCAAAACTTTTGACCAATAGCTTTTCAAGCCTCCGATCGGCCGTTCTGCGCAGGCGCATAACCCATGAGTGTGGATTCACAAACTATACGAAGGAGAATGACCCTCAACATTCTCTGAATGGATATAAGCCTCAAGTGCGTCAGCTCAGATCCAGGAAGAGCTTTATAGCAAGAACAAACACTCTGAGGGTACATAAGAGCAAATCCAAATTAGAAGATGAAGGAAGAAGCTCCCTGGGCAAGGAACAACATTAAAGGAGGATATAGCTGAAGAACTCAACCTCCCCATCATCACTTGGAGGACCCCGAATATGCTGGGAATTGGAGTCCCTAAATGTAAGACCAACATGCTCCAGTGGGAGCTGCTGGCAGACAACAACACACTGTGTGAATGTGGAAAGTTGCAAAATCCGGCTCATTTACTGGTCTGTCAATTATTGCCAGAGACATCCACCAATGAGAACTGAAGTTTGGCCAACAACATAGCCAAGAAAGTGGCTTCATTTTGGCATTCCAGGGTTTGATTGGGACACAAAAGAGGAAGATTCAGATACAGTCTCAGAAAATCATCTAAAAGTCAAGGGGATGATATTTCAGGTACATATCGCCTTCCATATTTGTGGGTTCAATATGCATGGTTTTGGATTATGTCCAATAACCTGCTCATTAGAAGGTCAAATAACAAAGATGAAGTTGAAGTATTTTGAACATCAAATGAAAAGAGAGGATTCACTTGAGAAGGCCTTAATGCTGGGGAAGGTGGAGGGCAAAAGAAGAAGGGGACGGCCAAAGATGAGATGGCTAGATGGTATTGTAGACACAATGGGCATGAGGCTATGTGGACTAAGGAGGATGGTGGAGGACAGGGGTGCCTGGAGAGCGATGGTCCATGGGGTCGCAGAGTCGGAATCGACTGTGCGACTGAACAACATGTCCAATAAAAATCCTGAAATACATGTTTCTATGGTGCACAAACCAGAACTGGCCACTATAGTCCACTGTCTGCAATGTAAATATAGGGTTCACTGTTATCCTCCATTTCAGGTGTCTAAGGGAGATTTCTGAAAGTATTCCCTGCAAATACAGGACCAAATTAATCCTGCTCCAAGCTAAAAGCTAAAACCAGCACTCAGAAACAATTGAGCCTAGAAATTAACTGAGAGCCAATTCAGTTGACAAAGTATGGACATCATATGATCAAACTGTATATATAGTAATATATAGGCCTCCCTTTTTTGATCAAATGGACTTTTGGATCTGTTTTTATGATACTGTTGTCCCATGTGCAAATAATTGCTATAGTCCAAATGCAGAGAGGCAAGAATAATATGGCAAAGCTATCTTCATGAGGCTATGGACTCATCTGTCATCTCAGCCAAAGCTGACTTGCAATGATTCAAGTTGCAAAGATCACTTGGGCATCTTACAATAGTGCTAAAGCAATATCAACCTCCAGGCTGCAAAGCTGCTATTTTAAACCCCTCTTCCCCCACTTCCACATATTTTGAACAATTCTTAGCATCCCCATTAGTCACAAATGCTGAAGCTGACAGGAATTGCTTTAGGGGAAAAGTGACTCCAGCTAAAACAGGCTTCAGCTATAAAGTTGTGGCATCATCAGCATGCTGGTGATACATCAGCCTGCTGATGGCTTCTCCCCGTGGTTTTATGTTGCTTCTAAACAGCACAGGAGAAAGCCTAGACCCAAGTGGACTGAAATCTCAAACCATGACTGTAAGGAATGTATTTAGAGTACATGGATGAATGAGAGCATGTGCAGAGTGTTGGGTACAAATGGATAGAAAGTAGCCTTGGTAAAAATAGTGCAGGCAAAGACAGGGAAGATTACCAGCAGCTGGTAGAAACAGAATGTTGAGAAGAGCTAATTTGCATAATGGACTGTGATTGGTTGAGAGTGAATGATTGCTGGAGAAGGTTCTGGAGAACCCGGAGGAGAGAGAGAAATGGAGGGATTTTGAGATAGTTGCCGTAATAGAATCATCCAGCTAAGGGGCAAGAAGTTTACCCTCCCTAAGGGAGGTTTATTAGTTTGGCCTAGGAGTGGCTCAAGTGGTGATCTGTTGCCTGAAGTGTTATATTAGTATTTAATGAAGCTGCCTTTTGTTTTTTTCTCTTTTTGAAATCTGTTCATTTTTGTAAATACTTCAGTGTTGTTAAATAACCTTTCTAAAATCTCAAGCCCTTATTTCCTCACAGCTGAAAAGGGAATTTGTTTCTTTTTAGTTACATGCTACCAAGAATAGGCTGGAACACTGGTTATTAGCTCCCCCCGCCCCCGGTGGCTTAGTGGATAAGGCACTGAGCTAGGAGACCAGAAGGACGGGTTTCAATACCCAAGAACTGCGCAATGGGGGACATGAAAAGAGCCTCATTCTGGTGTCCCCTGCAAAAATCCTTTCAACCCAGACTCTCTGACACGGAAACAGAGTCAACTCTGGGAAGAGGGCAGGCTATAATTTGTCCAGGCAGGCCGGGATTAAGCTAATGAAGATCCCAGGGCTTTTCTGGTGTTAAGAAAAATCCAGGCCAGACTTCACAAGTTAAAAGTATCCTGGCCAAGATTTTCTTAGGAAAATGGGGTGGCGATCATTACAATGACTTGGCAAAAGAAAGGTCAGTAATTGGTGTGTGTGGTGGGGCATAAGGTACTCTATATATGGAGACAGCCACTAAGTGCTGCATCTTGCTGGGTGAGCATGAGGGCATGGTGTTGCCCCTGATATGATCAGGAAGTAATTTGCTTCCCGGCTCATGCTAGACCATAGGCTGTCATGCTTTCCTCAGACCACCTGGGGAGCCTATCTGGAAACATACCACCAATTGTTCACACTGGCATTGACAGGCAGAGTAAACTGGCAGGTGAAGCCAGAGTCAACAACTGAACAACAATTCTGAATCTATCATAATCTCCCTTGCACTATTAGTCTTTAGTTATTTTTTTACCCCTTTGGGTGTCAAGAGAAATACAAGTGTCTTGTTCTGGCATTTCTAGTGGCCTCCACCGAAGTACAAGTCCTTAATATTTCACAGTTGTGGAGAACTCTTCTCCTGCCAGATGTTCCAGATTCCAGCTCCCATAATCCTTTATTGTTGGTCGCCTTTGCCTGGGGCTTCTAGGAGTAATCTTTGCTACTGTATGTGAAAAACAAGTTTTTTCAGGGGTATGTGTCCTCCAAAAAATGATGGTTTTGTTTGCTTATTTTTGGCACTATCCCTACCAAATTAACCAGCTCCAGTTACAAAGATCTTCATACACAGTTATAGGCTGAACCCAGAAATGTCAACTGAAATTATTTCTCAAAATTACTTCTCCTGTACAGCTGTTCAAGAGACATTGTCATCTGCCACCCATTCCACTGCACATTATAGTTAATGGTAGTTGTACTGTGATCTTTTTCTGATTACATACTGACTCTCTTGGGTTACATATTGATGCTCATAGTAAGAATTTTCATTTATTCCAATCCTAGTGCCTACCTGCAAGATCCACTTAACATGTTGCTGTTCCTTTACACAGAATTCAAGTTCTTTTGGGGGGAAATAGAATATGTGTAATTACAGCATGCTAAAGATTTATTATCTCAAAATTATGCAGTTTTAGTATGAAAGAATATAAAATATAAAGAATGTTTATTTTGAAATAATTTCCTGGGGTGACACTGAAAATAGTTACAAGGTCATTCGTACAGTTGGAACAGTATCTAGTTATTTCATGAAGCACAAACATCTGTAGCAAAAAGAACAGCTAAATATACAGATAGCTTCAGTCATGTCAGAACTTTTGACTTTAATCTGCTAATACATGTTACAAGGACTACGATAATGCAAAGCATCTGAACAGATTCTGATAGATTAGTAAAATTATATAAATGCAAGCAGGAAGAAAAAAAATGGATGCAGTGTTAAATAAATACACTACTGACCCTCAAAAATGTTTTACTACATCAGGCAAGCAGTGTTCTTTTGTTGTGACAAGGTGAATTATCATTAGCTCATAGTTAATCATAGGCAATCAATTTATCTTTTCCTTCCAAGTAAGACAGAGCCTGCAGCATTTCGTTATGCCATTAAATATATAACAAAATGCTACCGTATGAAAGCACTGTCTATTTTACACAGATGTTGCTTCTTCACCAGAACCTTGTGAGCAGTTGTATCAGAACCTTATAGAAGAAAAAATATTAATAAGTCCATTAATTAATTGAAGTAACAAAGCACAGGAATAAACCTGATTAGCAAACAAAGAACTTTGATGATTGGGTACTTTCACTCTATTCTCTTCAGGCTGCTATACTAATGTAAAGTTGTTTTTTACTGAAATCCCTAAACCATAAAGTGATGCAAGATTTAGCCTGAATGATGGAAAAGGCATGGCCAGGAGATGAGAGAAAAGGTTTTCTGCTACCATTTCAACCTAGTTGAAATTCTTATAGACATATCAGAACCTGCTTCGCAGGAACAGTTTCTTAGGCAGTCCATGGTTCTATTCTTGGACAGCAACCACAGTGCAGGAAGAGGGCTGCCTCCATAATCTATCAAATCAGGTATTTAATTCATTCATTCAACTACCACTGAATTTACATGAGAACAATAAATGGCTAACTAGGAGGTTGTTTTTCTTTTACACTTCTAAGTAGTCTCATACATTTGAGCTTAAAAGGAAAAGGGATGCTCTGTACAGGCAATATGAATTTCTGTCAGGATTACATCTTCAAAAGGATTAAAAATAGTAAAATGCGTTCAATTACCATTAAATATAATCTGTACTATGAACGTGTTCCACTACCCTAGATCAAGTAAATCTACTGAACATACAAATCAAGAAATACTCAAATGCTTGTTTTATGTTTGGTAATGGAGATAGAATTGTTTTCCCATCTCACCTAACCCACCCCAAGCATTTAATACGTCATAAGTGTAAAGCACAAAAACAGCAAATGTTGAAGAATAATAGAATGCTTGTAGCAATCTTTATGGAAATTTAAGCCAACAGGTACTGTGTCATAGCACTTTCAAGATAAACTGAACCCTGTTTAACCATTACATGAAACGTTATGAAATGTGATTGTTTTCTCTTATCAGTCCTGAGCACATAACATCCCCCAATTAAAAAGCTTACTATCTGCATGTATAAAGAATGGAACACATCTAAGAATTACTGTAAAATGTGAACAGTTGTTTATTGTCAAACTACACACTAAAAGTCTCAAAGATATTTATACAGCAATGATGCATTAACAGGCAGAAATGTGGTAAAATCAATGGCAGCCTTCCAATCACAGCATTTTCAGTTAGTCTTCTTGAAGCCACTGAAATTATTCATGGGTGTTTCCTTCCAAAATTGTTTCTTAGATAGCCATGGTGCACTGCAGGAACTGAAAAATAAAAGCAAGCTTAATATAACCATAAACATTTTGAATTGACATATGGATAGTAAAACATGGGATTTGTTCAGATATATAATAAGTGAATGACAATGGATTTTATCCAGAGAGCCTGTAAGAGTTCCACTTACAAAGAATTCTCAGGCATTGAAAAGGGAAAAAGTTTTTTTTTCAATTCCCCTTTCACCTATCAGCCCCTTCTGCCAAGAAAAAAATCTGCTCTAAACAACAAAAGAGGACACGCCAGACTTTTTAGGGGTAATGCATGAAAACCACCTCTCACTTCCATCAGCAGTATCCTCTACTGGATGAAATGCTCTTCAACTAGAAGCCCTTTCATTCTGAGACAGACGAGCATCTTGGGATCCATGAAGGAAATAAAAAGGTGAAAATAACAAAAACAAGGGCCAAAGAATGACAACTTAACCTAAAATTATGTAATTATGTGTATGTCACAAGTCAATGGCAGCAATACAAAAACCTTGCAAATTTTCACTACCTACTATCCAGTCCTTTTTATGTTTAGTAATGCATATATACAGCTCCATTATATAAACAAAGTAGAAATACAACCAATTATCTGGTCCTAAAAGTCTATTCTGAGAAGATGTCCAACACTGCTGGCTGAAAGCTACACACAGTGGAAGGATATGGCCATTACAATTTAGAAAATGGAAATTGAATTTAATATGCTATTCATTATTAGGCTTCAATATAGCCAGTCCCCTTCTTCTGACTAGTTTTCACCAGAAAAACAGCAGTTCAGAAAAATGAATAAAGAATTAATTTTGTGCAGTTTTTGCCTAAACAGCCCATTTTAGGCATTAAATGAAGACTGCAAGTTATGAGGGCAATACCTTCTTCAAAACTATGTTCACAGAACACTAAGGTTGGATAAAACTGTTGGAAAAACTGGTCAAAACTATTCTGACTCAATATAAAGATATTGCACATGTTATGTTATGTGCCATAAAGTCAGAAGCAACTTATACAATCCCAATAGGGCTTTCAAGGTAAGTTTTACACTTCTGCACCCCCGGTGAGCTTCCATGGCTGGGCAGAGATTCAAAACCAGGCTTCCTGAATCCTAGTCCATCACACTATCCCTTATACCGCATTGGCAATCCCACATGATGGATACAGCAGCAGTTAAAAATTAATTTACTGCATCACACACACAAAATTGTCTGGTACTTGGTCTAATCCATGTGTCGTATACTAAATAAAGTGCGCTAAATCCAAATCTCATTCTGCCTAGTACATCAGGATCTTAAGTAAGCAACTAACACACTCTTGGTTAGGTTCTTGAGTTAATTACATGGTGTATATTTCCCACAAATGTAGCAAAAATTGTCCGGTTTATTAACACAGCTGTGCCTACTCATCTTTAGCTCAAAACAGACTCACTACGGCCTAGCTGTACTATCCAATAAGAACATGCATGCCACCAGGGGATGTGATTTAGCTGAGGCAGCCGCAGTCATAGTGGTAGCTGCAACTGTTATAATGTTCTCATGTAAAAATACATTGCCCAATTACCGACCACTTGAACAACTATAGCACACCTTAAAATCTTTACACGATAGGCAAATTCTAAGTTCAAATTTGGAATCAACACATTCGCTATCATGTAAATCACATGTGTTATTCCCAGTAGCAAAATCGTTGTTGTGCAGTGTTAGAAATGCTTGTTATTTTTGTGGGCTTTTTATTGCCACAAACCTTCTATATTACTAGGATTCATACAAAAGGTTTTCACAGATTTATTACTGTATTCTGAGATACAATGTGCCCTTGTTCAAAGAAGTAGGCTTCTGGGAGGCGGAGAGCAATGAGAACTAGGCAAACTTATTTAACACAGAGTCTTATGTCTGCAATTGCAAATAAGAGTATGGAACAGGTTATTGCCTGTCAAATATTCCTGAATGTGATTCTGGTACTTGGAAGATAGAGATTACCAAAAATAATTTCAAACCAGCAACTCCATTCAGTATGGTTTCTATAGAGTGTGAGTAAGGTATCAGCAGTATTACTTACATCATCATACACCAGATTTACAATGCCTTGTTGCATGCTGTCTCTTCTTCTGAAAAAGTCTCCAAAAAGAAAATGGTGAAAAATTGATACTGTGAAAATCCTGAGACACAATCCTGAACATATTCCTAAAGAGTTGTAAAGTCAATTCCAATTTAGGGTGATCCTTATCAGTATGAAGAAATGTTAGGCCAATCCCTGTTACTCTACGAGAGAGGTCGGCAACCTTTTAAAGTCAGGGGCTGGGTCACGCTCCCTCAGACAGTTGAGGGGGCCGAACTGGTAGTCCCCCCACCGTAAACATATCCGCAGCTGTCATAAACGCATCTGCAGCCACTTCCGGTGGCGGTGGTTGGAGTGAGGGTGGTGGCCAGATGATTTGACGCTGATCCCTGCTCTACAACAATGCAGCTTGGGCAACAGAGTGCAGACTGCTCTTTTCCCAGGAGGTACAGTAGGGAATTCTATTCCAAATTCCTGCTCCACTCCACTGAGGTACACAGACCATTTCAACAAAATAAAACCTTGTTCAAGTCAAAGAAACGATCTTAGGCGTACAATTTTCAAACTGACCTAATGCTATTTAAAATATTTTGTCACATTTGCCTCATTATATGTGGAAATTAAGCACTTTAAAAGTCATCCCATCCTTCTCATTGTTAAGATCAGTGGCAGAAATCCACTGCATAAGTTACATCTGCAGGAAGATGATGGCTTCACCTGCAGGAGATATTCAATAGTTATAAACCTCTCTCCTCTCTCATATAGTTGACTCACAAATAATGCACTTCCTTACATGAAAGCCAATAATTAAAGATATCCATCTTTTATTGCATGGCTCCCATACAATGAAAGTAATTATTCACAAATTGGACAAGCTGTAATCTTTAATTACTAAATTAATTTTAAAAATCTCCTCTACAGATAACATCACAATCTCAAAGACATTAATGCATGCAACAGGATTTTGGCTAGAACTCACTTCAAACTGATCCAAGTTGAGAATGGTTTCAGTAATATTACAGTGGAACCTCGGATAACGATGGCATTGGACAACGGCACGATATTTTTTGAAAAGTCATGCACCAGATAACAACATTGTGTCATTGTCTGATGCATCATGTTTGATCTCCTACCTGTTCACGCTGGTTGGGGATGGAAAAAAATTGTCATTTTTGGGTCCCTGTTCCTGGCTGTCTGTCTCCCCAGCAGGGTCTGGGAGGAGCTATTCTGCGCTATTCCCACCTTCCTAAGACCTGTGCCGCACAACAGCTGATAATAATTGTGGCCGCCATGTTGATTTTTTTTACTACAATTCTCAGAGGCCCAAGCACCTCCCAGCCACCCAGACCCTCTGCTGGGGAGGCAGAGCCGGAAACAGGGACCCAAAAATGGCAAAAAAAATTTGTCCCCAACCAGCGTGGAAAGATAGATCACGTCGTCCTTTTTATAGGGGTGGGCAGAGCCATGGAACAGCTCCCCCGACCCTCACAGAGGCACCCGGGCTGGTGGAGAACCCAAAACGGGCGGAAAAAATCCATCACAATGGAATTTTTCCCACACATTTTGGGTTCTCCGCCAGCCTTGGTGCCTCTGTGAGGGTCGGGAGAGCCAATCTGTGCTGTTTCGGATGCCCCCAACCTGCCCTGGTGCTGCTGCAAGGCAACCTGCGCACAAGCAGGTTGGGGGGCATCGGAAACAGTGCGGATTGGCTCCCCCGACTCTCACTAAGGCAGCCAGGCTTTTTTTTTAGCGTTAGCCAATGCTCTGGACAACAACAAAAATCAGACGACGACACGACTTGTGGAACCAAGTTTTGTCGTTATCCGGGGTCTTACTGTACATGGATATTTTTGGATCCAGAGAAGATCAAGCAGAACTTTACTTGCACTGTGGGGATTTCCTTTTCTTCTATGGCCCTTTGCACAGACACTTCAGGATTACTAAGCAACAAAGGAACATGACCGGACACTTAACTGTAGCATACTTGGGGTGGGGGGTGGAAATGATAAATTAGTGGCACTGCCCTGCACAAGCAGAATAACCTCATGCAAGACTGCTCAGGATCCAATCTTGAAATATAATTACACCTCAGTTTCACAGTTTTCACGGTAAGTGTTATAAGAATGAATTACTGGCACCAAGTACTAGATTATTCTGAGAAGTGACTAAAAATATCTTACCTGTCAAAGCCCGAAGCTTCACACAGCAAGCCACATAGTCATCAAAAAAAATCTTGCCATTCTTGCTGTAACGTTTCACAATAGCAATTAATGTCTGTGGGCTTAGCCTATAACCTAGACAAGTCAGACGGGAGGGAAGTTTGTTTATAAGCTTAACATCAAAGCAGAAGTCTTAGAACAGCCTTTTCAATATTATAACTTTTACAAATGTAATTTCTAGCATCCAATCGATTCAAAAATACACCGACATTCAAACTTGGTAGTGAATACATGGGACAAAGAGAGGCACTTATCACTGCTGACTTGAGTAGTCACAGAATGCCTAGATATTTTGTATCCACATTCTACCATGCCTAAACGTAACAAAGACATCACGATTTAACATTCTCAAGACAAAAGTATTCATTCAACAGCACATCTGGGCCTGGAAATAAGGGCAACTAAATAGTTGTGAGGATTGCTCTATAGCAGAGAGTGGGCTGGAAACATTTATCTTATTCTTCAAACAATTTCCCTTTCTATGTACCATATTTTTGGACCATAAGACGCACTTTTTTCCTTAAAAAAGTGTGTGTGGAGGAAATGAGGGTGCATCTTATAGTCAAAACGCTGTCCAGCAAGGCTGTTGCCCCGGCTGGCCGAAGATCTCCACCGCTGCCCCCACAGCTGTTCCGGACAGAGGAAGAAGGGGGACGGACGGACCATATTTTAAGGGCCATTACCACAGGTGGCCACAAGAGGGCGAAAATCATAATTTCCCATTTAAATGCATTGGAGATCAATCAGCTTTTCTGTTTGTATTTTCCCAATGCACTTAAGTGGGAAACCAAACCTGTGCATAAAAAGAAAGGGTTTCATTTACTTTTCTTGTTTCTACTCCATGTTTCCCTGCTACACATGGTCAAAATGGAGGGGGGAAACAATGCTTCCTGGTTGCAGGGAAAACAAGAGGCATCGCTTCCTGCTTCAGTGCAATTGGTCTGCCCGCCCATTTCCCCTGCAGCGCCACCACTGGTTGGTGGTGAAAGTACAGGTTCAGAATTTTTTTCCCTTGTTTTCCTGCTCTAAAAACTGGGTGTGTCTTATGGTCAGTAAAATATGGTATATTCTTGAACCCCAATCTTGGAGAATGATTTTCCAGGGAGAAAAGAAAGGCAACTCAGAGCTTGCCCTTTACTTTACCATTAGAGCATCCTTATACTTTTTCAAGGAACAGCTCCCAGACTTGTGTCTGCTGCTGAATGTTGTTCTACCCTCTTACAAAGTACTAATAAATCAGTCAGCCTTCGTTGCACCTAAATGGAAAGCTAATGACATTTTTTTCTTCTGCTTCCCACGAGAGCTATACACTTTGTTGTGCATTTCTGAACAAATCAATCTTGCATGTTTTGCATGTGATACAGCTAATCAAGTTCAAATTTCAAAACAATTTGTTTTGTATTATGACTGCTGTGAACAAGGAACATATTTTATTCTGTATGAAGTATAAAATATTGTAGTCTACTTTCAAATGCCAAAGATTCTTATTCGTATGTCTTATATTACTTAGCCCCTGGTTTGCTTCACATTATTGTTGTTCAATTCATGACTTATGTATTCATGCTTTGATTATTGTATTTATGATGTATTTTTGCCTGATTGCTTTATTTCTGTTACTGTGTCTCAGGGTTTGTTGATACTCTGTTTATATGCTATTTTTTACAGGAATTGTGTTCATTGCATTTTTGTTTCGATCTGCAATGGCCCCTTCCACCTTCATGACATTTGAGAATCAGAGTTCCTCCTCTCCTCATTTTGCCGTTGGGCCCAATATGATGGTTTCCAGTGGCATTTCCTCCACTAAGGGGACCATCATCCCACCTAAAGGGGCTCATCCACCCATAGCCATTGGCCCCTTTAGGGAGGCAGGTTCTTTACCGCCACCCAATACTTGGCGTTAAGTCGTTGGCTGTACGGTCTACTCCATTACCATAGCCAGATGACCGGCAAGACCCTATCATACTCATAATTTAGTGTTAAACTGATAGAATCCTGATTTAAATATAAAACTAAAACAAACTGTAATCCAGCCTTAGGGTAAGCAGTTGCACTAAGCAGACCACATGGTGACAGTGTTACTGACAGAACCAGTGCAATCTAGTGCAACTATGATTATGGGAATTCTCATTATACAGTAGTGGTGAACCTTGTCATGCCAGGTGTTCTTGAACTTCAATTCCCAGAAGCCCTGATCAGCAGGAGTGCTGACTTGGGCTTCTGGTAATTGAAGTCCAAGAACCCTTGGAGTGCCAAAGTTTGCCACCACTGTACTAGGGCAACACCAGATCTAGCCTCAGGTCACTGGAGAGCAAAAATATTACCGTAGCAAACCGTTCAGCCTAGTGTGAGTAAAACACTTGCATTAGGCAAACTTGAAAGCAATGTCTCTTACCCATAGCTACAATGACTTGAGTCAATTCATGAAGTTCCACAGTTCCACTTCGGTCTTGATCAATCATCATGAAATTTTGTTTCCAAGCACTGAGAGCGGCCCACAGTTCCTTGAATTCATTATATCCGAGTTTCCCAGTATTCTCTCTCTAATATTACATAGTTAAGAAACACACCACCTTACAGAAAATAGGCAAGTAATTTTTTTCTCCTGCAAAACCGTATTCTTTTTCTAAACATAGTGAGTTTTCTCATTATGGTCTTCATACTTTATTCCATTAATTAGCAATAGCAGTTACACCTATATACCACCACATAGTGCTTAGAGCAGGGGTTCCCAACCTTTTTATGCCACAGGCCTGACCTCACCCCCAGATAGCTTAGTGGGCCAGTCACATGGTTACCTCTGCCATAAACGCTGCCATAAAATGCCTTAGCAGCTGTCTTAACACATTTTACAACAGCCAGGGCGTGTTTGCGAAGGTGTGGGTGCATCCGCTTCCGGTGTCTCATCATCGTGGGCTACAAGAAACAGTGCCATTGGCCACCCCTGGCTTAGAGCACTCTCTGGGCGGTTCACAATGAACAATAATTAGCATTTTTGCCTCAAACCTTTGAGTCAACCTGGAGCCCATCAGCACTGAGTTCACGTCAGAAGTTGTGGCTGACAGTTTAACCACTGTGCCATAAGTGGTGCTCCTCTATTCCATTAATTATTTCATTAATTACTGCAAAATAGTTAAGAGGTTTCAGATATTACAGAATGGAAAGCAATGAGCTATCATAGTATTATCACAGTTCAGGGGTGACATTTACCTGGCCATAAACACCAAACCATTGGACGAGTTCTTTTTCTACATATACTACAAATTAAGTGCTACAGCTTATTTTGGAAAGTTCAGTTCTTAAATGTCAGATATACTGCAACATGTTTATTAAGACATAAGGCCTGCCAACTTTGGCAAATCTGTCACAGTGTAAGACTACAGTTCTATGAGCATTTGCTTTCTCAGGCTACCATGTCCAGAATAGTTTAGGTCAGGGGTTCTCAAACCTTTTCATCCACAGGCTGGACCACACATGCTTAGACAGATGACTGGGCCGGAGTGGTGCCCCCCCCCCCATAAACACTGCTGTAAAACACACCCGCAGCAGTCGTAAACACATTTACGACAACTGTGGGCATATTTACAGCTGTCATAAACATGTTTGCGAAAGCTGAGGGCGCATTTATGGCTGTCACAAATGCACCAGCCTCTGCTTAAACATGAAATGGTGCCGCAGGCCATAGGTTGAGAATCCCTGGTTTAGGTCTTCCAGCTCCCCACCTTTTTATGTTCTTGGCAGTGTATAAAACAAGGCCCTAAACTCCCAGCTTCTGACACCCTGTTTCTCTTGTATATCAAATGTGCTCTAGCTAGTAAATTTACAGCTCAATGTAGAAAAGGATACATCCAACATTGATATCATAAGTCTGCAGGTCTCCAAGCTGAATGCTGAAATTATAAGGGAAGGATCAATTAAGTCAGTCAATGATATCAATCTCAACTACTGCTGAGGTATCATAATCAACAGCATAGTTACATTTATATAGGCTAACAATGTGAATACTGTATATATAACAATTAGCAAAACAAGGACTGGTTTGTTAAGAATGAGAGCCACAACATTAAACTCCCAGGAAAATTACTTATTCTTCATTATGTTCTCTATGATTTCAACAAATTCACATTCATGATTACTTCTATGGAAAATTCCAGACCTTTAGCCTTGATTTTCCTGTCCCTATTGTGCATGTCCTACCATTACCTCATGACCATTAAGACAAAAATAGCCTCAGGCAATTTATCAGAAAATTACTCTGATTCAAAAGATTGTAGTGCCCAAAGTGTGCTTAAAATATTATATTACTGTACTTACTAATTGAAATCAAATTAGTAACTATAAGAAATCAACAATGGGGTTGTTGATATACAGAATAAACAAATATTCTTGGCATTCTGAAAAATATGTTGTCACTTTTCATATGTTTGTAGATCAGAAACACCATAGTTCTGCTAGTCAAAACTAGTTCTGAAACATGCAATAACCTCTACTAATAACAAAGTGAGAGGAAGGGATAAGATGACTAGCTGCCTACCAGCATTTAGAATTGCAATCAAAGTGACTTACATATGTTTCTGGGTAACTTTGCTAAACTATGGATATACATGTGAAGATTTATACTGTGGACAAATGTACAACACACCATTAATTTTACATTTTTATAACATGTGCTACAAGAATATTGCATACAAAAGTATCACTTGGATCAAAGGTCTACCATACCCAAATCTAAACAACATTTCTGCAATCTAAGATAATGAATAGGATAAGAATGATACAGGTCTACTACTCTCAGGGCACATATCAAGGAAATAATATAATTAAATAATGATGAAAATGCTGGTGCTGTAAAAATGCCAACAACTCTACTTGCAGATTAAATTTTATTCAGTAGCAACAAAGCCTTACGAGAATATGTTCCACTGATTCCAGACTGTGTTAGACATCTCTGCAGTTCCTCGGCATCCACTTCACCATCCTGTAAAATGAATGCATACATATTTGTGTTTCAAGGACATGGCCTAATCAATGTCAAATCCATGTAATTTCAATACAGTCAGTCAACTTGTCTACCCAAAATTACAGCATTAGAATACTTCATATAAGAACTAAATAACTTCTACTCCATTGAAGTGAAGCATAAATAACATCCTTTAAAAGGAAAACAAAGAACCACCACCTCTTCATTTATAAAGCCACAGTGACATCTTGCAATAGCATTAACACCTTCATATAAAGTTATTTCAAGTGTTTCCACAAGCTTTTGTTGATTTTGTTAACATGTGGAGTGAATAGTATTTTTAAAAAAAACAAGACAAAAGGGCTTTTCTCATTTTCATCTCCACTCCAGGCAAACCCTACACATTCACTGTAATTCCTGAAGTCAACAAAATACAGCTGCATACAAAAGATAATCCAAAATTAAAAAGTAACCCAGGTTCTGCAGATGCCTCCATGTGACATGGAATACATGCACAGCTGCACATAATGAAAAAACTAGGTTGGCTTTTCAAGCAGTCCTGATGTTCATGCCACTTAACTGTTTGTTTGAACAAACAAAAAAAAAATATCTCCTGGAGGAAGATGCTTTCATAATGGTATAAAGTGTAGTATTTCAAATATCATGGTACACAAATGCAAGATCCAGACAGGATATTACAAAAGAAAACTTGTACAGTATCTCAATACAAAAAGACCCACATGAAAGCCTTTAAATGTATACCATATTAAAACTTTATGTTGGTAATATAGCAATAAATAAAGATGAAATCTTTGTTTGTGAGCTTCTCCAATAAAAGTATATGAATGGAGTATAGATTTAAGATGTTTTCTTTTTTGATTCTTCGACTCATGCAAATTCCATCAGTCTGAAGTTACAAACACACTAGACTTTATAGAATACACTCCCCAGAGAGGTATAACTGTATCAATTTCAGTGTTTCCCAATCTTTAGTTCTTGGACTTTAATTCCCAGAAGCCTAAGTCAATTCCCCAAAGCACTGATCAGCCAATGTACCGATGGAGGCTTCTGGGAATTGAAGTCCACCGGTGTTCCGTGGAACATAGTTTGGGAAATGCTTTTCACCAAACTAGATCAATGAAGCTGGCATCATGCCAATCAGATTTCAGGAAAATTAATATGGATATGTGTTACTTTGAAAAACTGTAGCATGTACAAATCTATCAAACATTTATTACATTTATTACATTTATATACCTAATAGGGTCTGGATCTACACAGTCACATAAAAAAAGAAAAGAAAAGTGTAAATCAACTCCAAACTGAGTTAAGGTACTTACATCACTCACCCATTGAGACAAAAAAATTTAATTTTAAACTTATAGGGAACAAAGAGAAGGGCAACTGGAATGTTGATAAAGCATTTCCAAGACTCACTGATGGAGCAAAAGGCAACAATGCTCCCAAAGGAAATCACTCCTTCCTTTCACCCTCCCCTCCAAAAACCATACCCATGGTACATACAAGCTTCTACCTGATCAGTTCTTTTGAGTCTCAAGGCTCAAGCTTCCATCAACCCATTAGTCTTGCTACATGGCAGATGAGAGTGTGCTTATCTGACTGCTACTTCAGGAGTGAATCTTTATTCCTTCTATAAAAAATTAAATTTACTAAAACATTACACTTGAGAGCTGGGGAAAATAGGCAACTCTACATTTAAGTTCCTACTTACAGAAAATAAAAGCACATATTAGAAAACCCCTTTGCCACACCTTCTACACATATCCTTCCTCTAGAGCGGTGGTTTTCAAACTATATTCTAGAGAATGCTTGCACTGCTTAGAGCTTGAATCTTCAATAAAATCAGTTGCGGTAAGAAACTTTCCAGCTGGCTGGATACCTCATTAAATTTGGTCCCTTGCTGAACAGGCAGAGGTTCACAGTTCAAATCCTCACTGCACTTTCCAGCAGAACCTGCCTGTGCACCCTGGGAAAGATGCACAGCCTCAGAGCAGTTCAGAGAACACTACTTAATACACTATACAGTACCTAGAAACCCCTAGAAACATTTGCAGTAAGTTGGCATCAAGTTAGTGGCACTGTATTGTTATTTCACAGCATTGCTGTAGATGGAAAGACATCAACGTATTCAAGTCCTATAAATTTGTGGATAAGATAATGATAAGTAAGGTAAAGGTTGCCTTGCTCGAAAGCCAGCCGTATCATATTCTAGGGTTCAGTGCTCATCTTTGTTTATAGCCAAAGAGCCAGTGTGAGCTGTGTCTGCAGACTTTTCCATGGACATGTGGCAGGCACAACTAGACACTGGATGCACGGAATGCTGTTTACCTTCCCACCAAAGTGGTTCCTATTTATCTACTTGCTATTCCTTGCTTTTGAACGGCAAAGGTTGGCAGGAGCTGGGACAGAGACAGAAGATCACTCCATCGAGCAGCACTCAGGTCTCGATCTGCTGGTTGTGAAGTTTAATGTCTTAACCACTAAGCCATCACAGTCCCTTTATAATAATAAGCACTCCAATGGAAGTCCAACTTTGGTTATGCATGCTTTTTTAATTGTTTATCCAGAAATATCTAGCTTATTAAAATAAACTGTTTTATCCATAACATACTAGTCCTATTAAAATAGTGCAGTTATGTTTTCTAAAACTAGAGGTCGATGGAATTAAAATATGGAGAAAAAGATACAAGTAATCCATATAGATTTAGCTAACTACTGAAAAACAATCTTTGTGACTTCATTATATCTGCCCACATAGCAATGCTAGCTTAGAACACCAGACCAGATATGATGAATGCTTCTTTGGATTAGTGACAGTCCCTCTATAAATCACTTACATCTTGTGCAAATAACTTGGTCTTGGGTTGTGCATATGACTCCCTCAGTTTCAACCTGAAGACAGTCTAACTCATAGTGGCCAAACTACAGCCCGTGGGCCGAACCAGGCCTGCACCACTCACACTGCTACTGGAAGCAAAATGTGCCCATGCATGTGCAAACGCTGCTGTAAATGCACCCGCAGCTTTCGTAAACACATTTACAACAGCCGCGGATGCATTTTACGGCGGAAGGAACGTGATCGGCCCAAGGCATAAAAAGTTTGAGAACCCCTGGTCTAACTTAAGCCACAGGTTTAACTGTTGTTTATAAACATTATCATACACTAAGTAATCGGGATATTGTTCATAGAATGGTTTCTCAAATTGTACACTCATGTACTGTGGGGTTTTCATTAAAATAGGTTGGTTTTCTATCATCATCTGATGAAATGGGACTGTGTTCCCATAGAAGCAGTTTTCAAGTTTGACTATTTGACCTGTACAGAAATACTTTAAGTCAATAAGCCCATGACTGTCCTGGCTGTGTGGCAAATAAAGGTGCTCCAAACATGCCTCTGAATGATGGCACCAATATTTTGAGAAAAGGACTTGGGTTTTGCTATTTTCATCAAGTACTTTCACTGTACCGGGACTGCCCAGCTGTTTCCTTTGGCATTGAGTTCTGTAATAACTACTACCTTTTGGCTATCAAGATACAAGAGTGAGATGGAGCAGTTTTCATCCAAAGCGCTTTCCCACCCAAACCATGCCCCAGAGAAGCCTCGGACGAACAGCAGAACAGAGCAGATGGGGGGGGGGGGGGCCTCTCCCAGTCCCTGTAGAAGCAGCGAGGACTCCGGAAAACACAGCAAAACTGCCACAATCATCGATGATGCTTCCTCCACCTCCATGGTAAGTGATGTCTTGTGACTTCCGGCATGGGGGCGGGGTGGAATTATAGAGTTTAAAATGGCAGCTGGCACCATTTTAAACTCTAAAGATGCAAGTAAGCCCATTACGTAAATTATTTTTTTGCATAAATTGCAAAAGTCCCCCAGACATTTTCGATTGCAGCCAAAGTTTGGGGCTTCACATTAGGGCAGGGGCTGAAGGGATATGTCCACCCCACCCTTCTTGAACCTGCGGAGCCAGCGGAGAGGGGATGGCACCCCCCAGACACCCCGATATTAAAGAGGACAACAGGCGAGATATCCTCTTTAATATCAGGGTGTCTCTGCCACATCACGACGGGATTTTTTCCACCCATTTTGGCTTCTCCACCAGCCCTGGTGCCTATGATAGGCTTGGGGGAGGCAGTCCGTGCTGTTTCTGACGCACCCCGACCTCCCGGAGGGTGGGGCAAGGCAAAACCTGCAGCTGATGGAAGGGCTTTTCCCTGGTATTTTGCCTTGCTCCACCGCCCTGGGAGCTGAGGGAGCGCTGGAAACAGTGTGGACCAGCTCCCCAGAACCTCATAGAGGCACCTGGGCTGCCTCTGCCCACCCCCACTAAAAGGACGACGGTGATCTCCTACCTGTTCACGCTGGTTGGGGATGAAAAAATTGCCATTGTCAGGTCCCTGTGTCCGGCTCTCCGCCTACCCAGTGGCGTCTGGGAGGGTGGGAGGACCTATTCCACGCTGTTCCCACCTTCCTACCACCTCCCTGGGCCGCAGAACAGCTGAGAAGTTGCAGCCGCCATCTTTTTTTAAAAAAGAAAAAGATGGCGGCTGCAAATTTTCGCAGCTGTTGTGCGGCCCAGGAAGGTGCTAGGAAGGTGGGAACAGCGCGGAATAGGTCTTCCCACCCTCCCAAACACTGGAGAGCCGGACACAGGGACCCGATGAACAGGTAGATCAAACACGATGCACCGCATAACGACATAATGATGCTATCCGGTGCATGACTTTTCTAAAAATATAGCGCCATTATCCGGTTTTGTCATTATGCGATGCTGTCGTTATCTGGGGTTCCATTGTACTCTTAAATGCACACTGTCCAGGTGAACATAAGCTTGCATAATTGTATCACTAATATGGAACAGCAAGTACATGTTACCAAGGCCCCAACTGAATTTCTGCTAGTGTGTGACTAGAACAATATTATGGATTCATTAACTGGCTAGTCAACATTCTGAGTTACATCAACACACTATACAGGCATAAATATTCATTCAGATTCTGGCCCTTGGATATATCGTATGAACAATTACTTCTAGAGGAGCCCACTTCAACAAGAATCCACTTTTATGGACTAAGGTTGCTACTGAGCTAGGGCAATTCTGACTCAGATCACAGACAATTATCATCTGCAGCATATCTATTTCTTTCTCATTAGCTCTGTAAACGGAGCACCATACCTAGGTACAATACACAAATGCAAAATATACTGCTGCCTGTACTGAAACAAGTATTGTATGAGTAACAATACTATTGATGGAAATTAACCTGTACATATTATTTAAATACAGTACTTTTAACAATTCAAATTTAAATGCAAAGATGACTCTGTCTTTCAACCTTGCATGAAATCTCAACACTAAAATATAAACTGGTACTTACAATGCGGACAAGACATTGAACCAGAACTAAAAGTTATGGTTTTCAAGAGTTGTTCTTACTAAAGCAGTAACATGTCGGATGTAACAAGTAATGTCTTTAGACCTCACTGTAAATACTACAAATTAAAACGCTAAGGAGAGGGGATATCTGAACAAAGATTACTCACCTGAAACTGAAGTTCCTCATGAACCTTTGCAGATCCACACTCTTGATAGAATGCATATTGCCATCACAAGTCCCATAACGCTCTAGAGACCAATGACCTGTGGGGCCATGCATATGCCCTTTGGTGAATCTTTACTATAACCTTTTAACCAGCCCTTTTGTATAGATTAAACTGATCTCTAGTGGTACTCTAAAATAGCTAGCGATGTGCAAAGTACTTGCCTGTTCCAACCCAAAAACCCAATGCAAACTTACAAAATATGATTAAACAGTCACTCTGCATTCTCCTCAGCTAAGCACTGGATCACTTAGAACTAGGCTATTCTATATAATTATCTGTCTTGAAAAATGAGAATTACTCCACTCAACAGTCTTTCTGCTCTTATAATCCTGTAAATATGATAAACCTGAGAGTGATTTGTAGCCAAGGGGTTACAGTATCAAATTTAAACAGCATTTTCCATCCCAATAAAAACCTAGAGAGATTCCCAGCACATTGTAGATCAGAATGTTTCCTCTTATCAAAATAGGCAAGCAAAGAAACATTTAAATCTGTATTTTAGTCAAGAATAAATAATTCCACCTGAAGTCTGCATTCAGATCAGAAATAAATGGAGAAGAAATAGTACCAATATTTCTTTTTAAAGAGCAGTATTAATGCTGTAGACCAGGAGTTCTTAACCTCTGTAAACCGGGGGCCGGGTCACGCTCCCTCAGACAGCTTTGGGGACCGGACGGCCACATGGCACTTCCTGGTGTGGTGGAGGCGGTGGTAGGGCCCGATCAAATGGCGCCATGGGCCACATTTGGCCCACGGGCCGCAGGTTGAGAATATCTGCTATACTCTCCAAGAGTCAGCCCTACAAGAATACAGTAAGTGAAATCCATACACACCACTGCCTGCTATGTGGGAAGCTAACTACCATGTGGTTTGGCCAGTTTCCAGCCATCCTGCTACAATTGTCCTATCCCACCCTTGAAAGAGACTACTACCAGTTACTTATTTTAGTAACAAATCTCTGATACTTTAATATAGCAGCCCTGTATTTAACCCAGTAGCCATATGTTGCCATAAATAAAGTACAGTAAAGGTAAAGGTTTCCCTTTGCTCGAAAGCCAGTCATATCCAACTCTAGGGTTCAGTGCTCATCTCTGTTTCAAAGCCGAAGAGCCAGCACTATCTGTTTCTGCAGACTTTTCCGTGGTCATGTGGCAGGCATGACTAAACACCAGAGCTCAGGGAACACTGTTTCCTTCCCACCGAAGTGGTCCCTATTTATCTACTTGCAATTTCTTGCTTTCGAACTGCTAGGTTGGTAGGAGCCATAAATGCAAGCAAACAAATAAGTAAATTGTAGGATGAATCTCTGCATTTCCCCTTGGTCAGTCTGCTGGGTATCCATTCTAGTCCATTCTAAACCTCTGTCTTTCATCAACTGGTTTTGCAAAACAGTTTTTTTTAAATATACTGTATATAAAAAAACTTGTCTGCTAATGAGCTAGTACCATTTACAGTGGTACCTCGGATAAAGTCCGATTCGGATAAGGTCATGGTTTTCATGCATATGTGATGCATCGCATAAAGTCCAAAACAGATTAAAAATGGATGTTATCTGAGGTGTTTGGTATAGGAACCTCGGATAAAATCCATATTTTTTTGACATTATCCGATGCATCGCCCATTTGATTCGGATAAAGTCCAAACTTGTGGAATGAGTTTGGACTTTATCCGAGGTTCTACTGTATTTCCATGCAGTTGAGGTAGGGATACTGCAGTCTAGTAAAAAAAAATCAACCAGGCTAGTCATTAATTACAGGGCTACATAATACAGATATTATTGTTGACATATTACAGGTTGCCAAAAAAGTTCCTGATAAACTATCTTACCAATACTGTACCCAGGAAAATAATGCAAAAACTTGAATATGATTCTGAACGTACCTGTCCAGCAATAGCACTGAAGAATGTCCACAATGGATCAGCAGCACCAGCTGCAGCATAGACACCAGAGTAAACAGAATAGCCAGCAGATCCTCCATGGGCGACACTTGGTACTCCTCCAGGGACAGACTGGCCTACTGCTATTTGCATTGGCATCTGACCATGGTAAACTCCATACTTTTGCAAAGAGAAAAGACAGATTTCGGTATTTTTATCAGGTTAAGACAAACATACAAAGCCAGTGACAAATTTTCATCGCTTCAATACATCATATATACCCAAAAGAGTTTATTATGTTTAACATACTTCTGCAAAGATACAACAGCTTAACAAATGAGAAATTACAGAAGACATTATTGATTAGACAGTTATTTTCATTCGTATATCAGAAAAAAACATTACATGAAAAAATACAATCAATGCAACATTTATCTGCATGCAAATTTTGACTTCCTAGGGGTACAAAACAAATCTAGTAAAAATGGTTGAAATAACACTATTGAAGTAGCCTACGTCTGGTCAAAGATAGTTTAATAATTTTAAATTTTAAAATGTGTTTGAATTTTAAATTGTGCTCTGATACAAATTAAGAAAGATGCAGCTGTGAGAACAGAAATGTTTCCTATTCCACTTGATCTCAACCCATACAAAACATTTATATTGTGTAAATATTTCACATGCTGCACAATAGCCACAATATTAACTGTTGGACTCCTTGTGTCCGAGGCAAATTGACTGTAAGCTGCAAAAATTGACACCAAAATAAACCTGTGTCTCACTGCACTACAAGTTACAATGAAGGGGGAGAGTGTTGCTACAATTGTGATGGAAGCTTTCCAATAGCTATGAATGAGATAGGGTGGGAGAGAAGCAAGAATTTCTATTTGCTACTCTTGCTACTTTTATTGTCTCTGTTTGCTACTATCGCTACTTTTATTTATGTTTCATTGTAGCTGAATAAATATGGCTTATATTCAAAATGATATTTTTATATATTTCTGACACTATAGGATTGTAAATTGGTATATAATGGAATATACATTTCATGTTTTCCTTTTTAATGTTTTTTTGATATAGTATTTTTGTGTTATTATTTGTGCCTTATTTAGTTGGTTTATTTGTTCCGGTTTTTGATGGTTTTACATACTTGTAAGGAGCCATGAGTGTTGTATGCACAGAAAGGTGAGTGGGTATATATGTATGTATAGTCCTAATGTGAAGGTCCACACAAGCCAGAATCCTGCTCCACTGAAAGAAATAGTAATTTGAAGGGTGACATACATACTATTGTTTTTATTAGAAATTTAAAAAGGAAGCTAAATAGAATTTTCACAGGGAGTGAAAACAAAAAAAACACCTCAAGATCACCCTACCCCATGCTGGCTGACAACTAATGAAAGAGAACAGAGGACATTTCACTTGCCACTAATGAAAAATGGCCTGGACATTTTCAATTTTCTAGTTTTATACTTATTCCTATTTGCATGTTTAAAGCACCAAATTCACACAGCTGATAGCATTTTTGTCCAGTGCATCTTAAACTTTTATATTGAGGCACTATTTTGTCCAATAAAACTGCTTCATAAATGTGGAGTCATCAACTAGCTGAGATACCACTAGAACTTGCTAAAAGACATTTCCTACACTGACATCCCAAGACCTTTATTTTGCCTGTTTCTTTCACATCAATGAACAGTGCAATCTTACGCATGACTATTCAGAAGTAGAATTCATTTCCTATGTTATATCTTTACCAATTTCTGAGCTATACTCATATATAAGAAACTTTTAATAGAAACAAACCAGTGACAGGATTCATGCTAGAATTCACATATCACAAGAGCACTTTGGTTCTTATTCATCCCTGTTACCTCTTTGTGTTGGGGCTAATGTGGATGAATATTTTGCCTGCATGCCATAACCCTACTCAGATGCCCCACAACTGGCGTGGAGAACTATCTTTCATCGATTTTGTGTTTTACAGCTTTAACAGGCAGTCTGAACAAAGCTTCAGACAAATTTGGGGTGTGTGTGTGTGACTCCCAAGTGAATAAATGTATTGCCCCTGCACTCATACCTTTAATAACATCTCAAAAATAACCAGCATAAAGTCCCACACAAGGAATCTTATGCTGATATTAAACACACATACAGGTGAAACTCGGAAAATTAGAATATCGTGCAAATGTTCATTCATTTCACTTAAAAGGTGAAACAAATATGAGATAGACTCACTACATGCAAAGCAAGATATGTCATGCTTTAAGGTTCCCCTTGCTCGAAAGCCAGTCGTATCAGACTCAAGGGTGCAGTGCTCATCTGTTTCAAAGCCGAAGAGCCAGCGCTATCTGCTGCTGCAGACGTTTCCGTGGTCATGTGGCAGGCATGACTAGACACCAAAGCGCATGGAACGCTGTTACCTTCCCACCGGAGTGCTCCCTATTTATCTACTTACAATGTGTGCTAGGTTGGCAGGAGTGTCATGCCTTAATTCGTTATAATTGTGATGTACAGCATACATGAGATTATGTGATGATAATGGAGTACATGAGATTGGGGGGTTGGGGTTTTCATAAACTGCAAACCACAAGCATCAATATTATAACAAAGTAAGGCTTGAACTCTCTCGCTTTGCGTGTAATGAGTCTCTCTTATATATGTTTCACCTGTTAAGTTGCATTACTGAGCTGAATAAACATTTGCACACGATATTCTAATTTCCCGAGTTCCACCTGTAACACTGGCACACTAGCAGGGCTCGTTAAGGACTTTTAAATTTAGAAAAGGGAGCTTTTAAAATAACAGCACGGAGAAGCAGACTATACATTTTATCCTTAAAGCATTAAAGGAGGACAAGGCTGAGGAACCGCGGCTAAGTGCAAGAGCGCAACACGCTCAAACGGGGGCTGATGGCGGACAGAGAACACCAACACCCAGTGTGTGCGTGAACGTGGAGGAGAAGAGACAGAGTGCGGCTCATGCGCTGGCCTGCCAAGAAACATGTGCAGAGCATGGCTTTCATTTTGGGCCAAGGGCGACAAAAGCCGAGACAGCGGCTTCCATTTTGGCAGTCCGAAGGGTGAGCTGGACCAGGACACCAAAGAAGGACTCGCTCCGTGCGGTGAGGAACTCCCTCTTTCGACGCACACACACACACACACACACACACACACACACACACACACACACACCGAGGCCTCCCAGGCAAACGGCGAGGGCGGGGGGGGGGAGAGGAATGGGGCCCGGTTTCTACAGGGGCCGAAAGGAGACAAAAGGCTCGCGGCGTGGAGCCAGGGCCTGTGCGTCACTGAGGAGGCCAGAGCGTCGTCCCTCCTTCCCCCGCCTCACTGAGCCGCCAGAGCTGGAAATGGGAGCAGGAGGAGGAGGAGGAGGGGAAGGCGGTTAGGCCTCAGCGCCAGGCCGAGAGGAAGAAAGGCAGGCCCAGCCAGGGGCCTCGCTCGCTCTTCTTGGGAAAAATCACCCCCACCCCCCTTCGCTTTCCACTCACCGCTCCGAACCCTGGGTACGTCATGGCGACGTCAGGCGCGAGGAGACCGTTACGCGAGGGTGGGGAGAGGGAGGGCAACCGCCGCGCCGATTCGAACCTCGGCCGCGTTCTGAAGTAACCGACCACAGCCCGTCAGTCGTATATTTGCCTCTCTAGTCCTGCAACTTCCTTCTTCTTCTTGACGCGACTCGTCGGAGGAACCGGAAGTTCTTTTCTTAACCCCGCCTCCACCCACTCACCCGCTTCACGTCTCCCATTGGCTGAGGCCGTCTTCCGTCGCCTAGCAGGAGAGGGCTCTGATTGGAGGAGAGGAGGCGTCTGACGTACGGAGAGGGCGGTGCGTTGTGGAGCGGAAATGGAAGGGCGGGAGCCGGAAGGGGAGGGGATGGGATTATTTGTCTGGCCGCCCTGGTTTGATTGACAAGTGAAAGTTTTCCAGAGATAAGTAAAGGTAAAGGCTTCCCTTGCTCGAAAGCCAGTCGTATCCGACTCTAGGGTGCAGTGCTCATCTCTGTTTCAAAGCCGAAGAGCCACAGCGTTGTCTGCTTCTGCAGACGTTTCTGTGGTCATGTGGCAGGCATGACTAGACACCGGAGCGCACGGAATATTGTTACCTCCCCACCAAAGTGGTCCCTTTTTATTTACTTGCAATTTCTTGCTTTCGAATTGCTAGGGTTGGCAGGAGCTGGGACAAAGACGGGAGCGCATTCCGTCCTGCAGTACTCGGGAATCGAACTGCTGACCTCCCGCCTCCCAGTCAGCGTCTTAGCCACTTGAGCCACTGCAGTCCCTTGTTTTCCAGAGATAGAAAAGTGTATAATGCGACTGAACAACAATAACATCAATAGTGACGATAGAGATAAGAAAGAGTAGAACAGTCCCTTTTGACTGTCCTGCGGTGGCTCAGTGGTTAAGAAGCTCGCCTTGTTAGCTGGCTCTGGCTGGCAAGTCGGCAGTTCGAGACCCGAGCAGTGCATTACGGTTTGAATGCCCATTTTATGCCTCACCTCTGCCAACCTAGCAGTTCGAAAGCAAGAAATCACAAGTAGATCAAAAAGAGACCACTTCGGTGGGGGCGGGGATCTTGGGGGCATGAAAAGAGCCTCATTTGGGCATCCCCTGAGTGGAGTTTCTACTACAAAAGTCCTTTAAACCCAGAATAATTTCCGAAATTATATAATACATATTACTGCCCTGAGAGGGAACCTGCTGATTTTACATGGTATGTAGCAAAAAATGGGAACAAAGCATTGTGGCAATTTAAGTCAGTGATATGCAGTAGTGGAAGTTAGACTCACAGTAACGAGCTCTTCCAGATTTATGATTGCTGCTGGAATGACTTGAAGGGATGACATCAGGAATGAGATTAGAAGGGAAAGATTGAACCAATCTTGCACTACAGACAGAGACAACAAATAAAGTGGTTTGCCCATTTGGAGAGAGTGTCTTGGAATTCCATACCATACAAGGATTATGTGAAAAAAGGAGAAAGAAAAAGACCACAAGGCCGACCCAGAGGAAGGTGGGGAGATAACATCAAAGAAACGTTACAAGAACAGCAAATAACGTCGGTGGAGGCCGCTACTAGTGCAATAACTTTGTATGTCTCTTGACACCCAAAGGGGTAATAGAGGAAGAGGAAAGACCTATGTCATTATTTGTTGCTCGTCACACCCAACCACCTTGCCTGCTCCCCTATTCTGAACTCAGTTGCCACCTTGGCAGTAACTGGAATGGAAATGAATTTTCCAGTGAAAAGCATCTCATTGCATGTTAGCCTTGATGAAAAGCAGAATATTAACAGGATGCCTTTATCCTGAAGGAGTACTGAAAAGCCATTGTGTTTACAAAAGACCCACCATCATTTATTAATATAGGAGCCACCTGCCTATATTTTGGGATTGCTTTGCAGGTGGCTCCCTATGAGGGCAGTCATGATAAACACCTCTGTGTCTGAAGTTACCAAGTTACACACCTGCCTTCAGATTTAATTAAGATTTATTTCAATGTGTGTTTTCATGGATTACAATCTACTTGCTCAGACACTGTTGAAATGGATAGAAATCCATGAAGCACATATTAAAATCAATGTGTTACTCCTCAAAGTGCCACAGCTTTTTACATTTTTTCATATACATGATCAAACAAATTAGCAAGGGAAATCCTGTTTTGCATAATGTTATTTAATTTCTTAGAACATTGCTTTACGTTGTTATGTCTCCACAGGGTGAAAGTGAGATCTCCTCTTAAAAATCAGTGGCATCCTTAGTGCTGGAGTAGAGGAGGCTTTGGCCACCCAAACTTTTGTTTTTTACCTACCACTCCCACCAGCCCTTTCGTCAACTATGCTGGTCCAGATCTCTGGAATTTGGAGATCATGATTTCTGTGCAGCCAAAAATCACCCATTTCTATCATATAGGCTGGGCAGCAGCATGTCTCTCTTACCCCGCCACCACCCAAAAATAGGGAAATCCTGTTTTGTGGGTGCATTTACGGTTTTGCACATGTGCGGGCGCATTTTACTTCCACTTCTGGGGCAGCACAGGCTGGATGATTTGGTGCTGTGGGCTGGATCCAGCCTGTGGGCCGTAGCTTGGGCACCCCTGCTCTATTCCCTGCCTCACCTTTTAATCTCTGTCAGCTTTTGGGGTTGACATTAGCTGATCAGGTAGAGTCCAACGAACATTGATTAATGATACTGAATAGTTTACAATGCTTGTTAAAAAGACATTTATTGACTGGGGTGAAGGATAGAATGATGTTCCTCTGCCATTCCACAAACAAAAGTGGACTAGATTGTTAGTTGAATACTGGCAATGGGATAGCTGCACCTCTCACAACTCCTGAAGGTAGCAGGGCAGTTTAGGTGAACCTGGTCTGGTCTGTGGTATTTGCAGCATTCTTGTCAACAGAGGGGATTAGCTGCCTAGAGAGAAACCTCCCTCTGACTCATGCTGCTTGAGGTAGTTTGTTTAATTCTAGAACTGCTCTCAAGAGCTTCCAAGTATGCAATTTGGCTTTAAACTTTCAAAAGCACAATGATGTAGATTCTCATTTGTAAAAAGGTAGTAATACAATACTGATGTTAGCTGTACTCTAACGTCCCCAATCTAAGAATTAACAGTCCATATTGGCTTTGATAAGAGAACCAAACCAGATGGTTCACAGCAAAACAAATACCACCCATGGTTTTACTTTCCATTCTCAAGGAAAAAGAAGGGTTTTATGTGTGTATGTTTGAATTTAGAGCAACCCAAAGTCCTGGGGATTTTTGCAAATGTGATGTAATGACTAGAAATTTTTCTTAGGTCAACAGAAATTACAAACAATATACAGTAACAGCAAGGTTTTTGACTCTGGGACTAGCATATGCTGTGTGTTGCCCCCCCCCCCCCCCAAGTCCTTTATAAACTAGAAGGAAATAGGTAGTTAAGAACTGAAATAAAACCAATCAATAAAGAAGGGAAATGAAAGTGATAATAAGGAAACATTCAAACCCAGTAACAATATAAAGGTTTTGTACTACTGTGTGGAATGTACTTAGGGACCAGTTTATCTTTTCTCTTTATCTTAATTTTTTAAATGTTTAATTTAGGCTTAACTATTAAATACATTTTGTCAACTTGAGCTGCATTTACAGGCAGACATATTATTCAGAAAGTCTCATGGCTTGGGTGATCCTACAGTTCCATTATATCCATCCCAATCCTATGCATGACCAGGTCAATCCAACACAATAAAAGAAAAGAAAAGGCCAGAGGCTTTTCTGATTGTTATATAGATATTGATGTCACAAATATTTACATTATTAGAATCAATCACTCTGCCACATTTTACTAATTTGCCTTCCCAGCTTCACAACAATTTAGATTTGAAAAGGCTGTGTGCCTTGACAGGGATGTCATGGGGAGCATCCGGGTATTGTAAAGAATACATGAAATGTTACTGTATCTTTAAGTGTAACAAACTGAACAGAGAACAGGTGAAGTGAATGATTGGATGAGTCTACAGAATTACTGCATATAATGGAACTTTGCAGAATGCTCTGTGCTCTTGGGTCTTCCTACCATGTAGCCATAATGCTCATGGGTTTTCTTACCAAGTAGTCATGCTGCTCTTGGACTTCATACCATGTAGCCATACTGCTGCTCTTGGGTTTTCTTACCATGGAGCCATGCTGCTGTTTTGCTGAACTGTTTTACATGAAGCTTTGATGCTGCTTGCTTGAGTCAGCGATCTCAAGTCATGATACCTTCTGTTGGTGTTTTCCTATGATGATGTTTACTGGACCAGGATACTGAACACAGAGGTTTGTTCTCATATGCCAATGTGCAAGGACTGTTGTCTGCCAGTGAACTAAGGAAGACTGGAATCTAGCAAGTAAGACTGTCTCCAGTTTATCTACTGTTCTTCTTAGGGTACTGAACTGTTTGCCTGGAAGGGAAGAACTGCTGGCTGTGTGTTTACTCTCCAGGATAGAGAGAGTGCCAGCGTTGCCTTGATAAAGACTGTAACATATTTGATAAGCAAGCCGGGACTGAATGGGCTTTGCCGAACTTTGCAGCCAGCCAGGGAAGAGCTGGAACTGCAGTGTGTTTTTGCTGTGTGCAACAATTTACAGAGAATCTAAGAGACTGTGTTTATCTGCCTAATACCTCACAGAGAATAATCTGCTGCTTATGTTTCTTTATCACATTTTCTGCTGAGTAAAAGCTATTTGTGTTTGCGCCGTTATCCTGAGCCAGTCAAACGGGCACCTCTGCTGATGCAAAAAGTTAATCACTCTACTCTGCTAAATTCGAACCCAGCACTCCAATTTTCCTAATATGCCCCAATGGTCCACTGAAAACCAGTGAAGTACAACTAGAGAGTCGACAGTAATAAAAGTAAAACTGGTGATGGACAATACGAAAGATGATAAGAGATTATGCTAGGAAAGGAAAGGAAAATGAAACATAAATTATATCTGCCTCAGAGGTCTCAGATCTTGTATACTTTGGAGCAGGGGTCCCCAACCACCAGGCCACTGACTGCTACTGGGCCATTGGCTGTCCCGAACCAGGCCGTGGGGATGGGTGGCACTGGGAGCTCCAATGGCAGCCTTCTGACCTCAATGTGTTCTGTCAGGTCTGCCCAGCGAATGGAGCGAGAGCATGGGCTTTAGACACAGCAGATAGGCAGGTGGCTGGGCCCTTCTTCCACGTTGCTTAACTATGGTGGGGCTTCACCCCACCACCCCGCCTGTGTGCAGTGTAGTACCTCACTGCCCAAGTCAATAAATTATATATTATGCACTTTATCGTATTTTATTATGAACTTACACCGTCCAAAAATTCCATCACCCCCACTTAACGGCCCATGGAAAAATTGTTTAGCATGAATTCAGTCCATGGTGCAAAAAAGGTTCAGGACCCCTACTTTGGAGGATCAGCAATGAACTATGATGCTATTGATCAAAATACCATTTGCTAATGCAGATATTTATTTAGTCATCCATTCATTTCCCACCCATCTGGGATATTCTCCCACCCTGTTTTTGAAAAAGCAGCAGAGGTTTACCTGAAGTTTGCAAATGGAAGGAGAACTTGTCTTAGATTATTCCTGATGCATCAGCAAAGGTAACGTCCAAAAGCAGATTCCAACTACTGTATGTGACTGACTATTAATCCGCTCCCCAATTTCTGTCCCCGCGGAGCCCAGAGGCCTGGAGCGTTCTCACACGGCATGGCCTCTGTCAGGGACAGTTATGCCAATTGTGCCCACGGATACCACACTCCCCCTTTACTTGTTAGAATGGACCTGACAGATGGCCCTGCGCAGGAGTGGCATCAGCTGGTGTGGGGGGATGACGCTTCGGGGTTCCTTCCATGGGGGACATCTCGATATCAGTGAGGGAATACATTGCATGAAACAACACACTGTTGTGCCCAGTATTATCACCCCCACAATCACCTTGAGTGTCGTCTGAAGCCAACCCCATGGGAACCATGACCACAACGAATCCCACCACCCCCATGAAGCATCCTCCTTGATGTTTTTGAACAGGGTGTGGAGGTCCGTGAGCTGGCTCTGTACCTTACGCGTGTTGTCTGTAAGATTAAAGCAACAGATGCCATGGACAGACTCACAACCCAAATGATGTAACAACAGAAGGTAGTCGATAGCTGCTCGATTGTCTAGTATGGCATGGCGAAGCTCCGCCTGCTCCTGGTTGAGCAGCGCTATCGCCAAGGAGGTGTGGTTGATGGCTTTTGCCAGAGCGCAAGCCAATTGACCAATTCTCCGAGCGTTGCCAACGGCTAAGCCTGGCACGCCAAGTATGCTGACTGCCAATGAGACGTACTCAGCCTTACTCAAAACCCTAATGTTGCTATCACATGAGCTGTCTAACTGGGTGGCACGAGCACGCCGTATGGATGAAGGGACATTCGTGCTTGGGGCAACCATATGCCTAGTGGGGAGCAACAATGTTAAGCGACTGATACAACATGTGGAATCTGATACATTAGCGGGAATGTAATTCCAAGTGTACTGATTGCATGTAAAGAACCAACCTGAAGGCAAGGTAACATGAGCATACATTGAGCCAATTATCTCTGGGTTATCACAAGTCCAATTGCCGCTGCCGGTGTCGAGGCAACGGCGCTGAGTCCTGCCGGCCGTGGAGCTGCCGGTCATACGGTCACAAGTAGAGTTCGAGCTGACCGCCACTCGAGGAGTGTAGAGAGTGGCTGCATCAGCCGGCAAGGTCTTGGTTATCTGAGTTCCCCAGCGAGCGTACGTTGAGAAACCCGTTGGGTAAAAAGGACCGAAGATCCGCTTCACCAGCCAGTCACCGTTCCTGGTGTGCGCCTCCGGAGAATGGCACACCGGGATGAGACAGGTGCTCAAGAAGCAGTATTCTGCCTTAGGCAAAAATCAGATTGGTTGACGAGAGTCGCCAACCTCTCCCATAGGTTGTAATGCATCCGGGCAGAGAGGTATCCGCCTGGCATCAGGTCGTTGGCTTTCAGCGAAGCTGCCTGAACGCCTCCCCCCGCAAGTAGGGAGAGGGTCAGAATGATGGTGGTCGCCACGGTATTGGCGGTAATCAGGGAAAAGGCTGCAGGCAGGATGTTCTCTGGTGTCGGGTCCCTGTCCTCACGTCGGACGGCGTCCACTGCCTCATGGCAAAGGGTCTTGACCATCCCCCAGGTGATCTTCGGCGCTGTCATCTGCTGTCGCCGCTTCCTCCGCCGGGTCCCCCCAGTCAGGGTGAGGTTCTCCATCTCCGGGATCAGATTCGGGACAGCCTGGGTCCACGCCATGCGGCTCCAAGTGGGGTTTGACGCACCGGGCTGGAATCCAGATGACACCTGTAGGAGACATAATTACAGCATGCCCTCTTCCCCAGGTTATGAGTGGCGCCGGGCCCCTCCAAGAAGGATCCGGTGGCACTCGGTAACGCAACATCGGCCGCGGGAGAGCTTCCGAGCGGCGGAAGTGCTTCTCCTGCGGCGTGCAATCTGAGAAAACGTTAAGGTGATTGTACATGAACAACACCTTGTTCAGACAATGCTGTGCCTGACCCTGAGATTTGGGGAGGGCTGGTGGCTCCCCCCTTTCTGTTTGTTTGTCATTGTAGGACTTGAGTGTCCGATTGACTCGTTCCACAATCGCTTGCCCCTGCGGATTGTATGGAACGCCAAAGGTATGTTTGATATCCCAAGTGGCCATGAAGTCGGCCAGCTGCCTGGAGCTGTAGGCCGGGGCGTTATCGGTTTTAACGTGCCGTGGGTTGCCCATCGCTGCAAAGCAGGAAAGGAGATGCTGCGCCACGTGGGAAGCTGTCTCTCCCTTTTGTGCCGTTGCCCAGACGAATTGTGAAAAGGTATCAATGCAAACGTGCATGTATTGCCATCTGCCAAATTGCGGGACATGTGTGACATCCATTTGCCACACCTGATTAGCCTCTGTCCCTCATGGGTTGACCCCCCACGAGGGCCCCCCGGTGCCCCTGTGCAATGCTGACAAGAGCGAACTATGCCTTGGGCTTGAGTGAGTGGCAGGTTAAACTGTCTAGCGAGCGCCTTGGCATTCTGATGAAAGAATGCATGGCTCTGAATCGGAGTTGTGAATACTCCCAAAACTGACCGTTGCTGAATTTCCTTTGTGGCCGCATCCGCTCTGCTATTGCCCGCGGAAATTGGACCAGGTAGGTCCTGGTGACTTCGGATGTGGGCGATACAGAGCGCTTCTGTGCGGTTCCACAAGTGAAATTGAGCTGTGAGGAACAAACTTAGCAAATTTTTGTCTATCGCAGGAGTGATGTATGGAGCCGGTAGACTGTGAAGCAAATTCCTAACATACTGGCTGTCAGTTATGATGTTGAGGCGTTCTTTGGTGAAGGTGCGCAAAGCGAGGTTCACCGCTGCCAACTCTGCCCACTGCGCGGACTTCTGTGGAAGAGTTAGAAGCATGCGCCAAGCCTGGCCCTCCTGCCAAGTTAAGACACCATATGTGCGACCCCCATCCGTGAAAACTGTTCTGGCCCCCTGAAGTGGAACCAGCGATATTAATTCATACAAGCTGACTGTCTGCGTTTGAACGAGACGAGTCTGGGGTCCTTAGGCAAGTGGTATGCCAAGCATCCGGTGAATCCCTCCAAGGCAATTGGAAGCGAGTCACCGAGCTGCATCAGCTGCTGAACCTGCTCCTTTGTGAATGGGATCACGATTTTGGCTAGATCGTGCCCTGAGATGTCCCTTGCTCTCAGCCTTTCGCGGTAGACCACCACGGAGACCAACTCTTGGGGGGGAACGATGTTTCGGGAAGAGGTGTTCGGTAAATACACCCATTCCACGATACTCGCTCCTCACTCGGAGTCCACTCCCAGGGCTACGGTGAACATGGATCCGGCCAAACGATGTATAAGTTCAGGATCGGAGCATATGGCCCCTGAGTAATCCTGTCCACCCATCTCTGGCTGAGAAGTTGGTTGACCTTCTCAAGAGCCAAGCGTGCCTCTCGAGGAATTTGTATCCGGTCTGCCGGCTGCTTACCTAACGTTAGCAGCGAGAAGAGCGGCTTTAAAAGATCCGTATCCAATCTGAAATACGGTCTGGCCCAATTAATGTTTCCCAAAACCTGCTGCAACTCTACCAGGGTGACTGAGTCTTTTAAGTTGATCTGGGGCAAAACGGGCTGCGAAAGAACGGAGAAGCCGATGACCCAAGTATGAAAACGGCTCGGTTCTCTGAACTTTCTCTGGGGCAATGAGTAACCCTTTTTCCCCCAGGGTGGCCTGGAGGTCTTTAAACATTTCGCTGCCGAGTTGCGGCGCTGCGACCAAGATGTTGTCCATGAAATGACACACTAAAGCTGTGGGGTGAAGGTTTCGAAACTTTGCCAGTGCGTTGTGAACATAAATTTGGCACAGGGTGGGCGAATTGAGCATCCCCTGTGGCAAATATTTCCACGCGGAACGCTGCGTGGGCTCACTGTGGTTCACAACTAGCACTGTAAAGGCGAACCTTTCCCTGTCCCTAGGATCTAGGGGAATAGTATAAAAACAATCCTTGAGGTCTACGACCAGGATCTCCCAACCCTCGGGGATTATATTTGGATTCGGAATGCTGCATTGAAGCGGACCCATTGGCTGACTACATTTATTGATCTCTCTGAGATCGTGGAGGAGTCGCCACTTCCCCGACTTTTTCTTTATGACAAAAATGGGCAAATTCCAAGGACTGGTGGACTGCTCTATATGTCCTGCGTCTAGCTGTTCCTTAACCAGTTGCTTTAGGGCGACTAATTTCTCCCCCACTACCGGCCATTGCTCCACCCAGACTGGCGTGTTGGTAAGCCATTTAAGTGGCAGAGCCATTACCCGAAGGTAAGAGTGGCACGGTATTGTTGCAAAATGTCTCACCCCCAGAGGTTGACTTGCACGTCCAGAATGTGCGGCCGAATGACCGCTGTGCCGTCAGCCCCAGGGATCGTGACTTCCACCCACTCCTGGCTCCTAAACGCTTCTTGGATGCCGCCTACCCCCCACATTTCGGAGACCGGCTCAATGGCCCACTCCCGCGGCCACTGACTTCGGCTGACCACGCTGATGTCAGCTCCGGTATCTAGCAGCCCAGTGAATGATTTTTTATTCAAAAATACCTCTATAACTGGCCGCCGTTTCCATTCTATGTTGGTCTCCACTGTCGCTAAGACCTGGTAGCCTTGCACTGCCTCACTTGCGCTCCAGCGGTCTTCCGACCCGGACTCTGAGCTCTCCCTGAGCCTTCCCTGGCTATCTGCTGGCGAGTTACAAGGAACCATAATCAGTTGCGCTAACGTGTCTCTCTTGTGAATGGTCTGGGGTAGGTGCATCCAGAGTTGAACTTGGAGAACACCCGAAAAATTGGAGTCAATGACTCCCGGAATTACAAGAATTCCACATGCTCCTGCGACACTACGAGGCAAAACTAAGCCTATGAAGCCTTTGGGCAGGGGTCCCATGTACTGGGAATCCACCAGATAGACTGTGCATGGCAAGTCGCATGTGACGTCTGCCTGGCAAGTCAATTCTAGCCCTGTACTACCTTTGGGGCTGGCCTGCGCCTTCGCAATGTCGGGAATGTGATTGGAACTTAATCCAGCTCTGGCTCTCCCAGAGCGAGGGAAGCCTCTGTTTGGACCAGGGCCAGAGACGTGCCCGCATTCCGGTTTCCCGAATTCGGACAGAATTTGGACCAATGGAAGCCTTTGTTACACTTCGGACACGAGGTGGTTAGAGCCTTGGAACGGCCGGAATGTTGTCCGCCGCCCTTGGATCGGCACTCCCTAGCAAAGTGGCTGACCTTGCCACAATTGTGACATGCTCCTTGGTTCTTGTTCTTGGGTTTCCTACCCCCTTGCACCGCCGCTGCCAGCAGACCCATTTTGTAGGAGTCCGTGCCAACGTCGGCGCAAGCCCTAATCATGTCCGTGAGAGTCAGGTCGGGACAATTGCCCAGTGACTGCAAGATCTTATGGCAGTCGAGATTGGCGTTGTCTTTAGCCAATTTCATCATGAGCTCTTGTTGGGCTTGCTCATTATCGATCTGTCTACTGATCGCTTCTTCTAATCGATTGATAAAGTCCATGTAGGACTCCTGGGCGCCCTGTTTGACTGCAGTGTAATTTTTGACTGCTTTGCCAGTTGCTGGGACCTTGAGAAAAGCCCTGAAGGCCGTCTCAGCTGACAACTGAAGGGTGGCGAGCGGCAAGGCGGTCTGTGCATCGATGGATTCGAAGGCACCTGAACCATATAGTTGGTCAGGAATTATTGCCCCGCCCATCCTGGCAGCCCTTGCCTGAGCCTCGAGGCGATACTCGCTGTCCCATAACAAATACTGGCTGGGGTTGAGCATCATTCGCATGACGGCTTTCCAGTCATGCGGAATGAACATCATGTTCTCGCACACTTGCTGAAGCGTGCCCCTAGTGAAGCGACTCTGTAGTCCTGTCTCTGAAATGGCCTTCCGTATAGCCATGAGAAGCTTGTACGGAACTGGTGAATGAACTATCTGCTGCTGCCCCGTGAGGGCATCTACCTCCAAGCGAATTGGACAAATCTGACTAAGCTCAGCTAGTTCTTCTGCTGGCAATTCCCCCTTCCTGATCTCTTCCTCAACTGTGCGCTGAAGGGCAGTCTTGGTAGTTCGGGAACCTGTAGCTATCAGAGAACCGCCAGCGCTCCTCATTCCATGCATTCCACCGGTGACGTCTGCAGCTGTCACCGAGGGAAAGCTCCCTACACTACCCTGCTTAAACTGAAATGACGGATAGAGCGCCGTGGGTGCCGATGGCTCTGATGGCGCTGGGGGTTCTTTGGCCTCTACCCGGACTGGGTCCACCTCCGCTAAGAGTTTCCTACATTTGCTCCATGTGCGAATTGCGCCATCTGGAGCTCTCGGGGGTTGCTGAATGCAGACTCCTATCTGATCCCAGAGCTGAAGGGATAACGTACCTACTTCTGGGTAAAGCAGGCAGTGTTCCCTCAAGAACACCAAAAGCCGCGCTAGTTCTCCACTGTGAAAGCTTATCTGATATATCCTGGCCAGGGTCTTGAATTCCTCTACATGAATTCTTTGACTAGCGGACGGACGTTGCCGCTGAGGGCAAGTCCCCATATTACCTGGCATTCCTTTGAAGTCTCCTTCTCGGGATGAGTCGACGCGTCTGAAGTTCAGGCAATAGGTTTTGCGTGACAAATCTCTGGGTAGAGCTCGGAGTGTGGGCTGCTGCCACGGGCCCTCGGTGGCCTCTGCGCTGTCAGGGGTTCACAGCCGACCCTGAGCGGAACTTGTTTTTCCATGCTGCATCCGCCGCGATAGCCGGAGCAAGCTGTAGAATGCCTCTCTGAGATGCCTCGCCACGTAGCTGTCTTCCCAATCGGATGGCTTTCCGACCAGGGCTGCCGCGCTGTCCTCCGGGGTGATTGGACACGGTTCTAGCATAGAACCGGACTGCGTAGATCGCTTACTCACGAGTAGGATCACGTCAGGGTCACCAGATGTTGGATTGGGGCCGTGGAGCGGCCGTGGGGTCCCGGAGGAGACTGGTCAAATAACGACATGAAGCAAGATGGAGCGAAGACCAGTGGTTTATTGAGGGAAAATCATCATCATATATAGGAATTCAAGGCAGCGTGTGATAGAATCGTCATCTGACAGAAAATCACATCACATATTTACCCGGGTTAATTGGGAATCTCTCTCGGGGAAGTTAATTAACTAAGGCAAACACTGGCAGGGGAAGTCCATTGTTCCTAGCTTACACAAGAGTAAACATGGCCACTATTTGCGCTAGGGCTCGGGGTAATCTGCAGGTGCGGAATTACCTATTTCCTAACTGCTTAGTTAGACATTCAATTTCCTCCTGCTTGGACTGCCTGTCACGTCAGATATGGGTGAATCAATCTTATGACTATTAACCCGCTCCCCAATTTCTGTCCCCGCGGAGCCCAGAGGCCTGGAGCGTTCTCACACGGCATGGCCTCTGTCAGGGACAGTTATGCCAATTGTGCCCGCGGATACCACACTTTCTAATCCCTTCATTGCTACCCTCCTGAGTTTCAGTCTTCTTCTGAGCTCTTGACTGCAATCTCCATTTGGATTGATAATTGAAACCAGGTATACAAAAACATTTTAAGGGGTATTATTTTAAACCCTGCAAAACCCGAATGAATAAAATTGTCCTCACTACTACCCACACACTTGCTTGACTCGAAGATGGAAAATGCCAAGAGCATTTGTCCACTAGTGGAGCTTGCCAACTGTAATGTTCATTTCTGATCTTATGTGGGAAAGAATGAGCATAATATCACTTTACTTCATCAGATAAACCAAGCCTGTCAAACAGGGGACTTAGAGACAGGTTTGGGTTTCAAGGGGGTTTGGTGCATTTTCAAAATGGATATTCAAAATCCATTACTTCCTATCTGGTGGTCTTTTTACTACTCAGCAAAATGAGAAGCCATTTGGATGAAATCTAATGCTTGTTGTAGTGTTACGCATTTCCTTTTACATGTCAACACAACATGTTGATTACATTGTGTTTTCTCTCTCTCTTTGTCACATCACTCCTGACCAAGAGACATTTTATTTCATCCCAGACATCTGAACAGATTTTTTTTATCTTTTCAGTTGGCCTCCTCCTCTTCTTCAAGTGCCATATCCATTCCAGATATTGGCTATCATCATCGCTGATAGTCTTCCTGTTCTTAACTCCTCTGAACAAGTCTTCTGAGGACATTCCACGCCAGTTTCTCAGGTTCTTTAGCCACAAGGTCTGTCTACATCCAGGACCTCTCTTCCCAGGGATGTACCCTTGCATAACGAGTTGAAGTATTCTATACTTTGTGTCACTCCTCATGCCCAAGGCATTGGAGCTCTCTTTGTTTAATGGTCTTAAACAGTTCTTGTTCTTTATCCATTCAAGCAACATTTCTACATTAGTCACATGGTCAACCCATGACATCCCGAGCAGCTTGCTGTCTGCAGCTCCACATTTCAAAAGCTTTGGTTTTATTTTCAGATGCTGTGCTATAGTCCAGGAGTTCTCAACCTTTTTATGCCGGAGGCTGGGTCACGCCCCCTCAGACAGCCTCATGGCCCAGACAGCCATTTTGCCCTTCCTCCACCACATGGCACTTCCTGGTCTGATGGAGGTGGTGGTGGTGCCACATGCAATGGTGCTGAGTGCCACATGCGGCCCATGGGCTGCAGGTTGAGAATCCCTGCTTTAGTCAGTGTCCAAGCTTCAACTCTGGAAATACATAACATCTCACTATTCGGATCTTCATAGCAAGAGCTAGATCTCTAGGTAAATGTAAAGATAAAGGTTTCCCTTGCTCAGAAGCCAGTCCTATCTGACTCTAGGGCTCAGTGCTCATCTCCGTTTCAAAGCCAAAGAGCCAGCGTTTCTGCTTCTGCAGACATTTCCATGGTCATGTGGCAGGCATGACCAGACACCGGAGTGCATAGAACGCTGTTATTTTCCCACCAAAGTGGTCCCTATTTATCTACTTACAATTTATTGCTTTCGAACTGCTAGGTTGGCAGGAGCTGGGACATTCCGTCCTGCAGTACTCGGGAATCGAACTGACCTTCCGCCTCCCAGGCAGTGTCTTAGCCGCTTGAGTCACTGCAGATCTCTACTGCATAACAAATGTCATATTTTTATGTAGGTGGATTCTGCTTTTCCCCCCTCTATTCACATTTTCATCTTTACCTTGGGATCCCATTTTTCATTTAAAATACTCCCCAAATATTTTAACCAAACTGAGGCGAGAACCGTGGTCTTGCAAGGGATCGTGGCAATACTCCCCAAATATTTTAATATTTGGGGAGTATTTTAAATGAAAAGTGGGATCCCAAGGTAAAGATGAAAATGTGAATAGAGGGGGGGGGGAGGCAGAATCCACCTACATAAAAACATGACATTAAGATATTTGGGGAGGGCTCCTCACAAGATAAAATTTGGGAATTTGGTTCTATCTACAGCCAGAACTTTTTCCTCCGCCACACGACGAAGTGCAGAGTGGTTTGGACCAAACTGAGGCGAGAGAACCGTGGCCTTGCAAGGGATGGTGGCAAGCAGTCCAAGCTTTGTGGAAGGTGTCCGTGCGAGTCAACACACAGGGCAGTGCTGCTGGTGCTTTTTGTTTACTCACACAGATACCTTCCACAAAGCTTGGACTGCTTGCCACCATCCCTTGCAAGGCTTTCCTCTTGTTCTGTCTGAGACAGAAGACGAAAGTGGTGTCCTTTTGCCAAGGAAACGAAACCGAACTAGGCAGCCTCCCAGCGTTTGGATTTTGGAAGCAAACTGACTCAGCACGGTCTTGGCTTACGTTTGGAAACCAACCGGAGCTCCGGCGGGAATAGAAAGCGAAACTACCGCCTTTATAGCCAGCGCCCGCCCAGCCGAATCACCTGTGCACCGCTGCACTGCCCAGCTTGTGTGTGCTTTACTTCTTCGCATCGAGTGCCGTTGCTCTCCTTGGGGGTGGTTTATGTGCCAGAGACTGACTGACTGACCGAGAGCGGTGCCCGAACGGGCGAAAGAGTCCCGCCATGGAAACGACGGCCAGCCCGTGGAGCGTCGAGGCCCTGCTCTACTTGGTCTCTTGCTTCAGGGCCAGGATCAAGAGCCACATCCAGGTGGCCCCCGTGCTGGACCTGATGCCCTCCTTGAGCCAGGAGGAGCGGGAGCGCGTCCGAGCGGCGGCGGCCGCCCAGGGCAACGGCGGAGGCGCCGAGCAGCTCCTGCGCGCCCTGGAGACCGACGCCGCCCGCTTGGGACGGGAGTTCGGCCAGGCGCTGGTGCTGGGCGGCTTCGGGGCCGCCTGCTACGTGGACCCCAGCCTGAGCGAGCTGCCCTCGCCGTCGCTGGAGGCCAGGAACGACCTGGCCGAGTCCCTGGTGCTGCTGCTCTTCCCCGAGCTGGTGGAGAAGCTGAGGGCCGCCGAGGTGGCCCGCGCCTGTCTCCAGAAGGGCCTCTTCCACGGCGACGACATGGAGCGGGTAAGTCAGTGGTGGTGGGTGGGCTAAAGCCCGACTCCCAGGAAAAAGACACGGCACCCAAAGGCCACCCATCCATCCATGCATATAGACATGCATGCATGCATACATACATTTCTTCTTCTTCTTCTTCTTCTTCTTCTTCTTATTCTTATTCTTATTCTTCTTCTTCTTCTTCTTATTATTATTATTATTATTATTATTATTATTATTATTATTATTATTATTATTATTATTATTATTATTATTATTATTATTATTATTATTATATTCACGTTTATATGCCACCCACTTGGCTATGTGACTCCAGGCAGCTAACAGAAATGCAAATCATTCATTCATTCATATATACATACATACATAGAGGCCCTCCAGCTACAGTGGGCCGTTGTAGGGTTAAATTCTCAACCTGCAGCCCATGCCTCCACCACACCAGGAAGCATACCTGTCAAGCGTAGCTCCAGACAATACGGGACCTGCGCAGAAGGGTTCTGCACAGAACCCTTCTGTGCATCCCCTTCTGCGCATGTGCAGAAGGGTTCTACACATGCGCAGAAGGGGATGTGCAGTAACTACTCCCCCCCACCCCGTCGTCAAATTACAGGATGGCGCCGGGTCCGGGCAGGAAAGTAGAAAAAGCAGCGTTGAATTACAGGAAATCCCGACCTATACAGGATACTTGACAGGTATGCCAGGAAGTGCCATGTGGTAGAGCAGTGTTTCCCAAACTTTAGTTTGTGAACTTCAATTCCCAGAAGACTTAAGTCTATTCCCCAAAGCACTGGTCAGCCAGTGTACTGACTTAGGCTTCTGGGAACTGAAGTCCTTCATGGGGCGTGTGCCCCACTTTGGGAACCACTGTGGTGGAGGAAGGGCAAAATGGCTGTCCGGCCCCCGAAGCTGTTTGTGGGAGCGTGACCTGGCACCCGGCCTAGAAAGGTTGAGAACTCCTGGGTTAGGTTAAGATCCAGATAAAAGGTGGGTTACCTGTGTTGTAGGGGCTGGTGGCTTAGTGGTTACTTAAGACGCTGAACTTGATGCCTGGAAGGTTGGCAGGTCAGCACTTCGAGACACAAGTGTTGCATGACAGAGTGAGCACCTGTTGTCTGCCCCGCTCCTGCCAACCTAGCAGTTCAAAAGCAAGAAATTGCAAGTAGATAAATAGGTACTGCTTCAGCAGGAAAGGTAACAGCATTCTGTGTGCTTCAGTGTCTAGTCATACCTGCAACGGAAACGTTTGCAGATGCATGCAGCACTGACCCTTTGGCTATAAATGGAGATGAGCACCAAACCCTAGAGTCAGATAAGATTGGCTTTTGAGCAAGGAGGGGACCTTTCCCTGTGTTGTAGGGCTCCAATAGCCGTGCGGCTCAGGGATTCCAGGCTTACATCACTTTGTTGCCTAGCTCTGCTGGAGAGACCTGCTCATTTGGGGAGAAGGAGAATTGGTTCATCCAGTGGGATGCAGGTGCTGATCATGGCAAAGGACCCACTCAAGGACTGCTCAAAAGTAGGGAAACCTATGGTGGTCCACATCCGGCTGTGTACCCTTCTATGGGTGAATGAGTTTGGGCCAGCTACTGCGGGGGGGGGGGGGGAGAGATACTGCTATTGTAGAATCTCCCATTCAGCATGGCCTCTAACAAAGTAGGCTGTCCTTTTCTGAGGGTTGTAATCAGACGAATAATTTGTCCAAGGGTTGCCATCTTTTTTCACGCCCTTGTACAGCCTTGTGCAAACAGAATAAGAGTGGATGAACCATGTGAGAAACAGTAGAGCACCCAGCAGGACACAGCTCAGATGAGAACAAGGAAGGAAGCCTTGAGAGGAACTAATTATCCCATTCTTGGAAGCTACAACAGTAGTTGATGTCTAAGACATCTTAAGGGCTTGTTTGAGAATATAAAGATGGAACAAAGACCCAAAAAACCCTGTGATTTCCTGAAAGACACAACTGTTTGCCTTGGTTACTATGGGACAGATTTTAGCTTGACCATGTGACAGGGCAAAGACAGGAGGAAAGGGGTGGTGGTGGAGGCCAATAGAGACTAGCAACTCTTGATTTCACAGCATAGAGATTAATTTGCTCTGAATTTTAATCTAAACTTTCCAAGTGTTATCCAAGTTGCTCAATGCTTTCCTCCCATAGGTTCAGTAGTTAAATAGCTCTCTTAAAATGTTGAGCAAAACCTATAATGAGTCACCACCCAAATGAAACATTATCAGACTAATGAGATATTGGCCAAAACAATCTAGACACCCAACTGCGTGAAAAGTACTAAATGTATTTGACTGAATGAGCTATATAGTATACATTAAGTCACACAACAAATTTGTTTGTGGTACATTATCTAGTATGCAAAAGACATTCTTGAAAGCAATGAGACTGTTTTATAGGTGTGAAAAAGGGGCTGCGGTGGCTAAGTGGTTAAGAAGCTTGCCTTATTAGCTGGAAGGCAGGCACGTTGGCAGTTAAAGACCTGGGTACTGCATGACAAATTGCCCAGCTCTTGGGGACATGAAAGGAGCCTCATTTGGGCATTCCCTGAGCAGAGTTTCTTCCGCAAAAATCCTTTCAACCCAGAATAATTTCTGACACAAAATTACTACTACAACTACACAGGTCTGCAACCAAAAAACTGCATAGGATTTTTTTTTACTGTTTCTTATAGATTTTTACTTAGTGAAACCGAGAAAAATACTAAAATCTGATATCTTATTCTTGATTCTAAAAGCCCTATCCAATTTTTTCTTGTTTTCATTTAATATTTATTAGCGCTAGAATCAAGAATAATGCAAAGAAAAAATAAGAGGAATGGTGGTGGTGTTGGGGGGGGGGAGCATAGTCAGTGGTGGGCATCAGCAGGTTAGCACCAGTTCACCAGAACTGGTAGCAGAAATTCTGGCTGCCCGCGCCCATCCAAGTTTTGAAATAAAGTACTGTAGTCCTAATTTGGGTGCAACACAAGACTTTCCCCCTTGCCATGCCCACCATACCACACCCACAGTGTGGTAGCAAACTTTTTTGGAGCCCACCACTGGGTGTAGTGTAGGTTTAGTGGTGTGAGGAAGCTCAGATGATCATGTCTCAACAGGTTCATTTTGTTTGTAGCGAAAGGTGAACATATCCTGGAATCTTACTGGCTGGCTTGAGCATTTTCGACATGTTCTCTGGGGTATTAGAAATGAGTATAAACATGCCTACTGTCAGATTTGATCATGTTTCAACATGATAAATAAGTTCAGGATCTTGGTTGCTATATGAGCCACACTCAGTTTACATCCTGCATTCAAACGTGACTGTGGTTGTTTTTAGTTCTGTATTATGGCTCCAAGAGGTTGTGTTATTTCTCCGGATAACTTTTGTTTTATTTGTGATGAATACACTATTAAAAGTCAACAAAGAAACAAGCGATTTTGTGAAGAAAGTGTATTTTGTTTACTTTAAGTTGAAACTTGGGGATCAAGACAAAACATGGGCTCCTCATAACGTGTTTAGAAGGTGTGAAGAAGATCTTCATTTGTGGTTTATAAGTAAGAAAACCTCATTCAGTTTTGGCATTCCTATGATGTGGCGTGAACAGCAAAACCACACTACTGACTGCTATTTCTGTTCGGTAGATGTGAAAGGCTTTAATACAAAAAAGAAAAAGAAAATATCTACCCAAACCTTAATTCAGCTATTCGTCCAGTGCTTCATAGCTCTGAAATACCAGTTCTACACCCACCTTCCAGTTTGGATAATACCCTGAGCGATTCGGAGGACGGTGACACAGTGCCTTCCCAGGACAAATCTAGGCTAGATTTTTCTGTTGATGAGGTACCTCAACTTTTTTCTCAGAGAGAGCACAATAATCTAGTTAGAGATTTAGGCCTTTCCAAAAATTCAGCCGAATTGCTGGTGTCAAGATTAACAAATATAAACTTGCTGTCACCTGGAACATCATTTTCATGGTACAGGCACAGAGAGAAATAATTCCCTCAGTTTATTGTAGTGATGTTCAAGCGCTAATGAAGTGCTTTGAAGTAGAATATGATTCATCTGAGTGATACCTATTCTTTGATTCATCTAAAACAGTGGTTCCCAAAGTGGGGCACACGCCCCATGAAGGACTTCAGTTCCCAGAAGCCTAAGTCAGTACACTGGCTGACCAGTGCTTTGGGGAATTGACTTAGGCTTCTGGGAATTGAAGTCCACAAACTAAAGTTGGGAAACACTGATCTAAAACAAGCCGCAAAGCAGTCTTGCTGCATAATGGAAATACATTTGCATCACTTCCTATAGGACACTCAGTGTATTTGGATGAAAAGTATAATGATTTAACTGTGATTCTTGACAAAATCAAATATCAAGAACATCGCTGGATGGTTTGTGGAGACACTAAAATACTAACCATGTTGTTAGGCCAGCAGGCAGGTTATCCAAAATATCCCTGCTACCTATGTTTGTTGGACAGTCAAGCCAGAGACCTACATTGGACAAAAACTGACTGGTCACTTCGAGACATCTTAATCCCCGGCAAAAAATGACATTTATATGACCTTGGTTCCAACAGAAAAGGTTTTATTGCCAGCTCTTCATATTAAATTATGGCTTATGAAGAAGCTTGTTAAATCACTGCCAAAAGATGGGGAGTGTTTCACATATCTGTGTTCCAATTTCCCAAAACTGTCTGAAGCCAAGTTGAAAGAGGGAGTTTTTACTGGCCCCGACATATGAAAACTTATCCAATCCTCTCTTTTTAGAAACAATGGGAGAAAAAGAAAAGGAAGTGTGGGACTCTTTCAAAGATGTAGTTCACAAGTTTTTAGGGAATACTAAAGACCCTCACTACAAAACCATTGTACAACACATGTTGAATGCGTATAAAGCTCAAGGATGCAAGATGAGCTTAAAAGTTCATTTCTTACACTCCCATGTTGACTATTTTCCCAAAAACTGGGGAGCCTACAGTGAAGAGCAGGGTGAAAGATTTCACCAGGATGTCCGTGATATTGAGAGACGCTACCAAGGAAGGAACATCAATACGCTAGCTGACTACTGTTGGATGCTCAAATGGGAAACAGAAAATGGAAAGCATGTTCAGAGGAGCATAAAAGACAAGAAGAAAAGGTTTCACAGACAAAAAGAGTGAACACAGAATGTTAAATATATATTATGAAGAAATTGTTTGTTTAATTATAACAAATAATTTGTTTAGTTCATTGTAATAAAATAGTGATTTTCTCATCACTCATGCTTTTAAAATGCAAAACCTTCATATTTTGCGGAAAAAAGTGTGTGTGGGGGGAGAGAATCGAGGTCATTTTTGGATTCAGCACACTAGAAAACAAAATTTAGCAAAAATATTGTATACAGCTGATTTTTTTGCAGATCTGTTGTTGTTGTTTTATTATTATTATTATTATTATTATTATTATTATTATTATTATTATTATTATTATTATTATTATTATTATTATTATTATTATTATACAGGTAAGAAAAGTGAGATTGTCTTTTCTGAAGGACAGCTGGCACATCCTTGGGAAAGATAATAAAATAAAGGAATATTGTTATCCATTAGAGGCTGGGCAGGACAATGTTGTCTTTACCAAGTGTGTAAATGATAATAAAGAGGTTAACCTAATATCCCTGGGTGAGGAAGTTCCACAGTCAGGGTGCTGCTACACAAAAGACTGTAGTAACCTCATAATTCTAGTCTCTGGGAGAATAATTACTGATTTCAGGCAGATTCCTATAGGAAGGGATGGGGTACCAGAAAGAGTCTCCTTGAAGATTGTGGTATTTTTGAACCACAACTGGGCGTACCATGGTAACAGCAACCTTGTGTTGCTGGCTAATCTTTCTCACACTAGGTCAGGTGAAAGGAATTGCAGAATGAACTCCCCAAAAGGTGCCTTCGTTTTGTCAGGTTCACTTCTGGTCTAGACATGGAAGAAGAAGAATAGAAAGAGACTGTGTTTCATTCTGGGCTATCTGGTAAACATTTTTGTTATTCCTTTTTTCTTTTTTTGCTCAACAAACTCATATAAAGGAGAGGAAAAAACCCTACAGCTTCCAGTGTACTTTGAAATATTGGCTTTGGTCACTGTAGTATTCTGGGAATTATAGTCCTAAAAAGTAACATTGGTCATTTCTGAATAATATTTACTCCCTGTGGAAATGTTTTGATCTGACATTTGATGGCAGGAGAAGAAAGAGTGTATTTTGTCTGCATGTAAAATGTCTTGTAGACAGGTCACTGCGCTCTGCTCCTACCCACTTTTCTTCTTCTTTTACCCAGGTTGAAGCTGAAACTAATAAAGGAAATAGAGAAGCAGTACGAGAGTTGCTGAGCAGAGTAATGAAAAAGAAACAATGGTTCTCACCCTTTCTGGAAGCCCTCCGTGATTCAGGCCATGGGAAAGTTGCCACTATGCTCAGCGGAGAAAAAAATGGTATAGGTACCATTTTATGATTTTCATAAGTAGTCAGAGTTTGACCTGCATTTCCACATTAGTAGTGAAATCCTAAGGGACTGTGGTGGCTTAGTGGTCATCTGTCACAGCTCCTGCCAACCCAGCAGTTCAAAACAAGAAATTGCAAGTAGATAAATAGATACTGCTTTGGCAGGAAAAGTAACAGCAATTCATATGCTCCGCATCTAGTCATGCCTGCTACAAGACCACGAAAATGTCTATAGACGCAGACAGTGCTGGATCTTTGGCTGTAAATGGAAATTAGCACCACCCCTAGAGTCCAACACAAATGACTTCCGAGCAATGGAGACCTTTACCTTTAGTGAAATCCTGTTGTATATTTGCTCAAGAGTAACTTCTACTGAGTTCGTTCAGGCCTAATCACACATACCTTGGCGGTTTATAGTTGCCCTGAGAAAACAGAAATGCAATGTCTTTCACTTCCCTCTTCCTCCCCACTTTGCTCTCTTGCTAGTGCTGTGAGTGAGTACGATTGGCCCAAGATTACTTGGTGTGTTTTATAGCTCAACAGGAATTTGAACCTAGGCCTCTTGAGTCCTAGTTCAACCTTCTAATCTCCATCCTACACTGTTAAATGTTAGCCCCTCCAATCTTTATCTAACCTTGGTTAGATCTTCCTACAACTGCCAAAAATTGTTCTTCTGACTTTTTTATTTGGAAGAGCCAGTTCATTTCGTATGCTACTCCAGTCCTTTTCTCAACCTTCAGATTTCTTTACAACAGGGATTCACAATTTACAGCCCGTGGTGCCATTTAATGTGGCTCACCGCCCTTCCTCCCACTACTGCCGCAAGCAGCGGAAGCACCAAAACCGTGTGAGAGCTCATGAAAATACAGTATGTGATACCTCGCTTGAATACACACAAAATTGCATGAGATCTCACAAGAATATGCAAGATCTCAAGAATATGTACGAAAACATGCGTGATTATGCATGAGATCTCGCAAGAATACATGTGACTGGCCTACACAGCTGTCTGAGGGGGAGTAGTCTGGCCCACAACCTGAAAACATTGAGAACCCCTGCTTTACAAATTTAATGCTGCTTCTTTTACTTCCATCATTCACTCATCTTGTTTCTTGTAAATGTTGATTTTGGTTCTATTCCTAAGTGATTAAAGAGATGGGAATACCAGAGCACCTCATATGCCTCCTGAGAAATCTGTACATGAACCAAGAAGCAACAGTTAGGACAGAACATGGAATGACAGAGTGGTTTGGAATAGGAAAAGGAGTAAGACAAGGCTGCATTTTGTCACCCTGCTTATTCAACTTATACACAGAGCACATAATGCGCAATGCAGGGATGGAGGAATCACAATATGGGATCAAAATTGCTGGGAGAAACATCAACAATCTGAGATATGCAGACGACACCACCCTAATGGCAGAAAGTGAGGAAGACCTAAAGAATCTCTTGATTGGTTTGAAGGAAGAGAGTGCAAAAGCTGGCTTGAGACTCAATATCAAGAAAACCAAGATAATGGCAACAGGCCCGATCAGTTCCTGGAAAATAGATGGGGAAGAAGTAGAAGCAGTGACAGATTTTACATTCTTAGGATCTAAGATCACTGCAGATGGGGATTGCAGCCATGAAATAAAAAGGCGACTGATTCTTGGGAGACAAGCTATGAGAAACCTGGGGAACATAGTGAAAAGCAGAGACATCACCTTGAAAACAAAAATTAGAATAGTCAAAGCAATGGTATTGCCAGTGGTAATGTACGGATGTGAGAGCTGGACAATTAGGAAAGCTGAACGCAGAAGAATAGATGCCTTTGAAATGTGGTGTTGGAGGAGAGTTTTGAGGGTACCCTGGACAGTGAGGAGAACAAATAGGTCAATCTTAGAAGAAATCAACACTGACTGCTCATTGGAAGGTCAAATAGTAAAGATGAGGCTAAAGTACTTTGGGCATCAAATGAGAAGGGAGGATTCACTTGAGAAGGCCGTGATGTTGGGAAAGGTGGAGGGCAAAAGAAGAAGGGGGAGGCCAAGGATGAGATGGATAGATGGTATTGTAGACACAATGGGCACAGAACTGGGAGGACTGAGGGGGATGGTGGAGGACAGACGCGCCTGGAGAACGATGGTCCATAGGGTCGCAAAGGGTCGGAATCGACTGTGCGACTGAACAACAACAACCTAATTTCTTGCTCTAGAACAAAGATTACTCCTTTTGGCCCCGGTGATTTTCAGCAGCAGCTCAGCTGGTCAGCCATCAGCAGAGTTACAGAGAAAGGACTACTATGTCAAATATCATTAAGAACATTAGTGCAACGTTCTTGATAGTGATCATTGGGAAGAGAGTTTGTGCATGACTATCCTAATGCATCACAGGGGGATTTCAATTTAGAAGCCTAAGTCGGTACATTGGGTGATCAGTGTTTTGGGGAATTAACTTAGGCTTCTGGGAATTGAAGTCCAAAAACCAGAGGTTGGGAAACACTGCATTAGACAGAGTCACTTTTATTTACACAGGACTTCAGCCACTGATTGATAGTTAAGGAAGGGTCTTCTAATGTGGCTGTGATTATATTAACTCAGTACTTGTTTTGTGACACCCTATCTAATGATGTTTTAATACTGTGATTTATTGGAAGTTTTTAGGTTTATCTGTTTTAAATGTTACTGGCCTTTTAAGGAAAAAAGTTGGATTAATTAATATTGTTGTTCATTGAACTGCCTTAGTGTGTGTGTTGCTGTTTGGTGAACAGATGAAGTATGTTCCAGTTGAAAAGCAAAGACTTTTGTTATGGATTCTAATGTGGTATTTGTGTAAACAGAAGATCATCTCAGCAGAGCCTCTGAACCTGAGGATGAGATAGTAGCCTCTGGCAAGCCCTTTTCTTCTGAGGTTGAGGGGGAGATGGTGCTGGGTGCTGAGTTGAGGCTTGAAATGAATGCTGCTGAGAAGAACACCTTAGACGAATCACTGAGAGAGAGCTCAGCAATGTCAGGTGATGTATCTGCTCGTAGCCTTTGCAAGTCCCTCAGATTTCACTAGATTTTAGGACACCTCTCTGAAATTGGTTCTTCACCAGATACCAGAAGGGCCAGGGTATAAATAAGAAATTTGCTGGCGTATAAGATGCATTAAGAGTATAAGACGCACCCCCATTGTTACCAAAATAGCACACTATATAATACACACTCAATTTTCCAGTGTATTTTAAGTGGGGGGGGGAGTGGGTCTTATATGCCAGAAAATATGGTAAATCAAAGGCTGAGAATCTCACCCAGTTTGATTCTCAGCCCACTTTGGCCATCAGTCTACTCCAGGGGTCAGCAAACTTGGCTCTCCAGATGTTCTTAGACTTCAATTCCCAAAAGCCCTGCTCAGGTGTACAGATTTGGCATTCTGGTAATTGAAGTCCAAGAACACTTGTAGATCCAGGTTTGCTGGCCCCTGGCCTAGTCTGACCTTCAGGTTAATCATAAGCGAAACAAGGCAATGTGACTTTGTCGTATCTCACTTTCTATACCAGGGGTTCTCAACCTATGGCCTGTGGGCTGGATCTGGCCTGCAGCACCATTTCATGTGGCCTGCCGCCATCACTCCCACTGCTGCCAGAAGAGGTGGAAACAGTTTAGATACATTTATGGCTGTCATAAACACGGATGCATTTTACGCCAGTGTTCTGGTGGGGGAACCACCAGTCTTGCCTGCTCAGCTGTCTGAGGGAGAGTAACCTGGCCTCACAGCTGGAAAAAGTTGAGAACTCCTGGTCTATAGCTTTGCAGAACATGTTCTGAATATAAATAAGGAGGGAGGGCATTGGACAAAATGACTTTTGGTTGTATCCTGTCACCCTTAAACTTTTCTTGGTCCACTCTTTTTGGGGCAAAAAGGTGAGCATCATCTCCTGGAAACTAGCAGAAGTGGCAGTTCAGCTTTTAAATAGGTCACAGCCCTCTCCCTATGTAATTAAAATCCTCAAATACCCATGTTTAAGGAATGTAGACTCTAGCCACTTCTGATTTCCTTATGTTTTTAATTCTTTGGAAAATTCTGGGAGATAATTGGTCCTCAGATATAGCAGAGTTCTCCACCCTTTACGTAGGCCAACCTCCACTTCATTTAATCATATTAAATGAAATTAGTGGGACACTATTTGCCACTTAGTTTATACTGGGACTTTTCTTCATGTAAGTTTATTATAGTCCAGGAGATGGCAATGTACAGTAAACCCTTGCTTAAGTATAATGTGTTCCATGGGGTTGCTCTTTTAAGTGAGTTGTGCTTTAAGTGAAATGCATTTTCCCATAGGAATGCATTGAAAAGTAAATATTCCAATCCAGAACTCAGAAAAAAGACTCCAAACATTTTTTAATGTTCAAAATTCTTTATAAAGTGCATTTTAACTGCATAAATACTATGCTGGGACATGATAAATCAAGCAATAACATTTCAAACACCAAACTTCAACTTTTAAAACATCACACATCGAGAATAAAGTAAAAAAAGAGTTTTATAGGATACCCATTCAAAACTCATTAATGAAGTGCTCTTTAAAGGCATACAACTCAACATATAGACACACACTTCAACAAGGGAACATGGCAAACTGCAACTGTCCGACTTTTTAAAAATTGTGCGAACACATTTAAACACTGTTTTTAACTGGAGAATGAAGAGGAGGAGAGCAACTGCGCAGCACTAGAACAACCAGGTTCTTCCTCATTTCTTGGTTTTTTAAAAAAGAACCTGTCACTAAATCAGCAGAACATAAAACAAATGCTTAACAACTACACCACAGCTCTCCATTCCAAGAGCACCAAGTCTATCTACACAAGCTAATGAAAATCCCAAAAATCTGTCCACACAGTAAAATCTGTCCACACCAGGCAGAAAACACATAGCATGCACAGATGCATATGTACACAGGCCATGTGCCAACATAGGAACCAAACAAAAAAGTCAAACACAGTAAAATGCATGGCAAGGGCATGTAGAAACCAACCTAGAACTCCCTCTCCCCTCCAACACACAAAGCATAATGGTGATTAAAAGCCATACAAAAATGTTGAATATTCAAATGCCTCTCCAAAATTTCAAACTAAAAATGCTCCATGATCAAACAGAAAATGGCTCCCGCACTCCATTTTAATACAGTAATCCCCAAACTCCATTTTAAAAAACCTCCAACCCCCTCCAACCCCCACAAATTTCAAATCAAATACTCCCTTCCTTTGCTCTGCATGAGAAATCCAAAACTGCTCCCAAAAAATCCAGTAATGGAAATCTAAAAATTGCTTCAAGAAAAGCTCCTCTTCCTCACTCTCTGCTGCATGCAACTCACAAACACCTTTCCCAGGCACAATGCAGCATGGGATGGCTTATACAGTATGCCCTATCATAAAGCAAGGGAGGAATGCATCCCTGCTAAGAACGCTTTCTCTTTCAAACTCAAAGATGACTGGAAGTTCAATTTGGGGGTAAAAAGCAAATCTGGAACAGCCCTTCCCACCACAACCCACACACACTGAAAGAGGCCCCGTGCTCTTCAGAGGAATATGTGACCTTGTGAAAATCCTCACATCTGCCATACTATTACAACATAGATACATTCAGAAAAATCATACAGAGTGTATCAACCCAAGACAGAAATAATTAGGTATTGTGTGACGTATTTAGACTTATATTTGTTTACTCTGTTTACCAGAATCTGATGTCAGCTTGCATGATGCAAATGCCAGTGACACTAGTGAAAATTTTGTGGCCAACAGTGATTCAGGTAGGAGTTTGTTTGTTATACTCTAGTAAGCATGAACTGAGAGCTAGAATCATATGTTGTACTCTCGCTTTGTTGCTGGGGCAGACATTTCATATATGTGGTGATGCAGTGGGAGATGATTGAATATAAATAATTTGTTCTTCACAGTGCTAAAAGGCACCACTTATTTTTTAACTGAGACTAAACATATTTACTACAGAGAAGGCCCATTAGCCCATGAAGGTTTAAAAATAAAGTGTAAGAGAAGAATTAAAGTTAAACATTAGGAAGTCAAAATTACTGCCAAGAGAAGAGCTCTAAAACTTTAGTACAAGCCGTAAAGAAATTACATTTCTATACCTTAGTTTATTCTTCTACCCAAAGGAAAACTGTAACCAAGAAATCAAAAGGAAATTGTGACTTGGAAGAGCAGCTATAAAGAAATTTAAAAAGATCCATAAAAATAAGGGTGTGTTGCTCATGAACAATGTCAGGGTTCTTCAAGTCATGGTATTCTTAATTACTACGTATGGATGCAAAAACAATAACAAAGAAAGCTTAGAGGCAAATGAAAATTGATTTATTGGAAGGATGGCAGTGAGGGAGAATGTTAGGGATTCTGTTGACTACCAGAAAGACAAATAAGTAAGTTCTCTAGATCAATCAGCCCTGATGTCGCTAAAAGCTAAAATGACTGAAAGGAGCCTATTTTGGGCATGTTGTGAGAAAAGTCAAGTCAATAGGGGGAAAAAACTAATACAAAAAGTATAAAATATTATTTATTTATTTATCTGATTTATATTGCCGCCCAACTCCAAAGACTCTGGGCGGCTCACAGAAAATAAAACCAATCACATTTTAAAACCCCATTAAAACTGCCACAAAAATTATTCCGACCCCCACAGATTAAAAGAGGGAGAGAGTTCTTACTAAATCAGCCAGCAGGCAGAGGTCACCAATTAGATTCCGGATTAGAGCACTTGGCTCAATAAAGGGAGCCATAGCCTTTAGTTTGAAGTTTGCTACTTCACAAAGTGTCTATACAGAAATGGAAGTGACTTGAAGGCACAGAACATACACATGCAGGTCCTGGTAATCATAGAGGAACCACTGAATAGCTTTTTCTTAGGTTTACAGTGGGAGACTAGTGTCTTGGCCACTTCATTGTGCCCCTGTGTCTTTTCCTCCAAAGTTGCCTGCTCCCGGTCATCAAAAGCCATTCTCTGAGGGCCACCACAACCACACCAGGTTCTAGCACCTGAGGTCAGGTGTATATGGTTGTATTCCCAACTTCGGTCATGAGATGCTGATGATGAAGCTTAAAGTTTTCTGGGAGTACAATTCCTGTTATCTTTCTCCCTTGCCTTGGCTAGCTGCCATTGATACAGGCTACAGCCTAGGTTTGGCGGTCCTCATACTGCAGAGTCAAGATATGCCAAGGAGTCACTGAGGATTGTTTCAGTATATGAATCTTGTTCCTCTGCCCACAAATGATGAATCATATTCCCTCCATCTCTAGTCCTTCCCTGACATAAAGAAGCATTTGCCCCCTTTCGAGAAAGAGTTGGAAGCCTCAAAGTGTTTTCAGCCTACTCCCAACTCTTTGGAAGTTTTGAGCAGAAGGGAAGAGAAATGTTGGGAGCCACCCACTGTTCAAAAGCCCAGCTGCTGAAGGAAGTGTGGTCATTCTTCTTAGTATGAGATCCATCACATGTGCCAGCTGCTTTGTGGGTTGCTTTCGAAAGGCACTTCTTACTGAGTAGATGTTTATAGTTTGTTTGGGAGAAAGCTGCATTTTGACCAGCAGGTAGGTTGGCAGTTCTCCTTTCTTTAGCACAACATTGTAAATATTGGTGTGTGCCAACCAGGTCTGTTTCCGCAGTCCAGGGCATAACTGGAATAAATAAATAAATAAAAGGATGGGCACATTCTTGTACAGAGCAGCCCTCCTGAATATATTTAGGATCCTCTGCTTTTAGAAGCTGAGAAAGGTTAGCCCTGGTTAGTACTGTATTTGGATGGCAGGCTGTCAGATAATAATAGGAATTTCCTGGTAGAATGAGAGATATCCTTTAAGCCTGGAGAGCTGACAGCAGCAGGGTTGACAGTAGCATGCTAGACAGAATAATTCAGTGTAAACCAAGTTCCTTTGTTCCTAAATTCTTGAAGGATTAAGGCTGATATTATTATTTGTAACATCCATCCATCTATCTTGCAGCTCAGGGCAGCTTCTCAAAGCAATCAAAAGTTCTGCTGTCATTTGATAGTAAAAGATATAGATAATGCGAAATCAAAATTGTAAAAGGGAAGTGCCGATCTTCATGTATACTCAGAGGTTAGCATCACAGAGTGCAGTGTGATTTTTTTTCTCCCTAGGGAAGTACAGTGGTACTTCGGTTTACAAATTTAATATGTTCTATGGGATGTTTCATTTTGCGAAAAATTCATAAACCGAAACATGGTTTCCCATGCATGGGGTGGTGCTATAAACCTCCCAGGTGCAATGCATCCTGGGGAAACTTGCTTTGTATTGTGGAAAAAAACTTACATTAACTGAGGCATCATTTTCAATGAATTTTCATTCATAAACCGAAAATTATGTTAACCGAGGCATTCGTAAATTGAGATACCACTGTACTGTATGTATTACATTGCAGCTTAAAGCATATCCTGCAGTGGCTCTCCAAACTCCTGAAAGCATCAAAAATACATGGAAAGACAAAAATAATTTCAAAATGTGCTGCTGCCAAGGTGTCAGAGAACAGACCTGCATGTGGCATTTAACTTTCCCTGTCTCCTCTACATTCACTGATCTCAGGAGGATCACTAACCAGTTGGATTTTCTACATGGAACAGGAATGACAACTCTAACTGTTCTTCAAATTGCAACAGAACATTTTGCTCTCTTTATCTCACCGTCTCTCTCTCTCTCACCCTCACCCCTCTCTCTTTGCAATTGCAATAAGGCAGGAAAATACAGCATGAGGCGTATGCAGTAGTGAGCATCAGCAGGTTCACACCAGTTTGCCCTGCCCATCCAAGTTTTGAAATAAAGTACTGTAGTCCTAATTCGGGTGCAATGCAGGGCTTTCCCCTGGCCATGCCCGCCATAACATGCTCACAGTATGGTAGTAATTTTTTTTGGAGCCCACCACTGGGCTTATGTCTCTGATGGGTCATAGAGTGTACAATTCTAGTTTACAGCTAAATCTGGATGCAGAAAGGAATAATATATTCACTGAGAAGAATCACCATGATCTCTCTTTTTTAAAATTCAGTACCAGCTATGTTTGATTTCTCTCACATACAGATGATGCTGAAGAGAGAGATAATCAAGGTTCTCCTGAACCAGAGCTGAGTCTCCGGGACTACCAAATGGAGGTGGCTAAACCATCCCTGGAAGGGAAGAATATCCTGCTGTGTCTCCCCACAGGCAGCGGTAAAACTCGAGTGGCTGTTTATATCACCAAAGACCATCTGGATAAGAGAAGAGAAGGTGGTCACAGGAGTGGAAAAGTTATAGTACTTGTCAACAAGGTATGTACTCCCATTATCTTGGCACAAAGGAGATGGGATTTAAGGGGAGAATTCCAGGACCCAAAGCATCAGAAAGGACAAGAGGACCCCAAAGTTGAGAGGGGCAGGTTATTGTATTTTAATATAGGAGAGGGCAGACTTTATGCTTGTGGACCTCATCTTTTTTGTTAGAATCTCAAGGTCTACCAACTGGAGCAAGGTTGAACAGGTGGTGCAAAAGGGGAAGAGCCAAATATCTACTACTCTTTGAGAGCCATTCACTAGGATAACTTGCATGCACACATGTGTATCAGAGTTACAACAAGGGTTTTAACATTGTAAATTAGATCCATAAATGACAGCTGTTAAATAATTGAGAATGGAAGATCTAGATTGTATAGATTCAAATGCTTGGTTCTTTTAGGCCAGAATTGTCAACTCTGAGTGGAAATGGCTTTTTGGGGGTTCAGATGTGCCCCTCCCCCTAGTCTTACCAGCAGAGCCGTGATGTTTCCCGACGCTCTCCTGTCCAAATACTAGCCAAGCCCTGACCATGGTTGCCTTCACAAATCAGACAGGATTGAGTGTTTATGATAGTATGGTGTCATAACAACTAAACCAGGAGTTCTCAACCTTTTTAAACCATGGGCCGGGTCACACTCCCTCAGACAGCTTTGGGGGCCCTTCCTCCACCACATGGCACTTCCGGGTGTGGTGGAGGCAGTGGGGAGGCCACATGAAATGACACCATGGGCCGCATTCGTCCCGCAGGCCGCTTGTTGAGAATCCATCGACTAAACCATTGCCAGTCAATTGTAGATCATTCAGAAATTTATCCTCAGACCCCATTCTTCCATATGCTCACTCTTGGAAGTAGATTCCCTCTAACAATGCTGCCTTGATAGGCCCCCTTTGCCCTCTAAAAGCCATTATGCTCAGAGACTAAAATTACATAACAGTTTCACAATCCATTGTATGATTCATACAAAGCACAGTATTGTAGGCTGATAGGTATTGCTCCAGATCCAAAAGAACTGAATTCTGTATGCTGGATAAAGTAGCAATTTTCAATACCTTATTCTGGCATGTGTGTTAATTTCCAATCTCATCCCTGTTTTGTTGGGAATCCATTCTACAGGTGCCTTTGGTGGAACAGCATTGCAGAAAAGAATTTAATCCCTACCTAAAACATTCATATAAGGTGATTGGGCTGAGTGGTTCATGTCAGCTAAAAATTTCATTCCCTGAAGTTGTCATAACTAATGATGTCATCATCTGTACAGCTCAGATTCTTGAGAATGCTTTGCAAAATGCAGACACAGATGAAGGAGTCCAGTTATCAGGCATGTATCATCAATAATGGCATATTTCTGTTTGTGTGGCCTAATCTGTATGTTATACTCCTCATGTTTCTTTTTTTTAAAAACCAAGTTCAATGTCTTCCTTGTTTTGCAATTTCTGGACTAAATACAAGACAGCAATAGTTTCTGAAGAACTTTGAATAAGTTCTTGAATAAGTGTAGAAGGGCTTTCCCATCTCTGCCCCTTTGAATTAACATTTGTAAGTGAACTCCTTTTTCAAGTTTCACTTTGCATCTTTTGAGAACAAGGTGGTTTTCTCTTTTTCTTGTGGCTTCAGTTTTTCTCTCCTAAGAGAAAGAAACATTGATTTGTTTTAGAATTGCTATCAGGAAGTTTGTTTTGAAATTGGCTGTGTAATACTTACAGTACACTGCTGCAACCCATCATGTTGAGAACCACTTGCTGTTCTCTAAGTGTCATCGTTTGTCGAGTTGGCTTCTGCAGATCTCTTACTGACAGGAAAACTCTTTCACACTGGGAATGAAATTTGTCAATTAAGTAAAGAGACTGCTGGCGCTAATTATGAGAGATGGAGGCAGAATTTTAAAGTTTTTACACTTGAGATGAGTGCAGTCACCTAAATGAAAATAAGCATCTCTCAGAGAATCTATGAGTGTTTTTGTATGATTCCAATTCCTGGAATGTCATACAATGAAAACTGATACTAAAGTATGTTTAGATTTATTTCCAAAACACAGAGGTGTTGTGAAATAAATGCTGTACAGTTTCATGTTATTCTTCAGTCCCTTTGCTGTGTCCTGTTGAAATGAATTTATTAAAACACCTACATGGACAAGATTTGTCTTACTAATCAAGATGAATGATAGCAACAACTTGAGCTTCTGATACTCTGTTTGGCTTCTTCTTCTGTTATATCTGAATTCAAATATTGGCAATCCTCATGGTGATCAGCCATGAAGACTGTTTTGAGAATATAATGCAGTGGTATTCCATCCTTCTGCATCACAGCATATCACCCGTACCACTGTTCCAGTTCCCCGAATCACTTTCTGGTCCTGAGCCCTTTTGGAATACAAAGTCCTCCTCAAACCCAGGCTAGTATTGATGAAGCTGCTACCCTCCATCAAGATAGATTCGAGTAGGATTTAATCCACTTGGGGACCATCACCCTTCCCTGTGGTCTTTGGCATTCAAGGCTGTTAGTCCTCAGGGTTGTCAAGTTAGTTAACCGCCTCCTGACAGTCGGCATTGAGTCACTGGCAGTATGGTCTACTCTATTACCACAGCAGAATAACCTGACTAGACAGTTCCCTATAAAATCGTTTAACCTTCCTGCCACTATTGCTGTGAAAATCTTTGAGTCTTGATTTATAAGCAAGATGGATCTATAAGAATCTATTAAGGTTTTTGTCTTTTCCTGGTTTTAATATCAATTAATGACAGACTCCAAGAAATTGGACTTCCAAGCTCCCGCTAGTCTACTATTATACAACCTCTTCAACTTGGGTACTAATAAGCATCTAAATATTTTATATATTTCCGGCCCTAAACTGTCCATTCTTGCTGCCTTTCCAATTTTCAACCCTTTTATAGTTTTGTTAATCACTTCTATGGTCTCCTTTTAAAAATATCTCTATGTTCTTTCTTTATCTGTATCTGTTTGGCTCCACTGACTGTTTTTGCTGATTGAATTATTTTTTGCCTAGTGGTCTGTTTCAACCAGTATAGTTCTGCACCTTCAGCCCATTTCTTTTTTCCCCCTTCATTTTTTGGCTTATTAGATCCTGCCAGATACTTTGGACCACAACTCCCCTCAGCCCCAGTCAGCATGGTTAATTGGCCAGTGTGATGGTAGTTGTTGTGTGAAACTTCTGGAGGAACTGTTCCAAAGCATTTCTCACTTGTAAAAAAAAAAAAAATTACACAAATGCCTTTAATAAAAGAAGTGCACTACCAGGCATGTGGTGGGCTGTCTGGAATTATATCCATTTGGGACGTATGTTCTGAGTTATGTGGTTTAGGTTCATCAACCAGCCAACTGTAGCCATATCTTAACAAAAACAAAGTAGGATATCTCACTGTGGCTTGGTGTGCAAGAGAACTGACCTTTTGTGATCAATGTCTTCCAGCATTCTCTTTGATTATTATTGATGAATGTCATCATACTCAAAAGGAAGGTGTCTATAACAATATCATGCGCCGTTATTTAAAACAAAAGAGGGAAAACCATAAGAGGAGCAAACAGGGGGAACCACTCATTCCCCAACCTCAGATTCTGGGACTGACAGCTTCGCCTGGTGTTGGAGGTGCACGGAATGCTGCCAAAGCTGAGGATCATATTCTGAAGGTAAGTCTCTCATGGGTATGGAAGCCACCAAAAATAAATAAGGAAAGTCCATGAACCATGTGATTCCTCAGCTGAAATCCTAAGAACAAAAGATCGAGGTAGCAAGAGGCATGACAAGTGTATTGTTGCCCCCTCCACAAAGCAGCTCACTTGATTCCCCCCTCACATTAGCTGCCCCCTTAATCAGCCTTCATAATGTCCATAATGATGGTGAACCTTGGCACTCCAGGTGTTCTAGGACTTCAATTACCAGAAACTCAAGTCAGCACTCCTGCTGATCAGGGCTTCTGAGAACTGAGTTTCCAGACACCTAGAGTGCCAAGGTTCATCATCACTATCTTAGGGCAGTGATGGCAAACCTTTTAGAGACTGAGTGACCAAACTGTGATCCAAAACCCACTTATTTATTGCAAAGTGCCAACACAGCAACAGGGGATGAAGGAAAGTCTCCCAGTGGGCTGCTGGGTAGAGGGGTGGGGTCAACTGTGCTGGGGGAGGGAGGAAGCATTCCCATTGGGCTGCTGGACAGATGGGTGGGGCAAAATCTGTGCTGAGTGACTGCATGGGTACCCACAAAAAGGGCTTCGAGTGTCACCTCTGGCACGTGTGCCATAGGTTCGCCATCACTGTCCTAGAGCAATGAATGAGGAAATCTATATTTCTCATGGACCACTAATATAATATAGAGGAAAATACGAGTACTAATAATTTTGTGTCGGAGATTACTCTGGATCGAAAGGAGTTTTACTGGAGAAACTCCGTGCAGGGAATGCCCGAATTGGAGTCCTCAGGTATCAAAACCTGACCTTCCAGTCTCCAAGCTCAGCATCTTAACCACTAAGACACCAGGGGAGGCAGGGAGCTGCTACATAAATAACTTATCTCCATGCAGTATGGTTGCTGTTCGGACTGTTGTTTTGAGGCCAATGGATTGCAGTCCTAGAGGAGCAGGAAAGTAATTTTCCTAACCAAGGCCAGCCCTTTTATTAGACAAGGTGAGGCATTGGCCTCGGCAGACTTCGGATGTCACAAAATGGCAGCAGATTGTTACTATTTATTTTTCTTGTTACTAGAGGGGAGAGGGAATTTGGGTTTTTACAAATTTATTAGTTTTAGGTGCTACGTAGGAGACGTATTACAATATTACAATCGGCTTATTTCTACCTGCGAGGCCAGTTCTAGAGAGTGAGAGTGGCAGACTTCTGTTCATCCCCATGCTGATCAAGATATAGGATGCGATAGGTTTTTATTCTTTTCCTCTTTGTTGTTTAAGATCTATATGAAACTGAAAGGAGAGGTCATTGAATAGTATAAATAATAATAATAAGTTACACAATAAGAATAACAATGGTTTAAAATATGCAGATATAAAATATGAGATATAAAACAAGCCAAGTATGAAGTAACCAGAAAAAAATATCATAGGGTCAATGGTTAACTATAGAAAACATCGTTTGATGGTTACAAATCGGCTAAGCTGCATAAAAATTTGCAGGGAAGAACTTAACAAGAAGGGGTGCCAGTTGATTTTCAGTGGCAGATCTATTTGATATTTCATTCATCACTCTTCTTTGAGTTTTTTCAGTGTTCAGAAATGAATGTGAATTTTGTAAACTTTCTTGTTAAAATTATTCTGATAAAATCCCATGTGTTGATGCAGAAAATAGAATTAGAAGAGGCTGAAAAAGGTCCTATGTAGTAATTCTGTTACTGACTTTCAACATCCATGATAAAATACGACTTTGGGGGCATTGCAGGGGAACCCCAGCATCAAACATGATACAGTTGCAGCCTTTGCAACAGATTTGATAAGGGAAAGAAAGGTTGTGCCATTTGCTCATTTTTCTTTCCTTCGACACTAAACGCTTGATCCTGAAGACTAGTGGGCTGTCCCAAACAGTGTGGGTGGTTACAGAAGTTGCAGGAGAATGATGTAATTGACAAATAATGGTCTTCCACAATGCCCTTCTTTCCTCCAGCTCAGCCCTCACATAGGTTTCAACTGCTTTTATGGTAAAGCAATTATGGAATTAACTCCGTACTGTATGTACTTGAAATGGAGATGGTGGGGAGGGGGTGGCTTCCTTGATTCATTAGTTGCAAAGGGAAAGATGGGAAGAGTTTTAAAATGCTAGCTGGAGATGAGAAGACGAAAAGGAAGAAACCAAAAATAATTCAAATTAACTCAGACTACACCACATATTTGGCAAAATTCAGTTACTGAAGCAAAGCAGAGAAAACAACCCCAGAGCGAATCACACAAGTGTGCATATCTTCATGTTTGGGCACCCTTATTAATCATCTGTAGTAATGAAAGCTTAATGAAAAATGTGCATTTCCTAGGACAGTGATGGTGAACCTTTTAGAGATCAAATGACCAAACTCAACAGGCTGCCATCCATGCCACAGAGGGGCGGAACGAATTCTGTACTGGGGGAGGGAGGAAGTGCTTCCATTGGGCTGCTGGGCAGAGAGGCAAGGCAAACTGTGCTGGGGCAATGACACGCAGGCCCACAGAGAGGGCTCTAAGGGCCAACACTTTGCTAGGAGACCTGTTACAACTTTGGGCAGTATTACTCACAAAATGCATACTGTATGTTACATCCATTGTAATATTGTTTCTTCCAGATATGTGCCAATCTTGATGCAGATGGAATTATGACAGTCCAGGAACACATCCCTCAGCTGAACAATCATGTGAAGGAACCCCACAAGAAGTTTGAGATTGCAGATGACAAAAGAAAAGTAGGTTGTTGGTATTGATGATTATAATTTTTCTTCTTTATCAACTTGTTTCTTCGGCTGGTGAAACCATATTAAGATTGGTGGCTGCTCCAGTTTTTTAAAGTTATAGATCCATTAATTAGGGGAAGGTTACATGAATAAAAAATTAATAGTATTGGAACTGAACCTGATAAATTAGAAGCCCGCGTAACGTCACAATTAGACAGTGTCAAAACCGTATAATGATGTGATATTTTTCGATAAGTCATACACCAGACAACGTCATTACGTCGTTGTCTGGTGCATCGTGTTTGGTCTCCTATGTGTTCATGCTGGTTGTGGACGAAAAAGTCGCCATCTTCAGGTCCCTGTGTCCAGCTCTCCACCTCCCCAGCAGCATCTGGGAGGTTGGGAGGACCTATTCCGTGCTGTTCTCACCTTCTTAGCACCTCCCTGGGCCGTACAACAGCTGAGAAAAGTTGCAGCCACTATTTTTTGTTTTTGTTTTTAAAAAACAAGATGATGGCTGCAACTTTTCTCAACTGTGTGCAGCCCAGGGAGGTGCTAGGATAGGTGGGAACAGCACAGAATAGGTCCTCCCACCCCCCCAGACGCTGCTGAGGAGGCAGAGAGCCAGACACAGGGACCCGACGATGGCGATTTTTTTTGTCTCCAACCAGCGTAAACAGGTAGGAGATCACGATGTCTTTTTTGTGGGGGTGGGCAGAGGCAGCCCGAGTGCCTCTGTGAGGCTCTTGGGAGCCAGCCTGTGCTGTTTCCGACCCCCCCACCTCCTGGGGCAGTGCTGCAAGGCAAAACGCCGGGGAAAACGCCTTCATCAGCTGCAGGTTTTGCCTTGCACCACCGCCCCGGGAGGTCAGGGGCATCGGAAACAGTGTGGACCATCTCCCCGGGTGGGCAGAGGCACCCGGGCTGCCTCTGCTCACCCCCCACAAAAAAAGACGACGTGATCTCCTACCTGTTCATGCTGGTTGGAGATGAAATTCCACGATGGAATTTTTTTAGCCCATTTTGGCTTCTCCACCAGCCCGGGTGCCTCTGTGAGGCTCGGGGAAGCCAGTCCTCACTGTTTCTGATGCCCCCCCCCCCCGCTTGGGCGCTGCTACAAGCCAAAAACCGCAGCCAACGAAGGAGTCCCCCCCCGTGTTTTGGTTCGCACCACCACCACGGGAGGTGCGGGGGGGGGGGGAGAAACAGTGTGGACTGGCTTCCCCGAGTCTCACAGAGGCACCCAGCTTTTTTTTTTCATTAGCCAATGCATACACCGGACAACGACAAAAACCAGACAACAACACGACTTGTAGAACCAAGTTTTGTCATTCTCCAGGGTATTACTGTACCCTGTAAATTAAAGGGTTCTTAGAATTGAGATCTTCCAGAATCCCCTTGCTAAAGGAAGGCTGGGGAGGGGGGGCAGCAGCTTTGCTCTTATTCTTTCTGTAGTCACTGGTGTTACCTCACCCATCATTTTGGAAGGTTAACAACTATCTTATATAGCCTGGGAGATGGTGTTTGTGTGAGGTAGAGAAGAGGAAATCTTTTTCCAGCATCAGCAAAACTTGGCCAAGTGCCTGTCTGGCTTTAATCTGTAGTGAATGGGGGAGGTTATTGTTGATTCTCTGGAGTCTTTCAAGAAGGTTGGTGTCAAATGTTCACATACTGATTACAAATACCAGAGTTCTCCCTCCTCTCTCGATACACAGTGTAGGATCTCTCTTGTCATCAATGCCAAATGCGGAGGAGCACAGTGGGTCAAGGCTGCCCTAAAGTATTTTGCTGCCTGAAGTTGTAACTGGGATAATAGTTGAACACTGATGATGGGAGAGATCCTCCATAGTAGCTCACACTGCTGAGGACTAGAGATGTGAAGGCCCAGAAAAAAACCAGAATTCGGGGCGAAACAGGTTTTTCCCCCCATTTTTTCCTGAAGCCTTTTTGTTTCCCCCCGAAAAATTGGAAAAATAAAATATATATTATGGAATGTTTTATTTTAACATGATGAATAAAATGTTTTAAGATAAGGCCGGGTTCAAATATTTTATAAATCATTTCTAAAAAAATATGTATGGTATCAGATTATTTTCAATTTTTCCGAAAATTTCCATTTTCCCCCGTTTGCACCCTGGGAAGAAAAAAAAAACAAACAATTTTTTTCCCGAGCTTCAAAATTTCCAGAAATTTTACATCTCTACTCAGGACAGGCTGCATGGCACATATCACTCAGTCTTCCAAAACGGCTTTAGCTCCATTATCTGCAGCTGTTCTCTCTACCTTAAGATAGGATTATGGCAAAACCAAAATATTAATACCCACCATGCCAAGGTAGAGGAATGGGGCACTGGTTGTGGAAAAACCAGAGCTCGAACAAATTGCTTTTCAGGACTGTAACTCATAGGCTGAAGTGCTGTTTCACAGATCCACATGTGCAATGGGGATGACGTCACCAGCAGTAGAATTCTCACTTAACTGTACTTTGGTGACATTAATTAAACTGAATTATTGAATGTCTATTATTTATTCCTTGGTTTTAATTGCCACATAAATTATATTTCTGTATTGCTGTTGATCAGGTTATTGTAAAGCAGTAGAACCAATTTATTTCAGGGAAGCATTAAGTGATTTTTCACCAATTTTCTCTAGGTTAGGGTGGAGAACCTCAGGCCTGCTCTGCTCCCTCACCTCAGGTTCTAAAACAGCTCTCCTGTTCACACTCCTTCCCCATGATACTATTGGTGGTTTGTTTCCTAGATTGTACATGCTTTCTTCATTCTTAAAAGTTGGACTGCCTGTCCTGAGCCCTTGTTACTCATACTAAGAAGAGCTTTAAGCTTATATATGTGGGTGTTTTTAGTCCAACCCTTCTGCCTTTGGCTCTGCCAAAGATTGTGTCTAACATTGAACTCACCCTTGCTCTTTATGATTTTAAACAAAATAGCTTCTATCCCATGTTGATGGTAATAGGATATTCAGCATTTCTTCAGTGAATGTTTATGAGTAGTTGTTTTTTTAATTTTAGGATCCATTTAGAGAAGAACTCATAAACATAATGACAAGGATCCAGAGCTATTGCAATTTCAACCCAAATGCTGAATTTGGATCTCAAACCTATGAACAGTGGGTAATTCAAGAGGAGAAAAAAGGTAACTTGGTTGCATTTAATAATTATCATAAGGCATTCCTTCCTCTGATATCTAAGGCTGTTTCAGATCAATCCTTCCTGATTTTCTAATGGCTTATCCTCACTCCTAGCTGCAAAAGAAAAGAACCGCAAAGAGCGTGTCTGCGCAGAACACTTAAAGAAATACAATGATGCCTTGCAAATTAATGACACTATCCGGATGATTGATGCATATAATCATCTCAAAGCCTTCTATATGGAAGAGAGGAGTAAGAAGATGGGAATAAGTGAAGATGATGAGACACTGGCACCAAAACAAGATGAAACAGATCAATTCCTTATGGATCTCTTCTATGGTAAAATGAGGCCTTTTCTAAATTGCTTTGTATATTTCCATAAGTCTTTATGCACATGCAATCACGGACGAGTGCCTGGCTGCTCCTTGTAGTGAAGGTATTAGTTTGGGTGTTCAGAAAAAACTAATCTGGAGATGACAGCTAATGCTTGCAGCAGGGCCGGCATCAGAAATTTCCGGGCCTGGTACGCACCACCACCACCCCATTTTGGCCACACCCCGTGGTTTTCTGTACATGCGTGGTTTGTTTGCGCATGCGCACATTCTGGCACCTCTGGCCCCCCGTCATCTCTGGGCCCAGGATGGGAGTCCTGATGCCCCCCCCCCCCTTGATGGCGGCCCTGGCTGGCAGAGCAATTTTATTGTTTGTAAAAATTGCTGTTTAATATATTTCTCCAGTGCTGTAGGTTTTAGGATCCGGCCCTTTTTATACACATTAAGGGACACCAAATAGAAAGTTTCTTTAATCAGAAGATGTACTATCTGTTCCCTGAAGGCTAAGCCTTAAATGAAAAGCATATACAGGTATAGAGAGAGACAGGGCCCCCTGCTAACCTTGGCTTTTCCATTTCTGTGGTTGAAAAGTGAAGGAAATTCATCTAGAAACAGAAACCAGTGGTTTCAGAAATGTATTTCTGACCTGAAGTGGCTGACCTATTTGCAAATCAAAGCATTCAGTATTTGGAGTCTCTCTCACACACACAATGTATGGAATTTGAAGGTTTTCATCCAGTGTAACAGTACATACTGTATTTTATCTCATATCCTAAAAACATATTTCCTGCAGTTGGGGGTGAAAGCCTGTTGTCTTTTATTCACTAGCATGTACTACACAGTTCTGGTTTACACAGAAACATAATCCACACTTTTGTGCTACATGTAGGAGCCCGAACTAAGGCTTGGGCTTGCTTATTCCTCTCCTGCCATTAGCACAGAATTTTGGCTTAGCATTTAGAACAGGGCTCCCCAAACTTTTCAGGTCACGGGCTGGTCATGTGGTCATGCGTGTTTTACTTCCACTTCCCGGAGTGGTGAGGGTGGTGTGGGCCAGATGATTTGGTGCCCTGGGCCGGATCCGGCTCATTGGCTGTAGTTTTGGCACCCCTGATTTAGAATTAACATAATTTAAAACTTTGGTTTGTTCAACAAGCCATCTTTAGTGCACTGGCTTTAAACATGCCTGGCTTAAAACATGTTAGATTCTGATTTGTACTTGTTTCTAGTTAATACCTAACATATTAGGAGGTGTGTATTTTTTAAAAGTTAGAATAAATGCTGATGAAGTTCTTGTAGCTGCAGGGAACAGTTGGTGGATCACATAACCATGGTGCTTGGCTTGTAGCTCTTGTTGATGTAAATGGTGATCAGAGTGGTATGCAATGGCAAGCAAGAGGTTTGCACCTGGCAAGGTGGTTCCCTTGGGAGAAAAAACAGGCAGGCAGATCTTGGTGCAGAAGAAAACTCAAAGTAGGTTTACTCTGGAAGTGAAAAGGTGCAAGTATATACAGTGCAACAACTGTAACACAAAACAGATACAGTAATACCTCATACAAAGTCCGCTTCATACAACATCGCTTAATTCCTTGAAAAAAGTTGCCTCGTACAAAGTCGTGTGATGTTGTATGAAGGCATTGGGGGCTTTCCCAGGTTGCATTGCGCCTGGGCATGATAAAAGGACACATGCATGCATTGCTCTTGTGGGTTTTGCATGAGGCAAAGAATGTTTAGGAGTGGTTTTGAGTGTGATTTTGGATTTTTTTGAATTTTTTCGTCAGAATTTTTAGAAGCATTCCTGGGATTTTTGCAGCATTCTTCAGGTTCTTGGACAATCAGGGTTGTTTGACAAGTTTTTGTAATGTTTTTAGCCTTTAGACAATGATTTCTTAAAGTTCTGTCAATTTCTTGTCTGTTTTCTTGACTTTGCCCTGAAGTCTGTGCTGTTACAGTTCAATGAATCTCTATGGAAATGACGTTGTATGAGGCATCGCGGCAAGGATTTGGACGTTGTATGAGGCATCGTAGCTAGGATTTTGCATGCTTCATACAAAGTCCAAATCCGTATAAAGTCCAAACTTGTGGAACCAAGTTTGGACGTTGTATGAGGTATCACTGCATATTCTTTTGGGCTGCTCAGTTGACCTCACTGAGACAGTTCAGTTGTGCCATATACAAGTCCATACAGTTCTCCTTCGTATAGTTTTTGAATCCCCACTATTGGGTTATGCACCTGCGCAGAACGCCGATCGGATGCTTAAAAAGCTATTGGTCAAAAGTTTTGGCGGTAAGACCGCCCACCGTACCGCCCACCCTGAGGCGCCCGTGCGCCATTTTACCTCAGTTCTCTTCTTTCCGCCGTAGCAGCAGGACGATAGTTGAGAGCTTCTCAATTTTTCTCGCCCTTCTGAGGGAAAGCCTTTAGCGATTTCCAACAATTTTTGCGGCAATCTTGTCCTTCGGGCAGGATTGCCACCCCGGCGCTGTTTCTTCCTTCTGGTGGACTCAGTTGCCTAATTGCTCCGGTCACCGTTTCCCCCCTCAAGGGGGTGGCGGCTGGCCTGCCCTTCGGGGTGCCCGTCTTCTAGAACCTTCCGCTGGAAGAATTTTTTCTTTGATGGCTGCAGCCTTCAAGCAGTGTTCTGCTTGCCTCAAGAAGTTCCCTGCTTCCGACGGCCATAGCCTTTGCCTTTTTTGCCTGGGAGAGTCCCACCAGAGCCAGTCCTGCCCTCACTGCAAGAAATTTACCCGCCTTGCAGTACAGAACCGGAGCAACCGACTCAAAGCCCATCTGATGGAGCTCGCTTTGGCTCCCGCCGCGGCTGCCTCTACCTCTGCTGGTGCCTCTCAGCCTCCTCCCGCTTCTTCCTCCACGCTCTCTATCAGGAAGAAGAAGAAGAAGGACAAGAACGGGGAGAAGAAAAAGAAACACGGGTCGGAGAAGAGGCGATCGCTCCCGCCTACTCCTCACTGGTCCTCCTCGGGATCTCCTGAAAAAGGTCGCAGGGCTGGGGCTCCAGCTCGCCCACTTCAGGTTCTCCCGTCTCCTCCTCGTGGGAGGGACCGTTCGCCCCCGAGGCAGGCCTCCGTCTCCCCAAGGCCCAGGACTCCAACTCTCGACGAAGCGGCAGTCACCATGCCGGCCACCGTTTCGTTGCCGATTCTCCCAGTCACCGTTTCGTCGGCCACCGTTTCGTCGCAACCATCGGCGGCGGATGCATCCCAGATGGAGTTCTTCAAGGGGATGTTTGAGGTCATGGCACAGACGTTTGCCAAACAGTTCAAGACCTCCATGCCTGCGGCCTCTGCGGCTCCGGTACCGACCACCGCAAGCCCCAGGGATGTTGGCCCTGCTGTGGCCCCACTGACCTCGCGAGGGTCGAGTGTCCGCTCCGCTGGCCCACCCATATCGTCTTGGTGTGGTCCAGACGTCAATGCGGTAGACTCCCATCCCGCCGGCCCGCCCAGGCCGTACTGGCGCGGTCCCGACGTGGATGCAAGAGTTCCTCCCTCGTCCTCCGATGACTCCAGCGCGTCCTTGGAGGAGGACGAGGGAGACGTCGACGCTGAAAGGACACCGGACCAAGCCATCGGCGCGGTTGGCCCACCGCGTGGTGAGGACCAACGCTCACTTACGGCTATGCTGATGCGCTTGGCGACCGCCCTGAACCTGAAGGTGGACCAGCCGCCACTGGAGGGCGAGGACCAAATGACCGCCAAACTGGGCAGACGAGCGGTTCGGCCGGTTCACATCACCATGCTTCCGTCCATGTTGACGTCAGCGAAGACGACATGGAAGAAGCCAGTATCAGCGCACTCCGTTTCGTCCAGGCTCAACGGCATGTACAGAGTCCTGGACGAGAACGTCGAGTTCCTGCAAGCTCACCCCTTGCCAAATTCGCTGGTGGTCAAGGCTTTCCAACACAGGACGGCCACCAGCGGCTTTCCGGTACCTTCGACTCCGGAAGGGAAGAAGCTGGACGTGGTGGGCCGTAAGTTCTACGCCACTGGTTCCCTCTTCCTCCGCGCCGCCAACTACTCGGCTGCCATGGGCCTCTACCAGTCCCACCTCTGGGAGCAGGTGAAGGTCGTGACGGCGACGTTGCCCGCCGAAGCCCAGAAACGGATTGACGCGCTGGCATCCGAAGGGGACTTCCTGTCGGAGCAGCAAATGAGGACGGCCAGGCACATCAACGACTACGCGGCAAAGGACATGGCCTCCGCTATTTTGCTCCGCCGTCATGCCTGGCTCAGGGGCACCTCCCTCGATGATGCGATGAAGAAGCTCATCGAGGAGTTTCCGTTCGACAGACAAGGCCTATTCGGACAGGACACCGACAAGGTCCTGAACGAAATGCGGCAAACGAACTCCACGGCCAAGTTCCTGGGGCTCACCACGCCAGCTCCGCCTGCCAGGCCGAGATTCCAACCTTTCACGCGGCGGTATCAGGGAAACCCGCAACAACAAGGTGGCCCTATGGAGCAGCCCAGGTCTGGTCCCTACAAGCAACGGCGCCAGCACAAGTCCAGTTACCAGCCCTACGGGCAGGGCAAGCATTCCGACGCGAAGTCCAAGTCCCATGTTTGAAGCTGCGACGGCTGAGTCTCTCTCGCTCCACATCCCGTACCTTCCCCTCCGGGATTTCCTCCAGGTGTGGTCGGGCATCACGGACGACCAGTGGGTCTTAAAGATCTTATCCTCTGGCTACGCCATCGAGTTCGTGAGGGTGCCTCGGGTAGGAAGACATCGTTTCACCACCTCGTCCCCCCATTTGGAGGAAGAAATATCAACTCTTCTGTCCAAGGGAGCCATCGAGCGGGTAACACCGTCCGACTGGGACAACGGCTTCTACTCGAGGTACTTCGTGGTTCAGCAGAAGGACGGACGACTTCGCCCAATTCTGGACCTACGCCGCCTCAACAAGTGCATCCACACCAGGAAGTTCCGGATGGTGACCCTGCAGACCGTCCTCCCCCTCATCAACAAAGGGGACTGGTTCACAGTCATAGACCTCAAGGACGCTTACTTCCATGTCTCCATCCTCGAGGATCACCGACGGTTCCTCCGATTCCGCATCGGCAATTCCGTGTACCAGTACCGGTGTCTACCGTTCGGTCTGGCCACGGCGCCGCGGGTTTTTACCAAGTGCATGGCTCCAGTGGCTGCCTTCCTTCGCCAGCGGGGGATCAGGGTCTTTCCGTACATCGACGACTGGCTGATTGTCTCCCCCACCAGCTCGCCGGCCATTCGGGACACACAATTCACGGTACATCTCATGGAGAGTCTCGGCCTCAGGATCAACTTCACCAAATCGAAGTTGATTCCCTCTCAACGCGTCGAGTACATTGGAGCGGTACTCGACTCGATTACTACCAGAGCCTTCGCCCCCCAGAAACGCTTGCAGGACATTGCGCAAGGGGTGAGCGACTTTCGCACCAGACCGTGCATCCGGGCGAAAAAGGCTCAGAGACTTCTAGGCCTTATGGCCTCGACGACGGCAGTGATCCCCCACGCCAAGTTGAAGTTCCGATCCCTGCAGTCGTGGCTTCTTCACGAATTCGACGCACTCCGGGAGAGTCAGTCCAAACGGTTGACTCCGTCTCCGGAGCTGCTGAACCAACTGCTGTGGTGGACGACACCACTCAACGTGGCCACGGGGAAGAGCTTTTACCCCCCGCAACCCTCGTTGCAGATACTGACCGACGCAAGCAACCTCGGCTGGGGGGCTGCCTGTGGGACTCTCACGGTCAACAACGCTTGGTCGCCTCACAAGATGGTGCACCAAAGCAACTACTTGGAACTCCTGGCCATTTGGAAGGCCCTACGTTCCTTCGAGACTCTGCTCACCGGCAAGGCGGTCCAAGTGGCCTCGGACAATACCACGGCTGTGGCATACCTGAACAAGCAGGGAGGGACGCGATCCACCACCCTCCTTTACCTTGCTGTGCAGCTTTGGGAATGGTGCCTGGAAAGACACATTTTCCCGATTGGAGTGCACATTCAGGGCACACTGAATGTTTTGGCAGACCACCTAAGCCGTCTCACCTCGACAACCCACGAATGGGAACTGGACGACGAGGTTTTTCGGTTGCTTTGCGAGGCCTGGGGGACGCTGAGCATCGACCTCTTTGCGTCGGAGTCCAACAAGAAATGCCACAGGTACTGCTCCAGAGCAGGCATCGGACTGAACTCCGAGGGTGATGCCTTCATGAAACGGTGGGATCAAGACTATCTCTACGCCTTTCCTCCGTTTCCCCTGGTCCAGAAGGTACTCACCAGGATGTACCAACACAGGACCAACGCAATTCTGGTGGCCCCAGCATGGCCTCGCCAACCCTGGTTTTCCGCTGCTGTTACGCATGTCGTCACAGTATCGCACACTGCCGGAATCACCGACGCGTCTCCAAATGGAGCACGGCCAGCTTCACCATTCGGATCTACCCAGCCTCCACCTCACCGCGTGGAGGATAACCCCAGACTATCCAGGATCCTGGAGCTAGCACGGCGCCCTTCCACAAGGAAGTCTTATGCTTCCAAATACAGACGCTTTTGTGCTTTTCTGGCATCCCAGCGGACGTCCCCTCCGCAGGTGGGACTGCAGGACGTCTTAACCTACCTCCTCCATCTGGCGGAGTCTGGCCTTAGCATCACCTCCATCCGAGTCCACCTCGCAGCGGTAGTGGCTCACTCTCCAGCTGGTTCGCCCGCTTCTGGTGCCTTTCGCGACCAAACGGTGAAGCGTTTCCTCAAAGGACTACGGAACGCCTTCCCTCCGGTCAGGACTCCAACGGCACAATGGTCACTGTCTGCCGTTCTCAACGCGCTCACCAGGACTCCTTTCGAGCCCATGGCTACCACCGATGTTCGTCTCCTCACATGGAAGATGGCGTTTCTGGTGGCTATCACGTCTGCTCGACAAGCTGGTGAACTGGTTGCTCTGCGGGCAGACACACCGTTTCTTCAGTTCTTCAATGACCGCGTGGTTCTCCAAGCGGACATCACCTTCCTGCCCAAGGTGGTCTCCCAGTTTCATATGGCACAGACTATCTCCTTGCCAACTTTCTTCCAGAACCCCACTAACGCCCAAGAAAGGACTTGGCACACGCTGGATGTGAAACGAGCTTTATTGTTCTACACCAGCAGGACAAGGGAGTTCAGGAAGTCGCAACGCCTCTTTCTGGCTTATGGGGGAAAGTCCAAGGGTGAACCCATCTCTGCCCAAAGGTTCTCCAAATGGATCACGTCCACCATCTACCTGGCCTACGAGTCAGCCTCGCTGCCACCTCCACCGCATGTCAGGGCACATTCCACCAGGGCGGTTGCCACATCCACCGCTTTCCTAGAGGGCACACCGCTCGAGGACATATGTAAGGCTGCCACATGGTCCAGACCTTCCACATTTGTCCAGCACTACAGGGTGGACACCAGAGCCACTGCGGACGCCAGGCTTGGCCGTGTCATCCTTACCAGGGGGCTCCAGACTCAACGCCCTTGACGGATCAATCTACTGGACCTTCATACTCATCATGGGATCATCTCATCCGACTGCCCACCGACCAAGTGAGTGTGAGCTTGCTAATCTCCCAATAGTGGGGATTCACAAACAAAAGAAGGAGAAAGTTCGGTTTCACTTACCAGTGATAACTTTCGTTCTTCGAGTATATAGTTTGTGAATACACACTACCCACCCTGCCTCCCCTCTTGAGCTGCACGGATGAGATCGATTGGTTTATCCTGTGCTTGGCTTAAGTATGGAACTGAGGTAAAATGGCGCACGGGCGCCTCAGGGTGGGCGGTCTTACCGCCAAAACTTTTGACCAATAGCTTTTCAAGCCTCCGATCGGCGTTCTGCGCAGGCGCATAACCCAATAGTGTGTATTCACAAACTATATACTCGAAGAACGAAAGTTATCACTGGTAAGTAAAACCGAACTTTCAGTAGCAGTCCAGTCCGGCAGGGTAAATGCAAACTGTAGTTACAGACAAAGCCAAAGAGTTCTACAGCTTCTGTCCTCCTGGTGGAGGCTTACCCCAATTTGTCCCTCTTTGTCCAGTAAGCACAGATGGCATATCAGGCAAAAGCTATCATCAGGATCAGTGCAAAGATCGAGTCCTTGTAGCAGGTTCTAGAAGACGCAGGAATCTTCATCCAGACTGCCAGCAGAGGAAGGTTGAGCATTGTAGCTGGAAGTCTACAATCCTGCTCTGACCTAAATACACTGGCCCATGGAGCACATCAGGGGAAAGTCCCAGCACCTATGTGCCCCTGCAGTAGGGTCTTAAAGGTGCCACAGACACAATATACCTTGCAACCAGTTAAGGTGTGAGGCGAAGACTTACAGTACATACCCTAACAGCTCTAGATCAGGGCTAGTAACTATGGTGCCCTCCAGATATTTTGGGATTGCAAATATCATAATCCCTGACTACTGGCTATGGAGACTGAGCATGATAGGAGATGTCATCCAAAATATATAGTGGTAACTGTGTTGCCCTCTGCTTCATTACATCACAGCTTTAACATTAAACTCAAACTAGCTCATTAGTGTCAGAAGTCTCATAACGTCACATACCAGTTATTGGAGGGCATGTAATAGAGTATAATGTTGCTCATATGTCCTTTTTGGTGGGTTTTCCATAAACATCTCATTGGCGGCTGTGTGAATAATAATGTTTGACTAAAGAGGACTTTAGCTGATTCAGGAGGATTGTTATGTTAATGAGCATGAGCTTATATTACATGCTGGTAAATGTGCTTGAATTTTTCTAAATCTTTTGTTTGTGATGATATTCTCTTCAATTACTCTTTTTAAAGAAAAGAAGAAGAAGCTGTTTGCGCTAGCAGGTATCGACCAATATGAAAACAACAAGTTGAAAGACTTGCGTGCAACATTAATAGAAGAGTTTGCGAAGACAGACAAAGCAAGGGGAATCATTTTCACAAAAACTCGACAAAGTGCCGTTGCCCTTTGCCAGTGGATTAAAGAGAATCCCAAATTTGAAGAAACTGGAGTGAAGGCCCACTACCTTATTGGTGCGGGACACAGTAGTGAATTCAAGCCCATGACTCAGGTAAAAAGCAAAAATTCCTTTTATTTTTGCAGTAACTTCTTTCATGTCTTGAAACAGGGGACCTAATTTCTTCCCATCTCTAAAGTTTGATGCTGCAAATATTTGAATAAATCATCAGAATTAAATTGTGAAATCCATATATACTGTATGTTCGAGAAAGACATGTTAAAGGACAAAATTTTATTCACTTATTTATTCTCTTGAAAGCAGGACAATTCTAATGTTCCTATAAAGACTGAAATTGCATAGACCCTAGAACCCTGCATAACGGAGCTCTTCACTATGATTTTTTTTCGCTATGCGGATCGAATGGGAGATACCCTGCATAATGCGGCTTGTCTGTGTGTGTTTCGTTATATGTGGTTTCCATTAACCGGGGTATACCCTGCTTAGCGGAAACCCCCTATAACAAAAAATGTTATGTGGGGTACCGCGATTGCCGCACGAACGCTTTGTTGTACAAAATTTTCATTATACAAAGCATTCGGTTTGTGGGGTACCACTACTAGAAAAGCTTGAGTCTTTCTTCTTCCATGTCTAGGCCAGACGTGAAACTGCCAAAATGAAGGCACCCTTTGGTAGGTTCATTCTACAGTTGCCTTCGCCTGACCTAATGTGAGAAAGATTAACCAGCAACACAAGGTTGCGGTTAACAGAGTATGCGCAATTGTGGTTCAAGAATACCATAATCTTCAAGGAGGCTCTTTCTGTGTACCCCAGTCTTCTGTTTTGTTGTTGTTAGTCGCATAGTTGATTCCGACCCCTTGAGACTCCATGGACCATTACATGCTAGGCACCCCTATCTTCCACCATCCTCCTCAACACGCCCAACTCTGTGCCCACTGTGTCAACAATACCATCCAGCCATCTCATTTTCTGTCTCCCCTTCTTCGTTTGCCCTCTACCTTTCCCAGCATCAAGACCTTCTCAAGTAAGTCCTCTTCTCATTTGATGTCCAAAGTACTTTAGCTTCATCTTCAATATTTGACCTTCCAAGGAGCGGTTAGGGTTGCTTTCTTCTAAGATCAACCTATTTGTTCTCCTCGCTGTCCTCCAACACCACATCTCAAAGGGATCTATTCTTCTGCGCTCAGCTTTCCTTATGTTCCAGCTCACAACCATACATTACCATCGGGAATACAGTACCATTGCTTTGACTATGCAAACTTTTGTTTGCAATGTGATGTCTCTACTTTTAACTATGTTCCCCAGGTTTCTCATCGCTTGCCTCCCGATAATCAGTCGTCTTTTTATTTCATGGCTGCAATCACTATCTGCAGTGATCTTGGTTCCTAAGAATGTAAAGTCTGTCACTGCTTCTACTTCTTCCCCATCTATTTTCCAGGGACTGATGGGGCCTGTTGCCATTATCTTGGTTTTCTTGATGTTGAGTCTCAAGTCAGCTTTTGCACTCTCCTCCTTCAACCTAAGCAGGATTTTCTTTAAGTCTTCTTCACCTTCTGCCATTAGGGTAGTATCATCATCATATCTTAAATTGTTAATGTTTCTCCCTGCAATTCCAACTTGTGATCCATCCATCCCTGCATTGCAGCCTTGTCTTACTCTTTTTCCTATTCCAAACCACTCCATCATTCCATATCCTGTCCTAACTTTTGCTTCTTGATTTGTGTACAAATTTCTCATGAGACATATAAGGTGTTCTGATATTCCCATCTCCTTAATTACCTGCCACATTTTGTTGTGGTCCACACAGTCAAATGCCTTGGTGTAGTCAATGAAACAGAAGTCGACTTGTTTCTGGTATTCCTTTGATTTCTTCATAATCCAGCATATGTTTGTAATTTGGTCTCAAATTCCTCTTCCTCTTTGGAACCTAGCCTGCACTTCTGGTAGTTCTCTCTCCATGTGCTGCTGAAGCCTTTTCTGTATTATCTTGAGCATAACCTCACTAGCATGTGGGATGAGTGCAATTGTTCGATAATTTGAACATTCTTTGGCATTGCCCTTTTTGGGATTGGAACGTATACAGTAAAACGTCGCATAAGAGTTCCTCGCTTAGAGACTAACTCACTTAAAGAGCAGAATTTTCTCTGAATGGTCGCCTCACTTAACAACTAAAACCAACCAAAACCTCACTTAACAACTAAATCGGGGTTCACAATCCCCCCACCAGAAGTCACAATTGGTCACTTACTGATGTTTCACTTAAAGAGCAAACTCACTTAAAGAGCAATCCCGTGAACGCATTATGCTCTTTAAGCGAGGTACCACTGTACTGATCTTTTCCAATCCTGTGGCAAATGTTGTGTTTTCCAAATTTGCTGGCATATAGAATGCAATACCTTTAACTCCATCATCTTTTAGGGCTTTAAATAATTCAGCTGGGATACAATCATCTCCACTGGATTTGTTGTTTGCAGTGCTTTTTAGAGCCTACCTGACTTCACTTTCCAGGATGTCTAGCTCAAGATCAATGTTCTCACCACTGTGGTTTTGTAGAGTTCCACTGTGTACTCTTACCATCTTTTCTTAATCTTTTCTGCATCAGCTAACTCCCTGCCATTTTTGTCCCTTATCATCGTCATTTTTGCTTAAAATGTTCCTTGATTTTCCCATTTTAGAAAAAGATCTCTAGTCCTTCCCCATCTGTTGTTTTCCTCTATTTCTTTGCACTGTTCATTTAAGAATGTTTCCTTATCTCTCCTTGCTTTTCTTTGAAAATCTGTATTCAGTTGATTTAATTTTTTTCTTTCACTTTTGCCTTTTGCATTCCTTTTTTCCTCTGCTATTTTAAGGGCCTCATCAGACAACCACTTTGCTTTCTTACACTTCTTTTCTTTTGGTATGGTTTTACTTGCTACCTTCTGTATGATGTCCCAAACCTCCATCCATAATTCTCCTGGTATTCTGTCTATCAAGTCTAAACCCTTAAATCCGTTCCACACCTTCACCATATATTCCTTAGGGATGTTTTCTAGGTCATATTTGTGTGGCCTACTTGTTTCCACTATTTTCTTTAATCTAAGACTGAATCTAGCAATCAGTAGATTATGATCTGAGGCACAGTCTGATCCACGTCTTGTCTTTGTTGACCGAATGGATCTTTGGCTGCAGAGAATGTAATCAATCAGGTTTCGATGTTGGCCATCTGGTGATGTCCATGTGTAAAGTCATCTCTTGTGTTGCTGAAAGAGGCTGTTTGCTTCTGTTTATAATATTTTATTCCACTTTATGGAATTCTCTGCTTCTCGAAACTAGGTTGGCCTCTTTATTGTGTGTTTTGGGTTGTTGCTGTTTTGCTGACAGGTGCAAACCTTCTTTTTTAAATTACTCTTTAACCTCTAAACCAGGGTTTCTCAAACTTGGACCCCCAAATGTTTCTGGACTTCAATGACCAGAAGCCCAAGTCAGCACACTTCTGGGAATTGACATCCAATAATATATGGGAACCAAAAGTTGGGGATCCATGCTCCAAACCTTGCAGAATTGCAATTTTTAAAAAGGGAATGCAACACATTTCTATCCATTTGGGGATTTATTTTAGCCAGGTATTTTAAATTGTTTTAATGTTTTAAACTAATTATGCCTTTAGCATTTTCTTGGCTAAATCCTGTTTCAGTGCCAAAGTCTTGACTAATTTTGATTTTATGCATGTGGCTTTCTTACTGTTGTATGCTCTCCTGTGTTCTTTTATTGGAAGAAAGGTGGGGTATGAGTAAAAGTAAATAAGAGTGTAGTCAGATATGGAAATTTGGACTGCTGTTTGGACCACTGCATGGTCTGGATGGTTTGCTCCTAAAGCTGACAATTTCGCCAATGTCTTTCTTGGAGCAAACTAGTCTGCCCCCAGCGGTGTCTGCTTTCACCTTTTTGGTCCCTGTCAAGGGCTTTTATTATTTTAGTGCCAGGAAGATCACTCCCATTCACCTGTGTTTGCTCAAAATGAACCAAAAGAAGCCACCCTCTTTCAATTTGCCAATATTGTGGACTGATTTAATAAGAGAGACACTTTGTGATAGAGAGAGGCAAATTAGACACTTCTTGGGCTCTGAAACTGTTTAATTTCTAAAAGATTGTGTGTCCTTGTGTGTGTGAGAAGTGGGAGGGTTTTTTTTAGATTGGTTCTTATAGCGAAAAGGGGGGGAATCCCCCTTGTCGTCCCTTCCTGTTTCCTTCCATTTCTGGCTGGCGGGGACCAGATAGGGTTGCTGTTGCAGACCAAATGGCATACTATACTGGCATACCAAATGGCATACCAACACAGTCCAAAATAGACATTATGACTTGTAAATGTCTTCCCCTCTTTCATAGACAGACCCTGAGTTCTAGGTTTGTGTGTGCATCACAAATCTAAGTGTAACCATAACGTCTCTGTACAATGACTAAGTTAAGGGATAAAGTAACAACATAGTTGTTATCCGCACTGATTTAGGAATAGGATTGGGTAACTAATTTTTTTTTCAAAAGAGAGCAAAATCTTCCATAGCTCTTTATTTTAGGCTGTGCTTGCTGAAAAGTATTTCAAAGAAAGATGTAACATGCAAAAATTGAGACAAAATACTTAAAATGCTGTATTTGCTGGTATATAAGACCCACTTCCCCCTTAAAATCACTGGAAAATGGAGTGAGTCTTATACTGTGTATAGTGGGCTATTTTGGTAATAACTCCAATGCATCTTATACACTGGTAAATATGGTATATTGACTTTTGACTGATTAATTATTCAGTGGAATTTATGTTTGTAGCAACTAAATGTTTTGCGCTTCTCCTGTGCATATTCTGGATGGGTGCAGTGTCTCTCCTGCTCAACTGAGTTTTACCATGCTGTAACAGGTAAACCAGGCTGTTCTATTTTACATTTCCCCACACCAAAATAATAATAATTAAAAATCATTTTGTTTCATTTTTCATTAGGGATGCTTTGTGTGTAGGTTCAAAAGATTTACTGTATAAGCAAATCATTTTTTTTAAAAAAATATGTTCAGTTGTTGAAGTTGGTCAGTATTTTCACCTTGTTAATGAACCTGTTGACAATGTATATCAGAAAGTAAACAAAACAACAAAAAAGTTGTGCCACCTTAAAGACTAACTCCTGTATTTGGATGTGAGCTTTCGTGGATCAAGTCCACTTCGTCAGACATGAGTAAAACCTCATGACAATGTGTTTCTGTCTACAGAATGAACAAAAAGATGTCATTGAAAAATTCCGCATTGGCAAAATCAACCTACTTATTGCAACTACTGTAGCAGAAGAAGGCCTGGATATCCCAGAATGCAACATTGTTATACGGTACGGCCTTGTTACCAACGAGATTGCCATGTTGCAGGTATGTCTATTTCAATGGTTAGAGTCATTGTGACTGTAAAAGATTATTCTCTGTCCTTCCCATTTCCATATTAGTATACAAAACAAACACAAAGCATGATGGGATTACCTGTTGTAAACTCAACAGTAACTCCATCTCAGTCTGTGCATCTTTTTTTAAAAAAATTTTTTGTTGTTGTTGTCTCTTTCAGGCTCGTGGACGAGCTCGAGCTGATGAAAGTACCTATGTACTTGTGGCATCAGGTAGATCAGGGGCTGCTGAACGTGAAAGTGTTAATATGTTCCGTGAAAAAATGATGCATAATGCAATTAAGCGTGTCCAAGAAATGCCTAGAGAAGAATATTTACGAAAGGTAAAGGATGCATGAGGCAACGTTTGTTCTAAAATGAGTAACAGTCTTTTCTTTTTTACTAATGTGTATGTTGAAAGATGGTGTGGGTCTCGGATTTGCCCTGTGCATGTGTTAAGCTATTTGAAATTTTGATTGGGTAACTTCAAAAACCATAGTTTGCCTCATCTGTGGTTTTGTTGGAGAATTATTTTATTTTATTGCCTGTGTGTTTGTTTCATTATCAGATCCAGGAGTTTCAGTTGCAAAGTATAATGGAGGTAAAAATGAAAGCCAAGAAACAACAGCGTAAAACATATAAGCAAAACCCATCCTTGATACATTTCCTGTGCAAAAATTGCACTAAGCAAGTATGTTCCGGAGAAGACATCCAAGTTATTGAGAATATGCACCATGTCAACATCAAAAAGGAATTTAAGTAAGTGTCAACATGTTGCCTGTCTTCTGTGGAACTTGTCCTATTATCAGTATATCTGTTAAGATATAAGATAGTTGAGAAGGCACATTCAATGCCCATTTTTCTGTACAGAGCCCAGATCCAACAGGAAGTGGGCCACAAGCAAGAGCTGCAACAGAATAGTCCTGTGGGGAAGTGATCTTTTCAAATTGTACCATCTGCTAGATGGGACCGCCTCTAGCACAAGGAGGAGGACCTTCTCCGTGTCCGCCCTGGCCCTATGGAACCTCCTGCTGGCAGAATTACGGTTACAGACAGAATTGCTGCCCTTCAGGAAAGAACTCAAAACCTGGCTGGCTAGGCAGGTGTGGGGTGCTGCTGGGGAGCTGGCAGCTGCCCACTGGCTTATTTGAACTTCCCCTCATTGCAGTTGGGGTGGGTGGGTTTTTAAAGGGGTTTTATTATGAATGTTTTTATATCGTAAATCTGTTTGTGAGCCGCCCAGAGTCGCCCCAGGCAAGGGGGCGGCAATACAAATTGAAATAAATAAATAAATGTGTGGATGGACAACTTCTGAATAAAGCCAAGGCTTCAGTGTGCTCTAAAAAATCAGTGGTATTAGCAATATATCACCCTATAGCACTTAGTGCACTCTCTGAGCAGTTCACAATTAGTATTTCCCCCCAACATGCTGGGTACTCATTTTACCGACTTCGGAAGGATGGAAGGCTGAGTCCACCTTGAGCCACATCAGAATCAAACTCAGAATGTCAGCAGATTTGCCTTTAGAGCAAGGGCTCTTTTTCTGTGTCTAGGCCAGATGTGAAACTGCCAAAATGAAGGCACTTTTTGGTGAGTTCATTCTGCAGTTCCTTTCGCCTTTCCTTTTGTGAGAAAGATTGGCTGGCAACACAAGGTTGCCATTACCATGGTACACCCAACTGTGGTTCAAAAACACCACAATCTTTGAGGAGGTTCTTTCTATGTACCCAAGAACAAGGGTTAATATTTTGTGGGGTTTTTTACTATTTTAGAAAAGGTAAAAGTTAAGAGAAGATATTTATATGGAATACAGTAAGGGATATAAATCCTCTTATGCGTCCATCTTTTCACAAATGTAAGGAATCATAATAACATTTTCTCATACTGCAGAGAATGTATTTTGTGGTACTCTCAGCAAGAAGAGAAAGGAAATATTTATTGTGAAATTTAATGAAATTTGCGAAAGACCGTTCTAATGCATTTTAAAGGTCTCTGCACTTGGTGCAAAACTACAGTGCTTCCTGTGTTATTGCATAAACCTTCAGGTTGCTTGTGGGTGTTTTTTAAACAAATCAGACAGTCATTTAATCTTTCTGTGCCTTCTGTGTGTGCGCTTGCTTCTCAAAGCAGAAAGATTAGATTAGATATTTTATTGGTGAAGTGTAACAAACACAAGGAATTTAACTGCAGTACCAAAAGCCATCACTGGGCTAACTGGTTAGAAACAACAAATAAAAACATAGCAATTACAGAATTCATGTATACAATGAGTTAGCAGTTTGAAAGCAAGAAATTGCAAGTAGATAAATAGGTATAACTGGCAGGAAAGGTAACCGTTCCGTGCGCTCTGACATCAAGTCATGCTTGCCACATGACCGTGGAAATGTCTGCAGACACAGACAGCGCTGGCTCTTGGGCTATAAGCAGAGATGAGCATCAAAACCTAGAGTCAGATATGACTGGCTTTCAAACAAAGGTGACCTCTATATTCACTATATCCTATCAAATAATATAATTAAATGTTAAAATCAATAATTGCCCAAGGGAAACTATCTCTAAATCTGGTTGGTTTTGTGTACAATATTCAGTAATGTCATCCAGAGGGAAGGCAATCAAACAGTTTATATCCAGGATGTAATGGATCTGTTATCTTATCCACCCTTATATTAACCCAAGCAACAGAAAGATATTCCATAGAGATGCTAGTTTTCTGTAAAGGAGATTTACACATTGTGGTAGAGAAGGATAAGAGGAAAAGTAATCTTGCTGTTGCTTTGGAGACAAGGAATTTCATATGGCTTGAAGATTCCCTGTTGAAGTGTTTCATTGAATTGAGTCAATCTACATCAATGAAAATTAATATTCTTTACAACCTTAATGACATTTCCCAGTAGTATGAATTTATAGAAGCCCCAGATTGCCTGATAAAATGCTGCCGTATTGATTTTACACAAGAGAAGGCAAACATATGGTGCTCCAAATCTTACTGGAGGACAGTTTCCATACTCCCTCACCATAAGCTGTGGTCACCAGTCCTGGTGACAGATGCAGCACAATAGTGTCTGGAGAAACACACATTTCACATCTCTGTTGTATAGGGTCCACTGGTGAGCATTATGTCAGTTTGGTGGGTTTTGAAATTGTTTTCTTTTAGTTCCGAAAAGTATACATTTCTTTCTGTCCTCAAATACGTAGAAACCACTGTCTTACATTAGGATGGTCCTTTTTTTACTTCACTGATCTTGCATCTTCTTTGAACAGGTTAAAGCAGGGGTAGGCAGCCTATAGCCCATGGGCTGGATTTGGCCCATGACACCAAATAATCCAGCCCCAGACCTCACTCCAGGTTCCATCACCGAAATTGACCATGGACTCGTTTGTGTCAGCTGTAAACGTGTTTATGTCAGCCATGGACTCATTTACGGCAGCCTTAAATAGTGGGGGGACCACCAGTCTGGCCACCTCAACTGTCTGAAGGAGTATGGCCCGCCCACCTCTGAAAAAGGTGGGCGACCCCTCGGTTAAAGTGTAGAGTATGCTGGAAAAAGAAGTCAGTGGGAACTGAACTGGTCAAACAACTCCACAAAAACCTCGTTGACCTTGAAAACCCAGTTAGGGTTGCTGTTAGTTTTGATTTGACTTGATAACAACAACATGGTGAGATAAGGAGGACAAATGTTTTTCAAATGTTAATGCCCAGTTTTGTTGTTTTGAGAAAAACAATAAGCCACAGCTGATTTGTGACCAGAGCAGTGGAGCACCACTGGGCCCATCACACAACCTTGAGCTGACCAAGCCTTGTCCTATTTCAAGAGTTAAATATGGTAGGGCTTTGCTATTATTGGAAAGGAAGACCACAAGGGTAACCCCAAGTACCTCCAGTAGATCTGGAGAACCCAAAACTTGGATAGTTGGTGAAGAATGGAACAGTGTTCTGACTTAACATATGGCTGTTTCCTGTCTTCCTGCATCATTGCCCATCAACCTCCACCTTCAGAATGATGTAGAAAAAAGTATTTCAATTTCAGGAAATAGTTAATTCTGTTGACCTGCTCCAGGAGGTGAAAACTTGGAATTTGTGTTTACCTATGAGAAGAACAACAGTTCAAAAAGTCATTATTTGCTATTTGCTCATCAAAAAATTGATTGATATCAAATATTTCTTAAATATTACAGGGATCTTTACACTGTAATAGAAAATAAGACATTGCAAGCAAAAGAAGTTGATTATCAAACAAATGGGGAAGTTATCTGCATCAACTGTGGACAAGTAAGTCTGTTACAGATTGGTTAAGGCAGTGGTGGCGAACCTTTTAGAGACTGGATGCCCAAACTGCAAACCCACTTGTTTATTGCAAAGTGCCAACATGGCAACGGGAGGAAGGAAACACTCCCATTGGGCTGCTGGGCAGAGGGGCGGGATGAACGCTGCTGGGGAACGGAGGAAATGCTCCCATTGGACTGCTGGGCAGAGGGGCAGGTAAACTCTATGCTGGGGGACGGAGGAAGCACTCACATTGGGCTTCTGTGTAGATGGGTGGGATGAACTGTGCTGGTGTGACTGCATGGGTGTCTACAGAGAGGGCTCTGAGTGCCACCCCTGGCATGTGTGCCATAGGTTCACCATCACTGGGTTAAGTGTATCTGTGTTTGTTTCTGTTTAATAACAATAACTATTTTACTCAAATGAAAATTTTCTTACATATTCTTTTTTCCAGATTTGGGGAAATATGATGGTACACCGAGGTCTAGACTTGCCTTGCTTAAAAATAAAAAATTTTGTGGTTGCATTCCAAGACAAGAAGACTACCGTAAACAAAATCTACAAAAAATGGGGAGAACTGCCAATTAAGTTTCCAGTTTTCAGTTATGCAGATCATAATCTTTCCAGTGAAGAAGAAGATTAAGAAGTCCAAAGAGAATGTTAAAGAAGACACTGTTGTTTCTTTGGAAACTTGACTAGGGTCGGCAACCTACAGCCCATGGGCCAAATCCAGTCCATGGTGTCAAATTATCCGGCCCCCACTCTCACTCCAACCGCCACTGCCAGAGGTGGCTGCAGCCGCGTTTACAGCAGCCGTAAACACATTTACAGCATTTACATAAACACATTTATGACAGCTTTTATGGCAAGGGGACCACTAATCCAGCACCCTTAACTGTCTGAGGGAGCATGACCTGGCCCCCGACTTTAAAAGGTTGCCGACCGAGATCTAGATAATACAGTTCCAAGGACAAGTTCACACAAATATTTTTATAAGTCATTGACTACAAAGGTCTACAGAGGATGTCTATTCATTGTTATCACATCAGCTTCACTCTGAATAGAGACAGTTCATGCAAACAGCAGTAAGTCGCTAAGTGAGAAGAAGTCTTTTGTGACATGAATACATGTGAAAATTAGTCCTGTGCACTTTGATTCTAACATGAGAGAGTTATGGTGCTGGTTGTGGGTTAGTTTGTTTGGGAATTTGTATTCTGCCATGCCATTCTGTTTCCAAGATGTTGAAAAAGGACCACAGGTTTATCACCCTCATGGCAAAAGTGGTTAAGCTGTGATACTGAAGCCAAAACTGCTCACAAATTTATACATTTTAGCTACATAGTTTTGCTCATATTAATACTAGACAAATTTTATTATTCGTTTAAGAAAGGATTAAAATGTGCAATCATTGACTTTTTCCTTTCCTACCCAGGCTGTTTTTAGTCAGATCGTTTTGTTACAGTGTCGATCATTGTTGCCTTAGGGATATCTTTTCAAAACAACAAGTAAGGAGGTTATGAAAGTGTGGTCAAAATCCTGTCGAGCAGATTCTGCCTGTGCAACATTAATGAAGTAATTGTCAGCAGCAGATTGCTGCCGATTAAAGATTTTTTTTCCCCTTTCAGAGTGCCCATGGACTTTATCTCATTGTATATTCATGCCTGTGGGGAGGTAAAGGTAAAGGTCTCCCTTGCTTGAAAGCCAGTCGTATCCAACTCTAAGGTTCAGTGCTCAATTCGTTAACAATTTTGATTTCTTCACTGTCGATATGAAAGCTTTGTCATTCCTCTGCAGTCATGAATTTTTTCCTTAATGTTTTAGTCTAGCCCTGCTTTTTGCACTATCTTCTCCAACCTTTTCCACTAGTTCTTTGCAATCATTAATATTTTATGACAATAAAATAGTGTCACCAGCATATCTTAAATATTTAATGTTCTTCCATCAATTTTCACTCTTCCTTCTTCTGAATCTAATCCAGCTTTCCACATGATATATTTTGCATATAAATTGAGCAGATGGGGAAATAAGATGGGGATATATCTTTGTTTGCCTATTGAAAAATATTCTAATTGTCCATATTTTCCACATTGTCCTAACAATAGACTATTGTTCAGCATCGGGGTTAAGTGTCAAGACAATGAAATGCTGTTTTTATACCCATTTCTTTTGAAACAGTCCATAGCTTTTTGTGAACTGCTCAGTCAATGGCTTTGTTGTCATCTCTAAATCACAGACTGATTTTCTACAGACATTATTTTGTTTGTTCTAGTAGCCAACATATCTAACCATTATGACTAGTGAAACAAACATGGGCCAAAACTTAATTCAAACAACATTCCTAAAGAATTTAAAAGATCATGTTAGTGACAGATGTACTTTACCAATCAACCAACCATAAACAAGAACTGTGTTCTACAATCTGAAATGCAGTTAGGAAAGAACGTAAGAAGACCATTTCTGTATTCAAATTAAGGGTAGAGATGGATAACTGAGGAGACTTTAAAACTTCTTAATAATAGACAAAAAGCAAAAACTCTGAGGACAAATTTTCAGTGACTTGCACCGAGGGACACTAGTGAATCCCTTGCGTACTATCGATTAAGATGAGTCCTCTCCTAAACAAAATGGGCTTTTGTCATGCTCATCCAAATACAGCACTTTTCCTCCATAAACAGTACATTTCTTGAACAAAGCCACAGAGAGCATTTTTAAAAAAATTGGCGTGGACCAGGAATTACTAATTGAAAATCTTATGTTTAAGAAGATAAATATTTTTGTTGCTACACAGGTAAAGGTACTGCAGTGGCTCAAGTGGCTAAGATGCTGACTAGAAGGCAGGAGGTCAGCAGTTTGATTCCTGAACACTGCAGGACGGAATGAGTTCCCATCTTTGTCCCAGCTCCTGCCAACCTAGCAGTTCAAAAGCAAGAAATTGCAAGTAGATAAATAGGGACCACTTCGGTGGAAAGGTAAACAGCATTCCGTGTGCCCCAGTGTCTAGTCATGCCTGCCACATGACCATGGAAACATCTGCAGACACAGACAGCGCTGGCTTGTCTTGAAAAGGCAGCTATGAAGGAACTAGGAAAGATCTCAAATGTTGAGACCTTGTCACTGCCAAGGCCAAAATTATCCACAGTAATGAATGCTGGATGATAATGAAAGTTGACAGGAAAAAAATTAAGTCATTTCTCAATGTAGCATAAGAGAAAGCTTTACTGACACCTTGGACTCCAACAAACAAATAAATGGATTTTAATCAAATCTAGGGACTGCAGTGGCTCAAGTAGGTAAGACGCTGACTGGGAAGCGGAAGGTCAGCAGTTCGATTCCAGAGTACTGCGGGACGGAATGAGCTCCTGTCTTCGTCCCAGCTCCTGCCAACCTAGCAGTTCGAAAGCAAGAAATTGCAAGTAGATAAATCGGGACCACTTCAGTGGGAAGGTAACAGCGCTCCGTGCGCTCCGGTGTCTAGTCATGCCTGCCACATGACCACGGAAACGTCTGCAGAAGCAGACAGCGCTGGGCTCTTAGGCTTGGAAACAGAGATGAGCACTGCACCCTAGAGTCGGATACGACTAGCTTTCGAGTAAGGGAAAGCTTTACCTTTACTTTAATCAAATCTATCATGAGCTCTCAATAGAACCTAAAACAGTACTCAGGATACAAAATTCTGAAGTCAGTATATAAACCGAGGAAAACAACATGAGATACATTGGTTCTATAAAGTAAGCTATGCATTTTAGTTTGCAAGATATGAGTGGTGATCATTGAGATGAATGTAGGGTCTTAATAAATAATAAAATAACAATAATCTATAAATAAGGCAGGAGTATACGCCCTGAGTCCCGAATGCGTTTCCATGCACCAGGACAAGGCCACACAGCCCCCTGGCTCGTGCCTACCATCTGCGTCCCTGATTGCATAGCCAAAATCTGCGGGCCATGAGTGGGTTGTACACACCACAAACACCAAAACAAAAACAACTACAAGCCCCACTTTGATGTAAGCAGATTGATTGTATACAGAGCCAGCAGGCGGGCCAAACACTTCTTCATTGTAGTATGGTCAATCTGTACATAACCAAATGGTGGAGATTCAGCTCCTTTTATATCATACATTGCATTTGAATCCCCCCTCCAAAGGCACTCATTGGTTGTGGTAGCAGTGATGTCATTAGGGACGTACTGCGTACCTTCCTAAGGTTCACCTAACCTGACTAAGGTTTATTGCATACCTTCCTAAGGGTCACCTATAGCGGGGAGGTTTCCCACGCTAGTTGCTGATTGGGTGATTGGAGTTGCTGCGCTATGGCTGGCAGCTGAGTTGCATTCGGTGACAGATGATTTACTTGCATACACAACATCCCTCCCCCCTAGGATGGGATGAAGTCCCTTAACCATTGTGGGGGCTGGTGATTGTGCTGCGGCCGACCCGCCGGTCCAGCAGTGCTGCCCAGGTCGCCTGTTGCGCCTGGGCTTTCCCCTCGAGAGAACTGAAGAGTCCCATCGAATCCTGGCAAGGGCAGGGATGGGGTATTCCTGACTCGGGGAGGATGAGGGGACCGTTGGGAGAACTCAGAGCCCCGCTGCTCACTGGGACGAGTGGGGGAACACTCGCGAAAACTCCCCTCATCCTGAAACAAAAAATCAAACTGGGGGTCTGCATCCTCGGGCTGAAAGACCGACTCCCACGGCTCCATGCAACCTACCATGCTGAGTCCTATATTCCCCCCTTGGCTTAAACGTGGGGGGTAACCCTTTAAAAAAAAATAATTTTATAAATTTTAAGAAGACAACATAATACAATGATACAAAGAAAATAATAAGCAGGAAAATAGGATAATAATAATAATAATAATAATAATAATAATAATAATAATAATAATAATAATAATAATAATAATAATAATAAAATACATTAAAGAAAAGAAAAAAAAAGGAAAAGGAAGAAAAAAAGAGGGGAAAAAGAGAAAATAACATCATATAAATTAATTCTGTTGTAAGGTTAAAAATACTACTTAATCATTCAAATATGTTCTTATTCAATCCAACACTCTTTTACTCTATACTCCTATACATTTTTACCATACTTGTCTTTACCATATTGTTCAATGTAACATTTATTGCTTCTATATCTTGCTACAAAACCAGTATATATTATATAACCCTATCATCTAAAAAATCACAAACATATTACAATAATCACCCAGTGTGTTTACATCATCAGGAGTTTGTGGGATATCACATTTATTTTATCGGTTCCAAAAACTTATTTGATCAGGCACAAGACTGCTCCTTTCTTCCTTCTTCAATGAGTATTCCACAAATGGTTGCCAAATTTTCCAAAATCTATTTTCTTTAACTTTACCTTTATACTTGTTTATCTCCCATGTTAAT